>OY856412.1:980827780-982027780 GCA_963693085.1 Alisma plantago-aquatica
TCCCTGCCCCTTCTCTCTGTGTCGAGTAGACTTTCGTCTCGGCGTCGATCTTGGAAGCATTCTGCCTGGTCATCCCGTCCCTCTCCTTCGATCCAATCTCACCATGCATCCTGGCCTCCGCCGTATCCACCTTGGCCTGGTTAGCCGCCTCCTGCTGGGTCTTCTGCCCCAGGTACGAGAAGTACTCGTGCCCGGGGACATCCACCAGCTGCTTGACATTGGCATTGTAGATCAGCAGCCCGAACTGGTTGAGTTCTAACTGCACCTTATCAAACACCTCTTCTTTAAACTCTTTGGTGCCTTTGAACACCTCTTCCATAGTCATGGCCGCCGCCAACACCCTTGTCTCCCCCTCAATGACCCCTTGTACGAGGTCCCTGACATGTTGGGACAGCTTATCGTGGGGTGAGATGAGCTTGGCGTACCTCAAGAGGCTGTCCGGGTCGTCATGTCTTGGGCCGATGGTGAAGACGGCCGGCAGGATGAAGGGCAGCTTCTCGGCAGACATAGCCTGGACATCGAATGTGTAGTTGACGGGTGCGATGTCGAAGACAGTGCACGTTTGGCCGGGTAGCACCCATGCCTTTTTGGCCAGCTTGACGTCGGTGATGCCATAGCCTGTGATGGCCAGGTACTCCGACGTCCCGGCGACCTTGTACATGAGCACCATGGTCGGACTTGGTGAGTGATAAACAAGGAGGCTGTATGTTGTGCGCTATATATGAGTGATGGACACCAAACCCACCGGCTGGTTCTAGCTTGATAAGCTGGTTTTGACGGAGGATAGGGAAGAGAGAATGAATGCGAAATGTATTACCATCTTATTGGTGAAGATAAGTGCAGGGTGAATCAGCACTGGAAGAGTTAACATAATATGCGAAGCTCGTAGGATTTGCTGTTCCTAATTAAACAAGGAGCAGGCTGCACCTTGTTTAAGATAATGCCATGTGTAATCCGAATATAATCCCCACCCTACAAATTCATGAGCAAGACACGTGCAAGTTGATTAATAACGGAGTAGCCTGCTCCTCCTGAAACAAGGAACAGCAAAGCCGAACTACGCGAAGTCGCGAGCCTCGGGGAGGTCGTCAGTCGCCAGCAACAATCTGGATCGAAATTGCATAGCAACGGCTTAGAAAATAAGAAAAGAAGGCCAAAACTCGTGAAAGTTAAGAAGAGGACGATCTAACTGAGGCAGCAATTTCGTTTTTACGTGCTTTATTGCTGCAGCTACCAAACGGATATGGACGTGGAACTGGTCAACGACGAACGTCACACGTGGCTTGTCCAGCAAGGTGCCAGGAGAGGTAGGGTCGCTCCAACAGGATGTACACATAAGCAGAATAAAATCCTATGGAATTGATCAACGTCCTATGTGGCAATTGCTGCGTTCAATTTCTGCATCCGTATAATTAATTGTAGGGTGATCCCACCATCGTAGAGGTGCTGCAGAAGGTCAGAAATCATAAAGAAAAATTGACAAACCAAACTGCTTTGTTTACCCTCACTACACCTACAACAGCATTGCTTAAAGTAAAGAAAGAAAATGAAAACAAAAAACAAATAAGGTGATTGGACGATGTACACAAAAAATCATGGTTTGGAAGCTATATTATATGGGTGGCGGAGTTGATTTGCTGGACGGCTGAAGCAGAGGAGTTAATGTTATTTACGATACTTTCAACTATAGTTAACTTATAGGCTAGTGGAGATGAGTAAATTGCATCTAAAGTGAGATTTTGTTGGTAGATTTATAGAGTGGTGAAAATTTATTTATACATTTAATGGAACAAAAGTTTTTCCATCCATTCTTTTTCTTCACGAGTGAACCATTCCCTTGTTCCGTATATGTGAAGGTGAACCTCTACCGTAATTGTAAGGACCCTAACCTTCGTTTAGGGTTTATCCCGTTTGTTTTGCTTAACATTGATGCTTTGGTGCTTGCTAATCACCTTTAGTGGTGATTAGGGTTTGGTTGTGCTTTGTTGAGAGTTGGAGGTGCTACTTGCAAATAACCCAAGTCTAGGGTTTGTGGGCAAGTTTGCCACCTTGTGAGGTGTTCCTCTCTCTCTTTGCTTCCTCTAGTGTAGAGAGGAAGGCTTGGGCTCGTTGCTTGGAGTTCTGTTGGGCTTGGTTGAGCTTTTTGGGCCTTGAGGTGCCTTGCCTTTGGTTGGTTGGACCCTTGTGTCAGCCAGGAGGTGTTTGTGTCGCCCAGGCTGTGTCCCCCAGGGCAGTGTGTCGCCCACTGTGGAGTGTGTCGGCCTAGAGGAGTGGTGGTGTGTCGCCCATGAGCCTTTGACCAAGCTTTGACCTCGTTTGTGTCACCACTAGTGGACACTTGGTGCTTGACGCTTGCATGTGGCAATGACCTTGGACATGTGTTTAGGGCTTGCTAGAGTGGTGGCTCGTGCACCAGGACAAGTGTCCCTAGGTGGGTGACACCTTGCTTGGCTTTGCTTTGTTTTCTCCACCAACCCCATCTATATATCTATTCTTTTCCTCTTGCTAGGGATCCTTTTAGTCTCTTGGTTTCTCCTCTACCTTGGTGCACGATACCCTTCTCCCTTGCAAGCTTGGTGGACGACACCCTTGGAGGAGCTATCTTGGTGGTCGATCCTGCCTTGGAGCTTTCTTCTTCCTTGGAGCTTGGAGCTTGCTTAAGGCGGGTTGCATAACTCCTAACCCTAACTATTTTACCTCCTTTCATGTTCTTATATGTTGCTAGCTTTATTTTCTTGCTTAGTCTTCATGTTGGCCGAACCTATATCCTAGGGTTTCTTGGTGAGCAACACTCTCTTCTCTCCTAGGTCTTGAGGAGTGAGCTTGAGCTTTAGTAGCTTAAGCAACACCCTCCTCTCACCATGGACTTGAAGGGTGAGCTTGATGGTAGTTTTGGACCTCGATTAGGGTTGTCCCTTGTGTTGCCCGATGGACGTTAAGAGATGTGCAAAACCCCTCTCTCGTTTAAGTTGAGAGGTGAGCCATCTTCTTGACTCTTTAGGGTTTGATGCCCTTGTGCTTGAGGTTAGTGATGAGCTGTATCTTGGTCGTTAAAATCCTAGGGAGGTGCTGCCCGATAGCCCTCTTGACCTAGATGCCTTGGACGATAGGTGGTGGTAGCTGTGATGGACGATACCCCACTTGATCTTGAGTCTTGGACGACACATGATGGGTGTTGTGTCGAGCGTCACATGCATAGTTCCTGCCTTGTGTGACAGGCGTCACACCATGCTAAGATGACCTGCCCAATACACCTTGGTTAGATGTTTGCCTTGTGCTGCTATACCTTGGTCGATGGGGCGTTGGGGTCTGGTTCTGTGACGGGTGTCACACCTTCGTCGTTGCCCTATGTGATAACAGATAGAGCATGGTTATACTGGATGAACGTCAGGCTGAGTTGCACCTTGGCGTTATGCTTTGTTTGATGGTGTTGCTTGATATCCTCTCCCTAGTTTTTACCTTGTAGTGTCGGGTGTCCCCCTAGAATGAGTTCCCTACCCGACAGAGCATCACCTGGTACCCTTGGCCGTTGCACGTTATGACTCACAAGGCCTTGATGCACGATATACCACCAGTGCTGCACAACGCTGTTGGATAAAATTGGATATTATGATAAATCCCCTTGTTTCGATAATGACAAACATTTCATTCTTATTATTCTAATGAGCTACTTGAGTGTGCAGGATTATGGTGGATGACAAAGCAACTAGGGAAATCACGAAGCTTACATATTTATTTTCATGCAATGTAATCACTATTGTAAAAACTTGTACAGTTATATAATGTACAAGTACTTAGATTGCATGTAAATCAAGCGTTAGATCTTCCCTAGATAAACACCATAGTTAGAAAAGTCATCCCTTCCAATAGGATCACATTATGCACACTCATGCACACACTTAGTGCCTTATTTGATAAATTGAAACAGAGTCAATCTCGGTCGACACACTCCTCGACCGAGACACTCTCGGTCGACAAACTTCTCGACCGAGATTGACCAAAAGTAGCCGTTAGACACAACAGTTAACAGTTGCAAATAAACGTTAATCCAGAGAGCCTCTCAGTCGACAAGACTTCGACCGAGTAGGTATCTCGGTCGACAAATTGTCGACCGAGATGGTCTCTGACAGCAACTGCAGAATAAAGCAACTAGCCGTTGCAAACGCACCTAACTTATACCTAACGGCTAGTTAAGCACTTAGAAGCCCCTAGAAATTGTCTAGAACGTCCTTAAGTATTCATAGGCCATTCCTATAAATAGGACATGCCTTAGGACACCAAAAGATACACCGAAGCTACACGTGTGCTATACTTGAGATTGAATACTCATTGGCAATCTGTTTTGAGCAATAGAGCAATTCCTACATTGGCTATTCATTTCCATTGCTCCAACTTCGTGTCCTATAGGCTAGTATCTCCTATCCACAACACTTACACTTCTACATACTTTGGTTAGGAGATCAAAACGCTTGATATAGGAAATCAAGCCTTGAGCTACAAGTGGTATTGTAATTTCTGTTTTCTTTCTTGTTCCTTTGTATCTTTTGTATTCTCCTTGCTACTCCTAGGGTTGGAGGCTGCGGATTGGAGAAGGTTCTTCTCAGAGGAGAAGGTGGACTTCAAGCTACTTCAAGAAGGCTATCACAACGGGAAGCTACTTCAAGAAGGTTATTGCAACGGGAAGCTACTTCAGGAGGAAGGCTGCTTCAAGGTTGGTGCAATTGCTTCTAGGTGAAGGCAGCTTCAAGGTTGGTGCGATTACTTCAAGGTGAAGGCTGCTTGAAGGGTTTAGGGAGAGAATTGTAATTTTATGTAAAGTCCTTGCGAGGTAATAAAATTAAATTCTTTCCAAAATCCCGGTTGGGTAAGCAACCGGGTAGTGGACTGACTGCCTTAGTATTTGCTAAGGTAGGAACCACTCTAAATCCTTGTCCCCTTGTCCAATATTTTTGTGATTGGTTGTTTGAGTTAAATAATTGTTTAAAACTCTATTCACCCCCCCTCTAGTAGTTTTTCAATTGGTATCAGAGCAGGCTTCAAGGAACCCTAACCAGGTCTTGAAGAATGAAGGGAGGAGGTGACTACAACCACAAGCAAAGGAGCATGGACCAATGTTCAACAAGTTGCAATTGGTGCCTAGGAACAAAGCACTCTACATCTAGATGTCCATGGAAGTCAAAGAAGGAAGATGCGAATAAGAAATGCTTCGTTGCTACAATAAGTGAGGAAGAAGAAGAAGAGGTAAGCTTGTTTGATTTACCTAAAGAAGATTTAATTTCTAGTCTTCAAGAAATGCATGAGAAATATATTGAGTGCAAAAAGAAGTTAAAGAAATCAAATAAAGTAAATGAGGATCTAAATACAAAACTTCTTGCTCTTGAATCTAAAAATGAAGATCTAAAAAGGGAAATTGAAGAACATGATCTTAAATTGAAATCAGTAGAAGCTAACTGCAATCTTCTTTCCCTTGAAAAGACTAATTTGCAGACTCAAGTAAATGATCTTCAGAAACAACCTATTATATGCTCACATTTAGATTATGATAAGGTCGTCAAAGAAAGAAACTCTTTAGTATCCGATTTAGATAAAGCAAAGACGGATATCAAAAGGAGAATGGATGAAATTATTAGGTTGCAACAAGAACTCAATAGCTTAAGTAATAATGATGATAAAATCTTAAGTAACCCTTATCGTCAAGTTGGAAGGAATGGACTAGGTTATAAGCCTAAAGGTAAACCTCAAGAACCTAGTTGGAGAAGGACACAAGCGAGTCAATCAATGAATGTACATAGAGGCAAATATACATTTGTACAAAAGAACAACCTAGACCAAAATTATAGAAAGAGATATGAGGTTGATTCTATATGTTGCCACTATTGTTTACGTCTTGGACATTACTCCTTCTCCTGCCCATACAAGAAAAAGGATGTTGAGTTGGTATGGATTCCAAAATCCCCAAATTGATTCGATTAGACTAAGTTGAGATATGACCAAAGACTTTATTTTGCATATCTTTATGTCTATCTCAACTTAACATATAGGGATAACAAATTTATATAAATTTAGGCTAATCAAAACTTCAAAGATTTGAATACAATTAGTTGAGATATAATCTAAATATTACTTTGATAGTCATATGTTTATCTCAAACTGATCTTTGAAATAATTGAATTAGATATAGTCTATATTGTACTTAAAATAGAATTCTGAACACTTTCCAGAAATTCAGTCGGTCGAGAAGTTGTCGACCGAGTGAACCTCGGTCGAGAAACTGTCGACCGAGCATGTCACTATTTTTCAGTCTGCAGTAAAATTGCTGAATAATTGATTAATCAGTGGCTATCTATTTGTTGTTAATGACTGTATTACATAACAAGTTGAAGATCTTTTTTAATATAAATGATATCATTTTCTAAATTGAAAATCAAGTTTAGAAATCCCTATTTTATAATGTTTACATGATATTCTTTAAAGCATCTATCTAGATAGAAATCATGTGTTATGACATTTAGTTTAAATGATTACAATTAATGTATGGTTCTATCATTGCATCATGGATATGCTTTCACTATTTTATCATTCAACTCATAAAAATGGTGCTATGGTACATAGAACAAATGGAAAATGATTATTGTATACATGACTTCTTAAATGATTTATAGCAATAAAATGTTTTATTGGTGAGAATTTCTCAATAGGTATCTATAAGAAATTGAGATATTAATCATGCTTTCATTCTTAAGAAAATGTTTTCATATTGAGAATCATTTAACATGATCATTATGACTCATTGGTTTAAAATAAGCTTTGTCATATATGCAAACCATGAATGATCATTGTAATTCATATAATTGCAAATGGCATTAGCATAAAAGTATCTTGACATAATAGATAATGCTTGTGGACACAACTTGTGATAATGATGTTGCTATGACAAGCCAAACGGTATTTCTTAGAACAAAGTATTAATGCTTTTATCTATTTGCTTGTTCTAAGAAATCAAAAGCAAAAATCTTGACTTTAAGATATTAATCTTGCTTTCAAAATATATGCCTCTAAAGAATCTTATGATAAAGGTATAAGAAGAAATGGGATTTGATATTTATGTACCCATAGTAAAGCATATGAAACCTTATTCACAATGAATGTAAAACATGCTTTCTAGAAAAATCAAGTTCAAAGACTTCATTATGATGCTCATTTTAAAGTCTTCATAATAGGTATATCTTAATATGCATTAAAATTGATATGAATGCTTAATTGGAAATCTGCATTTTTGCCTCTTGGTTAAAAACAAAATTTAGCCAAGGGGCGCCATGGTCGTAGTCAAGGGCGACCTAAAATAAGCTTTGACAAAATGCTTATTTGGACATAAATTTATTGAACTTAATCTTAGTATACTTTTAATAAAGGTCAAAATCAACATTTAACATTATTTGTGACCTTAAAAGCATTAAATTGCTTAAATTGTAAGATTAAGGGGGAGCTTCTAAAAACAAATTGGTGTTATTAATTAAGAAGCTTAGAAAAACATTGTAAACATCATTTGAATATTGTTATGAACTTAGTATTTGTACTCTTAGAAATGTATAAATTTCATAAAATTGATATATTTTTGTACTTAAAGGAACTCTCTAAACAAATCAGGGCTTAACATCCCTTGCATTTGGTTGGAGACATTTTTATGTACTCTAAGATTAAAGGAATCTCATTTCATTTTGGGGCTTAACATCCCTTGTAAAATGGGTGAGAAATCAATATACATATGCCATGAACCTAACATGATCTCATATCATTTCAAGGCTTAACATCCTTTGCAAATGATTGAGAAATAAATTGTGGATAAATTAGACAAAAATGACATAAATCCCTGTTTCCAATAGGATATGTAATTAAGGGGGAGCTTAATTTAAAATTAAGGGGGAGACGAAATAAAATGTTCATATTGGATATCTTTTTGAAATGACAAAGGGGGAGAAAGAATATAAAATCAAAAATATAGTTTGTCAAAGGGTAATCCTCAGGTATGAAACTCACATGCTTTATATTTCCTTATTTCATATTTTAGGAAATGTTTGTCATCTTCAAAAAGGGGGAGATTGTTGGATAAAATTGGATATTATGATAAATTCCCTTGTTTCGATAATGACAAACATTTCATTCTTATTATTCTAATGAGCTACTTGAGTGTGCAGGATTATGGTGGATGACAAAGCAACTAGGGAAATCACGAAGCTTACATATTTATATTCATGCAATGTAATCACTATTGTAAAAACTTGTACAGTTATATAATGTACAAGTACTTAGATTGCATGTAAATCAAGCGTTAGATCTTCCCTAGATAAACACCATAGTTAGACAAGTCATCCCTTCCAATAGGATCACATTATGCACACTCATGCACACACTTAGTGCCTTATTTGATAAATTGAAACAGAGTCAATCTCGGTCGACACACTCCTCGACCGAGACACTCTCGGTCGACAAACTTCTCGACCGAGATTGACCAAAAGTAGCCGTTAGACACAACAGTTAACAGTTGCAAATAAACGTTAATCCAGAGAGCCTCTCGGTCGACAAGACTTCGACCGAGTAGGTATCTCGGTCGACAAATTGTCGACCGAGATGGTCTCTGACAGCAACTGCAGAATAAAGCAACTAGCCGTTGCAAACGCACCTAACTTATACCTAACGGCTAGTTAAGCACTTAGAAGCCCCTAGAAATTGTCTAGAACATCCTTAAGTATTCATAGGCCATTCCTATAAATAGGACATGCCTTAGGACACCAAAAGATACACCGAAGCTACACGTGTGCTATACTTGAGATTGAATACTCATTGGCAATCTGTTTTGAGCAATAGAGCAATTCCTACATTGGCTATTCATTTCCATTGCTCCAACTTCGTGTCCTATAGGCTAGTATCTCCTATCCACAACACTTACACTTCTACATACTTTGGTTAGGAGATCAAAACGCTTGATATAGGAAATCAAGCCTTGAGCTACAAGTGGTATTGTAATTTCTGTTTTCTTTCTTGTTCCTTTGTATCTTTTGTATTCTCCTTGCTACTCCTAGGGTTGGAGGCTGCGGATTGGAGAAGGTTCTTCTCGGAGGAGAAGGTGGACTTCAAGCTACTTCAAGAAGGCTATCGCAACGGGAAGCTACTTCAAGAAGGTTATTGCAACGGGAAGCTACTTCAGGAGGAAGGCTGCTTCAAGGTTGGTGCAATTACTTCTAGGTGAAGGCTGCTTCAAGGTTGGTGCGATTACTTCGAGGTGAAGGCTGCTTGAAGGGTTTAGGGAGAGAATTGTAATTTTATGTAAAGTCCTTGCGAGGTAATAAAATTAAATTCTTTCCAAAATCCCGGTTGGGTAAGCAACCGGGTAGTGGACTGACTGCCTTAGTATTTGCTAAGGTAGGAACCACTCTAAATCCTTGTCCCCTTGTCCAATATTTTTGTGATTGGTTGTTTGAGTTAAATAATTGTTTAAAATTGTTTAAAACTCTATTCACCCCCCCTCTAGTAGTTTTTCAAACGCAGCGTTGCATGCCACCTAGTATGCTTGGCCGCCACATGTTGACCGATATGGTTGGACGATAGAGGGATCCCTGCCCGATACCACTTATGGTGAGGGTAGTGGGGGCAATAGTGAGGGTCTTGTTCCTCGTTTGAAACCCGATATGTTGGATTCTATCATGTTTGGTTTATTGTGGAAGCTATCGATATGATAGTAGATCACCTTCATGTATTCTAATACAACATTTCATGTGCATATGATCATGTATAATGATAAGGAAATGATAAGCATGTAGAATGTCTTGCTTAATGATGTAACCTATGCTTATGATCACAAGTTGAGGCACGGTTGATAAAGCATATGATTATCAATATCACCCTATGTCGATAGCATGGTCCTTCTGTTTATTGTTGTTACTAACCATGCAGGTGATGCATAGCCAATTAAAAAGGGCTATGATGTATATGTATATCTTGAGTAACTCTGCTGTGATTGTTACTCTGGATGTTGAAATAATCTGTATAATATACATGACTAAGGTACTGGGGATTTCTATCCCATGATGATGATGTAAGCCTTGAGAGGCAGTGGCACTATATGATGTGGGATTAAGATCCCATGGCATGTGATGATCCTTGAGATGGATCTAGATGATTGTCAAGAGGCCAAGTGATAACATGAAATGTTGGATGCTTGCGATGGATCAGGATGATGTGATTATAATAAAAGCATAATGATGAGTTTTATGTTGTTTATTTCCTGTTATAGTTTGCATGTTATACAACTTGGTTGAATCTTGCAATCCACATAAAAGATACTAATTAATCACAGTGGAATATATCATGTAGTTGCCCTGGCCATAGATCCATCATCGTCAGGAGCTAGTGATGGTGAAATGGGTTCTCTTACAGGTTAACCCAGATCGCATATTGTTGAATATGTGAGGTTTCTCCTAGCCTAAAATAGTGAGGATTCGAGTGCAGCTACGGTTGCAGACTCGGGATATGTATAGAGCATGGTGAACAGGCCCATGGCTCAGGATATGTGATATGGGAGCATGAATGCGTTCATGGCTCAGAGCACGGTGATCAGGCTCGTGGCTCAGTTTTACTAGTGCCGTGACCTGTACCGAGGCGGGCTAGAGGAAGGGTAGCCTATGGAGATGACCCTGTGGCTAAGACCACTTCATCATGAGACTGCGGTCCTGCTTGTGTTGTACTTGTACACTGACCACGAGGTGGGAGGTCGTGGAGTTCGGCTCTTCCATGTGACCTTGTATGGCACCGTCTCCGGGTTTCGCAGTCGTCGGTTGGATTTGAACGGTACGGTTCACTTCCTCAGGGCATAAAAATACGTAATCCAGCCGCATAGTATTTATTTCTTAAGGCAAAATACGGAACATTGATTGAGGCCTTGCTTGCGTAGTTAACTTGGTTATACATATAGTTACTTATATGTTCCTCATGTTATGCGAGAAGATCTTATAATCTTATGTTCCATAGAGAGATAGTTAATGATATGTCTTCCATACAGCCTGGTAAGCTTGATGGTACGGATAGCCTTGTTGCATAGACTGTTATTATTCTACGTTTTACTGTTTATCTTCTGCTGTTGCTTTATCCTTCTGGTTTTATAGTTTCAGCGGATAGTTATGTTTCTCGCTGGGACAATGTTCGATTGTCTCACCCCGCTGGTTTTCAGGTGTTCGAGCTAGTCGTGGTGGTGGTCGCAGAGTTGCGGCCGAGCAGCAAGACGAGCAGTAGAAGGCAAGAGATGGATATGTTGATGTCTTGGTGTTTTTTTTAGTAGAGTCTAGAGTCATCCCTGTACTCTCAGGTCCTTGGAAGCGTTTTAACGTTGTTTCACGATGTATGGCCGTTGATCCTTTGTATATCCTGCTGCTGGCCGGATGTGGGCCTTTATGTATATATGACAGGTAATGAACTCAGGTGATGACAGGACAGCTGTTCCTCTAAGCTGTGGACATGTATCAGATCTCGTATTTGTTTATATAACATGTTTTCGTGCAGGATGAGGACCTATATGTAATAGTTTCACAGTTTATCCGTTGTCCACAATCAGTTTTAATTAACCCATGTTTTAGTAATATGTGGTTATGGTGTTTTCCGCACGTTTTTGCGTAATACCTTGTTGTCTATGTGATAGTGGGATGTGTTGCCACAGTAATGAAGTTATGTTTAACAAGAATGTATGATAAACAAAAATGAAAATTCTTAAAGTTTTTTTTATTTATTATAAATATCAATTTTTGTTAATTTATTATAAGTATTCCTTAAAGTCCATGGTTTGAGTTTGTCACAGTGGTTGGAACCCTATACATGGATGAAGTTAGAAATTCTAGAGGATGCTAGGGGCGCACATTTTATCTAATTATGGCATTTCTAGGGAATGTAGGATAAGAACTAGATACAGTCGAATGACTTTTATGAGATGATATTTCCATTGAGGATGAATTTTGACCAAAAAAAACCTGCCAACACATAAAAACATATTGTTGGACAAAATCAATCAAATATACTTAGGAGAGAATTTTCCTTTATATATTTATCAAGAATGCTTAGATAAAATTACACTCTGTGGTAGGTTCCTTATAATTAGATGGTACAACTATGAGAAAAACAATATTATGTCTTTGAAATACAAATTAAAATTGTTTTCCAAAGGCCAAAAAGAATTTTTCTTCTCGGCAAAGAAGGATTCTCTGAATGGACATGTTGGCATTGCTCGTCCCGAAACGGTACCATCACCTATTTTTGTAGAAAGTAAAATAAGTTAGCATGTCAAGATGTGTGTATCCGACATGGACTGTAACATCAAAAGCACATGTACATATAGACTAGGCACGCAGAAATAATATAGTAAATAACCAAAGATAAGAACACCAAGTTTTACGTGGAAGACCCCCACAATATGTGAGGGAAAAACCATGGGATCAAAGACATTAAAAAATGAATCGATTCAATCATATATACTTATAGAGAGTTTCTTTTATTCTTTTATTCTTTTATCAAGAATGCTTAGATAAAATTGCACTTTGTGGTAGGCTATTTATAATCAGATGGTACATCAATGAGAAAGATATTACTATATCATTGAAATGCAAAGTAAAATTGTTTTCCTAAGGCCAAAAAGAATTCTTCTTCTTGAAAAAGAAGGTTTTTTTGGATGAACTTGTTGGCATTGCTCGTCAAAAACATTACCATCAGTTGTTGTTCTAAAAGCCATCCCTCACAACTATATTGTAGAATATCGTAGAATACCTTTTTCACCACATCTACTAGTTACTTGCAGTCCATCTCCACAATAACATATAATAAGTGTATACTCATAAAATGTCTTAATCCCTCAATAAGAGTAACACATCACCCCATAAAGATGAGTGGCATCCTTTCAAAGGTTCTTTAACAAGGGAGATAATAACACCATCATGATTCCTCCACATCCCATTGAGACCACTCTATTGGTCTGCCTCCCATATTGCATGTGAATTCAGCTTGTTCATTTCTTAAAATTAGTGGTTTCTAGAGTTTAAGAACATTGATCGTGTTTGCATCCTTGTTATCATGCAACTGGGACACAACCAAAACAACAAGTCTAGTGCATTAAATTTGAACCTAAAACTTTGAGTATTGGTGGTAATTTTCAATCACACTCTTGAAGTTGGCGATATGTGAGGGAATGGAAGATGGAGTTTGTTTGAAGATGGTTAGTTCTTCATTACCCATGCAACCCAAAAGTGTATGGACACCTTGTCTATCTTTTACACACCTTCATCTTGCAACACTTTTTAAATTAGTTCAATGATGCTTGTTGTACCCTCTACAAGCTATCTACCATCCACGGCGCTACAACACATGATGTTGCATGCATGTGAGCAGGTGACCAGTATGCACATCACGTTTCTCTCTAATCTTTATATCAATGGCATGTATCATCCTCAATCACTCTTATTACAAATAGCTTAGTCTTGGTGGACAAGAGATCTCTAAAATCTGTCCACGTGAAGTGGAGAATATTTGGTGGTCATTTCTACTACCACATGCTTTAAGACTTTTATTCTTCAATAGCCTCAGTATTAGGCATGCATTTCCTTGTATATTTCTATGTTATTTATCACTATGTCTAATAGATGATATCCTTAGTTTTCTTAGGGTTCTAGGGAACATCACAGATCATGTCTCCTATCTATGGTTAAATAAGTCATACAACTTCCCACTTGTGTCTCCTTTTAATTGATGTCTCTGACTCTAGAAAATTCCTCTAATGCCTAGATTAATGTTGATCTTTGATCCACTGCATCACACTTTTTGTCTCTCTCATAGGTTCCTTCATTTGTGGCATGGGTTCCCACCTATCTTAGCTTTGATAAAACATGTGTGTTTGAAATTTATTGCATTGAGGAAGTGACTTACCAACTATTCGGGTTAGTGGAAAGCCTCCATTCTTACTTAGCAAGTAAACATCTTTAAGTGATATATCTTATCCCACATAGATAATGTAATGTCCTCCCTCCATCCTTAGAGAACCACCATAAGTGTGCAATCATAAAATTGATACTTTTAGTATTTTTTCAGGTTGTTTGAACATACCTGTAATGTATGTCAATATTACTTGTAGTACTAATTTCATACGAAATTCCTAACCAATATGATTTTAGTTTCTCCTTCCATATGTGTAACATTTCCAAGACCATATCCTTTATGGAGGTAAAGCTTATTTTCTAAATCATAGTAAGACTTTTAGGAGGCCCATGTACTTTGGATGCTTATCCACCTCGTTTGCTTGAGAAATTTTATTATTGCAATTTTTCTTTCCTCACTGATGTTTTCATTGAAGGTTATTTCTATTTTGTAATAGTTTGTTTTTTATCTAGAAGTCCTCCAATATCCACTAGAAAACTCATGTAAGCAGGAACATTCTTCAGTCATCACCCTTGTGCACAAATGTTGACATTAATGAAAAATAGATGTGGCAAGTGTGATGCTTCTTTGCTCACCGTCACTCAGTGAATCATGTTTTTATGTGATGCTTTACGTAGGAAAGGAAATTTCTTAGTCACAAAAAGGAAAAGAAATGAGATATAGGTTCATCTTGACATAGTCTTCTTTTCATTTTTGTACATACTCTCCTTTCATCATTGATGATGAATGAATATGAGATGCTTGATGCACACTCATTAGTAAATGCATATTCATCCATTTTATTTGCATATTTTAGATATCTTTTTGGATCAATTCGTTACTATTATCTAGTTTTAAAGTTAGTTTGTCTTAGTTTAGTTTTTCTCCTCTTGATAGAAATTTTGACTTGATTACTTGGCTTGTTGTAGGATAAATGACCAATCTCTTCAAATCCCAAAAAGGCCCAAAAATCAGAGGTTTTGATTCTCATCTTCAGCCTCCCAATCAATCTACTGACTCACCTAATTGATCAACTCACATGCATAGAGTCTCGACTTCCCAGAACTCCAATCGATTGACTGGATCCCTAGTCGACTGATTGCCAGTAAAGACCCAATTAAACTTGGATTTGGGAAATCTCATTACTTCAGATGAAGTGACTCATTATGTGAGAACCCATCACACTAAATGAGTTTACTCAAAACACAAAACATGATTTATGCTAATTTAACACATACTTGGATAAGAGGGTAAATTAAAATTGATTTCAACATTACTAGTATGCTCAGAAACATTTACATATGAGCCCAACAACTGACTTGTATTTATATATCATGTCAAGAATCTTATACAAATTGCTTTGTGGCCTCAACCACAACATATTTACACAGGAGAACAACATCCACATATATCACGTGAACAAGCTTCACCATGCTAACAAAACTCAATTTGATTGAAACATCATATACAAACTTTCCCTCCTGGACCTGAGAGTACAGAGATGAATCTAGGACACACTAGACATCTAAACAACCTTATCTAATGTCCATCATCACAACTTCTCGCTGCTGCCACATGTCTTCTATAACACCCTAATTTTCACATCTCATGAACGGAAGATATTGTTTTTCAACTGGGAGTGTTACTAACATGATGTAAGTCACAATAATGATAGATATGAAGCAATAAAAACTAGTGTGAAATTGCATTCTCATAAATCCTTAGGAAAGAAACTCTATTACCTTAGCATATATAAAAAACTTAATATCATGATGCTACCTTATACAAATTTCATATCAAATCTGGGATTGTGTAGATGGCACCCACCAAGTAGACCTCCTAAAGTTGTAGTTGCATTTTCTTTTCATGACTATTTCCTAAAGTTTAGTACCTGCAAACATCTTGTCCCCAACCATGCACAAAGGGAAACTTAGATTAGAGTAAGTAGCATTGAATTTCTAATATGATAAACATGAATACTGTAACGACCCCACTTTCCGGTAACCCCCAATTAAGGAAGACCAAGAAGTCAATGTTGCTATCCCAAAATAGGATCAATGGTTTTGCAAATAATAAAAAATAATTAATAAATTCTACCAAAGACTAAGCTTAAAATAGGATAAAAATTTACTTTTCAAATATCTTTCAAAAATAGGAATCTGGAACTTCTACCCACTGTAGAGTTCTATCTAACTAAATCCTCCATTAATAGATTATCTTTATTCTTTACAAATGCCTCTTTACTATTTGTCCACTTCCAGGTAATCCTAAAATTTCGACAAACAAAACGTCGGTCAGTATAAATGAATATAATATGTGGTGACAACCAAAATATTGCACATATATTCTAACTACTTAATCACATCAAATAGTTGTTAACAATGCAAGATTATATTTTTCAATATGACTTCCCAAGTGCTTTTACTCATACTCTGGGATACCCTCTCTAGGGTTAAGTCCTTGCAAGTGACTTTAAGGATACCTTCTCCATCCTAAGCTTGGTACTTGGGATCACCTCTCTAGGTGCCCAGTGGTCTTCCCTTTGGGGCTTGACCACCTATGACCTTCCCTCTGGGGCTTGGTCTCTTATCTTACATCCATAGATACTATGTAGGTTCGAGCAAGTCATATGCATACTTAAATTGTGATAATCACATTCACTTTATAGATTATAGAAATAAAAGCATCCAAATAGTTTATTTTCATGCAATCAATAAAATATCAGGAAACCACTGAGAAACTTAAACCATGTACTCATAAATAACCACATACCTGATTTGAAGATCTCATAGGAAATAAGCACAATCCACTCCAAACAAGCAATCCAAGCAAGCAATCAAGCCAATCACACAAAAGAACAGAATCCTGAAAAGCATGTACAACCTATTTACTACATACTCATCAAGAACTTACTTTGTTGACTTGGAATTACTTTCTATGGTTTCTAATCTGAATTTGGGTTTCATTAGGGTTCCTTTAGATCTATCTACAACTTTCAAACCTTAAAATAACAGTTCTAGGTTCAAAACCCTAATTATCCACTTATTCATATTAAACCTTCTTTATTATCAATTTGGCATAGGATCCTCCTAATATCATCTCATGAAAAGGATCTAGAAATATAACTCATTAAAAGTCATCAACACCTAAATTAGGGTTTCTAAGCCCATTAATGCACATTAAACATATCAAACCCTAACTTAGGCTATTAAGCATATGGATAATCTAGTTAGACATCAAAACATCTTTCTTATTATTAAAAGGTTAATATGCCCATAGAACATCCATATTAATCTTCTCAATTTCATAGAACATCAAATTAGGGTTTTCTTAGTTATAAAATCATTAAGGATAGCAACTTTAGGTACATTTCAAACTATGTTTAGACTCGGGCTCTAAAACTATTTTTGATATATTCCTCATATTTTTCTTAGAAACTTTCATATATAACTTATCCATATTCAATCTTTTAATATTTAATTATGATTATTCTAAAATATGTACCTTTGGGTAAATAGAAACGTGCAACGTCAGCCTTCAACCCCTTCAATAGCCCCCAACGACTCCCTGTCTCGTAGATCTAGCATCTGGCCCACCTAAACAGGAACCCGACTCTAGCCCTTCCTTCATCATCATCCCACGGACGATGCACAGATAGGGATCTTCGCTCCCCTATTCTTGTGGGAAAATAGAGCAGCTCATCGTGACTGCTCTTCTCCACTCCGTCCCGTCAATTCGACCCCTATGGCTCCGCACCAAAGACTTGCCTCCACTCCACCCGCTATGGAGCTACCAACTCCCTGACAGGGGTGGTTGTGGCCTCCCATCACCAAGGTAAGCCACAAGATGCCTATCAGAGGTAGAGGGCTATCGGCCCACCTACCAAAAGGAACGAGAAGAGGGGGACGGGGACTCCAGAATGAAGGTTTGGATTCTCTTACGAGAGAGTCAGGGGGGTCTTTTATAGGCCAGGTTTGGCGAAAGGGGTAGAGATCTACTCCCAATGGTGTTCTGTCTCTACGGTAGAATTGGGTAAAACCCAGTCATACATGGAACTAACAGATCTAGGGGGTCTTCTAGTTCGGACCGGTCTCCCAAAACTATTGGAGCAAATCCCAAACTTGCACATGGATTGTGCATAGAGGAAATCAATCGGGAAAATCCCACACACAGTTCCCCTTTCCTGATCTTTCTCAGAAATTAGCCACCATTGGATCAATGATCCAACGATTTCAGGCCATGTATTAGAACAAAAGTCAGATATGAATTGTGACATTTAATGTTATCCTTCTCACTTTAGGAAAACTTATAAAATTTATATCTCCCAATTCGACTATCCTTTTAATCCCAAATTTTAGAGGAAAGTCCACGATGACTTAAACTACTTGTGTGCCATTTGGGTCTCAAATTCGAAAGTGTGAGAGACTTTTCTTCATATGCTAGTTATTACTTAAAAAATATATTTTATACATATTTTCTCTCTCTTACTCTTTTATTCTCTTTATTTGGATCCCTTTTACCATTAGAAACCTTTTGGATTCGAAATCTTCTTCATGATGATTCAATCATACATATTTCCACATTTTTCTCATATTTTCATCATTATCTCAAATTTCCTTCCTAAAAATGCATTATTTGATTTCTTCTTTTTCTTTTTATCATCTTAGACTCCCTAATACATTAGGGTTCACGAAATCACATATTTAAGGGAAATATTATCAAAAAAATTCATTCAATACACATAAATCATACAATTTCCATAATCATACATTTATTGGAGAAATTGCATTTCAACACATTCAAGCCCAAAAATTGGGGTTGTAACATCCTTCCCCCCTTATAGGTATTTTCCCTCAAAATTCCATCAAACATACAAACAATCAGGATAAGTCTTTCCCATGTCCATCATTGGCTCCCATGTGGCTTCATCCACTCCATGGTACTTCCAAAGAACCTTTATCATCCTATATTCTTACATATGAGTTCTTTCACCTTGGTATCTAGAATCCTCACATGTGACTCAGGATATTTCATCCTCCCTTGAAGCTCAACAGGTTCATGGATCATCACATGACTTGGGTACATCACATAGGGCTCTAGATCAGACTCATGGAACACATCATACATCATGTTATCCTGAGGGGTAAGACTAAACATAAGAAACTCCACCTATCCATCTCAAATGGAACCATGTATCGGGGACTCAACTTTCTCAGCTATAGCTTAGAGGCGTCGTATTTTCATGACACATGTTCACCCACAACGAACTGCATGTTAGTCTGCTTTGTATCAGCTTACGACTCCTATCGATCCTGGGCTTTCTCAGCCATTACTCAATGAAAGTGACTTCATATGCATACACTGTAATTAATCTAAACCTCATAATGTCTTCTCACCGACATCACCCTTGTGAAGTGGTGACTAACACAACCTCCCTTAAAGAGCTTCTTACATCCTGATACTGGCTATGGTGACTATCATAACAAGCAACCTCTACAAGGGGCAGGAACTGCTCCCATGTATCACCCTGAATGAACACACATGCTCTCATCAGACCCTCTAAGGTTGGGATCATACTCTCTTGACTGTCCATCAGTCAGGGGGTGATATGATGTGCTAAACATCAAACTGGTATCAAGTTCTTCATGCACCTGCTTCCACAATATGGAAGTGAAATATAAAGCCATGCTCAAGAATATTCAAACCCATTGTCACCGTACAGTTGAGCTATCTCTTCAATCCCTATAGCTCAACAAGATCTGTCATACTGACAATACTCGCTCAAATGAGCAAAACGTGTCAACTTGGTAAGGCGATCTACCATAACTCGTACTGTATCATGACCTCTCTTGGTCTTGGGGAGACCCTACCACCATGAACATGGTGATCTTCTCTCATTCCATCTTGGGGACTCTTCATTATCTGTAGCAACTTACTAGGTTGCTCGTGTTCGACCTTCACCCTCTAGCATGTATGGCAACTGGCCACATGCAACTCTATATACTTCTTTGAGGTACCATTACAAACCTTAACCATCTTGGTAGTACCATGATGTACAATGTACTTAAAATCATGAGCTTCTTGCATGACATGATTCCTCAAGGTTGACTCCTCAAAAACCCTAAAACACTCTAGTAACGGATTTCACCATCTTCTTTCCCTGAGAGGTGTATCTAAGGTTCTTACAACCATCCTTCTATCTCATCAAGATCTAGGATGACATACTGAGTGACCACCAACTTGACCAATGGGTCTGGTTGTATCTGGGTGTTAGCCACATAGGTCTAGTCTTCTAACGATCATTGGGTTCACCTAGAAACCTCTTCCAGTCTCTCTACTGGCTTTTCCAGACAGCTGTATATCTGAGATGTATTCAGCGGAGAACATCTCATTACCACATAAGATTCCTTACGTGCTAGGAGATGGTGAAGGCATAAACTTTCATATACTCCACTCAACATCCTCATCTCAGGTTTAGGTCTAACTGAGTAAAGAAAACTTTGAGTTCATCATCTTGGTTATCAAACCCAAACTTATAACTCATAGATTCCAAACCACTTCCAGTGAGGTACGTCCTCATATTACCTTGGTTCTCTTCATGTTTTCAAACCATCTATCTCACGTACTCTCAAAAGGTGTGGCACTTGTTCCATCCTCAAACATCGTAGAAAGGTTTCAACTCATATCACCTCTATCTTTAGTATATAGCATACATTTTGTCATGTCTCTCACACCCATAACAAGATGAAATAAGCATTTGGCTGCAATCCAAATACAGAGTTCATCTCATTCTAAGAGTATAGATGGTGCATCACACATCACATTACGCTTTCCAATCTAAGTTGAAACTTACTTCTCATGACTCCATGTCATGATTATCTCAAATCTATGTGTACATCCATGGAAAGGTTGTTCCCAAACACTCTTGGGTCTTCATAATCCTTAGTCATTTCCTCAAACTCTCGAGGGTGTCGGTACTTTTGGGGTCATCCCTCTTCAATTATGCGTCCAGGGAGTGCCTCCCTCATTTACCTTTTGGGTCCCATGAACTAATGAAGGTGGTCAACCTCCTAGCCCATGGCCCTCGGGCTAAGATAGTTGTTACCTACCGACCCTACGGTCTTGTGCATCTAGGGAACATACAACTCCTACTCCCATTGGTCTTATCCCTACCCGACCATAGTATTGACTTAGGATTCTATCATGGTACATCTAAAACTTGAATCCTTACCCAAATCTCCATCATCTCTCTGGGCACTCATGGTCAACTTACATCCCTTCGTGGGAATCATGGCAACCCACCTTTCTCGATTTGGCCCCATACATGTTACCTCCATGGAAACATATCCTTGTGCCCCTTAGAGATGGTCACACATGGGTTTATAGATTCACGCTCATACTATGTTCTCTTACACTTAGCTCATCCATCTCTTATAAGTGACCTCGTAAGGTTTACCCCAAACCTAAATAAGAGTTGGTGTTCACTCCAACATAAAGGGCCCCTTCCCAGGATAGGAGGAAAAGCGTCACTTGATAGCAGAAGGGGTCACTAAACATCCTTGCGTCCAAGGCATGCATCATCATGTATATGCATAGATCCTATCATGATACCTATTCACGTATCTAACAAGAAGAAAATTTATCAACCCATTCTAAGTTCCTTGGTATGTCATACATGTTCCTTATTCCTCAAAGTTGGACCAATATCATACATGCATATGTCTCCAACAACCATATATCTCAACTCAAACGGGGTTTCCTTCTAACACATGGGAAGGGGTGCCAAGATTAATTCCTATAAACTCAAATAGCCTCATGATCATCATGTGCACCATGTACTACAACTTCCCCTCTTTGGTCCAAGAACCCTAGGTTCACCTCTTATGCTTCAGCTGTCTAACTTCATGCACAATTATTCCAACATGAACCGAACCTATACTAGATAGGGCATATACTTCCTAACACTCTTCCATGTGAACAACCCTTAGAGTCCTACACAAGGACAACCAACTGGGTGTGAGTCCTCACAACTTGCTATCATACCATGCCTCTTTAGGGTCTTTGGAACTCCCTCTCCTACACCCAAAAGGTAGGTTCCCGTATCATCCATACATTTGTTGAGGAAGCCTCTTTCTCTCTTCTAGGGTTTGGTTCATCTAAAGTCATCCAGGGTATGCTAAGCCTCCAAGGATCATGCATGAGGCAACCACATCTACCTACTTCGGGCCATCCATTCTAGGACATATCATACCCAACTTCTCACGATTCCCCATGTCACAAAGTCAAGGTCTCCAACCTTCCTCATCGGGTCTCTCTCTCTCCCTCTAGAGCTAACCCTACAACTAGTTTTGCCACTAGAGGTTCTCACTCAGAAGATGGGTCAAGATCTTAAGGATACATGTCTATTCCTACTTGAGTGAAACTCACCAACCAAACTTATATCCAGTTAAGATCATCCAAAGCTCTTGCATGCCCATATCACAAACTATCAAGCACAAACTATCTAGATCAGGTCTAAAACATATTGCCATCCTTGCTGCAGTCCTCTTCTATGTGGTGTATACCTCTTCCTATTCATATATGCTCATTTGGGTTCCTATACGGTCACCACAAACATTCTCAATGAGGGAGCTATCCCTCACCCTAACAGGAATGACCCTCCCAAGGTCGGGTTGCCACAAGGCACTAGAGGTCAGACAACCATCCATAGTTCATGTTTCTCATGTGTACTCCAAAACCTTTATGTAAAGAATGCATGCCAAACCCACATACATGCATGCATGGTCCACTATGATGTCCAACTCATCGTGTCTTCTCTTTCTCTATCCACCGCTCAAGGTTTTAGGCTGAGCATCGTCCTCAGAGGATGTGTCAGGTCTCTTCCTCTTCTTGGAGGCTTCTTCCTCCAAGGCTATCCATATCCTCCTCATCCTATGAGACGGTCTAATCTCAGCATTCACCTAAGATCACGACAACACGGGCCATGTCACCTAAGCATGTAACTAAACTATGTCTAAGTTTCTAATTATCAAAACTTATGTCCATGACATCTTTCTTACATGCTTTTTATTATTTGGTGGAGGATTCCTTAATCCTTATAATACTTATCCTGAACTCAGGAGGGTGGTGGAGAGAGAGAAACCCTAATCACTTAGAGTTATACATGAATTAGGGTTGAAGAACGAAGAAGACATATGAGAGAGTCCTAGAGCCATTGTCAAACTTACAACAATTAACCATTGTTAAACTTTTCCTATCATTGTTGGGGTACATCAAGGATTGACACTCAACCCATTTATATTTGTTCTTGTTATGATGAGTTGACAAAGTATGTTCAAGATAATATCCCTTGGTGTATGTTACTTTTTTATGATACTATTGTTGATTGATTAAAGAAAAGAGTTGAATGATAAAGTTGAAATTTGGAGAAATGAATTGGAATTTAACATATTATTATTAGTAGAAGCAAAATTGAATATATACATTGCATTTCAACCAATCTAGAATTTTGAATGGAGGACTCAAGTTGGATGGAATGGATGTACACATTTTTGATAAGTTTTTACTTGGTTTCTATTATTGAAAATGAGGGTGAGGTCAAAAATGATGTTTCTCACATTATCACAACATGATGATTGAAGTGGAGGAGTGCAACTAAATTAGTATGTGATCAAAATATCCCTCTCATATTAAAAAGTAAGTTTTACAGAATTTCTATATGGCTAGTCATGCTATATGAGAGTGAATGTTGGGAAGTGAAGAACAAGATCTAAATAAGATGAATGTGTCCAAAATGTATGTATTGAGAGAATGTGTGGGAACATAAAAAAAGATCATTTGAGGAATGACTATATTAGGAACAAAGTGGGGGTGGTGAGAACTGAGGACAAGTTAAGAGAAGGTCATCTAACATGATATGGACATGTGCAACACACACCAACAATTACACCTATTCAAAGTATGGTTATCGATTCAAGCACATTAAAAGAAGAAGAGGTAGACCTAAATTAACTTTGGAAGAGTCTATAAAGAGATATTTTGAATATACTTCTTGATCAGAGTATTGGCCCATAACAGAGCTAATTGCAAAGAAAGATCCATGTAGCCAACTATAATAACCTGACCATTTCTCTTTCCTCTATTGAACTTTTCTCTCTCTCATAAAGTGATCTTCTTATTCAATTTGATATTAGTCTCATAGTTTGAGTGTGGTGACCCATCAATTTGGTCACATCCATGATCACTTATATGTGACACTAATTTGCACATTGAAATAAGTACCAATCCTTACATGTATCCATCTCGCTAGTGAAATTGAACCTCATTTCTATAATATTTTGGTTCTGTAGTGTATACCATGTTGTAAGTATCTCAATCATCCATCCAATCGAACAAGAATTGCCTCGATTGGGGCTATAAATCACATGATATGATTGTTTGAATATATTCATTTAATGTGTGATTTTAGTCGAGTTTGATCCTAGTTGGGCACAATGCAGGACACGACCAGCCAAGGTGGGATCCCCCCTTCACTTGGACACGTTATCAATCCTCCCCTTTACTAATGATTTGGAAAATCTCAGCCCTTAATCTTATGCACATGGATTTCTCCACCGATTAGATAGCTCAAAAGTTATCTCTTAACTCCATCTATACTTCAATAGAAACAACGTTAGGACTAACCAATCGGCATTTTTCTTGATGCTTTTGGAAAAAATTAACTTGGCAATATACTTCCATCCTTCATTTTTGGTCTTCCCCCTTTGATTCCCACGTTTTCTTTCCCTAGGACACCCACCCCACTTCTCCTTTGTCCTTCTCTAGCTGTGGTTGTCGCAATAGGAGTCTAAACAAATCTGTTGCATCATGATACAATGGTGGCATCTGACATCCTTATTGGCCTTGCAAGCTCAATACGAGTCCAAACGACCCCTCTCAGCCCCTTTGGTGGAGTGATGGTCATGGCCACCCTCACGCAGGCGACACCAGGGTGCCGCAACAGTAAGCCACAAGGTCCAACACTCGCAGTGAGAGGGACTTTCAAACTTGTTGGCAATACATGACCGGGCGCAACAGTGGTGAACTTTAATGACCCCCTCCCCATGTTATCCTCAATTGAGGTGAACGAAGAACGAGGGAGTCCTCATAGACTGACTAGTGGGGTGGAGGAAAATCTTACCAGCCCCCAGATTGTGATCCTTTTCTAGACTCCTCCATCCTTAGAAAATCCTCTAATAACTCCCTTGGGTTCTAAAGATTTTGTAAAATTTAATAATTATTAGAGATTAAATGGAAAACCATGATCTGATACCAATTGTAACGACCCCACTCCTCGATAACCCCCAATTAAGGAAGACCAAGAAGTCAGAGCCGCTATCCCAAAACAGGATCAATGGTTTTGCAAATAATAAAAAATAATTAATAAATTCTACCAAAGACTAAGCATAAAATAGGATAAAATTTTACTTTTCACATACCTTTGAAAAATAGGAATCTGGAACTTCTACCCACTATAGAGTTCTATCTAACTAAATCCTCCATTAATAGATTATCTTTATTCTTTACAAATGCCTCTTTACTATTTGTCCACTTTCATGTATTCCTAAAATGCCAATAAACAAAAGGTCAGTTAGTATAAATGAATATACCAGTATGTGGTGACAACCAAAATATTGCACATATATTCTAACAAATTAATCACATCAAATAGTGGTTAACAATGCAAGATTACATTTTTCAATATGACTTCCCAACTGCTTTTACTCATACTCTAGGATACCCTCTCTAGGGTTAAGTCCTTGCATGTGACTTTAAGGCTACCTTCTCCATCCTGAGCTTGGTACTTGGGGTCACCTCTCTGGGTGCCCAGTTGTCTTCCCTTTGGGGGTTGACCACCTATGACCTTCCCTCTGGGGCTTGGTCTCTTATCTTACATCCAAAGATGATATGTAGGTTTGATCAAGTCATATGTATACTTAAATTGTGATAATCATATTCACTTTAAAGATTGAAGAAATAAAAGCATCAAAATAGTTTATTTTCATGCAATCGATAAAACATCAGGAAACCACCAAGAAACTTAAAGTGTGTACTCATAAATAACCACGTACCTGATTTGAAGATCTCACAAGAAATAAGCACAATCCACTCCAAATAAGAAATCCAAGCAAGCAATTAAGCCAATCACAAAGAACATAATCCTAAAAAGCATGTACAACCTATTTACTACATACTCATCAAGAACTTACTTTATTGACTTGGAATTACTTTTTAGGGTTTCTAATCCAAATTAGGATTTCATTAGGGTTCCTTAAGATCTATTTATAAATTTCCTTTTTCATGTCCACAAAGCCTTAAAACAGCAGTTCTAGGCTTAAAACCCTAATTATCCACTTATTCATATTAAAGCCTTCTTTATTATCAGTTTGGCATGGGATCATCCTAATATCAACTCATGTAAAGTATCTCAAAATATAACTCATTAAAAGTAATCAACACCTAAATTAGGGTTTCTAAGCCCATTAATGCACATTAAACATATCAAACCCTAACTTAGCCTATTAAGCATATGGATCATCTATTTAGACATAAAAACCTCTTTATTATTATCAACATGTTAATATGTCCATAGAACATCCATATTAATCTTCTCAACTTCATAGAACATCAAATTAGGGTTTTCTTAGTTATAAAAGCATCAAGGATAGCAACTTTAGGTACTTTTCAAACTATGATCAGATTTAGGCTCTAAACTATTTTTAGTAGATTCCTCGTATTTTTCTGAGCAACTTTCATACATAACTTATCCATATCTGAGCTTTCAATATTTAATTATGATTATTCTAAAATATGTACCTTTGGGCAAATAGGAACGTGCCATGTCAGCCTTCATCCCCTTCAATAGCCCCCAACGACTCCCTGGCTTGTGGATCAAGCCTATGACCCACCTAACCTAGCACTCAGGTCTGGCTCTCCCTTCATCATCATCCCGCGGATGATGCACGGGTAGGGAACTTCGCTCCCCTGTCCCTGTGGGAAAATAGAGCAGCTCATCACGACTGCTCTCCTCTACTCCATCCTGTCGGTTCGGCCACTATGGCTTCATACCAAAGACTTGCCTCCACTCTGCCTCTATGGAGCTCCCAACTCACTAACAGGGGTGGTTGTGACCTCCCATCACCAAGGCAAGCCGCAAGATGCCTACGAGAGGAAGAGGGTTATCAGCCTGCCTACCAAAAGGAACGAGAAGAGGGGGATGGGGACTCCAGAAGGAAGGTTCACTTTCTCTTACGGGAGAGTCATGAGGGTCTTTTATAGGCCAAGTTTGGCAAAAGGGGTAGAGAAGTGCTCCCAATGGAGTTCTATCTCTATGGCAGAATTGGGCAAAACCCAATCGTACACATAACTGACAGATCCAGGGGGTCTTCTAGTTCGGACCGGTCTCCCGAAACTATTGGATCAAATCCCAAACTCGCACATGGATTGTACACAGAAGAAATCAATCGGGAAAATTCGACACATTGTTCCCCTTTCCTGATCTTTCTTGGAAAGTAGCTACCATTGGATCAAGGATCCAATGGCTTCAGGCCATGTATTAGAACAAAAGTCAGATATGAATGGTGACATTTAATGTTATCCTTCTCACTTTAGGAAAACTTATGAAATTTATATCTCCCAATCTGTCTATCCTTTAAATCCCAAATTTTAGTGGAAAGTCCATTATGACTTAATCTACTTATGTGACAAGTTTTAGACTTAAATTTGAAAGTATGAGAGACTTTTCTTCATATGTAAGTTATTACTTAAAAAGGCATATTTTATACATATTTTCTCTCTCTTACTCTTTTATTCTCTTTATTTGGATTCATTATACCATTAGAAACCTTGTGGATTTGAAATCTCCTTCATGATGATTTAATAATACATATTTCCACGTATTTCTCATATTTGCATCATTATCTCAAATTCCCTTCCTAAAAATGCATTACTTTATTTCTTCTTTTTCTTCTTATCATCTTGGACTCCCTAGTACATTAGGGTTCATGAAATCACATATTTAAGGGAAATATTATCAAATAAATCCATTCAATACACAAATCATACAATTTCCATAATCATACATTTATTAGATAAATTACATTTCAACACATTCAAGTCTAAAAATTGGGGTTGTAACAAATACACTATAACTAAAAGTTGAACTAATATCTAAAAGTTATAAACTTATGTTGAGTTGATGTGTCTTTTATTTATATCTTTTATCTAATTTGTGGACACCATTACATGATAAGTCCTTTGTTGATACAAAGTGTCTTCTATGGTGCAACAAACAATCTACTGTTACACCGAAGTGTCCTCTATAGTGCAATACACCCTATGTTGACACTATGTGCCCTCTGTAACACCCATAGTGTCTGGCTTAGTGCACCCTCAGAATCTTCCCAGGACTCTCTAGTGAGGACTTATCCTATAATGTATAATTAATGTTCTAATGTCATTTTCTATCTCCGTTCTTAATTTCTTATTCGAAATCTTAATATCTTATCTCTGAATTTGTTCTAAATTTCTATCTCAAAATCTGAATCTCTTATCTCTAAAGATGTTCTTAATTTCTATCTCTGAATATGATCTATTTTTTATGTATCCATATTTTTGTCCTCTAGTTCTAACTGAATCTAAAATTTAGTATTATTGTTATCTAGATTAATCTTAATCTGAAACTCTAATTTGATATAATGACTTAATTAAGTTCTGATACCAGACATAAGACATCTATTCTAAAAGTTGAGAAAATAATATGAAATAGTATAGAAATACTAAGGATCTAACAATTATATAAATCTCAAATACTTGCAATATGATAATTTGACAAAACTCAAAATAAACAAAATATGATTACTAAGTATGACATGACAAATACCAAATTCTGAAAGTCACTTGATCTCTAAGTTACTTTGTAGGAATGGGTAGGATGAACCATAATATTAATGAAATTCAATGGACATGGACCACTTACCTTTTATACTGAGGGTATCTTTAACGTAGTCCTGATCCCAAGTTCCATAATTTAATAACATGGACTTCATTATTTTTCTATTCATCTTTCTTTGTCATTTTCAAATCTAAAACCCCATCATCCTAACCTTATGTACCAATTTAGGGTTAACATTTAACCAAATCTAACTTTGATTTTAAAATAATTTTAATTCTGAATATTGTATTAAAATCTAGAATATCATATTGTATAACAACTATATGTTGATATACCCATATGAACTAAATAAATAATCTTATGCTCATATACATGACAATATACATAATACACTGGAAAAAAACCCTCAAAGATACTCACACATATTATTACTGACTAACATGTAAAGCATAGGGGAAATATGCTTAAAATCTTATATCACACCAATAATAAGTATAGATCACATATTGCACCACAAATAATTATTAATTATATTGAATTATGGCCTCTTAGATCCAAAAATTGAATACTAATACAATTATACATGAAAATCTGGAAAAACTCTTGGAAATAGTAAGAACATTGTATATCAGAGTTTAGGTAAAAATCTCAGATCGTTTCATTGTCAGTTAATGAGTGAAATTTCCAAAATACCCTTATTAGGGTTTATATCAAAAACATATATAAGACTTAAAATTAGATAGTTTAAGCTTTGGATCTTGTTGAACATATCAAAACACATCTTACGTAAAATATTTATTAATTTTGAAAGTCTTTTGCTATTTTTAATACTCAAAACATTGAAATTATATATATTTTACTAATAAATTTATACTATCATCAAACAGTCAAAACCCTATATGAGTATATTTTTATAAAATATTAGACATCATTAGCATTCCATCGATATCTTGTTTGATAAAAACTGAGTTTTCAAACCCAAGATATGGATTTTAGAAGAATACATGTTCAAGAGAGACCTCGATCGTTAATTGTAGATCTGACAATCTAGATTTTACCACATAGCTCATTGAACAGCCGCAAGGGATGACACCTAGCAGATCTTTTCCTGGATCTATGATCCATTCACTGGGTGCTTTGCTTTAGTGCGCACACGTGGCCCTGTTCCCAGCCGGTTGCACGACTCATCGTTGACAGCCTCGATCATGGCGTCAAGGCCCCACTCCCCAAGCCCTTATAGTCTCCGTTGATTTTGCCTCCCCTTTATTCTTCATTCTCCTTCTCCGTTGCACACGTGCACGTATGTTTGGTCATAAGCACAGAGGTCTGCCTCTTCCTCGTCACTAGAGGCTATGGGCTTTAAACGTGCTTTCTCAGACTATGTTCTTCTAGTATCCTTAGTCTCTTCAGAATATGCGACATCTTTCCCTCCAAACCGTCATGGGTAGATGATCTGGTGTGCTTACTGTCGTGTCCACCGTGGTGTTGGTATCTACTTAGCACCGTCATGGCCTCCTAGGTGTGTGACTTCAAGCCATCATTTCTCCTCTTCTCTCCATTTTAAGCGGCTAAAGTTTTCTGTATTCAAACCTCCTTGCAGCCTTACTTATAATGATAGCATATCCCGTTGAGAGAGAGTTATGGTTTTCCTGCTATTCTATCGTCATTCAAACTATGCTACACCGTTATATTATTTGTAAAGTGTCAAATGGTTGCTACTTTACTTTTTTCTTTCTTTTTTTTGTTTCCTCCTCGAGCACTACAAGGCAAAATGTCTCATCACCGCTATTAACTCCATCAAAATCCATAGGTTATGACTTCCATTTTGGGTTGGTCACAGTCATATTCAAACAGAACTTTTCCTTTAATTGGGGATCACATATTCAATGCAGGAGGGGGTAGTTACTCATGATTTCCAAAACATATAAGTCTCTCTCTTTGCAATCTACTCATATCTTTGTATGTATCTTTTGTACGTCGAAACTTCTTCCTCAAATCACGGTCAAACTAGTCTCTTTATGGTTTGTGGACTCCCGATTATAACATCTTTATTGTTAGTACCCCACTACTATTAGGATGGAGGTGATGTCGTTCCTATTTCTTTAATATCTTAATCACCAAAGAACTTGCCCGATTTCTTTATAATATGGCCAACCTAGAAATAATTTGGTTGGTTAAACAACTAGAACACGTATATCTTTATTAAATTTATTATCTTCTTAGCCCGATTCCTTAATCGATTGTTACCCAATTTTGACTATATTTTGAATAGTTTGTAATTAAAATCACTCACCATTTACAAAAATATAAAACTATAAAGAATATTGATAACTTCTCCAATTATTTATGTTCTCAAAAGGCATGTATAAGTCATAGTAAATATTTTCGTTAGACATGTCATGTATTAATTTTTGTAAAGAACTTGCACATAACGTCTTTTCAATGATATGCACTGATATGATATATGTTCAACCAGTAAGTCATCTCGGTCAATGTGTGCAGATAGGACATAATTATGCTCATCAACATATCTTGAAATAGGACATACCAGCATCGCTAGCTTCAATTGGAGGATGTATAGTTGGGAGTAATCCCAGTTGGTAGGATCGTGGACATAGCTTCAAGTCAAACCAACACTGCTATAACATGACAAGGAGGTACATGTACATGATGTCATGATACAAGGCATCAAATCAGAGTAGCATAGTGGGGAGCATGATAGTTTCCATAGATCTAGTAATGAGACAATGTATGAATCTACAACTAGATAATGGTTCCACATGTTGATGATTTAAGTGAGATAGCACCTGAGGAGACCTGTCTTTGATACATATGATGTATTTGGTAAATATATATATGTAACATAAGCCAAAGAAGGTGCAATGGCAGATAAGTATGGAACAGGATATGGCACAAGTATGGTCAAGTGTATAGTTGAACAAGTAAGTATGACTTATGGGTGATGTGTTGATATGACATACTACCGTGAGGGACATGATAACTCAACAATAGATGGAAATAGTTCAGGATCACAACTAGAGTTCTTAGTTGGAAGTCACTACCATATTTGTATAGGTTACACATCAATTTACACATTCCATGATTTAGGAAGTATCACCCCGGTACAAGACAAGTGATACAGACAATGGAGGTGGAGCAACATGAGGATTTTTTTTATGAGGAGGTTTCTATGTTGACCCAAGGGGACACATACAAGAGTTGAGGGAGAAGAACATGGCTTCTATGAGAGTATTGTGATGTCACCATGGGATGGTAGAAACCATGTGGAGGATAGTGGATAAGGTGCATAGGAGGTACCCATATCCGCTTGCCTTAGATTTCAAGGGAGAAATTCCTATTAGGGATTTATGGTTGTGAGACCCTTGACCTTGCTTTATGTATGAACATGCTTTTTTAACAAATTTTATTCTTAAAATCATAATGTAACCCTAATATGTTAATTTATATCATGTGACAAACTTAATATTCAAGTTTGGTCCAGTTTGGACATTGTTCGTGCAAGTCATGCAATTTTGTGCACATTTTCGACTTTTATGAAATTTACCCATATCTGAGGTTATTCCTAATTTTTTTCACATGATTGTTGTGCCTTACATGTTTTCTTATCAGTCTTGAGTTATTTGTGCCATGGGGCTCCTTGTTTCACCTTGGATTGGTGGTGGTCCCTTTCTAGGAGTGAGTTTGGGTTTAACCTCACGTGGATGATATACCTTGGGTGGTGAAACTTGATGGTTACCCTTTGTTTGTTGGGATCTGATGGTGTTGAGATCTGGTGTTGCTTCCTTGGAGGTACCTAGACGTGTGAGGGTTGATGGTTTCCACTCTTAGATCTCTTTGGGTCGTTGGTTCACCAAGTGGAGGTGCAAATCGATGGTGAGATAGGGTTTTCACCCTTGCACACAAAGGGTCATAATATGATGGTTATCCTTATATTGTAGATCGATGGATGGTCTGGGAGTTGACAAACAAAGGTTTAGAAGACTCTCACAACCTATGAAGTTTGTTCTTTGCATGGATGACATGCTTAAGACCATGGACACTTGGAAAATATAGTAGGGCACCTAAACCTTCTTTCCAACTCTCACCATAAGCCTTATATTCCTCCCTCCTTGCTTCCAAATGAGATATTTAGACACCTATTCTCCCTCTCTCATCCTTTCTATTTAAAGCTTTGTATTCCTTGTCTTGGTGGAGAATAAGGTGCCCAAGGTAGAAGAAGGTGGATGATCTCCTTGCATATATGGCTAGGGTTTAGATCTACCATCTCTTGGAGCTTGTGGAGTTTCCTTTGCCTATTCTTGACCAAAAATAAGACACCTTTACTTCCCTTTTTTTTCTTTTCTAACCTACCACCTTCTTCGTTCTTCTTGGTCGTGGCCATGGTGTTCCATTGTGAAGCTTTCTCTGTATCTTAAAGATCACCTCTGTCTTTCTCCTTTGACCTAGGTTTTACTTCCTTTCTTGGAGGAGGAGCTAGTATGGCCGAGTGGAGTGCTCAAGATAGGGTTTCTTCCTCTTTTGCTCGAGCTGCCATTCTGTTTGGAGCTTGTTCTTCTTCCTAGAGGAGAGTTATATACCTTTCTCCACATTTATTACTTACTACTAGCTTGCATGTACTTGATCTTTCTCTAAACAAAGTTCTAAGTATAAAGATGCTATCTTTGCCTAGGGTTTATGCTTAGATGGTAGTTCTTGGCTGATTTTTCTTCTTGGATGTACCCTAAACCTTGTGATCGAACCTTCCTTGGTAGAGGAAGCTTAGACCTTGCTTGCATATCATAAATGATGGTTGTTTCTCTCAAACAATGGTCATGGCTTAGGGTTTTTGGAGATGATTTCCTTCTTGTTTTGTAAATTGATAGTTGAACTCTCAGTGCTACTTTTCTTCTCTTTCTTATGCCAAATTATGGACATGACTTAGCTTCTATTTTGGACTCTTGTGTGCTCAAGAAATGATGGGCATAGAATCCATTTGAATGGTGAAATATATGGTCTTGTTTTCCTACTCATTCGATGGTTTTTGAATCTTGTTTCACCACCCATTGACCAAACTCAACAGTCATTCTAGGTTCAACATTTGATGTTGTCAACCAATGGCCTCACTGGGTCAATGGTGACAACAAATGGCCTCACTGAGTCGATGGTATCAACCAATGGCCTTACTGGGTTGATGGTGACAACCAATGGCCTCACTGGGCCGATGGTGTCAACCAATGTCCTCATTGGCACTACTACAGAAGTGCCTTTTAGTGTCGGTTGTTTAACCCCCTTTGGCGTCGGTTTCTGAACGACGCCTATGTGGGCGCCGCTAAAAGGTTGGACACTTCAGCGTCGGTTAAAAAACCGACGCCTATTTAACATCAAGGCGTCGGTTTATTATAATAAACCGACGCCAAAAGGGTTCGCGCCATAGAAAATGGCGTCATCTAGGACGCTTTCTGCGTCGGTTATATACTAAAAAACCGACGCAGAAAAGTGTCCTAGATGACTCCCATTTCCTGTAGTGCGAACACTTTTGGCGTCGGTGTTCAACAAAAAACCGACGCTGTAAGTCTGTGCTGACGGTTATCGGTAAATAACCGACGCCTATATCTATTTTTTTTTTATAAATCTGTTTGCAGGCCTGCTGTGGCTGGTCAGCAGGATGAGAACCTGTAGTTCAGTTTTCTGAACTGCAGGTTTACGACATCCATTGATATCAGCCTACAAACAGGCCACAAACCTGCAAAATTAACATAAAAAGATTCACACAAGTAGATACATTCAGACATCAATTCAATTGTCACGTTCACACATATAGAATCATTCAAATACATGTTTTAACATTCAGAAACATTCATTTACAAAGTATCATTCATCATCACTATCAACATCCCAATTATATCTTACAGTTTATGACCCCACATGCCTTCCTCCCCAGTTCCTGCCGCTAGACAACCACACAATGGATCCAAGAGGATATGCAGGCGTTTGCCAAAGACTATAGGCTGAGTTAACTATTGAGTTAACTCAGCCTATAGTCTTTGGCGAACGCCTGCAATCCTCTTGGATCCATTGTGTGGTCGTCTAGCGGCAGGAACTGAGGAGGAAGGCATGTGGGGTGATAAACTGTCAGGACTAGCACAGCAAGTTGCGATGGAGGTGGAGACGACGACGACGGTGGTGCTTCAGGCGACGCCTGCTTGGCCGGGTAGGGCTCGGCGAAAGGGTTCAACTGCGGCATGGCTTCGATGTAGTAGAGGGAAGGGAGGGGTTCAGAATCCTACGAGAAACGTTTAGAGATGAGGATATTACTGCGGAGGAGGAGGAAACGGTAGACGATATCTCGAGTTGGAATGTCCTCTCCGCGCATCAAGTTGCTCCAGTGCTTCAGTGGGTACATGTGCATCATCAACCTAAAATTTGACAAAAATAAACACACTGAATTAGGCCAATATAGAAATATAGGATATATGACATAACTAGAAGATAATGAATTTTATAGAAATACAGGATATGTTTTTAGAACTTACATTGGTATCCTCGCCATGCTCGTCATGGACAACATGCTCATCATGGACTTCATGCTCATCATGAACATCATTCTCATCATGGTCAGCCATCTGAAAATGTCATAAAAAAGGCAAACATTTAGCATTTGTATCAACTAGAAAAAGGAAAACATTTATCATTTGTATAAATTAGAAAAAGGAAAACATTTACCATTTGTATAAACATACATGTCTCTAAAATTGTGATCTTTTATCAATTAACAATCCTTCATTGTGATCTCCGCGCACATATAAGTCATCATTAGCTTCAATATTTTGTGGAGTTGGCAACCCAACTGAGAATGGACTGGAGTCATCATACTTATCATAGTACTCTTCTTCATCTATAGGATCTTCAATGAACTGTCTTTTACCATGAAGAACAACCGACCATTTATCATTTGCAGGATCATCGATATAGAATATTTGTTTTGCCTGTGATGCCAATATGAATGGTTCAGACTTCTCGCCAATCATTTCAAAGTTCACCAAAGTGAAACCCAATTCATCCACTATAACTCCTTTGGTGTTATCAACCCAATTACATTTAAAGAGCGGAATATTGAAATCTATGTAGTCAAACTCCCAAATGTCTTCAATGACACCGTAATATGACATTTTAGCTTCACGTGGACTCTTATCCTTTGCACTTGCAAAGTACATAGTTGACGCTTGAAGAGTGACCCCACTATTTTGGACGACACTCTTATCATCTTGGCGCTTTGTGTAATATGTGAATCCATTAATGTCAAACCCTTCATAAGACATAACATTCGGTTTTGGTTTAAAGGCGAGACATTTGATAGTTTCTGTAATATCATTTGGTGTTTGAGATAGTTGATGTAAGACTTTATCTTCAAACCACTTAGTAAAAGTCTTATTAGGCTCTCTAGCAAGCCACATTGAACTTGCTCGAGGATGTTGTCTCTTTATGAAATTGGTATGTTCCTCGATATAAACACTCACTTCATCCATATTATGTAAAATATACAAGTGAGCTTGTTCCAACTGCTCACGGCTGATTACTTTCACCCGTGATCCCAAAATTCCTTTGCCCTCCTCAATATTCTTGTCATTATCAGGAGTGTCATTACCACTGAGAAAGTCATTGCAGAAATCCATAACCTCTCTCGCCACATAACCTTCAATAATACTCCCTTCAGGACGATAACGGTTTCGAACATCACCTTTAAAAACGCTCATGTATCGTTCAAAGGGATACATCCAATGCAAGAAAACCGGTCCCAAGATTTTCACTTCCCTAGTCAAGTGGACAACAAGATGTACCATGATATCAAAGAACGAAGGAGGGAAATACATCTCAAGCTGACATAGGGTAACAACCACTTCTCTTTGCAAATTATCGAGAGTATCAGGGTCAATAACTTTGCTGCATAGACTGTTGAAAAAGAAACAAAGTCTGGTAATTGCAAACCTTACATGCTTCGGCAATATAGATCGAATTGCCACTGGCAATATTTGTTGCATTAGAGTGTGACAATCATGAGATTTAAGACCTATCAACTTCAGATCTTTCATTGATACCAATCTACGGATGTTGGATGAGTAACCATGTGGCACCTTAACATTTACCAAGCATTCACAAAAAGTTTTCTTCTCCTTTCTAGACAACGTGTAACAAGCGGGAGGTAAGTATGTTCTTTTATTACCCATTTCACGTAATTCTGTTAATTCTGACCTTATTCCCATTTCACGTAGGTCCAGTCTGGATTTTATCCCATCTTTAGTCTTACCTGGTATATTTAATAGAGTACCAATGATGCTATCACATACATTTTTCTCAACGTGCATTACATCGATACAATGCCTGACTGACAAAGAACTCCAATAAGGAAGATCCCAAAATATTGACTTCTTTTTGAATGAAGAATTGTCACTCCGTGTGGCCATACTACATTGTGATTTCTTACCAAATTCATTGACAATGTCTTTTACTCTTTCATAAACAACATCCCCTGGTATAGGTTTAGGTGCACTCCGTTCATCATTCCATCCATTGAATGCTTTGCGCTTCCTACGATACGGATGGAATTTTGAAAGAAACCTTCGATGACCAAGATATACAGTCTTGCCGCCATATTTTAGTCTTATTGAATCAGTGTTTTCTTCACATATAGGACACACTTTAGCTCCTTTGACACTATATCCAGACAAATTCCCATATGCCGGAAAGTCATTAATAGTGCAAAACAACATAGCATGCAAACGAAATGTCTCTCTTGCTGAAGCATCATAGGTCATCACACCTTCAGCCCAAAGTTTCTTTAAGTCATCAATCAAAGGTTCAAGATAAACATCGATATCATTTCTGGGTTGTTTAGGGCCCGATATCAACAATGACAACATAACGTACTTATTTTTCATACACAGCCAGGGAGGAAGATTGTATATAACAAGCATGACTGGCCAAGTGCTATGTTGGCTGCTCAATGTCCCGTACGGATTCATCCCGTCTGTACAAAGCCCAAGTCTTAGATTCCTGACTTCTTCACCAAATTCAGGGAACAATACATCAATCTTCTTCCACTGTGGGGAATCAGACGCATGTCGTAGGATCCCATCATTATTTTTCTTAACATCTGCATGCCACCTCAAATTCTTCGCATCTTTCGGATTTGCAAACAAGCGTTGAAACCGTGATGTTATAGGTAGATACCACAACACCTTGGCAGAAGAACCAGTTTTGGACTCCCCCGAAGTCGTCAATTTATATCGTGACGCACCACATTTTGGACAATCTTTCAAATCTACATAGTCCTTTTGAAATAATACACAATCATTCGGGCATGCGTGTATCTTTTTGGCCTCCATTCCCATTGGGCACAACATTTTCTTTACCTGGTATGTTGAGATTGGCAGCTCGTTTCCTTCAGGAAGAATTTCTTTCAACAAAGTCAACAATTCAGTGAAGCTTTTGTCGCTCCATCTATTGTTAGCTTTCAATTTATACAATCTCAGCACAGCGCTAAGCTTCGTAAACTTAGCACAGCCTGTGTATAACGGTATCTCAGCATCATGCACAATGTTTGTAAAGATAGGAGGTGGATCGGTGTGCTCTGCCCTACAACTATCCAACATCACATCAACAATGTCTGCTGGAACTGGTTCGTTCACATTTACGTCATCGGAGGCAATTTCTTCTTCCACCCAAGCACTGCTATTGACATCTACTGGATTCGATTTTGAAATCTCTCAATGCCAGTGCCATTCTGTATAGCCTTGTACAATCCCGTTGCACATGACATGACTTTTGATTTCCTCACCAGTGTTGAGTTTCAAGTTGTTACCGCAATGCCTACATGGACAGTAGAACCTATCTGTAGGTTTTTTCCTATGTTCCTCGGCAAATCTAATAAACTGATCAAGACCAGATATAAACTCTGGGGTGCAACGATTACGAATGGACATCCATGATCTATCCATTCTATGATCAGAGAAAGCAAGTATATATTAGGAAAGCAAGTATATATTAGGAAACAAGTATATAAGCAAGTATGTCGTATTACAGTTCATCATTAAGAAAGATATAAGCAAGTATGTCGTATTAAAATAGACTAAACAATAAAAGAATTTTTTTTTGAGGCAAGACAATATGAGAAAATAGTAGTGTAATCATGTAAATGGGAACATTCATGGGAACACACACTTCAGTTATAAGCATTCATGTAGCAACTTACAGTTCCATTCATGGGAACACACACTTTAGTTATAACAATAACTAAACAAAGGGGTTGGTGTACCCCTAAACATGCGCATAATTAAAATTACTATTAATACAGACAAGTCTAGATAGATAGACAACTAAATACTACACCAACATGGTCCCGCATGCATCAATAACTTCTTTTTGATGATGAAGCTGTGTCACGAAGCTCTCCAATCCAATCACGCCTCAGATTCAGATTCCGATTCCTCATAGATGATATCCGACGCCGTGCGCTCATACCGCAGAAGATGATTGGGGGTCTCGCAGTTGTTGTTGGTTATCCAAACTTTGATGGAATTATCGCCAACTGGACGGAGAAACAGCCTATTCCAACGGACCAGATACAGCTCTCCAATCCAACACGCCAACCGGATTTTGATACAAGATTTCCCGCCAAATCATACTCAACCTCGATTACATGTGAATAATTTCCAAAAGTTAGGGTCACTTTACCAGGCATGTAGTGTCTTCCTTTTAGAAAACGCCAATGTTTGGGTATGACCAATTGGTTTAAGGAACGATCATCTAGGATGATGTCCAATTGTTCTTCAATAAGGAATGTTAACATTGACATAGAGGCCCAATTCATAGTCATTGTTATGGGAATACAGAGACTGCACAATATTAGTATTAACAAAGTGTAAGTACATATAACGATGTTATATATTTTCAGAAAAAGTTGTATAACATCAGTTAACCTTTTAAACAAGTATATATTAGGAAACAAGTATATATTAGTCAATCTTGGACGGGTTTCTAGGCCAACAAACACATTTGATGTCAATCTTATATATAATAAATGTGTACCACCTATCCCATCCTTGAACACCTAATCTCACTTAGGATGTAAGTGTATAATGTGTATTTGGTTTTCAAGAAAATTTCGGCAGCATTTCCCCGTTGTTCTCTAAGTACATATGTACTTAGAGAACAAACGGGGAAATGCTACCGAAATTTTCTCGAAAACCCAATACACATTATACACTTACATCCTAAGTGAGATTAGGTGTTCAAGAACAGTCCCAAACTGGGGACTATCCAAGATTTACTCCTACTGAGTAAATCTTGGACGGGTTTCTAGGCCAACAAATACATGTGTTGTCATTCTTATATAAACCCTATAATTCATGAAATCATTCTAATTCAATTTAATATGTTGGGATCACATAATTATATAATGACATCAGAATATATAGAAGAATCATAATTAACATGATTAACAACATGCTCATCAAACTAGGGTTTTCTTGAATATCATCTAATAAATCAAGAATTTCATAGTTTCAAACATGCAATAATTCACAATGCAATGTTATAAACTATAGGCAACATGGATAGATGAAATAAATAAACATCCAGCATCTATCACTTATTCAATCTTCAAGAAACCTTGACAAACATCCAACATCTATCACTTATATAATTTGCATGTATATACACCCTAAAGTGCCACAAATCATATAATAAAACTATCATGTTATGATATTAGGACCACTTAAAGCAGATTAGGCACATTAAGCAAGCAGAGTAGGGAGCCAATTTCGTGCAAGCAGATTAGGCAAGCAGATTAGGTCAGCACATAAAGAACCAATTTCGCGCCTGGGTAGGTCTGCAGGTACCTGGGCAAGAAGAGTAGGGTGAGGTCGAGCTGGTTGAGTACGTGGGTGGCGGCCGACGAGCTCCAGAACCAGCGGCAGTGACTCCGACGAGTAGGAGCGTCAGCCGCAGCAGGCAGGCAGGCAGCGGCTAGGCGGAGGAGAAGGAGAAGGGGGTACGGCGGCGCCGGTTCTCAGGCGTGGCAGGCAGGTGGGCACCAGGCGTTGCGGCGGCGCCGGTTGTCAGGCGTGGTGGCGGCGCAGGCGGTTGGAGCAGCAGGGCGGGCAGCAGGGGTGCCAGAGAAGAAACGCGTCAGAGAGGGGCGCCGGAGAGGGGACGCCGGAGATGGGGCACCGGAGAGAAGTGCCGGAGAGAAGCGCCGGAGAAAAACTAGTACCAGCAGCAGAGAAATCGCCGGAGAAATCGCCGCAATAGGGAAATAGGGTAGCAATGAAACATAAGAAAGGGGAAGAGTCGGGCGATCGAAGGTTATGAAGTTCCCAAATAGCGTCGGTTGTTTACAAAAACTGACGCCTAAACATCTTTACCGTCGGTCGTTCGCAACATCCGACGTCCATTTGGACGATATTTTCGTGAAAATGTTTGGCGGGAACCACCTTCAGCGTCGGTGATTAAAGGACGACCGACGCGGAAAAGGACACTTTTCGCGCAAATTTCCATCGCACATAAGCGTCGGTGTTTTAACTACAGACTCGACGCCGAAAGTGACATTATTTTTTTCGCTCGAAAATTGGATGACATTATGCGTCGGTTTTTTATAAACAACCGACGCTGTATACAAAGCGGTACCCGTGTTTGGCTGGTCTTTGAATATAGACGTCGGTTCTTCTAAATAACCGACGCCTTTAATATAAGGCGTCCGTGTTCCTTAATAACCGACGCCCAGAAAAGCGACACTGAATGCTATTTCTGTAGTAGTGTGGGTCGATGGTTCATCAACCAATGGCTTCCCTAACTCGATGGTTCATCTACCAATGGTTTCCCTAACTCGACAGTTCATCAAAGAATGGTTTCCCTAACTTGATGGTTCATCAACCAATGGTTTCCCTAACTTGATGGTTCATCAAACAATGGTTTTGCTAACTCCATGGTTCATCAACCAATGGTTTCCCTGACTCGATGGTTCATCAAGCAATGGTTTCCCTGATTTGATGGTTCATCAAGCAATGGTTTACCTGACTCGATGGTTCATCAACCAAATGTTGGACTAGGTCAATGGTTCATCAACTAACGGTTGGACTACTTTCAACGTCAATGGTCTTTTGGGATTTATAACCAATGGTTTTGTTTTATCCAACATCTTATGGTCTTAGTGAAGATCATGATTTTGATGGTTTGGTTTTATTGATGAAGATTTGATTGTTCAATACCCATAACTTTCTTGTTTTACATTTACCCTCCTATGAATATAATTGATAGTCACCATAATGAGCTGATGAGTAACCCTAATGTAGTATACCTTATTACGACCAACCTTAATGGAAATAATTGATGGTGATTAATCATTCCTAGCTTCTTGTATGATTACTATGATGATGGCATACTCTCTTAACTATTGTTGAAACCCTAATACGCTACTATATGCACATCATAGCTCCTTGTTCTACTAAACTTACATGTCACATGTATGGCGATGGTTTCTTGACCCTTGTTACAAGGCATGGAAAGATAATGATGTAATAATGATGATCTTATAGGGAATGATGTGATTGTCTTAATGACCTTTGGGCATGATTTTAGCCCTCATGGAGGTGTAATCCTCTTTATGTTGACAAGGTCTAGTACCCTGGATTGGGATTTATATCTTGTAATGGTATGATGACAATTATAGTCTTGTGAATGACAATGGAATAATGCTATGTGGTTTTGTGATCAAGGATTATGCCTCATACATTTTATATCTTATGGAGTTTCTCTATAATCAATGGTTTCTAGAAATGAATTAGGGTTTGTATGTCCACTTGTTTGATGCAACCTTAAATCACCTAATCGACTTAACTAATCAAGTGAAACCCTATTCATGTATTTCCCTACTCTATAGATTCATTCCAGGGTCAGGACTTGGTAGATGGTGAAATGAGTATTTCTCTAATGGAAGCTCAAACTCGTATACTTTTGTGCATATACATTTTCATGGGGATGGTTGTGGTCATACCCTGGTAGGAGAACAGTTGAGAATGTATCTCAGATGATATGATTCAATATATGTGATGTATTTTAAGGATGACTATAGTCATACCTCGGTAGGAGAACGACTAATGTCGTACCTTAGTTCCACTAGTACCATGACCTTTATAAGGGCGGACTAGTCTGTTCACTAGTTCTGTGACCTATATACCAAGGGAGGACTAGGAAATTTTGTAGCTTGACTTTATGTGTCGATGTAGTGGTCCCATACTGACTGGGGGCAGATGAGATCTTAGGATGTCGTTACTCCTAGATCTTGTATGGAACTGATTTTGACTTAGTAGTGGCCAGTTGAAGTTTGAATGGTATACATCACTCTCCCCAGGGCTTAATAAAATATGTAATCCAACCATGCAGTATATATATTAGGGTTTTACACATCGCTTCACATTGGATGATAACCCTTGCTTTCTCTTTTCACATATATATGATGTATAGATCAATAATAGAAGTATCCATTCTTATAAATATATTGCTACTATTGGTTATGTTTATGATGATAGTTATCTCATGTTTCTAGCCATGCCTCTCTGCACTATGAAAAAAATGGTCTTCCTTCACGGATCAATCCCATGACAAGCTCCTCTCTACATGCCCACACAAAAAGGAATGGTTGTGGGCCCGACCCTCACAAATGGTCTATGAAGAGAACCCTCGTGACAAATACCAGTGACCCTCAAAAATGCAGTTGTCAACGACCAGTTGACCCTCAAAAATGTTATACTGAGGGACTATTCAGCCTTCAAGAAAACATTTTTGAGGGCTTGTTTAATTCTCATAAATACAATTTTGAGGGACTTGATGCCTTGAACAATGCATTTTTGAGGGGCTACTGTCTTCATTAATATTATTTTTGAGGACTTGTATGGTCCTCATGAATACAATTTTGGTGGTCAATTTGGTCTTCATAATACATTTTTGAGGAAACTGAAGTCCTTTATCAATATATTTATGAGGGAATAGTGGACATTATTTTATTTATTATTGTTTGATTTATTAATTTTTATGTATTTATTACTCTAGAAAATATGAATTTTTAGATGAAAATATTGCATATAATTTTGAATCTATTTCATAAAATTCACATGACATCATAAGAACATTTACACACCAAAATAATAGACATGAATGTAAAATCACCACAAACCAACATTCATTAATGAAACAAAAATATTATCCATACATTGCATGATCAATGTTAATAGATATACATGAAAAATATGAAATTCTATGTTGATAACAATCAATATCTCATGTCTGAAACATTGTGTGATAAATATAAAATTTGCATCTTAAGAGCTATAATGTCTTCAAAGTCCTTTAAATGGTGTGATTCTCTTCATCAAAGCCAGACCTCATATGATTATCTCCTTGAGTATTGTGATCCTAAAAGTCACACAAATTGTTACATTAATAGAAATTAAAAGGCTGATAAATAAAATAATGCATAGTACACAAATGAACATACCCTTAGCATCTAATTTTGGCCAAATCTAAGGTGTATTGAGCATCTAAATCCATCTTTGGAAGAAATTCTACCCTGTCAATATAAATAATAAAAATCAGCCAACCATTCAATTATTAGAAACACTACAAAAATGCTGCCCACCTACCCCACTGAGTTTTCAAACAAATTTGGTCTAATAAAAGTTGCTCACATACCCCACATCAAATCAGATCACTGCCCTTTATTGTTGAGGCTTGTGAAAAAAGAAAAAGGAGAGTATACTTTTAGAACTAAAGCCTCATGGAATCTGAATAACAACTTTCATCATCTACTAGCACGACACTGGGATCAGCAAAAAGATTTTATTGATTCTCTGAATAAGGCTAAACCATCTATTATCAAATGGGATAAACTGACAAAGCACCAACTAAACAAGGAAAAGATTGAAATCATGGGTCAACTCGATAAACTACAAGGGGCCATGAGTATTATGTATGACGAGCAGCTTGACTTAAGCGCTTGAGCTTAGAAGAGCGACTAGATGACATCTTAAAATAGGAGGAGGAGGATTGGAAGCAGCGTAGCCACATCAACTGGCTTAAGAATGACGACTCCAACACTAAGTTTTACCAAGCTTATGTTAAACAACGTACTAGGCAGAATACCATCACGATGCTCAAAGACGAAGCCGACACTTGGATCACCAACCAAGGAAAGATCCAAAATTTAATACAACAATATTTTAAGGACCAATTCACCTCTAACAGAAAGGTGGGTCATGATATTATCAACTCCTTTCCTGGAAAATTCCAGCTGATTTCTGAGAAGCAGGATGAGGCCCTCCAAAAAATGCCTAATAAGGAAGAAATTTACAAAGTTCTGCTCCGAATGAACCCCTACATATGTAATGGAAACTACTGCTCTTCCATTGAGCCTTTGTGACAGTGTGGATGGAACCATACGAAGGTTTATTTGGGGTGGAGGAAACAAAAAGAAGCCCATATCCTTGGTTGCTTGGAACAAAGTCATCAGTGAAAAAAAAAGATGGAGGTCTTGGGGTGAAAACCATGTGTGATTGGAATAGAGCTTTGATTGCAAAATATTCTTGGGAAGTCAAGAGCAGTCGGGATACTCTTTGGATCCCTGGTATACAGCAAAAATACAAAACCTTCCAAAAACAAGCCAGTAGGTCTTCTATAATTTTTTGGAAAAAGTTGTACGAGTGCAAGCAGCTAATTGATGAAACTTCCACCAAGGTACTGAGTTGTGGAGAAAATATGAATGTCTAGTTTGATAATTGGGTACCTAAGAACCCACTATTTGGTTAATTTTTACACTAAAAATTTACAGCATTGGACTAACCTCATCTTAAAATCCAAAGATGAGATCTACAATTTTATGATTACCGCTGCTTGGAGTATATGGAACAACATAAACATGGAGGTATTTGAACTAATAAAACCAATTTGCTAATATAAGCATAAAGTATCATTGCAAGAGGGAAAAGAACTAATAAAACCAAGGAAATGAGTAGACTTGAAAGTATAAACATCACAATTGCAGTCTCAGAATGGGCATTGAAACATGTATCTTAGTTTTAATGAATCTAGAGCTCTCCTTTAATATATCTTCTTATATAAATTTAGATATACCTCTTACCGTTTAGTTTCTATTTGACTTTGACTCAATACTATAGTACTTCAAACTTCTCAGTAACCTGGAAAGAAAAAGCCATTTGGATGATACTTGAACCCATTAAATGATGACCATGCCAGTGATCTTTGATTGCTATGTTAAGATACGTATAAAATATTGTGATTTTGAACCGTTGAATCCAAACAGGGCCTAAATTCACTATGAGCAGTCTTCTCAGCACATAGAAATATATTAAGAAAGATCACCACCTAGTAGCATAGATTTTGTGAATGCTTACATATGCATATTGTTGCCCCCTAATCTAAGACAGGATTTGTGCAGCCAATTTCCATCTTGCCTCAAATTAGGGGCAACCGTATGCATATGTAGGCATTCACGAAATCTATGCTACTAGATGGTGATCTTTCTTAATATATTTCTATGTGCTGAGAAGACTGCTATTTGACAACATGACTGGATTTTTTTAGGAATTGGTCCCTATTTGTTAGGTATCTACATGTGTAGCATATATGTTTCATTTTTTGTTTCATTTTTCATAGAAGTAACCATGTGTACTATTGTTCTAAATCATAACATTCTTGATTCATCTCAAAATTCTATTGCTTAAATTTCAAGACACACACTTACAGTCCTATCTAGTGAGAGACTACCTTTTTAAATTATTTGTACACAACCAACTGATATTTATATTTATCAATGTCTATTATTTACTCATAAAAGGATGGTTGTTCATCTTTGATAGGTCTTCATCGCCAATGCTATCTACATTGCCCTTCCACCACTGATTCATTGTTGATCATGATAGAAAGGATGGTTTTTCAGCTGGGACGCATGATTGGAGACTAGACATGATAATAAAGGAGGCCCAACATTCCCATAAATAGGCTCTAAACTTATGATTAATATTAACATGCAAGTGTTAGACAAATAATATATGATTCTATTTTATTTTTTATTCTGAATAATCTCTCATATAATCTATATGGCCATAATATACTATCACTTTCTTCCAGGATAGTAACTATTGGGACTTTTTACTTTTATATGATTACATGCTATCTATTTTAACATTATTACCTCACTTTTAGTACATGAGAGAAATACCAGGTTAAAAAGCTCCACTATTGATAGTTGAATAAGCATTGGTGCACCATGTTACCCACTCTGATGCATCCTGCCTTCGCCATTCAGATTGTTGTAGAAACTCAACTTGTCTTTTGATTTAAATCATCATTTTTTGGAGTTCATAAAATAGAGACCATCCCTAGAATTACTTTGTAGCTCATGGTCTTGTTCTCCTACACACGATAGTATTCCATCTAAAGTGTATGTCTTCGTACTAGTCGGGGGGGTCTTAACAAGATTTCATGCTTGTGATAGCATACCTAATGGTCCACAAAGTATATTCTTATATTCTAAGCTTGCTCATAGGTCGAATTGTTTCTTACAATGCACCTGGTGGCTTCAACGAGTTTAAAATTTAAAAGGACGTTTGACTATAGAAAATGGACCCAAGAAGCTGACAACCTCCTTCCTCCAAGTTTCAAACTAACATCTGATTGCTAAGGTTTTGTCTTATTGAGTATGTTTTGGAAAAATCATAATTGGTTCCTAAAGTCCAATTCATTCGCAAATCAGTAAGTAAAGTAGCAACATGCACTCTAGGCTCTAGATTGGCTGGTTTGCAAACCCTTTAAAGTCTGCTGGTACCTTATGTTGGTTATGTTTGAAGCAGTAGCACCCTGATTAGTATAGCTGCTGCAAATGAACGGATTTGAGAATCCTACTATTAAGACTTGCTACTATTAAGTGTACATAGTGAGATATAAAGTCAAGAAGCCCCAAACCACCCTACTAAATTGTTTGAAGATGCCTAATAAGCACTTGATGTTGAAGATATGTCCTGTAAAATTTCCATAGATGTATATTTATTGCAGCATATCAATTTGAATTACTGAAATCGCCTCTATGGTTAGTTGATTAAAACTTCAATCTTCTCAGAAGACAACTGCCTCTATGGCTTCCCTTTTGTAGAAAGCACTAGTTCCCTTACAAATCAGGTGTTCATTTCGTATAGCATGCTGGTGGTGGTGGTTTGCAGTAAAATGATATGTTGTTCTTACCTTGCCAGTTAGTGGGACGTCAGTATAAGGTGTATCTCTTACAAGGTATTCAAGTAGAAGCTAATTCTTTCAGACTCAATTTGATCGCTTGAACATCCTTAAGAGAAGCTATTCCCCTTCCCCAAGGAAATTCCACTTCTTCCAAAGGTAGTTAGCTGCCTAAGTTTTTTACACTATGATCCATCCCGAATGATTCATAAAACATGATTGCATCCTATAGAGCTGCCTAAATTTTTTACACTATGATCCATCCCGAATTCTTCATAAAACATGATTGCAGCCTATAGATTACAAGGAAATAGGGCAACTAGAATAAAAGTTACAGCTTCAAACATAACAGACATAATGTTATGATGAGGAAATTAGCATGCACCTTCTCCACTTTCTAGTGAGTAGATTGAACCATGTTGTTCTCTGTAATATGTGTTAACATTAACAATGTAAGATATAGTAATGATGGAAGCTTTATTGTGCCATGTTCTAGAACTAGAAGGGGATCAGCTACTGATCCATGTCAAAGAAACCCAACAACCCATCTCGATATTCACTGGTAAAACATGTGTGCATTTCACCTAGAAGTCAACATTGACATTAGACGGATAAAGTCAGTCTCAACGATAAGCTATGTTGATTGATACCCCAATGGATGGAAGATCAGATAGGGAGTCACTTTGATTTCTAAATTCCTTGGGTTCCATAATTCTAACACTATGCCCAAAAGCAATTCATGCAGTTGTAGGATCATTAGGTGGAGTTGGAGGGGGGGCCTTGTCTTTCCACCTGTAGTGATTGGTGGTGCAAGTAGCACAACATGCTTCCTAGGTTTAGAGGTTGGTCCTGAAAAGCTCTTGGTTAGATCGAAACTACGTTGTAATGATAGTAGTACTACCATGTTTCATTCGGCAAGTAATTTTAATGTTTGTAGCTCTACATTAAACTATTCGGAGGAGCGTCAGCCATGTGACAAATATGTGTTCCTTTAAGGTATCATGTGATTAGCTATAACAATGTATCATGCACCCCAAGTAAATTTAGTAAGAGTTGTTGATTTTTTGAGGTGCTAGCTTATACTTCTCCCTCAATCTCAATTAGGTTTTCAAGGTTTCCCCAACTAGAGGATATAGAAAGATAACATACTTCATAGACCCTAAAAGTGCAATTTAGCTCGATATCGATCCTACTTTTCCTACTTTAACACATCAAAATGGTTATCACTTGCAGAAGAGAAAGTTTCTCTTCAACTGATTGTTATCTTGTACAATTCTAATAGAAGATCAAGTTGTTGATGTACTCATGAAATCTCTTCCTAACCTTACTCACTTTACTTTTGCAACAAAGTGGGTCTTAGAAATTTCTAGTCCAGATTGAAGTATTGGCTAATTACTATGTGAATATGCTCTGATCAACCAAATTTAGTTACTTGCATTAATGATATTGGATCTTACTCTAATAACGGGTTGTAAGAATCCAATTGGCTGACCTACCAAGACTCCTATATGAAAAGGATTGTAAAACTTTCTTATCATTATAATTGAATGGAACCTTGATACATTCAAGGAAATTTGAAATGAATTGATAACTCCCACATCAAACGTCTTCCTTCATTTCTCTTGTTCTCTTGCCTTCTGATCTTGCTAACCCTAATCTAGAATGGCCTCCGTCTCAAAAATGTGATAGTAGCAACAATGGAGAAGTAATATTGTGTATATATCTTATGGTGAATATGAGAATGTATACACCCACAGCATGCAAGGAAGCTCATCTATTGGGCAGTGCAACTACTATGGATCTATCAAGTTTTTTATTCATCTCTTCCTTCTCCTCTCTCAATTCTTCCTAAGAAGTTATTCTCTAGATTCATAGCAACATGAGGATTGCATGATGATGTCGACTTCAAATGGAGGATTCAATACAAATATGAGGGGCAGTGGATAGGTTCTATCTGTATGAGAAATAAATTGGATTGAGATATTCTCTTCCCAGTTGAAACTTGTTCTCAGTTAAAAATGTGTTGGACTGGGCAGTTGTTCTTATAGGGGGGCGAGACTAGTAGTATTATGAAAAGCATATGGAACTAGATTGATCATGTTGACAAGGATCTTCATGGTCTCAGTTTAATTGGGATCAACAAATCTGGAGTCATAATACATATCCTTATACCTATCATATTTTCCCATGTGCTTACTATTTATCATCACTTCGAAATGATTGTAGCTATTTCGATTCAAATTTGGGTCAAGTTTAGATTTATTGAAGCCTTATCTGAATTGACTTTCATGCCTAATTAACTTTCCTTATTTCTTCAATTGATAAAATAACAGAAAAAAGGAAAAATGTAATAATTCTAAATGTTTGTACATAAATTACATTTTTAATCTTCTCGTAATTTACTATTTTTTACTAGTCCACTTGCCACGACTTTAGGTAATATATGTTGGTTTATGTCAGTGGTTTCCATTCTCATCAATGTGGGAGCTATAATTTCTTGTCAGAGTGGATGTAATATTGGCATTTTTATGTAATAAGTGGCTTTTAAAAAGTATCTTTGTATCATGTGGTTGTAAAGAAATGAGAACCATCTTAAATTACTCCATCAAAATAAGAGGACCAACAAGAGTTTGGATCCATTTGTGTCATTACATTCAAGATTTTTTGTTGTTATGTTCAAGAGATGAGGTATTCCATCATCATATACAAAGTGTATCATCTCAAATGTTTACCCGTGGGTTAGAAAATCAATATATTAGCTCTCATTGTTTAGTATTTTTAGAAACTCAATTTGGACAACAAATAGATGTTTGTTGTCTCCAAAGCACAAAGCTTCAGACCGTTTGCAATAATCAATGGCTGCACCCAGTCCTGAAATCGAATATTATTTTATATCTACAGCTAAACATTATCTTATTTCTGCAGTGTGAAATGGTGTTGAACAAAAATCCCTTCGTCTATATGTATCTTAGCCTTCTCGTTTCAAAAACACTCATGTGACATCTTGCTTCTCCACAACCCAAAATTCACCGTCGTACGACATGGTTGAGTGTACAGTTATTCTATAGAAGTTTCCTTTCAATCTGTGTGGAATCTTTAGGGCACTCAATTTAATAATGATGATAGAAGAAAATTTATTCATTATAAAACTTAGATAGATTAACTATGGATGTAGCATAGCATACACAATCAAACATGAATAACATGGTAGTTCAATAAATTAATATCAAAGATGTCAAAGTGAATGCTTAAAGAAAAATAAAAATATTTGATTACTTGGTTTCTTATAACTTCAATGCATAATAAGATGTAGTATTCTTTCTTGTACCAACTATGCCTTTGTCTAACAGATATATCTCAATGTCAAAGATGTGGTGTGTATGGATTGTAGGTCAAATATGTGAATAATATATAGCATTAGATTAAATGAATCTCCAGAAGGGAATGATGCTCTAGTTGAAACAGAGTAACATCTAATGATAAAAGATGTGGTGCAACCTATTCAGGATAAGGAACAGAATGCTTCACCATCTAGTAAGGTTGAGGTCCCTAGTATAGAAGAATCTATCCCACCACAACAAGAGGTTTTGGAGGAACCTAGAGCACTTATGGCTGCTGCAGGAGTGACCAACCATGTGGTTTTGGAGGACAGCCAATTTGTAGAAGAAGCATCTCCTTCAAACACCAAAGAGGTCCCAGCTATTATGACTGAACCTAAAATGGTAATTCTAATTTTTGGCAATGTTAATTATAATGAAGTTGTGAATTCAACTGTCCCATTATCTGAAGCTGTGAAATTGGTGTCCAATAGCAGAACATGAAGGATATATAAGGTTGAGTATTGAGTCATTATGCAATCCGAAAGTTAAGGATTTGAGTGCTCTAATTTTATAACCATGGGTTACAAATCAATGAGATTAAAATGACTAGAAATGAGACACTTATATTTGAGCTTGGATAACGTGGAGAAAAGTCAATGAGAGGTGTGATTGGACTGAAAGGTATGGTCATTTTCTTATGTTGAAATTCAATTCTATAGTCCTTTCTATAAGACACTATGAGATTCATAATGCCTTGATCTTATGTATTCCATAATAGAGCCTTGAACTTATGTACTACATAGTATTCCTTTTGGTTTTTATTCCTAGGTTATTTGAAACCTTGAGGGGAATACATCCAGTTAGGGGACACTATATAATAGGTACTCCTACAATATAATTAAGAACATGTTTGAGTAAGTAGTGTGCTTTAGTTGGACAAGGTGGTGGTGGTCCAAGCTTTATGCCTTGAACCTAATATCCAATCATACCACCTTCTCACTATAAAAATACAACACAAATTGTAAAGCAGTAAAGCACTTATGTATACTTTCTAAAAGAGCTTCTGAAGTTGGAAAGCACCAATGAATGGTCCAACACTGATGGGGTGATGGAGACATTGGTCAACAAATCTCATTATGAACTAAAGGCTCAATTAGACAGAAAATCGATCAAGAAATTAGGACAATTTGAAGAATAACTACTCATAGAAAAACCACTTAAGTTTGGAAACTGTAAGACAAACAATGCTAACATGGGTCAAACACAATCATAGAGACATGTGTTCCCCTTCACATGTTATGAAAAACTATCGTGAAATTATTTGTCTTGATAGTGTTACATATAGCTCTTATGGATCTTTTCTCACTTTTGAAAAGTTTAACACCTTTCTATATGATTTATTTTGGTATTTGTATGATGATTTCATAATGTGTTGAATCATTAGTGTGTATCTTCTTCTACCTACATCAAATTGAGAATCATGCTGTGAAATCTTTGTACCAAGACGCACCCCACACCCTTCATATAAACTTTCCCAAGCATCAATCAAACGTATAAGTATAACACATGATGTTATTCTCATTTATATATTACTATCATGATGGTGAATTCCTTACATGTTTAAACAACCCACATAATAAGCAAGTCACTTTTTATAGATCACCAAGAGTTTCCTTAAAAAAGGAACCAACTTGACATATTTCTCAACTGGTGATTGAAAGTGACTTTATGAAAAACAAGCAATAAGCAAATATTTCATATAAATAGGTGCAAAAATTATGGTCAAAAACACACCTTCTGTTCAATAATTGCAGTCTTTCCTGGCCCAAGGATATCTTTCAATGTGTCCTTCAGTTGCTTATCCTCTTCAGGGGGGAGAGGTTGTGGATGATGAGAACTCATTAGCATAGTGGAATGCCAAGCATAACCAAGAAAAATATAATATCATGAACAGAGACTATAAAATATAGTATACAACATGCAAGAACCAAGAAGGAACCAACTATTGCCAACCATTTGCAAATGTTGCACTCAAATGGACAAGTCAGAGATAAATTATTTAAGGTCTCACTACAGAAACATACTTGTCAAACCGGCTAGGTGTCCTCCTCACCCAAGGGTTACCTAGAGAGCCTTGGCAGAACCCTAGTCCCTAGTCTTCCCCAGGATTTTTCATCCTTTTTATTTATTTTTCACAAATATATATTTAAATTACCTTAGCCTTGACAACAATGGTTCTTGAGTGATGGTTACCCTATGCATCCAAGGGGACAACTCATCATGAATATTGGGACAAGGGATGTCACTATTCTTGCCTATATGGCAAGTAGGTTTTATGGCTGAACCTAAATATGCCGATGACAAATCTTTCCCAGCTCTATAAACTATATGATTCTGTGAATAGATCATTGTTTTTTACTAATGCCAAACAATGTTTTAAAAACCATGCTAGGCGTCCGCTAAAGGTTCAACCGGCCTGGCTAGTTAAATCACATCTTAGGTGGATGTTTAGCAGATTGGAGTTAAGCACCCACCTAGGTCAGGACCAAAACCTTTTTGTTTTTGCTTTGTTGTGATGTACACGTACTTTTATACAACATCTTATTTCTTCTTACTGATTATGTAGCATTATCAAATGTTTATTGATTTCAGTAGCATTTTCAATATATTTAGATAGCAATGTGAGTGCCTAGGTGGGTTGGCAGACATCACAAATGCTAATAGGCCAACTTTGCATATGTTTGCTACTATTGCTGGTGTTTATTATTCTCCTCCTTGTACTACTACTGCCATGTGAAGCCATGAAAAATTGCAACTACTAGCATAAACAAAAATATAAATAACTACATATGTCATTTAAGGCAGCAAAATACATAATTGTATTGATTCATTATCATCAAAGGCAGTAAAATATCATTTAAATGAAGGTGTAATTTGATGAGAAACTTTGATCTTGGTACATTAGCCTAGATGAAGAGGATAGTGGGAAGTCTTACCTAGAAGTTGGAGAGCAATCAGGAGGACTGGCCGGAGGTTAATACTGATTATTTCATATTCAAGCAATGAGGAGGAAGAACCTAGAGAGGATTTCATCGATCCAAGCAACTTTCGCGGTAGAAGCAATGACCAATGGCCAAAGAATCGAATAGGAGCATGTGTAGAAGCAACGAACAATGGCCGAGCAGGGAAACTGGAAGCAAGGATGACCCAAAGCGAGGGCTGGCGGCAAGGAGAGTAGACCCTCAATATCAACGCATTCCCTCAGGGTGGAGGAATGCGGAGGAGCGCTGAGGAGGGCGGAGGAGCACAGAGAAGTGCGGACGAGTGCCAAGGAGTGCGGAGAAGTTCCGAGGAGTACGGAGGAGCACAGATGACTACGGAGGAGCACGGAGGACTATAGAGAAGCGCGGAGGACTGCAGAGGAGCGTCGAGGAGAGGATGAGAGAATTGGGAGGGGGAGGGTTTAGCGGTCAGTTGCGATGGAATTGGGGGGAAAGGAGGCAGATCACCTAGCCAAAAACAGAGTGCGCGTAGACGGACTGGGTGATTTCTTTTTTTTTTATTTTCATTGATGACTCATGTGTTTTAGAATGGAGGGAAGGATTATGAGATGGAGGGAAACATTTGGCATCACATTTTTCATAGGGTGATTAGTGAATAATGTACTTGTGAGGGATTAGTATCCATATAAAATGCCTAATGGTGTTAAGAACACGGTTGAGCGATTTCATCCCATATTTAAAGGGTGGGTCCTCACAAATAGACATTATTATTCACTATTTTTGGTTCTTCATAAATGTTCTTCAATAATGGCCAAATTTTTACTAGTGTTGGTTAGATATGCTTATACTTCTAGCCATGCCTCTATAGTTAGACATGCTTATACTTCTGGTCATGCTTATGTAGATAGTTGTTCTTATGGTGTTAGATCTACTTATGATGTAGATCTTCTTAACGTGCTAGACATGCTAATATTGTTATCTATGTCCATGATACTAGTTAGGCTTATGACACTACTACATAAATGGCTTATAACGTCACTTTTAAAGGTGTCGGTTGTAATAATACACCGACACCTAAACAATAAAGCGTCGTTTTATAAAATAAACTGACATCAATCTGTGAAGGGTGACCATACACGGGTATCGCTTTTATTTGGTGTCAGTTACTTAATAACACACCGACGCTGAAAATTAACCGCCAAATCCAAAATTTCCAGCGAAAAAATTCCTCCAAAAATTTAACAAATCGCGTCGGTTCATTACCTAAAAAACCGACGATGAAAGGTTATTCGCTAAACAGAAATTGGGCACATTTTGATCGTCGGTTTTACATCAATGACCGACACTTATGGTTTTTCCCACGCTCTTCGCGGGAAATTTTTCACACCCTTTGAGCGTCGGATTTTCAAAACAATCGAAGACTATGGTTAGTAATCGACAACTAATTTTTTAATCGGCGTATGTAGATAGACGTTGGTTTACACTACTACAAAAAATGGTTTTTACAACAGTTCATTTTTCCATTTTATAACGGGTGTCAACTGTTGTATTAGATCGTGTGGTCTTATGGGGGGGGTTCTTTATACAACAGGTGTTGCGCATGTTGTAATATATGTATTTTATACAATAGTTATTACATGTTGTAGTTCATTGAACACACCTGTTGTAATAGGGTCATTGTATATAACATGTTGAGACAAAAGGAAAATACATCTAGACACATGGTTTCGAACTTGAGACTACTTGAAAGTAAGGCACATCTCAAACCGCTGAACTAGTTTCATTTTATGCAACACATATATTCTTTATTGTACATATACAACAAATGACGTGCAAACCTGTTGTGTGATTTTGGTCTATTACAACAAGTAACTATTACAACAGGTGAAAGCCTGTTGTGTAATTATAGTATACTACAATGGGTTATAGTATGTTGTGTAATGATGGCCTATTACAACGGGTTAACATATGTGACTATTACAACAGGTAGAGCATGTTCTGTAATTATGATCTTTTACAATGGGTTAGAGTATGTTGTGTAATGATGGTGTATTACAACGGGTTAACATACATGACTATTACAACAGGTTAGAGCATGTTGTGTAATTATGATCTTTTACAACGATTTAGAGTATGTTGTGTAATGATGATCTATTACAACAAGTTAGAATACATGACTATTACAATGGGTTAGAGCATGTTGTGTAATTATGGTCTTTTACAACGAGTTTGATTATGTTGTGATATTACAGTCTATTACAACAATTTAACACCTATTGTAGTATCACATATACTACAACAAGTTTGGCCCATTGTATATAACTTGTGTTGTATAAAATATATAATTCACAACACACAAATAGACTTGTTGTAAAATATATGCTAACTACAACACAACCAACAGAATTGTTGTGTTTTTCCCGTTGTCAAAAGCATTTTCCATAGTAGTGTTATTTCTAGTTAAAACCGACGATTATCATTTGGAACGGGTGTCTGTTTGTGTTGTTAACCGACACTGTTAGTTTTATGTGTCGGTTGAGTTTAATAACCGACACCGAATGTTAACTTAATATCGCCCGAGCGAGCCCGAATCTTCCCCTTTCTCTCTGTGATTGCAATCGGCTATTAGGGTCTGGCGATTCTGGCGTTCTCCTTACTCGCCGCCGCCGATCTTCTTGCTCGCCGACGTCGTTCTACTGCTACTACGATCGCCGCCGTTCGTGGACCTCACCGCTTCCGTGGAGCTTACCGCCGCCGTGGAGCTTGCCGTTTGTGGAGCTCGCTGCCGTTCGTGGAGCTCGTCGCCTCCGTGGAGCTTGCCGTTCGTGGAGCCTCCACCGTCGTTGGTCCTCTACTCCATCTGATCCTCCTCTCGCCGGTGCTAGCAGTCCTACTTCCGGAGCCAAAGCCTGTGCCATTAGCCACCGTGGTAGCAGTCCTACTGCCGGAGCCAAACCAGTGCCAGTGCCAGTAGGCAGCGCCAACAACAGCAGCCGGAACCAGAGCTTGCCATTATCGTCACCACTGCCACTGCTAGAGGTAAAGTCTCCAATTGACTAGGTTTGCATCCTCAATTCATCCTTGGTTTAACCTATTTTTTAATGTGTGTTGTTAATGTGTGTTGACATTGGCTTAACCTATTTTTTAAACAAGTAGATGTCAATGATAATTTAGTTAACCAATCCCAATGATTGATCCTAATTCAGTTTAGTATTGTTTTGCATTCATACACGATCGTGCTAAAATTTGTAGTGTGCATTTCCAGTTTTAGGTTTGACTTTTTTGATGTTACTAGCGGATAGGACCCAGGCTCCTGTTCATTTTTTGATTCACTTCAAAATGATTAGAATGTGCCTGGGTCCTTATTATAAGTATGTTCTTTTATCCTTTTAAAAAGTATTTCAAACATAGTGTCATGTACTCATAAAACTAAATATGAGTGTTGATTAAACAAATAGATAATAAGTGTCACCTCATTTTATGAAATACCAAGATACATCAAATTATAGAAAATACTAGTCTGAAAATTTATAACATCATTATATATACTTACACTTTTTCTAAAAATATATAACATCGTTATATGTATTTGCGTACACTTTGTTAATACTAATATTATGCAGTCTCTGTCCACGCACAACAGTCACTATGAACTGGGCCTCTATGTCAATGTTAACGTTCCCTATTGAAGAACAATTGGACCTCATCCTAGATGATCGTTCCTTAAACCAATTGGCCATACTCAAACATTGGTGTTTTCTAAAAGGAAGACACTACAGGCCTGGTGAAGTGACCCTAAGTTTTGGCAATTATTCACATGTTATCGAGGTTGAGTATGATTTGGCAGGAAATCTTGTATCAAAATCCGGTTGGTGTGATTGGATTGGAAAGATGCATGTGGGCCGTAGCAACGGGCTTTTTCTCCATCCAGTTGGCTATAATACCATCAACGTTTGGATAACCAACATCAACTACGAGACCCCTGATCATCTACGGCGGTATGGGCGAACGACGAAGGATATCAGCTCGAGTTTGGACGAATCTGATTATGAGGCCCCTGTCAGTTCAGATTTGTCTAAATACAGTGAGGAGCTTCACGACACAGCACAATCATCAAAACGGCCAGGTAGGTCCAATTAACAAATATAATTGTCAAGACAAAAAATTTGTGTTTACACTTTTTATGTGAAAGCAATCAATACTCATAGCTGCTTTCTTTTCTAAACTTCAGGAGAAGATCACCACAATGATAAGTCCTCGAAGTTACTGATGCGGGACCATGTTGGTGTAGTATTTAGTTGTCTATCTATCTAGACTTATCTGTATTAATAGTTATTTTAATTATGCGCATGTTTAGGGGTACACCAACCCCTTTGTTTAGTTACTGTTTAGGGGTACACCAACCCCTGTGTGTGGATGTAAAAAGAGATTAATGAATGGAACTGAAAGTTGCTACATGAATGCTTATAACTGAATTGATGATTGGCTTGGTTATTGAATTTTACAAATTACTGATAAATTTCATTATAAATGTTCTTTTATCCTTATTATAACTATGTTAACAAATAATCCTTATAAACATGTAATGTTTATTTAATAGAATTGATGATTGGCTTGGTTATTAATAATTTATGACAAAAATAAAATGCTTAATTTTAACATATGATTGTCAAGTATTTTTTCAATGATCACTTCCATTACGATTCAGGAGCTCGCCGACCTTCTGCCTGCCCGTTCGGCTTCCACGTGCACCCATCCATCTCGCCTCTCTCCCTGCTCCAGAGCAAGATGCCCGACTGGGCTCAAATAGAGGTAAACATCCCCAAAAATCCTCTGTCTCGCCCTCTGATTTGTATTTACTTAAATACTAATTTGTATTTACTTATCTACTCGTTCATCTAATGATTTTTTATTCATCACATTATTTAAATTTAGGGCTTTATATTTAAATGCATCTAAACATTGATAAGCTATTAATGTTGATTAATTTAGGAAGCATTGATATGTTGTTATGGCTTTCCACAAATGTTTTTATAAGAAATTGTGTGTTGAATGGGGTTGTGAAAAAGGAATTGGTGTTGTATTTGTTGGCCTAGAAGCCCGTCCAAGATTTACTCATTAGGAGTAAATCTTGGATAGTCCCCGGTTTGGGACTGTTCTTGAAAACCTAATCTCACTTAGGATGTAAGTGTATAATGTGTATTGGGTTTTCAAGAAAATTTCGGCAGCATTTCCCCGTTTGTTCTCGAAGTACATATGTACTTGGAGAACATTGGGGAAATACTGCCAAAATTTTCTTGAAAACCCAATACACATTATACACTTACATCCTAAGTGAGATTAGGTGTTCAATAATGGGATAGGTGGTACACATTTAAGAATGACATCACATGTATAAACCCTAAAGTTTAACCATAAACTCTAATTTGTTTACCCTAGACCCTAATCTTGTTGTAATATATACTTATTTTCTCTTTGATCATAGATGGATAGATCATGGATGTCCATTCGCAATCGCTGCACCCCAGAGTTTATTTCTGGTCTTGATCAGTTTGTTAGATTTGCCGAGGAACATAGGAAACAACCTAGAGATAGGTTCTATTGTCCATGTAGGCATTGCGGTAACAACTTGAAAGTCAGTACTGGTGACGAAATCAGAAGTCATGTCATGTGCAACGGGATTGTACAAGGCTATCCAGAATGGCACTGGCATGGAGAGATTTCAAACCTGAAACCAGTGGATGTCGATAGCAGTGCTTGTGTGGAAGAAGAAATTGCCTCCGATGACGTAGATGTGAATGAACCAGTTCCAGTAGACATCGTTGATGCGATGCTGGATAGTTGTGGGGTAGAGCACACCGATCCACCTCCCATGTTTAGAAACATTGTGCATGATGATGAGATACCATTATACACGGGTTGTAAGTTTATGAATCTAAGACTTGGGCTTTGTACAGATGGGATGAATCCGTACGGGACATTGAGCAGCCAACATAGCACTTGGCCAATCATGCTTGTTATATACAATCTTCCTCCCTGGTTGTGTATGAAAAATAAGTACATTATGTTGTCGTTGTTGATATTGGGCCCTAAACAACCTAGAAATGATATCGATGTTTATCTTGAACCTCTGATTGTTGACTTAAAGAAACTCTGGGGTGAAGGTGTGATGACCTATGATGCTTCACAAAGAGAGACATTTTGTTTGCACGCTATGTTGTTTTGCACTGTGAATGACTTTCCAGCATATGGGAATTTGTCTGGATATAGTGTCAAAGGATCTAAAGTGTGTCCTATATGTGAAGAGAACACTGATTCAATACGACTAAAACACGGCGGAAAAACTGTATATCTTGCTCATCGAAGGTTTCTTCCAAAATTTCATCTGTATCGTAGGTTGCGCAAAGCATTCAATGGACGGAATGAGGAACGTAGTGCACCTAAACCTATATCAGGGGAGGATGTTTATGAAAGAGTGAAAGACATCGCCAATGAATTTGGTAAGAGATCACAATGTACGATGGCCACAAGGAGTGACAAGTCTTTATTCAAGAAGAAGTCGATATTTTGGGATCTTCCTTATTGGAGTTCTTTGACAGTCAGGCATTGTATCGATGTCATGCACGTTGAGAAAAATGTATGTGATAGCGTCATCGGTACTCTGTTGAATATACCAGGTAAGACTAAAGATGGGATAAAATCCATAATGGACCTACGTGAAATGGGAATAAGGTCAGAATTAACAGAATTACATGAAATGGGTAATAAAAGAACATACTTACCTCCCGCTTGTTACACATTGTCTAGAAAGGAGAAGAAAGCATTTTGTGAATGCTTGGTAAATGTTAAGGTGCCACAGGGTTACTCATCCAACATCCGTACATTGGTATCAATGAAAGATCTGAAGTTGATAGGTCTTAAATCTTATGATTGTCACATTCTAATGCAACAAATATTGCCTATGACAATTAGATCTATATTGCTGAAGCATGTAAGGTTTGCAATCACCAGACTTTGTTTCTTTTTCAACAGTTTGTGCAGCAAAGTTATTGACCCTGATACTCTCGATAATTTGCAAAGAGAAGTGGTTGTTACCCTATGTCAGCTTGAGATGTATTTTCCTCCGTCATTCTTTGATATCATGGTACATCTTGTTGTCCACTTGACTAGGGAAGTGAAAATGTTGGGACCAATTTTCTTGCATTGGATGTATCCCTTTGAACGATACATGAGCATTTTTAAAGGTGATGTTCAAAACCGTTATCGGCCTGAAGGGAGTATTATTGAGGGTTATGTGGCGAGAGAGGTTATGGATTTTTGCAATGACTTTCTGAGTGGTAATGACGCTCCCGTGAATGAAAAGAATATTGAGGAGCATTTTGGCAAAGGAGTTTTGGGAGCACGGGTGAAAGTAATCAACCATGAGCAGTTGGAGCAAGGTCACTTGTATATTTCACACAACATCGACGAAGTGAGTGTTTATATCGCGGAACATACCAATTTCATCAAGAGACAATATCCTCGATCCAATTCAATGTGGCTTGCTAGTGAGCATAACAAGACATTTATTAAGTGGTTTGAAGATAAAGTATTACATCAACTATCTCAAACACCAAATAATGTTACTGAAACCATCAAATGCCTCGCCTTTAAACCAAAATTGAATGTTATGTCTTATGAAGGGTTTGACATAAATGGTTTCTCATATTACACAAAGCGTCAAGATGATAAGAGTGTCGTCCAAAACAGCGGGGTCACCCTTCAAGCGTCTTCATTGTTTTTTGCAAGTGTAAAGGATAAAAGTCCACGTGAAGCGAAAATGTCATATTACGGTGTCATTGAAGACATATGGGAGTTTGACTATGTAGATTTCAAAATTCCGCTCTTTAAATGTAATTGGGTTGACAACAAAAAAGGAGTTATAGTGGATGAATTGGGTTTCACGTTAGTGAACTTTGAAAAGATTGGCGAGAAGGGTGAACCATTCATATTGGCATCACAGGCAAAACAAGTATTTTATATCGATGATCCTGCAAATGATAAATGGTCGGTTGTTCTTCATGGAAAAAGACAGTTCATTGAAGATCATATAAATGAAGAAGAGTACTATGATAATTATGATGACTCCAATCCATTCTCAGTTGGGTTGCCAACACCACCAAACATTGAAGCTGGGGATGACAATGACCTTTATGTTCGCGGGGATCATAATGAAGGATTGTTAATTGATAAAAGATCACAATATTAGAGGCATGGATGTCTATATTTTAATTTATTATGTTCCCATGATGACCGTGATGATTATCACCGCGAGGGTGAGGATATGCTTGCACCGCATGACAATGTAAGTTTTAAGAATATATCCATGAGGTTTCTATCTATATGTTCATTTATAATTATATTATGTAAGTGTGTTTTTTTTCAAATTTTTAGGATACTAGTTAATAGAAATTCTATTTAATTTGCAGGCATTCGCCAAAGACTACAGGCTATGCAGGATGGCCATGACATAGCTAGGCAGGCCATCGACATTGCTTTGTAAATCCAAGGCGCAACAGTCGGAGAGAAAGCAAGCATCCCACACTAAGGTTATATAGATTATATAGTGGGACTAAGGTGACGATCCCACCTACTAAAATATGTTACCGACAACTACATGTTACGACTGGGAGGTCATGATTCAGCAACCATATGCATTAGCAGGAGGACAAACAGATTTCACCACGAGTTAACATTGAAGAAGGTCTACTCGTGGTGAAATCTGTTTGTCCTCCTGCTAATGCATACGGTTGCTGAATCACGACCTCCCAGTCGTAACATGTAGTTGTCGGTAACCTGTTTTGGCAGGTGGGATCATCACCTTAGTCCCACTATATATTTGTACTAAGATGTAGTGTTGTATGCAAATTCGGCACTGCTGTTATTATGCACTATATATGTGTTAGTCTGTCATGTTGTTATATGAATCTGAAACACTTATGTGTGTTGCACTTTATGTATTGTATCTGTATCATGCTTCCCTTCATTGTGGCTTCTTTTGATGTTTCATGACTCTTTGAATATATGATTTTGTTGACAATGATGACAATGATGACATGTGTGAAAATCATCAATACATGAATGTTTCTACATGTGTCTGAATGTGAAAAGAGATGAAATAAATGGAACTACAGGTTGCTACTAGTTTCTACGTGCGTGTGATGAAAAAAAGAAATATGAATTAAATGTTCTTATACAAGAGTGTGAATCACATATATATAATATTGTCCATCATGTTAATTTTGCAGGTTTGTGGCATGTTATTGGCTGATATCAATGGATGTCATAAAACCTATAGTTCATAACTGAACTGTAGGTTTCTCATCCTGCGACCAGCCACAACAGGTCTGCAGCTTGACAGAAAAGAAAAAAAACATCGGTGTCGGTTATTTGAACAAAACCGACGATATACGGTTACAATGTCAGTTTCCATAATAGTAACCGACGTCAATTTCCCTAATGAGGTCATACACCACATCCGTGCTGGCCATCACGGCCGTGGCAGCAGACCAGACATACAATAGGCGTCGTATATTTGTATAAAACCGACGACATAGGATAACAGTGTTGGTTTCCCTTCTAGTAACCGATGTCGATTTCCCTAGAGGCCAGACAACACGGGCGTGCTGGTCAGCACATCCGTGGCAGCATGTGAGATGGTGTCGGTTATCACTAAGAAACTGATGCCGATAGTGCCCCAGATGGTGCCCTTTCTGTGGCGCAAAGGTATATGGCGTCGGTTTCGAACCTAATAACCGACGCCGATACCCCCTGCTGGCGTGTTTTCGGCGCATTTTCGGTGGTGCGCGAAGGGTTTTGGCGTCGGTTTGAGAATCAACACGTAACGGTTGGGCTTTTAGCGGCTCCCACATAGGTGTCATTTAAGAACCGACACTAAAGGCCTTAAATAACTGACACTAAAGGCCGATTATGTGCTAGTGTGATGATAGTCATGCCCATGATGTTAACTACGCTTGATCTCTTGAGAATAATGTTAATATTTCAATGCTACAAATAAGACTCTGATTAGATTTGTTCCTAAGAAGATTTATATCCGGTATTTCTACTATGTTATTAATCTTCTCTATATGTTTCAATTGCTTAATCTTCTTAATTTATTTAATTGAATTATCTATCATAATCAATAAGCATTGTTGGGAGTTATATCATTCATTGGGATATGGGTCTCAGCTCATGGTTCACCACATCTTTTTAGGTGATTGGCAGTAATGACAGTATACCCATGACAACAAAGAGGATCTATGGTGATGGACCTTATTGAATGTTCTTTAGATGTCTAATGTGTCCTAGAGTCATCCCTACACTCTCTGGTCCAGACAGGAAAGTTTGTATATGATGTTTTAATCGATTTGAACTTTTAGTAGCATCTTGATGCTTGTATATGTGATATATGTGGATAATGTTCTTCTGTATGTATATGTTGTGGCTAACACCAGATAGTAGTTGTAAAATATACTTGGCATAATATATAAATATATAGGATGTTGGGTTTCTATTCAAATGTTCTTGGATATGTTTGGAATGTTCGGTCAGTTTTAATTATCTTTTTTTTCTACTATGTGGTTAATTAGTGTTTGAATGTACTTTGGGTTTTGAGTAATCTCGTTTAGTGTGAGGGTTGTCACAAGAACATGGGACTTAGTTTGTTGTGTCTATTCTTACATAAGCCAACATATGTAACCATGGTTTTTGGTTATGCAGATGTGTCTCGAGAATGTGAAGAACATGCATAGAGTAGTTTCTTGGAACCTGGAGGTGGAGGTAGGAGATGTGTACTTGATTCAAGAATACTTGAGATGGGGCCAGAATAGGTCATTTGACCCACATTTTACCCTTCAACCATAGTTGATGGAGTCTTTCAGTCTATGTTTAGATGACTAATGGTGACGATTACACATCTGGTGGATAGGGGACCTGTAACTCAACCAAGGGGGCTTGTTCCCAATGTTGAATCTCAAGGTCTAGGGAAGACCTTTGAGAGGCTGAAGTGTGAGGGAGAATGGAGTATGCAAGCATTATAGACCCGACATGTGTTGACATGAAGTTGACATAGTTGGAGAAGGAATTTAAGATCCTAGATATATTTGAGGAGGACAAGGTGAACCATGTGATCTACCTTCTGAAAGGTAGTATTGGCCATTGGTGGTCCGTAGAGGAGGAGAAGAGACCAGGCGAGGTGGATGGCTGGGAAGAGTTTTGGAGGGAGTTTTTCAACCTTTACTTTCTCGAGAAGTATCTGGAGGAGAGATGGCCTGGATTGAATGAATATGCTAGGGATGGTAGTGCATCAATGACTATGAAGCAAAGTTCATACAACTATTGAGGTTATTTCCTCACATGGCAACCACAGAGAAGGAGAGGATTAAAAGGTTTGAGAAGGTTTTGAATGTTGAGTTGGCAAAGATTGTACCTGCTTTGATGATCCAAGAGAATTTTTCCACCTTCATGGAGTCTGTGAGGAGGATATAGGGAATAATTGTGAAGATGTGAGAAGCCAATGCTAAAAAGAGGTATACTCAGTTCCAAGAATCATCATATGGTAGTTTCAAGAAGCCAAGGTTTTATTCACCGTGGTACTAATAGTATCAACATAGGTCAATGTTTTTGAGCCAAGAACACAAGTACCGTCACAATTGTCTACTAGAAAAGGGAGAGGTCATAATTTTCCTCCGACTATGGCAAATAGTTTTGGGGCGAGGTGAGGGATAGTGCCATCTAGGCCATAATATGATACAAGGACCTAATTCTAGTTTGATCTGTTTAGGCATGTGAGATGGTTTTGTCCTATGAAGAATAAGGAAGTTATGTGAAAGTTGAGGCAGAGCGAATAGGGATCAGAGAAAAAGTATCAATGGTACAATGGTCATTGTAGTAGGGGTCATGGACAAACATCATAGGGGAGTCTTCAAGTTAAACTAGTAGAGTTTGAGCATGACATCAGGCAATGGCTAGGTTCTACACCATGAGTCACTCAGAAGGAGTGGTCAACCCATGGGTTTTGATAGGTCAGATGAAACTTTTACATTATATCTTATCTACCTTTTATTTTGTATCTGTTCTGGTTGACCCTAGTACGATACACTTGATTATCCTTACAGAGGTGATAAATAGTTGTAACTTTCATGCATGTAGTAGAGATCATATCCTCTTGCTAAAAAACCCTTTGGTTGGTTATGTAGTGTTGCAGGAAGTGTGTCCATCATGCACTATTTCTTTCTTAGGATGCAACATTCAAGTTGATCTTATGCTTCTGGATATGCACCCGTTCAAGGTGATCGTAGGGATGGATACCTTGAAGAAGTATACATTTTTTTGGATTATGGTTCCAAAGTCACAACATTCTGTTATGGTGATGTCCCATGGACATCTCAAGGAGATAGGAATATTCTTTCGTCCTATTTGGTGTCAGTTGTGATAGTAGAGAAGTTGTTGAGACAGGGGTTGTGAAGCTTTCTTGGAACATGTAGTAGATATCAAAGTGAGGAGTCCTAGTATCTAGGAAGTACCTATGGTGTGTGAGTTCATATAAGTTTTTTCTGATGAGTTTTCAGGTGTTACATCCTCAAGAAATATTGATTTTGAAATCAATCTCTTTCCCGATATGCAACCCATAATGCATAAGCCTTAAAGGATGGCTCCAATGGAGATGAAGGATTTGAAGAAGAAATTACATGAATTGTTGAAGGGTTTCTTACAACATATCAATTCTCCTAGGGTGATGTAGTGTTGTTTGTGAAGAAGAAAGATCATTCCATGAGTCTTTTCTTAGACTGCCAAAAGTTTATCAAGGTCACATTGAAGAACAAGTACCCGTTCATAGGGATATATGATTTGTTTGACCAATTGATAGGTGCTTCAATGTTTCCAAAGGTAGATATGAGGCCAATATATCACCATTTGAGGATCAATGTGGATGAGATACTTAGGACTACTTTTATGGCCTGGTACGGTCATAATGAGTTTGTACATATGCCATTTAAGCTAACCAATGCACTGACAATGTTCATGGATCTGATGAATGAAGTGTTTAGGCCATATCTTGATTAGTTTTTAGTGGTGTTCATAGATGATATCTTGATATACTCCAGGACATTCAACAACCTGAGAAACTTCTTCATCATGTGTTAGAGTTGTTTACGCATCTAGGCTTTATGACAAGTTTAGTAAGTGTGAGTTTTGGCTGACTGAGATGTCTTATCTTGGTCATGTCATTTCTGCAAAGGGTGTTTATGTGGATCCTAAGAAAGTGGAGTCAATTTTGGATTGGGAGCAATCCAAGACACCAACAAAGGTTTGAAGCTTCTTATTCTTAGCTTCTTACTATAGGAGTTTCATCAAGAATTATGTGTCATAGCTTTACTTTTATCCAAGCTAACTATAAAAGGTTTTCATGTTGATTTGGATGACCAGTGCCAACATTCTTTCCTATTGTTGAAGAAGAAGTTGATGAGCATTCTAGTGTTGGTGTTGCCAGATCCTTAGAAAGGCTACATCATTTTATGTATGCTTCGAAGAATGGGTTGGGATGTGTGTTGATGCATGATAAGAATGTGATTTATTTGCTTCTCGATAGCCTATGAAACATGAGGAGAATGACCCAACTCATTACCTAGAGTTATTATCTGTAGTTGTTGACTTGAATATTTGGAGACACTATTTGTATGGGGGAAGTGTCAAATCTTCACAGATCACATGAATCTATAGTACATCTTTTCAAAGTAGGATCTGAGCATCAGACAAAGGAGATAGATGGAGTTGATCAAGGACTACGACTATATGATAGACTAACATACAAGAAAGGTGAATGTAGTAGTTGGTGCTTTGAGAAAGAAGTCATACTAATCTTCCTCTATTGATAATGAAAAGTTTCAGCCCATGGCGTATTACAAGAGGGACATGATGGTGTCACTTTGACAGATGAATGTACAGTTGGAGGTCTCTTTGTTGGAAGGTTTATTGGCACACTTACAAGTAAATCCAACATTGATATAGTAGATTTGAGACATAGTTAAGGATGATACCATGATATAGAATATGAGATTTGAGTTCAGAAGTAATAAGAATGATGTCTTTCATGAGACACATGACGGGTGGTGTGTTTTCATAATAGAGTAGTGGTTCCTGACTTTGGTGGACTGAGGGAAATAGTACTAGAGGAAGCTCATTCCTCAGTGTATGTTATGCATCCTAGAAGTGCAAAAGTGTACCATAATCTTAAAGACTTGTATTGGTGTCTAAGATTGGAGCATGATGTGGTAGAGTTTGATTCCAGGTGTCTAGTTTTTCAACAGGTTAGAGAAGAACCTCAAAAGGCTACAAGGACGTTACACCCTTTGCAAACTCCATATTGAAAATGGGATCACATAACCATGTAATTTGTGATTTTTCTTCCTAGAATAGCCAAAGTTCATGATTCCATTTGAGTAATCATTGATCGGCTGACAAATTTAACTCACTTTTTGATGGCCAATACAACCTACACAGTAGAGAAGTTGGCACATATATATGTGGATGAGGTAGTTTGTCTGCATGGCATATTGGTTACCATAGTATCTGACAGAGTCCTCAAATTTTTAGAATGTTTTGGAAATATCAACATACAAATATGAGGATACAATTGAAGTTCAATTCAATTTTTCATCTAAAGATAGATGGTTAGTTAGAAAGGACCATTCAGACCTTGGAATATTTGTTAAGAGCATGTGTACTTTAGTTTTTGGGAAGTTGAGACATTCTCCTAAGTTTGATAGAGTTTTCCTACAAAAACAGTTAACATATGGACATAGACATGACATCGTACAAAGCTTTTTACGGTAGACATTGAGATTACCTCTTTTTTGGTATGAGGTAGGTGAATACTCATTGTTTGTTCCTTAGCATGTATAACATACTACAAAGAAGATCAAAGTGATCCAACAACAGTTGAAGGCAAAAAATGATAGGCAAAAGTCTTATGGTGACAACTGTCATAGACCCTTGGAGCCCCATGATGGAGAGCACATGTATCTCAAGTTCTCTCTATTGGTATGTATGCCCTGAGAGCCAATTATATGATTATTGTAATGGCATATCCTGTAAACGACTGATTAATAATAAAGACAATCTTCATCTATATGTTTGTTCAATTATGATATAATGATATAACACAATATATGTCTAAAGAATAATGTTACTCAATGATGTATTTCTTTAGGTTGAGGAACTAAATAGTGAGATCACACGAATGATAAGAGCACATGCATTCTTATTGTGTCCCTAATCAGTTGTTATTGTGGAAGCTAGTGAACAACAATAACACATAAGACTAGAGTGTGTGATGGTTGATGACAAAATTTTCATTAGTCATGATATGTGATATCAAACCAAACACATAGGTACTTGTTACAGTACAATGTATTATATAGACCCACTTTGAGAGTGATGCACGGAAACCATTTACTGGTAGTTAGAATTATCTCTACCAATGATAGGTGATGATTGTGGTTCTTAGACCTAAAATTACTACACTCCTCATATGTCGCACGATGTAGTTTGACGTCATCCAACGTGACCTTGAATAAGGGCTACCATGAAGGTGGTTCTTGGATCTGTTGTGACACATGGAGACCAACTATGAGTGATGAAGATTGGATTTTTCCCTCCTATTGGAGTTGATAATCTAGCCACTTGGTAAGAGAGAGTGGTAAATGCATGGCCAAACTCATATGAATCTGGATGACGATTCCCTACTTTGAGCTCAATCTAGATATTAGAGATAAAGGAACTATATGATCATTGTAACACTAATCACATATAGTAGGTTGAAGTTGTTCTCCAACTTTCCAATTACTTGGATAGCAATGATGTGTTCCTAGAGACCTCTCATTTTTTGTGATGTCATAAATTAGTTATGGACATTCACTACCCACGTAACTTGGCACCTTTAGGGTTACACACATAGGATACATTTGGAAAAGGAGTTTACTCATGAATGAGGTTTAACTTGATTACTAAAGTGTTTAGGTATTCAATTTAAACAATATTAGTTTTCAAAAATTTAGAATGACCAATTCAAAAAGTGAATCCATCGATTCAAAAGTATGAACTGATCGGTTTAGCTTATGAACTAACCAATTTTGAGATCATTAATACTGGATCATGGATTGATGCTGACATCTTATTGTGCATTAATTGAATATTAAAAGCCAATATGATTGTGAATATGTAACACAATGAACTGATCAATTCAAGTGTCTAATCAATCATCACACATGTGAACTGGATGGTTTAGTAGCGAATCAATCGGTTAATCGTTTGTAGGTTATGAAAAATTCATGAAATTGTGTCCTTTCAACTCCAAGTTGATTTGAAAACCCTAACCCTATCCCTCCTATATATAGAGGGCTAGTGGAGGCTTTTAGGAGACACAACAATAATCTCAGACAATTGTTTCCTTCCCATAGTTGTGGTAATGTGATATTCTGAGAAAGTCTTGCCCATAAAAGGGAGAGACAACAAGGGAGAGTAGAAAACGTTAGCACGTTGATGTTGAAGGGACAAATCCTTTTTGTCAGTTCTTAAAGAAGGGCATGAGTTCTTGGTGGTCCGCGTGGGCTACGTAGCCTTTGCCACTCACTAGGGGGATTTTCTCAACCGCTACCTGTGGTACTACACCAAGAGATTGTCGCTGAAAACCATCCAGGTGCTGCATGCAAAAGAAGCACACCACTACCAAAGTACTCGTCAAATTTGCTCTAGGGCTTGGTATATGCCTTGCAACCTTCCTTCCCAATCTATAATTTTTTATGTTATCTGTTGTTCAAGGTGAATATGGGAAGAAAGTTTTTGTTTCCGATGCCATCTTTGTCACCTTATTTCCCTATAGTGGTTTCATAACCACATCAATTTACTATAATTTTAGGATTTAATAGATATGATCAAATTTATGTTTTATCATTTATTTATTACTTCAAATGTGAATGTTTAAATGATAAATGTGCATATTTGATTAAATGCCACTTATGATCCATGTATATTTGATATGATATATATGCAACTTATATGGGTCACTTTGAAATAGTTTTGATGGTGGATGTTAGCGTGGTTATGGCCAATACCCCCAGAATCTTTGTGCGTGGTTGAATGGTTTTTATTCCTATTTTATAACCTAGTTTGCATATTGAAATTCTCTTACTTTTTCCATATAAATAAATGTTTTCCTTCCTATGTTCCCTGAACTCTAAGTTTCCCTATTACAATGTAATACAATGTTTTCCTTCCTATGTTCCCCTTGAACTCTAAGTTTCCCTATTACAATGTAATACAATGTTTTCCTTCCTATGTTCTCCTCAAACTCTAAGTTTCCCTACGACAATGGAATAAGTTAAATAGGAATATGATAATCTTCTTTCCTATTTTAGGAAAGATAAGACGTTTTGTTCCAGCCAAGTTGACCGAATCAAATGCCTTATCGATAAAATAGAGGACCTAGGAGGCCAGACAACATGAGGAGCCAATCGATCAACTAGTGTCCCAACCGGTCAACTGGAAGAGTCTAGACATTGCTTGAATCTGAGCCCAATCAACCAATTCAAGAGACCAATAGTCTAACCAATTGGCTCAAGGGTTGAGTCGACTAACCATACTAGTTCCAGCATATAGATTTATGCAAATTCAAGTTGTTGCATGTAACATGGACATTAGGAGGTAGAAATTCTTTGTGGCTTCAAAGAATGTCATTAGTATGGTCATAACCATTGTTTGTATTTTAAAATTGCATGTTTTGATTGTGATCTAGTATGTAAATAATATAGATTATAATTATGTGGTAATTGGAATGTATATGTATGTATATGAATATAAATGCCTTAATTCAATATTAAGTCTTAGATGCTTTCCATAAGCAACACACATAAAAAGCTTGATCAATCAAGCATGGACACGTAAAGCATTGTGCACTATCTATGCCAAGTGTGATGGTATAGTTATATGGGTCTTCCAAACAGGGTGCATTACTATCATGTTGGATTTTAGGTCAGACTTAAATAGGTGACCTTAATGAGATTAAGTTCCTAGAAGCGTGCAGATGAACTATGTCAAGGAGTTGTGGATACCATTTATCCAAGAATTTCCTGAAATGCAATTGACAAATGTTCCCTACCTTAATAATTGTTTACACACGCTAGTATTGGCCATGTAATAAGTTAATTATTTACGATCATGGATCAGTACAAGGTTGTACGTTGCAATATTCCAAATTGATACGTGAGGGATATCAATTTGAACACAATAGTGGGAGTGATAATTAAGTAAAGGTCAAAACAAATATCATCAAACTTTTATTTAATCAAATCAAAATAGAAGGCTTTTGATAAATAGCAGATATTTTTTGTAGAAACAAATGGCAACAATAACAAGTTTTCCTTGTGATTGGTCCTTGAGAAGGACTAGTTGAATGGGAATAATTTCTATAGCTGGTTCGGGATGTTGAGAATCATGCTCACACAAGAGTGCAAACTCTATGTCCTGGACACACCAGAGTCCGATGAACTCCTCCCACTATGCCTAAGGCTAATGAGGATGCCTACAAGAAGCACTCTAAAGATGTTGTAGATGTCAATTGCCAGATGCTACGCTCAATGAACTATGAGTTGTAGATACTACATGAGAATATGGATGTTCTTGAGATGGTAACACATCTTAAGAACATGTACCAAGATCAGGAAAAAGAAGAGAGATATGATATCTCGAAGGTGCTATCCAAGTGAAACATGGCAAAAGGAGATCCAGTAGGTCTCCATGTGCTCAAGCTTATTGGGTGCATGGAGAGCCTTTCTACATTAGGATTTCTCTTTGGTTAAGAGTTGGCCATAGATGTGATTCTATAGTCACTACTAGAATCATAGAATGAGTCTATCATGGACTACAATATGAATGATTTTGACAAGTCATTGTCATAATTATTTGGCATGTTGAGAACGACTGAAATGTAAATGAAGAGACAACCCCAAGTATGTGATGTTGATCAAAAAAGGCAAAAGGAAGTCCAAGGGAAAAAGAAAATCTAAGAAAACTTCTAAAGCTAGCCAGAAACCCAAGTTTTCTTCAATCAAAGCAAAGGGAGGGGTGACCAAGGGAGGCAATTGTCACCACTGTCACCATCCTAGACACTAGAAAAGGAATTGCCCTCTCTACTTGGAGGAACTGATGAAGGAAAGGATAGAGATCTCTACTTTAGATATATATGTTATTAAGATAAATATGTCTTCTTCTTCATCATGGTTACAAGACACTAGATGTTTATATCACATATGTTTGAATATGGAGGATCTAAAAAGAAGCAATCCTTTAAGAAAGGGAGAGGTCAAACTATGTGTTGCGAATGAAACAGAGTTGCTTCCACTATAGTTGCAAGCTATCATTTATATCTACCCACGAGGTTTGTAATAGAGTTAGAGAATTGTTGTTTTGTACCTCCCATTAATGGAAACATTATCTATGTATCGATTATGGACAAGAATGGCATACGATTTCATATAAAGAATGCTTAATGTTCTGGTTCAAAAGATGAGATCTTTTAAGGTAGTGACCCAATCTCCTATGGTCTTTATTTGTTCGACCTAGAGACTAATGTTTATAATGTGAATAATAAAACATTAAAACTCGATAACTCAAACAAAGAATACCTTTTCCATTGTCATCTAGGGAACATAAATGAGGAACACCTTTCTAAATTGCATAAAGATGTATATCTAGACTCTTTTTATTTCAAGTCAAAAGAGACATGTGAGTCTTATTTGTTGGGCAAGACGTCAAAGACTCCCTTCCCTGGTAGCAGTGAGACGGCAAGTGATCTTTTGGGACTCATACATACTGATGCATGTGGCCCTTCTAGAAAAAATTCTAGAGGTGGTTATCAGTACTTCATTACCTTCATTGATGATTTTAGTGGGTATGGATATGTTTACTAGATGAAACATAAGTCAGAAACCCTTGAAAAGTTCAAGAATTTCATGAATGGAGTACATAACCAAATTGGTAAAAGTATTAAGGCATTTCATTCTCATTGAGGGTGGAGAATACTTAATCTAAGAGTTTGAGGACCTTCTGCAAGACCATGGTATCATACCACAATGGACTACACCTATAACAGCACAACATAAAAGTGTGTTAGAAAGAAAGGAATCACATATTGCTAGATATGGTGCGATCAATGGTTAGTTTTTTGATCTTCCGAATTCCTTTTGGTGTTATGCTCTAGAAACTATAGTGTTTACACTAAACCTTATACCATCTAAATTAGTTCAAATGACACCATATGAGATATGGTATGGGAAGCATCCCAATGTGTCTTTTATGAAGATTTAGAGATGTGAAGCTTATGTGAGAAAGTGTTTCCTGAAAAGCTGGGACCCAAATAGGATAAATGTTATTTTGTTGGATATCCTAGGGAAAACAAATGATACTAATTTTATACTCCATATGACAAAAAATGTTTCTTTCCAATGATCCTATATTCCTTGAAAAGGAATTCATTTCCAAAGGAATCAGTGGGCGGAATGTAAATCTTGAGGAGGTTCGAGACCAAGAAGAGAACAAAGAACTTGTATATTTACAAGAGGAACATAAAGAGTCGCAAACCACTATGGAATATCAAATTCCTCCTGAAATAGAAAAATGTCATAGATCTACTAGGACATGCCTTGAGCCAGAAAGATTTAGTTATCTGGTGACTCAAGAAGGTGATGATTTAGTCATTGATGATGAGCCAACAACCTACCTAGAAGTTGTTAAGGAAGTAGAATCTGGAAAATGCTTTAAGGACACGAGATCTGAGATGGAATCCATGCACAACAACAAGTTATGGATTTTTGTGGATCCAACTGAAGGGGTAAAACCCATAGGGTACAATTGGTCTTTAAGAAGAAGACTAACATGGATGGTAATGTACAAACTTACAAAGGTCAATTGGTTGCAAAGGGTTCCAGACAAGTTCAAGGTGTTAACTATGACAAAATCTTTGCTCCACTTTCCATGGTAAGTCCATCAAGATCATGCTTTCTATTACAACTTATTATGACTTAGAGATTGGGTACATGGATGTTAAAACCAATTTCCTTGATGGGAATCTTCCTGAGGATGCGTACATGACACAACTCAAGGATTTTATAAATCAAAAGGATGCAAATAAAGTCTACAAGCTACAAAGGTCAAATAATCATTGAAGCAAGAAACTCAGATCTAGAATCTTTGATTTGATGAAATAGTCAAAGAGTTTGGATTTAGTTGAAATGAAGATGAAGCATGTGTTTACAACAAGGTTAGTGGGAGCACAATAGTATTACTCGTAGTGTATGTGGATGACATAATATTGATCAGGAATGATATCCCTACTTTGTAGATGGTAAAAACTTGGCTAGGAGATACATTTTCAATGAAATACTTAGCGAATATTCCTATATATTAGGAATCAAGATCTATATAGATAGATTGAGAAGGCATCTTGTCCTAAGACAAAGTAGATACACTGATAGAGTGCTGAAAAGGTTCAACATGAAGAACTTAGATGGAGAAACTTACCCATGTCTCATGGTGTTAGTATCTCTAGAGCTCAATGTCTTAGATCTTCTGAAGAATGGGAATGCATGAGTAAGATTACATATGCATTTTCAATTGGATCTATCATGTACACAATGTTATGTACTCATCCTTATGTCTCATATGCCTTGAGTATGACTACTAGGTTTTAGTCAAATCTTGGTGAAAGTCATTGGACTACTTAAAAGAACATCCTTAAGTACTTGATAAAAAATAAGGATGAGTTCCTTGTCTACGATGGTGAGGAAGAGTTGGTGGTAAAAGGTCACATCAATGGAAGCTTCCAAATTTACAAATAGGCTATAGATCACAATATGGGATTGTGTTTTGCCTAAACAACATATCTATAAGATGGAAGAGGTCCAAGAAGGAAACAATTGTTGATTCTACAACAAAGGATGTGTAATTGCTACTTCCAATGCAACAAAGGAGGTGGTTTGGATCAAGAAGTTCATTAATGAACTTGGGGCAGTTCCAATAATGAACAATGCAGTAGAGATGTATTGTGACAACAATGGAGCCATTGCACAAGCTAAGGAACCCAGATTGTATCAATGTTCCAAGCACATACAATGGTGACTCCATCTCATACGAGAGATCATACATCAAGGAGATGTGAAGATTGGTAGAGTACCAACTAAAAGAAATGAAGGTCATGTTAGATCACTTGGGATTAAGTCCATGGGTGGTTTTCTCTAAGTGAAGTGGGAGTATGGTGGTATGTATGTCGATAAATCCAATGATATGATGATTGTAATGGCATATCTTATAAACTATAAGATTTATAATAAAGGCAATAATCATCTATATGTTTGTTCAATTATGAAATAATGATATAACATGATATATTTCTAAATAATGATGCTACTTGATGACATATGTCCTTAGGTTGAGGATCTAAATAGTGATGTCATATGAGTGATAAGAGTACATACATTCTTGTTAATCCCTAATCAGTTGTTATTGTGGAAGCTAATGGACAACATAACACATAAGACTAGAGTGTGTGTTGGTTGATGATAGAATCTCATTAGTCATTATATGTGGTATCATACCAAACACATAGGGACTTGTTACAAAAAATAGGGAATCTAGAAGACCCACCTTGAGAGTGATGCATGGAAACCATTGAATGGTAGTCAAAATCAGATCTCGTAGTGATTATGGTGATTGTGGTTCTTAGACCTGAAATTACTAATCTATTCATATTTCATTCAATGTACTTTGACATAATCCAATGTGACACTGAATAAGGGTTACCATTAAGGTGATGCTTGGATATGTTGTGACACATGTAGAAGGACTATGAATGATGTGGATGGGATTTGTCCCTCCTACCGGTGTTGGTATTGTGGTCACTTGATAAGAGAGAATGATAATGTATGGACACACTCATGTGAATCAATATATATGATATGTGAGTTCACATGCATCTCAAACGGTCCGCTCTAGTTCATGGAACATGGATTGAATGTTGAAGAGGATGACAATTCCATGACTCGAGTTCAATCTGGATATCAGAGAAAAATGAACTATACGATCACTATAACACTAACCACATATTGTAGGTGAAGTTGTTCTCTAACTTTCCAATTACTTAGGTGGTAATGATCTGATGCTATATATCACTCATTGTATATGATGTCACAAAACTATTATGAACATTCACTGCTAACGTAACTTGGGACCTATAGGGTCACGCACATGGGATATGCCTAGAAAAGAAGTTTACACATGAATGAGGTTTAACTTGATTGCTAAAGTGTTTAGGTATTCAAATTCAAACAAGATTGGATATTAGAAATATGAAATGACCAGTTCAAAAAGAGAACCGATTGGTTCAAAAGTATATATCAACTAGTTTAGCTTGTGAATCAATCAGTTGGGAGATTAGTAAGATTGGATCAAGAATTAATGTTGATGTTATGTTATGCATTAATCAAGTATTAAAAGCCAATATGACTACGAATAGGAAACATAGTGAATTGATCAATTCAAGTGTTGAACCAATCATCTCACATGTGAACTGACCAATTTAGTAGTGAATTGACCAATTCATGGTTCCCAAGTTTCAAAAAATTCATGAAAGTCCATCTCTTTAACTACCAGTTCATCTGAAAACCCTGATCATGTCCCTCCTATAAATAGAGGGTAGTCGAGGCTTTCACGAGACAACAAAAGCTCTAGCAATTGTTGTCTTCTCATAATTGTAGTAATGTGAGAGCCCATGCAAGTCTTACTCATAAAAGGGAGACATAATACGGGAGAGACAACAAAGGAAAGTTGTTAACACTAGCATGTTGAAGTTGAAGGAACAACTCTTTTCTGTCAGTTCTAAGAAACGACAGGGTTTCTCGTGGTCCCTATGGACTACGTAGAGGCATGGAGGCCTTCGTCATATGTTAGGAAGATGTCTTTAATCGCCATCAGTGGTTCTAAACTAGGAGGCCTCCCATGACAACCATGTGGGTGATTCTTGTGAAAGAAGAACACCACTACAAGGGTAGTTTCTGGACTTGCTCCGTGACCAGATATATGTCTTGCAACCTTCCTTCTCAATCTATAGTTGTTGAAGCAATCTGTTGTTCAAGGGGAATATGGCAAAGAAAATTTTTATTTATTCTAACATCCATGTCATCATATTCCCTACACTCTCCTTAAAGGGTGTTGTGGGGTTTGGAAAGAAGAGTGTGTTGGCTCCCATATTTATGGGACATTGCCCTATCACAACAAGAGATGGGATAGTGGCATACAAAATGGAGTTTATGACAGAGTTACACAAGTTGTATGATGTTTTACATGTTTCTATGTTAAGGAAGTTTCAATCAGATACACAGAATAGGATACAACTTTTAGAGGTTGAGTTGGAGGAGGATGTTACATATGTTGAGGATCCAATGTTGATCCTAGTTAGACATGTGCAGAATCTTAGGAAGAAGGACATAACTTTAGTGAAGTGTTGTGGTATCATAGTGGGGTGGAGTAATCCTCGTGGGTGTTAAGAGGATAAGATGTGTAGGAAGTACCCATACTTGTTTGCTTAATATTTTGGGGGAAAATACTTATTAGGGGTTTATAGTTGCAAGGCCCCTAACCTTGCTTAATTCATAAATATAATTGTTTGGCCTAAATGGATGATTAATTTTGAAATTAAACTGTGAATTATTATTTAATATCATTTGATAAAGATATATTTAAAATTTGAAACAATTTACTCTATGTTTTTTCTAGTTATACAATCTCATGTAAGTTATGGACCTTTATGTAAATCACCTATTTTCTGGGGTGTAATTATAATTCTAACACTTGCTTGAGTTTCTTCATGATGTTCTTAAGAATCTTAAAGTTTTACATCTCCTTTGGATGCTTTTGAACCTTGCTTTTATGGGGTGTAAGTAAGCTAAATGAGGAGGTAGTGTAGTGTTTTCATTGGCTGATGGTTTCTCTGTAACATCCTGTGTCTTGATGGTTGATGAATTCTCAGTGACCAATAATTCTATAGTACTCAATGGATTTTTTGGTGCCTGATGGGGTTCCAGAGCCTATGGTTTCTTTGATGTGTGGACTAACAATTTCTTTGATGTGTTGATTATCAAATTCTCTAAACCAACGAGTTGTTACTTCTCAATGACCCTTTTGAGTTATTAATAGAAGGAACCTAGGATGACGAGAACCCTACCAGAAAGTAGGGACTAGTTTTGAACCAAAGCCTCCACCCACCTATAAATACCCCATATCTCTCCCCCTCTCCTCTCATGTCATTTTGGTAATGGTACAATTGTGATTAGAGATTTAGAGGAGCCTGATTAGATATTCTGGAGACCAGAGGTTGATGGGAGCCCATCAAGGTCGGTGATCATAGGCTTTCATGGATGCATGTGATGTAATAGAGGTGCCTTGGATTAATCTAGGGTCTTTGATCATTTTCTTGCTTCTTTCTTGTAATACTCTTGATCTTCTACTCATTTTCTTCTTATTTGTCATCCTCCTGCACTAAGTTCAATGGTGTCTTCTTGCTAGAAACCTACACATAAGGGTTGGGAACTCTCTTTATTTATCTTCTAGCTATAGTTCCACCCTATTCATGTAAAAAGGAGATACCCTTAACGCTTCGTTGGATCAAGTTTGACACTTTGATACTAATTTCAGATATTTCCACCTTCAATTTCTATTTTTCTCTCTCTCTCTCCTAGGATAGTTATATAACCTTAAATTCATTTCTTGCCCACCTTCTATTTGCATATTGTTCTCTTTAAATATTAAAATATGGTGTTTTAGTACTATTTAATATCAGAAAATGATGATGATGTGAATTATTAAGATTTACCTAGTCTTCATGCATATTTTCTAATGGTATCCTAAACCTTCCTTGAATAGGAAAGGTCTAAAATCTCAAAATTAAGTATTAAACTACCAAAATACAATGTATGTGATGTCTTGGTACCTAAGAGATAAAGAAATTTGGTATACATGCTATGCCTTGTAGTTTGAACAACATCTTATGAAATTATGGAAATTGAACTTATTTCTATGATTTTGTAATAATTGTCGGACAAAACCATAGTATTGAAAGAAACTCCTTTGTTATAAGCTGGAGTGACATGAAACTATTTAACACATTTTATATTTTCTAAGGTTGCAAACTACAATGATTTTGTTTTGTAGGAAGATTTTTAGTGTTCATACGTAACATGATTGATGCAACCAAAAATATAATTAATTGGCTTAAGTAATCAAGGGTGACCCTAATCAAGTTGTCCTGTGAAACTGTAGAATTATTCCAATGTCATAACATGTTGGATAGTGAAACGAGTATTCTGAAATGAGCTCAGCGTCATATATTGTTGAGTCTGTGTGGGTGGAGGGAGATATATTGTTGTCATCTTGATCCCAAGGTTTGGAGTTTAGTCAAATGTGTCTTAGATGTGGAAGTAATTGAGTGAGACTGTGGTCATAACTCAGATTTGAGGGTTGTATACCCTGGTTTCTAGTGCATTTGCATGTGTACCCAGGGCGAACTAGGTTGTTTAGTAGTTGGGCTGATGTGCCACTATTGTTGTTACTCATACTGACCGAGGGGAAGCGATCTTAGGATTCCTGACATCTTAGATCTTATACATGGCTTATTTTGACTATAGGGAAATTTGGGTGACAGATAAAGAAGCATAAACAATAATTTATACCCAATTCCCTAACCAGGGAGATCGTATTGATAATGGTATATTTAAGAAGGAAGGGTTGCAAGGTTATACCTGGTCCTAGAGTAAGTCATGTGACAATTTTCTTGTAGTAGTGTGTGCCATTCTTTAAGTTGCACCTGGACAACATCAGTAGTGGCCTCCTGGTTGATAACCATAAAAGGAAATTTGACTTTGACTTGCGAGAAGAAAACAACAATCTCCTCGCCTCTAGATTAGTCCCAATGGACCAATGAGAAATCCACATTGTGCTACTAGAGCCAAAAGGAAGGAGTTGTCCCTTTGAACATCAACATGCTAGGGTTGATTCACACTCACAAATTGTCTCTCCCTCTCTATCCCTCCCTTTCACATTTAGGACTTTCTCAGGCTCTCTTGGTTACCACAACCAGAGAGGACAACAATTGTCAGAGCTTTATGTTGTGTCTTGGAAGCCCAATACCCCTCTATTTATAGGAGGGCTAGTGTTAGGGTTTCCAGTTCAATTGGGAGTCTAAGAGATGGAATTTCAAAAAATTTCTAGAAGCTATAAATGGTGAACTACTAGATTCAGAGATGAACCAATTGGTTCACATGTGAGATGATAAATTCAACCCTTGAATCAGTCATTTCACCATGTTTCCCAATAACAATTGTATTGGAAATTAATTTTGATTAATGCACAACATGACGTTAGCATCAATCCTTAATTCAATCAAATAGATCATTGAATTGGGTGATTCAACACTTGAAATGGTTGAATCAGACCATGATCCAATCATTTTACTATGTGAACCATTCGGTTCATTCCCCATCTCAACCAATATTCAGAAAATGCAATATCAATTAACCTAACACTTCAACCAATCAGTTCAACACTTGAACTGGTTGGTTCATAGTCTAGGCAGTAAATTTTCAACCAATGTTGTATAAATTGAATACCTAAACACTTTAACAATCAGATTAAGCATCATTCATGAACAAAATCCTATTCCAAGTGCATCCTATGTGTGACCCTATAGCTCCACAGTTATGCTGGTAATAAATGTCCATAACCAACTTATGGCATTACAAGCAATGAACGGAATCTAGAAACACATCATTGCCACCCAAGTAATTTGGAAAGTTGGAGAACAACTTCAACCTACAATTTGTGATCAGTGTTACTGTGATCATATAGTTCATTTGTCTATAATATCTGAATTAAACTTGATGCATGTAATCGTCATCCTCTTCAACGTTCAATACATGTTCTTTGAACTAGAGAAGATTTTCTAAGATGCATGTGAGTTCGCATATCATATACTAATTCACATGTGTATGGCCATACATTTCTCAGTCTCTCTTATCAAGTAGCCTAGATATCAATCTCTTGTAGGAGGGACAAATCCTATCAACATCACTCACACTCTATCTCCATGCGTCACAATGCATCTGAGCATCACCTTTAGGGAAAACATTATTCAAAGTCATGTTGGATGATGTTTAAATACATATAACATGTGATGAGTGTAGTGACTTCAGGTCTAAGAACCAAAATCACCACTCACTATTAGATCTAATTCTGAGTACCATACAATGGTTTCCATGTATTACTCTCAAAGTGGATCTGTCTGATACATTATTCTCTAACATGTACGTGTGTCCTTGACTTGATATCATACTACATGAGTAAGGAGACTTTTTCATCAGTAAGCACACAGTCTAGTCTTATGTATTGTTGTTGTCTATTTTGCTTCCATAATAATATCCAACTAGGGAAATAAAAAGAATGTATATACTCTTATCATACATATCATCTCATTGTTTAGGTCCTCAACTTGAAGACATATATGATCGGAAACATCATTCCTCAGCATATCAAGTTTGAAACAAACATAATAGATGGAATTACCTTTTTATTATCAAGTCAGGTATCTAATATCTCATTTCGTTCATCATATGGAAGAGAAGGTGAAATGGACAGAAGAGGATAAGAAGAGGAGGGAGAATGGTCGTGTTTAGTTTTTGATAGAGAAGTCATGTTCTATACATAGAAGGAGATAGACGTAATGGAGTTACTTTGTCACATTCCAGGGAGAAATAAATAGAAGTTAGGAAAAATATATCACAATTAATCAAGTCGGTCATTTTATACCTATGGTAAGTATTTTTTTTTGCTAATTTAGTTGGGGAAGAAAATAAAGTTTGGCTGACTTCCAAATTGCCAGTAGACTAATTTGGATGTGAGGAATCTGAATTTGATAATTATTTTACCTTTTAGAAATGTTGATGTTTTATTTCATTTTATTCCAAGTGGAATACTCAATTAGTACATTTGACATCTATCATAATTATTTGGATACATTATTTTAAGTTGATTAAATTTCTTTCATCAATTAGACTTAGGATAATTTTAGATCACCAAGCAAAAGATAATGAATTTATGGATGGATATAATTAACTCATAATTATAGAGTTAAGTAATTTACTTATCGTGAAACTTATGTAAACAATCATTAATTAATATATTATATATTCTTTGTTCCAATCACTCTAAACTGATATATCTTAAGATAAAAAGATATAATATAACATAATTAAAATTAGTCTTAAGAAAAGGTAAGGCTAAGCTATATAATAGTTTTGAACATGTTACCGTGGTTGTCACAATTATTTTCTCTCTCACCATCTAGAGATTAAGAAAGTTAAGAAATGATAGATTAAGGAGAAATTGCAAATGTAAGATATGTTGATCAAAAACACTATAATGGTTACATAAGTTGTAGAAAGTGACAAGCTCTAACACTACAAGTACATGAGTTCAAAGTATAAGATAATAAAATTCCGCTCAAGGTCTACAATACACTATTCCATATTTTATACATGTATACAGACAAGTTTACATATTTTTCATAATACATGAATAAAATTTCTAGATGAATCAAATTGTATTGGAAAGACATATTCTTAAATAATACAAATTGTGTAACATGACCTAATTTATGAGGTCGATACTTTGTACATATTTCTCATCTACTTTTCTTGATTAATACATGTGCTAATTCTTAATTTTAAATTAATTTCATATTATTTATGCTTTACTTACATGTTATGTGGTTTTCATTACGAATATGTCAAATTTATACAGAATTATAGCTTAGTAGGACAATGGACTTGGAAGACTAGATAACTCAATGAAATTGACATCATTTGAAGTTAGGTTAGGCTACATGAGAAGTTTATGCAGTGGTTCAATAACTGACACGACAAGTGATCTTGTCACTAACAGAAAAAGTTATCTCCACAAAATTAGCACATCACTACAACAATTTAAATCCCATGCTAGTATTTCACTATGTAAGAAGGAAAGTATGAGGGGAACTTCATGCACTAAAACATTAAAATTAATTCTTTAATACTATAAAAAAAGTCACATTGGTCTCCTACCATTTTTCTATAGGAGGCATCCTGTAGGATAGTGTGACTCATTAAGTCATTATAGGACCGCATGGGAGATTCTCACCAACCACTTGGCGTGGTATTTGGTGGACTAGTAGTGAATTACCTTTATTTGGTCATATTTTCCTTTATTTTCTTCAATAATTTTATCTTAAGTGTTGGTAATCTGATTACCGAATTGTGGCAGTTGCTTACCTTTATTTGGTCATAACTAAAATCGTTGGAACCAATCTTTTGTAGTCTTGATACATGTAATCTTCTATCATTGACCTCTGCTTAGGTCTTCGTATAATTTGGATAACGTTATGTTTCTTAATAAATTGAAGTATATGTTGTCTCTTTTTGGAATATATATAATATGCATATTTAAATAAGTTGGAATCCTACATACAACAACGAGTAGTCAATTAGGATTTGGAGGTGTATAAGAGACCAATGCGGCTTTGAAATGCCTCACTTTCACCTAACCCAACCACTGTAGTAGCCTCACCATTTTTGACATTAATCAACAACTAATGACTAATGAGAACTGCAAAATGTGGAACATCTACAAAGAAGAAGGTTGTAAAGGAGAAATCAAATATTTTTCCTAAAATGCAACTTGTATACAAATATGGTACAAGCCGCATTGTAGAAGAAGTATATGTTTGTCTTCGGTCGTCCTCCAAACTTCAAGACACTGCAATGTGGTAGCTCTGTCTATTCGTCTTCTTCCTCCCTTAAAAGTCCACATGAGCGCTCATCCATAAGCCCCAGGTAAGATCCTCTATTCTTGAATAAGCTCTCCTACCTCTGTTATACCTCCTACACTTTTCTCATCTTAAAACCTACTCTGCAGGATAAATCTAACATCAATCCACACAACATTGATCCTATCTCTATTCCATCTTTCATCTACCCCCTCTACGCTAAAGCATTCGACTTTCTTCATGCTATGAAACATCCATTAGAATGAGTTCTCTTCTTATACATTTCAAATATATATAAATTAATGAGGGGAACTGAAGGTATAAAATTGATAGGTCATCACTATACAACATACAAAATTCTAGGCCAGTCTTAGCATTCTCCCTCCAGACAACTACATATAAGCTATCGACGTTGAATTTCATATGGACCAGCTGACTTCACCATCTTCTATAATTACATTTAAACATCTCCACTTCCCCACCACCACTATTCACAATGTGGAAAAGGGAGGACTACTATTGAATAAACTTTCACATAAAACTAGGAGACCTCTCCTCACACAGTAATACAAAATTCACTCCATTGATTCTAAACACACTCAATATGACTCATAAAAAGAAGAATAAACAATCTACACATGATCATCTATTAATGCAACTATCTACCAAGCGACCTATACAAGATACAAATGAATAATGATGTCCTCTGCTACGAACTTAATGTGAATCCCTTATCTACCAGAGACCATACCCTTACACAACATTGAAGATATTTTTAGTTGGATTTCAATCCGGAATAGATAATCTTGATTCTTGACAACTACCGTTTATGAGTCCTCTTTCCACTTAACAACCAGAACCATATAAATGCAGTCTAGGGATGGGCCTCTCCTGTTAGTGAACTTGGCCTCATTCAGTGATGGTATATGGAGCTACAACTTGTTGACAACAACATCTACTTACATACTTATCCTAGATGACATGGAATACCCTTTATGGATACCCCACACATTCCTAGAGATCTCTGATACCACCAATTTCAATTGGGCTAACCATAGATTGACACCACAAACATCTCGTCAACTTCCATGTCAAATGGAGATAGCACCTCTACTCTTATTGTTGAAAGTACGGTGATAAATACAACAACAATGACTACAATAATAATGAACATATGATATATCACTTCCCAGAGGTATCCTCCCCCAAACATGATGAAGAAGATCAACTCCCTCTATAGATGATTGTTACCTCTCTAGACTAGGTCTATGAAATTGAAAACAACAATGAACCAAACAATTACAACAATAGGTATGATTGTATTGTTCATCCTTATTTAGGTTCCACCATGTTACATATGCCATTTTTCCTTAAAGACATTAATGAAGATTGGCTCACATAATGTCCACCATGGACCGGAGTAAAACAAAAACAAATGAAAATTAGCCTTTATATCATCCCAAGTTTTCAAAGGTGCAACCTCCTTGTAATAAACACTTCAACTTCCAAGGACCTAGATTTTATTATACTTATTGAAAAATAGATTTTTTTGTCTCTATAAAATGCAAAAACCAAAATCTACACCGTGGGTTCAGATGATCTAACACCAAAAATCATGAATATAATACTAATTGACCCCCAACACTTAAACATCTCATGCTAAAGCAACTTACCAACTCCATTCCAAAACCGCTTACCCTTCCCGTACAAAACCCACTTAAAATCTCACTCATCAATATAGAGACCTGGGAATACAATTAACCCATACATGCAACTCTTATTTGATGATATCCTCAACATATGGCATGCCACCACACTACAACCACTCATGCATCTAGTGCACCATCATAGACACCCATCCATACACTAATTATACACTCATGAGAATAGCAATCAACACCCCCTAAAACTAAACATCAAGTTCTAACTCAAGATCCCTTGCATAGCTTAAACCTTCCCCCATACTCACTACCCAGTCATAGATAGCCTCTCCTTCAGCCCGACCAACTCTGAGAACATGGAAAACATAAACCCTAATCTATGTGATGAAGTTGTTGTTGATCATCCTGTAAATAATGTGCAAGTTCTGAATGTTCTAATGGGTTGCAACCTCCTCCTCTAAATCTTATACAACCTTGAAAAAAACCATGTAAACATCCTAGATGTCAATTCTACATTAGAACTCCTCAATTCTAGATGTGGTTTCCATCATTCTAAAACTTTATCCTCTTCCCAGCTCATTTTCTCCTTTCCTAAAGGAATTAACTTGATCGCCTTACCGACTGGAATTTATTATACCTTGTAGTGGGAACTTCATCTAAGCTTATATTCTCTGATGGTCACAAGATATTAGTGCTTCACTATATGATGGCGGTGGAACTAGTTGGATATTTATATCTAATACCCCTCCAAACATGTGGGATGAGGAAACCTTCACAACATCACAACTACTATAGCTACCTCACTACAATCTAGTAGCCTTGAAACCCACTTCCCCCACTATCTACATCAAGCCCTTTTGTGTCTTCTGTATCACACAAAAAACATCTTCTTACCAAGAACCCTAAAAATATGTGTTGGACATTTCTTCTATACCATCGAGATAAAAGGTCAAGATCCGCATAAACTCAGTTCCATTTTTACCAAACACTCTGATCATCCCACCACATGATATTGCCCTAAATGGAAATAAAGAGCCCTGACACCACTAGCTCTTCCCTACCCAACAAAGGACATGTTTAGCTATTTTAGGACAAACCCCCTCCACATAATAAGATAGTATAAACCACCAAGCCATCTCATTCATCCCAATCTAATAAACATGCATAGAAAAACATGTGCCTCTGTCCCCTATATATCCACCAAACTGATCTAGACCCTAATACTTCAAATCAGGGCTCCTCTCAGTCAACTCTCATTGTCTCATACTACAAACCTTTCTCCACTACTCTTTAAAAACTCTAAAGATGTTAGAAATATGATGGCCATACTTAAATCTAAACTCTTAGAGGAATTGAAATATAAAAAATGCCAACACATCCATCATTCAACCTGAAAACATCTCCGCTACTGATCTTACATCAATTACCGCTCCCGTAGAGAACATCATTGTATAAATACCAAACAAGAAAAAGACAAACAGAAATTTGCTTGTTGTGTACATCTCACGCAACTTAGATATTTTTGATCCCACTAATTATGATATTTTATCCCCTTTGCTTGATAAGATAACATCTTTAGAATCATGGGAATACGTAGGAAAAATCATTTCTTTTGCTAATTATATAGAAATACAATTAAACTCATTATTGGAAGGAATATAGCACTTTACAAAGTGGAGTAAAATATAACTTGAAAAAAAAAAGACATCTAGATTTGAAGACTAAATACCTTGACAACCTCATAGTGTAATAGCATATTTTCTCTTTTTATAGAACTATATATCTTTTCTACATGATGATGTCATCAAAACATGTCTATGGATCTACCTTTGCCAAAAAAAGACATATGATCAGACAATTCATCTAATTATAAAAGATATGCCTCATCACTATCCAAGAAACCAGAGCCAGCTTATCAAAGTATCAACTTTACACCATAGGTGGTAACTACACTCAAATGGCTTCATATCATCAAAAGGACTCGGTGGTGGAATTCTCATTGTTGGAACACAACCATATACCAATATCAAAACAAACCGCTATGAAGCCCTTACATCTCTATTAGTTTCAAAGACACAGATGATCACATAACTTGGACTTTCTCCATATATGGTCAACCAGGATACGACACAATCAAAATAAATTTTGAACTCTTCACACTAGGAAAAGAATAAAACTCCCAATAAATAGTTGGTGATGATTTAAACCTCACTAGAAACACAAACGAAAGGAACATACCTTCCATAAGCCTTCATCTAATGCCAAAAATAATAATGTTATCAAAATAAATTACTGGACTATTAGTTGATTGACCTTTCTACCAACAATATTAAATACACATGAAAAAGAAAAAAAAAGGGTTAAACTTGACTGATTTCTATACACATTGGAATGCGACAACACATATCCTATTACATAAACAAAAGATAACCCTGACCCATTTTTAACCATTATTCCATCACACTAAAGACTAAATATATTGCATGGGGACCATAAACATTCAACTTCAAAAGTTTTTGGACTTTTCATGCATAGAATTGTGATATCATGTCCTCCAAATGGTTTATCCCATCCTTCAAATTAAACTAAGGAACCACGTTCATATCAACCTCAAAAATGTCAGGAAAAAGCTCACCACATGGAACAAGAACATGTTGGGTCACACTAAACAAAAAAATAAAAAAAATCAAGAACTCCTATGGGATTAGAGAAATCCAATTTATTGATCCCACACATACTCCAGTCATTCGTTCATAACTAAACACACTCACCAATATGCTAGAAACAGTATTGAAACAAAGAAAAAACTCACTAGTTTAATGAGGGAGACAAAAACAAAAAAATCCATAAAATGTGTAACAACAAAAAGAGAAGTTCGCACATCCATAGAACACATCAAAAACATCATCACCACAAAGAAACATCAAATCATTGACCGCTTCAACTCTTAATTCACAAACATTTTCAACCATGGGTGCTCCTTCTCTAACATCTTCATCATAAATTTGGATATGCTAGTCCTATAAAGATTACCGACCCCCACTCTGTCACTGCTCTCTTCCCTACCAAGGAATCAAAGACACCATGCTTAACCTTGGGGTGATAAATCCATTGATCGTAATGGTTCTAGTATATACTTCTATCATAATGAATGGAATAATATCAACAAAAACATTGTAGATCTTCTAACTACATCCACATCCATGACGAATCACTCAACAAATTGGCATAGTAAAGAAAACTAATGTAGCCCTCATCTTAAAACATGATAATCCCCCTTGTCACCCACTTAAGACCCATCAGCCTCATAAAGGCTTCTTATAAAATTGTCTCTAAAGTCCTAAGTACTAGATTCAATTAAAAAATATATTAGTGTTACAATGAAAACCCTTCATAAAAGGAAGAATCATTAAATATGCTTAAAATAATTCTAGAGAAACCATTCACACATGTCACTACAAACATGTTCCTCTCCTCACCCTTAAACTAGATTTTGAAAAATATCTTGACAATATTAATAGGAAATTTCTCATTGCATGTCAGTATGGATATGGCAATTCAAGTATATAGATAAACTAGATACATAGTTTTGTAAATTTTCTACTATCCTAAATGGAACCACATCACCACATTTTCCTGAATAAATGATATAATATGTTGATGTAACCATCATCTTTCTCTAATCAAATGACAATAACATCACAAATTCCATTTGTATCATAGGTATCTTCAGACATCTATCATGATTTGAGAAAAATTTCCATATGGATATGGATAGCTATAATCATCTTCTAGAATGCAAAGAAGAACACTTATCGATAATATACTTGCGCCTTCCTCTTTATCCTACTAGACTTCCAAGTAATGACTAGAACCCATTCATTACAATTTATAAGAAAAATCTGTCTGTAAAACACAAACCCCAATCTTAGTAAGATGCCTAATGCTTCTCAAATCCTCTCTCACTCTGATCATAAATTTTACTGTAAATAAGTGAAATCAATCAACCTCTCTACTAATAACAATGGTAAATAAAATCCAATTGGGATAGCAGCGGAAGATAAAATTTTGACTATATTGAATTTAAATAAAGTGTACATAAAAATTCTCCCAATATGGGTGTACATGTTTTATACAAAAAGAGGATCTAAGTAGAGGGAAGTCTATACTACTCCACTTTTGTCTTCGAGCAACATATCCATCAGCTAAGTCCATGCCAAAGCTACGATCTTCATGCCATATCCATCACCTTGCTCAACTCCTGGGTGGTTGGGAAAGCACCCAGAAAAAAGGAAAAGGGAAGAAAAGTATGTGTCACTAAACTATACTAAAGGTGACAAGATATATATAACAAGTAAATCAGACTAGGGATTCATCAAAAGAGGAGACATCAAGAGTATGAGGCTTTAATTAAGGAAACTTGCCAATAACAAAAGTAAATAAAGGATTTGCATGTAAATTAATATGTCTACCTAACTAAGTAGGGTTGAGGCACCTACCAGACCTCGAACCTTAGGTGAGGGGAGAATAAGACATTCCCAATCACCTATAATATTATGGGGAGAATTATAAACATTCCCCTAGGGCGATTATATACATGCCCTCTGTGGGTGGTTGTACATAAGTACCTCTACTTTATAATTAAACAGAACATATAACTACATGCTAGCAAAAGAGTTATGGAAAGATTAATCAAAGGATTTATACAACATGGAAGTGGGGTATAAAAACCCAAACAAGATAATACTACAACTGATTTTGAGGCATGAATAAATTAGGTTTCAAGAATAATGGATTAAGTCAGGTTAAGCCTCATTAGGGAACATAGGTAATGGTATAAATAATTTCCCAACTAAAGGTGTAGATGCACATACATCTTTTCACACATAAAAGTTAACTTGAATAGTATACTTTGGTCCATAATGTCAACTTTTCATCCTAAAAACACATTATGTATATTAGCCAAGTCAAAGTGAACATATTCGTTCCTATTATATTTTTATTTTATTACTACCCAATTCCCGATCATGTAATGTCATGTTAGCGTTTATGATTTTAATCTTTGTTGAGATAATATGTGATGTTTTACATATCTATCTTAGTTCTGGTTACCAATATTTAGTCACATAAGTTTATGTCACTCATATATATGTGGATAATAATATATATGCTTCCAATATAGGTTTAATGATGTGAGTCCATATTATTCCTAACATCATGCTTACCATGTTTATTGGTGTAAGTATATTCCATATGAATATTTATTAGGTTCACTAATATACACATGCTTTGATCCAACTAACATGTCATCTAGATATATGTTTATAAAAGTATATTCCTTTACACATTATTATCTTTTTTTTACTATTTAATTCCTAAGAAGACAATATCGTTAGATGAATTCTTAAACAGATTTCAAGTTCCCTTGGATTAATTTAGATGAGAGTGTTCCCTAGATCCATATGTATTTCTAATTATCATGTAATGTACCTATATATATATATATATATATATATATATGATTTCTAATGTAAAGGATACATTAAAACAAGGATACACCCACTAATGATTCTTAGGGTTTTGTAAGTATACAATAAGCAATTAGGGTGATTCATTAATCATTTTTGATATCAATCCACCCGAGTCTTATACAATATCTTCTATTTAATATCAAGTCACCACTTTAATGTATCATTACATGTTTGATTTCATGCAATCTAATATTTACATTTGTATACAACAAAGTTGATAGGTAAGATAATTGGCTAGTTCATGTTATGGTTTTAAATAACTAGATTATCCTTACTCCATACTTATCCCATCTTTGTAATCTATTTTCTAAAACAAAACTATTGAAATTGAAATGAAGACTTACATGTCTAGAGTTACCATGGGAGTTGCATGTCTGGTTGATACACAACAAGATGGGGACCCAAACACATCATCACGTTCTCTATGATCATGTGACCCAGGAAGAAGCAGCATGTAATGATTCACCATCGTCAGGTTGAATGGAGGTGTTTGCAAACGTCATGGTGTTACAAATCTAGTGGTTGCGAACGACGGTGTAGCTGTCAAGGTCGACGGCGTTGCACTTGGTGGGTACGTGCCCTACTGCTGTCAGTGTGTGATGGCATCAGGGTTGCTTTGGAAGTGGTGTTGCGGGCGTCGGGGCGTCAGGACGTCGAGGCATCGCAGCGTCAGGGTGTCGTAGCGTCAGGGTGTCATAAGGGCAGGTGGTAGTGATGCTAACGCAGCATCGAGGCATCGGTTGGGCAAATGTTAGTGACGCCGATACACCGTCGATAGCTGTTGGATGTCGTGGGTTAGATGGGAAGGTGTTAACGATGCCGACCTAGCGTCAGGGTTGTTGGGAGGTCGAGTTTTAGGCATCGTTGATGGAGAGGAAGAAGAGGTGGAGGAGGCGACGCTGCCCAACGATCCTCAACTTTGTCCGGCATTGCTCGCCATGGTTGGACGCAAGGTGAGGGTAGGCTGGGCGGCTAGGGTTTCATGTGTTTGAGGATAAAAGGAATGAAGGGATGAAGATAAATAGGATACATAGAGGAAGGGTTGGGTGTTGCCCGTTTTGGAAGGGGGAAAAGTGAGGTCACGTTAGAGGGAGAGGAAGCAACACAGCGTTGCTTTAATCAAATACCACTATTAAAGCTTATGATAATTAGTATTTTAAATACCAATTCAATTGGGAAAGCAAGCATTATCCAGTTAAATACAAAATTTGAACCCTATACTATTTAATACATGTAGATCCCAATTGTAACATTAGTTTTCTTTTTTGAGAATTCTAAGTATTTTATTTAATTCCTTTAAAGTAATTCATATTTTCTCTTTCTTAATATATTAGAGACTTATATAATTATCAATTAATGTGCAACTTCACTCTCAAGGAAAACAAAATATATGGAACATGAATTTGTTATTAACTTCATTTGTTTGTTATTTTATTTAATGATTTGAATATTTTACACACGTTCTTCTCATCAAATATTTTCCAAATTGAGTCAAAATTTTTCCAAAGATAAATTTTAACATGTAGAACACGAATTTGGAATTATTTTATTTTTTTGAAGACATTTATTATTTTATTTAATACATTTAAATTTATCACTTATTTTATCCTTTTAATTTATTAGAGGCATCTAGAAACCTTCTAAAAATGTAAAACTTGGCCTATAAGCAATAATAAATGTGTAAAATACGATTTTTGCATTAATTAATTTTTTTCAACATATATTTAATATTTTTGGTCTTTAAGTCATTTTCTCTCTCCTGAATAAAATAAAATATTAAACATTTTCTAAATTAAATACAAATTCACATATAGACTCACATATGTTTATTTATTATACAAATTAGATGATATTTGGCCATTAAGTATATTTTAAGTCAAGAAAACGAATTTGCATATCAAATTATCTCTTGGTTTCCTATTTGGGATTTTTGGAACAATATATTCCACATTATCTCCTTTTATCCATTATGTCCCATATTATTTCCAATTATTACATTTATCATCTCCTTTATGTATATTTAGATATTTCCTTTCTTTTTCATATTCTAAAAAGCACTAGAAAGTTCTAGGATGAAATATTTTATTATCTTTATTATTTAAGTGGACATTTTACATATTAAACCCATTTCTAATCTTTCGCTGAGGTATTTGTGCATAAACCCAAATATTGAAATAAAAGGTGAACAAATGTTCATTAAACCATCATATTGTCCACAAATTAAACAAAAAGGACAAAGAGGATAGAAATGAAACGAAAAGATGGAAAAGAGGACCAAAAGGCAAAATGCCCAGAATTCAGTATGTTACAGCACTCCACCCCTTAAAGAGGATTTCGTCCCCGAAATCACTAGCAATTAGGGAAGGGTGAGTGTGCAACCTCACATCACAAAACTTCAGGTTGTTCCTCCAACCATAAAACTTCCACCATAGCTTATACATCAACTACTTAACTTGAGGGTTCAAAAACTTCACAAGCATCATCTCCTAGGTCAGGTTCTCAAGGACCACCTAGGGTTTCATTATTAAGATATTCTTTTTAGGAGATTTAACATTATTAATATTTTTGGCTCCTTAACATTATACTCTTTATGATATCACATTATCAACATTATATTAATTATGTCATGTTATATTCACTTTATTGCCAAAAGGGTTATATTTCATTATTATGCACAATTAGAGGTTACTCAATTATCTCAATACATTTGATCATTAATAACTTCAATTTACACTTCATTATCCTCATATTATCACTTTATTGAGTTATAACAAATTATTTTACAAGAAATAAGACACTCTATCCAATTTGTGGTTACTCATATAATTTTCTCCAATTAATGAGACATTAGTTACTTTTATCCATATTAAGCATTATCTCTTTGCTACATTATCTTTATTTCTCATATTGATGTCATCATTAATCATTTCCTTATATTTATTCATTTATATTATTGATTTTGCACATATATGTGGATTCAATCATTTCATATTCATATGGAAGCCATTACATGTATTTTAATGATCAAGGTGAGACATACTACTTATCAATGAATTGATTCACATTAAGTGACTAATCACATGTGTATTAGATAACAAGGTAACATGCATTAATATTGATGACTTAATTAATATGTGATTAGATGATCATATATATCATTTATGTGTATCAAAGTTTGTTAACTGATTATGGAACTTAACATCATCAATGTATCATGAAAGGCATTAAAGATGTATAGATTAGGGTTAGATATTACAACTTAGGGTTTAGGTCAACATGACCATTATATTGCACTTCTTCATTTCTTGGCATGCATTAAGTTATGAATTATAACCTTACTCATCATATCATTAGGGTTTATCGGTTCATGACATTATTAACATCTTACTTATTGACAATTAGCATTGATATTCATAGTATGTGCATTGGATATTCATTAGGGTTCAAGCATATGATTTATTCCTTAACGATAATTATGTGTTCATTAATATATAAACAAGCACGTTAGGGTTACAACTATTAACTTGTTTGGTAAAAACTAAGGATCCGAGCATACTAACCTCCTATCTATGGAGTTAGGGTTTCTAAAGATAGATCAAGATGTTATAGGGTTCCATCCCCCTAAATAGGATTTCATCCTCGAAATCTAACCACTCAAACATCATCATATAACCATACTCTACCCCTTAATGGGTTCGATCCATCAAGCCAAACTACATTAGGGTTAAAGGATGAGTCTAACTAAACCATACTCAAGATCCATCATGCTTCCACTATGCACTCTGATATCTTCACAAACACCCAAACTCTAAGGTCTAGGTTCAAAGGACATAAGAAATTATCTTGGTAACCATCCTCAAACAAATCATCATACACATGAAACTTAGGGTTCCCAAAGATATACAACATAGAAGTCTAAGGTCACTATTGCCTAAAAGAAAACTATTTTGGACAATTCGTATTAGCGCAGGCCAGGCCGGTATCATATAGGCATGGGAGTCCTCGTAAACCAAGCTAGTGGCACGGAGGAAAATATTGCCAGCCCCCGAAACCTCAATTTCATGCCCTAATAGCTGCCTAAAGGCAAAACCTACACAACATCAAGTTATGCATATTTTAATTATGAGCATATTAGAGTTTTATTCATCAAGATTCTAAGGTGAAACTATAGGGTTCTAAGTCAACCTATCATCAGCATAGATCAAATCTAGGGCAAACATGTAACTGAAGGGAAACTATGAAAATCTAGGGTTCTAACTAGGGAGACAAACTGAAATAGTCAAAGATTCGACTACCATTGGATCTGATACCATGTTGTAAAGAAGTGAAATCAATCAACCTCTCTACTAATAACAATGGTAAACAAAATCTAATTGGGATAGAAGCGGAAGATAAAATTTTGACTATATTGAATTTAAATAAAGTGTACATAAAAATTCTCCCAATATGGGTGTACATACTTTATACAAAAATAGGATCTAAGTAGAGGGAAGTCTAGACTACTCCACTTTTGTCTCGGAGCAACATATCCATCATCTAAGTCCATGCCAAAGCTACGATCTTCATGCCATATCCATCACCTTGCTCAACTCCTGGGTGGTTGGGAAAGCACCCAGCACAAAGGAAAAGGGAAGAAAAGTATGTGTCACTAAACTATACTAAAGGTGACAAGATATATATAACAAGTAAATCAGGCTAGGGATTCATCAAAAGAGGATACATCAAGAGTATGAGGCTTTAATTAAGGAAACTTGTCAATAACAAAAGTAAATAAAGGATTTTCATGTAAATTAATATGTCTACCTAACTAAGTAGGGTTGAGGCACCTACTGGACATCTAACCTTAGGTGAAAGGAGAATAAAACATTCCCCGTCACCTATAATATTATGGGGAGAATTATAAACATTCCCCTAGGGAGATTATATACATGCCCTCTGTGGGTGGTTGTACATAAGTACCTCTACTTTATAATTAAATAGAACATATAACTACATGCTAGCAAAAGAGTTATGGCAAGCTTAATCAAAGGATTTATACAACATGACAGTGGGGTATAAAAACCCAAACAAGATAATACTACAACTAATTTTGAGGCATTAATAAATTAGGTTTCAAGAATAATGGATTAAGTCAGGTTAAGCCTCATTAGGGAACATAGGTAATGGTATAAATAATTTCCCAACTGAAGGTGTAGATGCACATACCTCTTTTCACACATAAAAGTTAACTTGAATAGAATACTTTGGTCCACAAAGTCAAATTTTCATCCTAAAAACACATTATGTATATTAGCCAAGTCAAAGTGAACATATTCGTTCCTATTATATTTTTATATTATTACTACCCAATTCCCGATCATGTAATGTCATGTTAGGGTTTATGATTTTAATCTTTGTTGAGATAATATGTGATGTTTTACATATCTATCTTAGTTCTAGTTACCAATATTTAGTCACATAAGTTTACGTAACTCATATATATGTGGATAATAATATATATGCTTCCAATATAGGTTTAATGATGTGAGTCCATATTATTCCTAACATCATGCTTACCATGTTTATTGGTGTAAGTATATTCCATATGAGTATTTATTAGGTTCACTAATATACAAATGCTTTGATCCAACTAACATGTCATCTGGATATATGTTTATAAAAGTATATTCCTTTACACATTATTATATCTTTTTTTTACTATTTAATTCCTAAGAAGACAATATTGTTAGATGAATTCTTATATAGATTTCAAGTTCCCTTGGATTAATTTAGATGAGAGTGTTCCCTAGATCCATATGTATTTCTAATTATCATGTAATGCACCTATATATATATATATGATTTCTAATGTAAAGGATACATTAAAATAAGGAGACACCCACTAATGATTCTTAGGGTTTGGTAAGTATACAATAAGCCATTAGGGTGATTCATTAATCATTTTTGATATCAATCCACCTGGGTCTTATACAATATCTTCTATTTAATATCAAGTCACCACTTTGATGTATCATTACATGTTTGATTTCATGCAATCTAATATTTACATTTGTATACAACAAAGTTGATAGGTAAGATAATTGACTAGTTCATGTTATGGTTTTAAATAACTAGATTATCCTTACTCCATACTTATCCCATCTTTGTAATCTATTTTCTAAAACAAAACTATTGAAAGTGAAATGAAGACTTACATGTCTAGAGTTACCATGGGTGTTGCATGTCTGGTTGATTCACAACAAGATGGGGACCCAAACACATCATCACGTTCTCTATGATCATGTGACCCAGGAAGAAGCAACATGTAATGAGTCACCATCGTCAGGTTGAATGGAGGTGTTTGCAAACGTCATGGTGTTGCAAATCTAGTGGTTGCGAATGACGACGTAGCTGTCAAGGTCGACGGCGTTGCACTTGGTGGCTACGATGCCCTGCTTCTATCAGTGTGTGATGGCGTCAGGGTTGCTTTGGAAGTGGTGTTGCGGGTGTCGGGGCGTCGCAGTGTCAGGGCGTCACAGCGTCAGGGCATCAGAAGGGCAGGTGGTAGTGATGTTAACGCAACGTCGAGGCGTCGGTTGGGTAGATGTTAGTGACGCCGACGCAGCGTCGGGACCTGTTGGATGTCGTGGGTTAGATGGAAAGGTGTTAACGACACCGATGCAGCGTCGGGGTTGCTGGGCATCGAGTTTCAGGCATCGTTCATGGAGAGGAAGAAGAGGAGGAGGAGGCGACGCTGCCCAACGATCCTCAACTTTGTCAGGCATTGCTCGCCATGGTTGGATGCAAGGTGAGGGTTGGCTGGGCGGCTAGGGATTCATGTGTTTGAGGAGAAAAGGAATGAAGGGAGGAAGATAAATAGGATACATAGAGGAAGGGTTGGGCGTTTCCCGTTTTGGGAGGGGGAAAAGTGAGGTCACGTTAGAGGAAGAGGAAGCAACGCAGCGTTGCTTTATGTTTGCTTTAGGAAAACAGTAATTTGTTTAATCAAATACCACTATTAAAGCCTATGATAATTAGGATTTTAAATACCAATTCAATTGGGAAAGCAAGAATTATCCAGTTAAATATAAAATTTGAACCCTATACTATTTAATACATGTAGATCCCAATTGTAACATTAGTTTTCTTTTTTGGGAATTCTAAGTATTTTATTTAATTCCTTTAAAGTAATTCATATTTTCTCTGTCTTAATATATTACAGACTTATATAATTATCAATGAATGTGCAACTTCACTCTCAAGGAAAACAAAATATATGGAACATGAATTTGTTATTAACTTCATTTGTTTGTTATTTTAATTAATGATTTGAATATTTTACACACGTTCTTCTCATCAAATATTTTCCAAATTGAGTCAAAATTCTTCCAAAGATATATTTTAACATGTAGAACACGATTTTTGCATTATTTTATTTTTTGAAGACTTTATTATTTTATTTAATACATTTAAATTTATCACTTATTTTATCCTTTTAATTTATTAGAGGTATCTAGAAACCTGCTAAAAATGTAAAACTTGGCCTATAAGCAATACTAAATGTGTGGAACACGATTTTGGCATTAATTAATTTTTTTTCAACATATATTTATTATTTTTGGTCTTTAAGTCATTTTCTCTCTCCTGAATAAAATAAAATATTAAACATTTGCCAAATTAAATACAAATTCACACATAGACTCATTTTGATATATAAATTACGAATTTGGAGTTATTTTTCCAATTTTTGGACATTAGATATTTTATTTCACCTTATTGGCTTATTTCCCATTATCTTGTAACAAAGGGTTATATATATTTATTTATTATCTAAATTAGATGATACTTGGCCATTATGTATATTTTAAGTCAAGAAAACGAATTTTCATATCAAATTATCTCTTGGTTTCCTATTTGGGATTTTTGGAACAATATATTCCACATAATCTCCTTTTATCCATTATATCCCATATTATTTCCAATTATTACATTTATCATCTCCTTTATGTATATTTTGAGATTTCCTTTCTTTTTCATATTCTAAAAAGCACTAGAAAGTTCTAGGATGAAATATTTTATTATCTTTATTATTTAAGTGGACATTTTACATATTAAACCCATTTCTAATCTTTCACTGAGGTATTTGTGCATAAACCCAAATATTGAAATAAAAGGTGAACAAATGTTCATTAAACCATCATATTGTCCACAAATTAAATAGAAAGGACAAAGAGGATAGAAATGAAAGGAAAAGATGGAAAAGTGGACCAAAAGGCAAAATGCCCAGAATTCAGTATGTTATAGCACTCCACCCCTTAAAGAGGATTTCATCCCCGAAATCACTAGCAATTAGGGAAGGGTGAGTGTCCAACCTCACATCACAAAACTTCAAGTTGTTCCTCCAACCATAAAACTTCCACCATAGCTTATACATCAACTACTTAACGTGAGGGTTCAAAAACTTCACAAGCATCATCTCCTAGGTCAGGTTCTGAAGGACCACCTAGGGTTTCATTATTAAGATATTCCTTTTAGGAGATTTAACATTATTAATATTTTTGGCTCCTTAACATTATACTCTTTATGATATCACATTATCAACATTATATTAATTATATCATGTTATATTCACTTTATTGCCAAAAGGGTTATATTTCATTATTATGCACAATTAGAGGTAACTCAATTATCTCAATACATTTGATCATTAATAACTTCAATTTACACTTCATTATCCTCATATTATCACTTTATTGAGTTATAAAAAATTATTTTACAAGAAATAAGACACTCTATCCAATTTGTGGTTACTCATACAATTTTTTCCAATTAATGACACATTAGTTACTTTTATCCATATTAAACATTATCTCTTTGCTACATTATCTTTATTGTTCATATTGATGTCATCATTAATCATTTCCTTATATTTATTCATTTATATTATTGATTTTGCATATATATGTGGATTCAATCATTTCATATGCATATGGAAGTCATTACATGTATTTTAATGATCAAGGTGAGACATATTACTTATCAATGAATTGATTCACATTAAGTGACTAATTACATGTGTATTAGATAACAAGGTAACATGCATTAATATTGATGACTTAATTAATATGTGATTAGATGATCATATATATCATTTATGTGTATCAAAGTTTGTTAACTAATTATGGCACTTAACATCATCAATGTATCATGAAAGGCATTAAAGATGTATAGATTAGGGTTAGATATTACAACTTAGGGTTTAGGTCAACATGACCATTATATTGCACTTCTTCATTTCTTGGCATGCATTAAGTTATGAATTATAACCTTACTCATCATATCATTAGGGTTTATTGGTTCATGACATTATTAACATCTTACTTATTGATAATTAGCATTGATATTCATATTATGTGCATTGGATATTCATTAGGGTTCAAGCATATGATTTATTCCTTAATGATAAATATGTGTTCATTAATATATAAACAAGCACATTAGGGTTACAACTATTAACTTGTTTGGTCAAAACTAAGGATCCGAGCATACTAACCTCCTATCTATGGACTTAGGGTTTCTAAAGATAGATCAAGATGTTATAGGGTTCCATCCCCCTAAATAGGATTTCTTCCTTGAAATCTAACCACTCAAACATCATCAACTAACCATACTCCACCCCTTAATGGGTTCGAACCATCAAGCCAAACTACATTAGGGTTAAAGGATGAGTCTAACTAAACCATACTCAAGATCCATCATGCTTCCATTGTGCACTTTAATATCTTCACAAACACCCAAACTCTAAGGTCTAGGTTCAAAGGACATAAGAAATTATCTTGGTGACCATCCTCAAACAAATCATCATACACATGAAACTTAGGGTTCCCAAAGATATACAACATAGAAGTTTAAGGTCACTATTGCCTAAAAGCAAACTATTTTGGATAATTTGTATTAGCTCAGGCCAGGCCGGTATCATATAGGCAAGGGAGTCCTCGTAAACCAAGCTAGTGGCATGGAGGAAAATATTGCCAGCCCTTGAAACCTCAACTCCATGCCCTAATAGCTGCCTAAAGGCAAAACCTACACAACATCAAGTTATGCATATTTTAATTATGAGCATATTAGAGTTTTATTCATCAAGATTCTAAGGTGAAACTATAGGGTTCTAAGTCAACCTATCATCAGCATAGATCAAATCTAGGACAAACATGTAACTGAAGGGAAACTATGCAAATCTAGGGTTCTAACTAGGGAGACAAACTGAAATAGTCAAAGATCCGACTACCATTGGCTCTGATACCATGTTGTAAAGAAGTGAAATCAATCAACCTCTCTACTAATAACAATGGTAAACAAAATCCAATTGGGATAGCAGCGGAAGATAAAATTTTGACTATATTGAATTTAAATAAAGTGTACATAAAAATTCTCCCAATATGGGTGCACATGCTTTATACAAAAAGAGGATCTAAGTAGAGGGAAGTCTAGACTACACCACTTTTGTTTCCGAGCAACATATCCATCAGCTAAGTCCATGCCAAAGCTACGATCTTCATGCCATATCCATCACCTTGCTCAACTCCTGGGTGGTTGGGAAAGCATCCAGCAAAAAAGGAAAAGGGAAGAAAAGTATGTGTCACTAAACTATACTAATGGTGACAAGATATATATAACAAGTAAATCAGGCAAGGGATTCATCAAAAGAGGAGACATCAAGAGTATGAGGCTTTAATTAAGGAAACTTGCCAATAACAAAAGTAAATAAAGGATTTGCATGTAAATTAATATGTCTACCTAACTAAGTAGGGTTGAGGCACCTACCGGACCTCTAACCTTAGGTGAGCAGAGAATAAGACATTCCAAGTCACCTATAATATTATGGGGAGAATTATAAACATTCCCCTAGGGCGATTATATACATGCCCTCTGTGGGTGGTTGTACATAAGTACATCTACTTTATAATTAAATAGAACATATAACTACATGCTAGAAAAAGAGTTATGGCAAGATTAATCAAAGGATTTATACAACATGGCAGTGGGGTGTAAACACCCAAACAAGATAATACTACAACTGATTTTGAGGCATGAATAAACTAGGTTTCAAGAATAATGGATTAAGTCAGGTTAAGCCTCATTAGGGAACATAGGTAATGGTATAAATAATTTCCCAACTGAAGGTGTAGATGCACATACCTCTTTTCACACATAAAAGTTAACTTGAATAGTATACTTTGGTCCACAAAGTCAACTTTTCATCCTAAAAACACATTATGTATATTAGCCAAGTCAAAGTGAACATATTCATTCCTATTATATTTTTATATTATTACTACCCAATTCCCGATCATGTAATGTCATGTTAGGGTTTATGATTTTAATATTTGTTGAGATAATATGTGATGTTTTTCATATCTATCTTAGTTCTAGTTACCAATATTTAGTCACATAAGTTTATGTAACTCATATATATGTGGATAATAATATATATGCTTCCAATATAGGTTTAATGATGTGAGTCCATATTATTCCTAACATCATGCTTACCATGTTTATTGGTGTAAGTATATTCCATATGAATATTTATTAGGTTCACTAATATACACATGTTTTGATCCAACTAAAATGTCATCTAGATATATGTTAATAAAAGTATATTCCTTTACACATTATTATCTCTTTTTTTTACTATTTAATTCCTAAGAAGACAATATCGTTAGATGAATTCTTATACAGATTTCAAGTTCCCTTGGATTAATTTAGATGAGAGTGTTCCCTAGAGCCATATGTATTTCTAATTATCATGTAATGCACGTATATATATATATATATATATATATATATATATATATATATATATATGATTTCTAATGTAAAGTATACATAAAAACTAGGATACACCCACTAATGATTCTTAGGGTTTGGTAAGTATACAATAAGCAATTAGGGTGATTCATTAATCATTTTTTATATCAATCCACCTGGGTCTTATACAATATCTTATATTTAATATCAACTCTCCACTTTAACGTATCATTACATGTTTGATTTCATGCAATCTAATATTTACATTTGTATACAACAAAGTTGATAGGTAAGATAATTGACTAGTTCATGTTATGGTTTTAAATAACTAGATTATCCTTACTCCATACTTATCCCATCTTTGTAATCTATTTTCTTAAACAAAACTATTGAAAGTGAAATGAAGACTTACATGTCTAGAGTTACCATGGGAGTTTCATGTCTGGTTGATTCACAACAAGATGGGGACTCGAACACATCATCACGTTCTCTATGATCATGTGACCCAGGAAGAAGCAGCATGTAATGAGTCACCATCGTCAGGTTGAATGGAGGTGTTTGCAAACGTCATGGTGTTGCAAATCTAGTGGTTGCGACGGCATAGCTGTCAAGGTCGATGGCTTTGCACTTGGTGGTTACGATGCCCTGCTACTGTCAGTGTGTGATGGCGTCAGGGTTGCTTTGGAAGTGGTGTTGCGGACGTCGGGGCGTCATGGCGTCGGGGCGTCACAGCGTCAGGGCGTCACTACTTCAGGGCGTCGCAGCGTCTGGGCATCGCAGCGTTAGTGTATCAGAAGGGCAAGTGGAAAGTGATGCTAACGCAGCGTCGAGGCGTCGGTTGGGCAGATGTTAGTGACGCTGATGCAGCGTCGGGAGCAGTGGCGTAGCCACGTTCAGGCCTGGGTAGGCAAGTTCCCGACCCAGTTCCTGCATTTGTATGCGATTTGATACAGAAATGAACCAGATTTTTTGAGAAACTATTAGTTGTTCCCTGTCTATGACCGCCAACACATTTACATTGATGGTGACCCCCTTATGCAGATTTTCTGGCTTCGCCACTGGTCGGGAGCTGTTGGATGTCGTGGGTTAGATGGGAAGGTGTTAACGACGCCGACGCAGCATCGGGCTTGCTAGGCGTCGAGTTTCAGGTATCGTTCATGGAGAGGAAGAAGAGGAAGAGAAGGCGACGCTGCCCAACGATCCTCAACTTTGTCTGGCATTGCTCGCCATGGTTGGACGCAAGGTGAGGGTAGGCTGGGCGGCTAGGGCTTCGTGTGTTTGAGGAGAAAAGGAATGAAGGGAGGAAGATAAATAGGATACATAGAGGAAGGGTTGGGCGTTGCCCGTTTTGGAATGGGGGATACGTGAGGTCACGTTAGAGGGAGAGGAAGCAACGCAGCGTTGCTTTAGGTTTGCTTTAGGAAAATAGTAATTTGTTTATTCAAATACCACTATTAAAGCCTATGATAATTAGGATTTTAAATACCAATTCAATTGGGAAAGCAAACATTATCCAGTTAAATATAAAATTTGAACCCTATACTATTTAATACATGTAGATCCCAATTGTAACATTAGTTTTCTTTTTTGGGAATTCTAAGTATTTTATTTAATTCCTTTAAAGTAATTCATATTTTCTCTTTCTTAATATATTAGAGACTTATATAATTATCAATTAATGTGCAACTTCACTCTCAAGGAAAACAAAATATATGGAACATGAATTTGTTATTAACTTCATTTTTTTTGTTATTTTAATTAATGATTTGAATATTTTACACATGTTCTTCTCATCAAATATTTTCCAAATTGAGTCAAAATTCTTCCAAAGATATATTTTAACATGTAGAACACGAATTTGGCATTATTTTATTTTTTTGAATTTTTTATTATTTTATTTAATACATTTAAATTTTATCACTTATTTTATCCTTTTAATTTATTAGAGGCATCTAGAAACCTTCTAAAATGTAAAACTTGGCCTATAAGCAATAATAAATGTGTGGAACATGATTTTGGCATTAATTAATTTTTTTCAACATATATTTAATATTTTTTGTCTTTAAGTCATTTTCTCTCTCCTGAATAACATAAAATATTAAACATTTTCTAAATTAAATACAAATTCACACATAGACTCATTTTGATATATAAATTATTAATTTGGAGTTATTTTTCCAATTTGAGGACATTAGGTATTTTACTTCACCTTATTGGCTTATTTCCCATTATCTTGTAATAAAGGCTTATATATATTTATTTATTATCCATATTAGATGATACTTGGCCATTAAATATATTTTAAGTCAAGAAAACGAATTTGCATATCAAATTATCTCTTGGTCACATTATCTCCTTTTATCCATTATATCCCATATTATTTCCAATTATTACATTTATCTTCTCCTTTATGTATATTTCGAGATTTCCTTTCTTTTTCATATTCTAAAAGGCACTAGAAAGTTCTAGGATGAAATATTTTATTATCTTTATTATTTAAGTGGAAATTTTACATATTAAACCCATTTCTAATCTTTCACTGAGGTATTTGTGCATAAACCCAAATATTGAAATTAAAGGTGAACAAATGTTCATTAAACCATCATATTGTCCACAAATTAAATAGAAAGGCCAAAGAGGATAGAAATGAAAGGAAAAGATGGAAAAGATGACTAAAAGGAAAAATGCCCATAATTCAGTATGTTACATTTACCTTAGTTGTATATCGCTCCCTTCTAGAATTCCCAAACACATAGACACTATTACTAGATACTTTTTATAAGGTGACACAAAACATAAAAAGATATTATACTTAGTCAATTAGGATACAATCCACACAAGGAGAAGTCAAGGTGGATGGCACATCATCAACCTCAAGATGTACTCCATTGTATTGTACATAATATCTATGTTATTATATACAAACACTCTCATAATTTGGAAAGACATGCTCTTCAATTAATATTATTCCAATAAAAATCTGGAAAACCATTAGATGATCCAATACCCCCCTTTGTAAATACATCAACAAAACCATATAAATAAAAAAAGGTATTCATGTTCCTCCTATCCCATTCAACAAACTTTTAGAAAGACCCCCTACAGTAAAAGACAAAGCAAGTTTCGACATGAACCTCAATACCAACATACTGTGAAACGTCAAGAGCATTGAGACCCTATCATCTGAACGTAATAAAATATGAAAGAGATACATGGAACACATCCTAAAAATTGATCTTCTCAAATAATTTCTTGATGAAAGTGAAATGGATATGGGGTGAGCTCTTCACCTCCAAATCTGCATATTCCACATATACACATTCAATATGCTCCATACATTATGAAAAGGCATTCTAGAAAATTAAATGTTTGTAAGAAATTCACACTTTTATATAGATGATTGGACATGAAAAACTAATGACTAAAGGAAAATGAACAATAAGTGGATTGTGCGAACAATATTTCTACTTATATGAGCACATCATGAAAACACTAAACACCTTTTTTTTCTATGTATAAATACAAAAACCCTATAAAACTGTTATTTCCAAATTCACAACAAAATCAAAGAAGTACACATCAAAATCATTAACAATATAAACCAAAAAAGCCAGAAACTGAAACTACAAACAACCTTTGATCTTAGAATGTGGCATTATATGGAATGTTTGGATTAAAAGAAACATGATTCTTTTTATAGTCAATATATCTCAAACACAGACTTATAAAATTTTATCACTAATGTATCTGATAACATTATCTAAATACACATTTAATGTAGGTACTATGACTAAGTATCTAATAATATTATCTAGACACACATTTGATGTAGGTACTACGGCTATGGTATTGAAATAAGGTCTTTCCCTTCAACATAAACTCAACTATGATGATATTGGACATGGTATATACATGTTGGACCAAATCCTAAAGGACACCTTAGAAGATGAAGTGGACTAGCGGTACTGATCTAGTGCTTGGCTAGTTACTACAATTTATCTCTATTCTATCTCACATTTTAACATTAATTTGAGGCTTGTTATGGGATGCATCCAAAACCCCCAAAACTATATTTTCATATATGTTTATGGTAATTCTTATACCTTAAATACTTATGAACTAATCTTATAACCTTTTTTCATCTAATTTTTGAAGGTGATCATAGATTTTTTTGTCATCACTAATATGAAAAACCTTTCCATGAAAAAAGGCATCATATATTTTTTCTATGGGAGTGACAAAGAAAAAACAACAACTAACACCCAATATCAACCTCCTCAACAAATGGAGAGAGAAATCATTAAGATTCACTAAAACATAGTTTGAATGCATCCTACCAAATTATTATACGAGGTCTACTACAATAAGGGTGTCTAAAATTCTGACTATGAAGGCATTGACACACCTGTAGATTGAATGCAGGTGAAAATTATGGATTGGACATCAGAAAAATTTCTTGCATGAATTAGTTGAAAATATGGGTCATCATTAGAATATATTTTAACCCATCTAGAGCTTCGCACCGGGCCTATATGGAGCCCCCTATTAGGGGACTGACCAAGTCCCACAACAATGAGATTAATATATTATTATCTAAGAAAATGATGATGTACATGCTAATTTGCATTGCGAGTTGGATGCTTGAACCAAGATATTGACATTACATTTGATAGTGGAATTTACACCTAACAGTTAACTCAAATAGAAGAGATTGTTGATAGTTGTAGCGTAAGTTGTGGGTTTGATATCTATTGTAGAACTAGAAAAGGGATAAAAAAATAACAATTGTATCACATTGCACATGCAGTAGGACTATGCACCTCCTACTCTTTTACTTGGGACATCAAACAAAAAAATATGAATGGAGGTGGTGTGTGGAAATCTTAAAGGAAATCACATTGGCAAAGTAAGTAACTCATTTATTAACATCATGAGATTGCACACTATCTAAAGATGTGGTTGTAATTGGAAATATGCTCACATGAGCTGATGATGTCTATGCAGGAATTATGTGAAGGGTATACTTATAAGAGATGACACTATTTATGTTTATACAAAATATCTAAATAGTTAAGAAAGGAAAGAGATCACTACCATAAGATAAACAAGTATTATAGGTAGCTTCGTAGTGACACACACATTTCAATTAGAGATCTCCCTCACCGCCACAAGATGCTCTGTTAGGGTCATAGGAAGTAGCTGATGTGACTCTTGATGTTATTAAGTAGGTTCTCATACTCTTCAACTACTCGTTGTAGTTCCATCACATTTTTCTCAACCTTTGCAATATTTTGTATGTACTTTCTGAGACTCTCCTTGACCCCAATTTCTCCATGCATCCTGGCCTCTATCGTACCCACCTTGGCTTGTTTGGCAGCCTCATGTTGAGTTTTCTTCCGCATGACCATAGACTGCTCAACAGATATGTTATAAATCAATAAGCCGTACTTGCTTAATGTCGTTTGCACTTTCTTGAATAACTCCTCCTTAAACTTTATAGTATCCCTAGAAACTTCCTTCATGGTCATGGATGTTGTTAGGTTCCATGTCTCCCCCTTGATGATGCAACTCACGAGGCCCTTGATGTTTTGGGGGAAAATGCATTTTACATACCTCAACAGGCTCTTGGAGTCTTCATGGTGTGGGCCGACGGTGAAGACTATTGAAAAATAGAGGGGTAAATTCTCAGATGACATGACCTTAACCTCCAATTCATAGTTGATAGGACAGATGTCGAACACAATACATCTCTGCCCGGGTAGAACCCAAGCCTTTTTGGTGAGCTTGACATCGGAGATGCCACAACCCATGATGGCAAGGTACTCAGAAACTCGGGCAACCTTGTACTTGAACACCATCGCTTGTTAACTTGGGTGGTTAAATATTTACCCACTAATGACCAGATGGACATTGTTGTTTGTGCTATATATATAGTCTGATTGAATGGGTACACTACCAAAACAAAATTTGTTGTGCATATTTTGAGCGATGTAAAAATATTTTACATGCTAATTTATAATCTATTTATTAAAAATGTGTGGCTTGAAATTTTTCCTAAATAATGACTTCTCCCTATCTCCTTCCTCTCATTTTTTCCTCACCATTCTTTCTCCAATCAAAACTGAATTTCTTTCTTCTTTTTCTTCACCATTTTCCATCTTCATAAAAATTCCAATAGTTGTTGAATGTTGACAACCATTATCATCTCCTTACTTTCAAATAATCATTTTTCTTTTATTGTCTTTTGACACCTCACACTGTGCGTAGTCACTATCCCCAATTCATATTTTTTCTTTCTCTTCTTTGTGCACTCTCTTTCTGTATCCCAAACAATAATAGAAGAGAGAAAATCAATCAACAATCATATGATTAAAGTGTTAGACATGTGGATTTCTTCTATCCCTCTCATCTCACTTTTTCCATTTATTCTATCCAAAATTTATATTGTATAATTATCTATTATTCCACTTTACTCTTTTTCACCTCCTTATGATAATAGTTGTTAATGTGGACACATATTATCTTTCCGTCAATTTTTATTCTTTTTGATGATTTAATTTCAATATCTCACACCTATATACTCCCACTAGCTCCAATTTATGTGGTATTTCTCACATCTCTTTCTTCACTCCTTTTCATATGCCTAACAATAATCAAATAAATAAAACCAATTAACAACTCATATATTTAATGACTTTACCAAATATTGGCCTCTCCTTGACTCTTTCCACCCAATTTTACATACAATTCTTTCCTCCACATATATTATATTTCTCTCATCTATCTCTCCACTCTTTGTTGTTTCCCTAAAGACAATATTTTTTTAAGTATTGACATCAACTATCTTTCCATTAACTTTATATTAATTCCTTTCAATGATTCTTTCACATATCATACCTGCATACCCTCAATATATCCAATTTATATTCTATCTCTATTCACCATTCAATCTCTTTACACTTACCTAAGAAAATGTAAGAGATTAGATCAATTAATAGCCAATATGATCAAAGATTTTTTAAAATATTTGCTTCACTATGTTCCTTTCCTCCCATTTTGTCCCGCGATTCTTTCCTCAATTTACATTGCATTTATCTCTCTTTCCCTCCAACCATTCTATTTTCCTGATCATAAGCACATGTTAAATGTGGACACCGTTTATTTTCCCGTCAATTCATTTACTATGTTCATTGACTTTTATCTCATGTCTGACGTCAATATACTATCACTACCTCCAATTTATGTTGCATTTCTCTCTATTCCGATCACTCACTTTACAATTTACTTATCCCTACCACCAATAAAATATAGAAAAATAAACTAACAACTAATTTGGTTGAAGTGATAATTCACCCTGATTTTCTACTCCTTTGTTTGTTCTCTCCACCCTTGTCTGTCTGCTTAATCATAACTATATACTAAATAAATACACCCATTTTCTTTACATCATTTTCACTTATTAACATTATCAATTTTTTTCACACCCCCACACCTATATACCCTCATTACATCCAATATATATTGATATTTTGTCAATCTCTCTCCACTCTCTTTCATATCCTAAAAACAATGAAACATAGAAAATTGAGTAACAACTAATGCGATGGTTGTTTTTTATGGTAAAGGGATTTGTGCCCGGTTCTCTCTTCAGACATATTCTCACCAATATATTCTAAATTTAATTGTATTTCTCTCTTCCTTCTTCCTTCTCTCTATCCTTTTACCTAATAATAGTTTGTTGTTTGATGTAGACACCCATTACTGTCCCATCATTTTTATATGTTTCATCAATTTACTCGCACCGGCTTACATGGGTATACTCTTACTACGTCCAGTAAATGGTGTATTACACGGGTATACTCTTACTCATTCCTCTCACTTTTTATGTCCCTAACAACAAATAAACAGAGAAAATTAATTGTAGCAAACATGTTTGAATCATATTGAGGGCATGCTTGGTATCCCATATTTTTGTGTATTGGATTATATTTTGGAATCCAATTGCAAAAAATTTATATTTGGTTTTCAGAATTTGAAAAATAATGGTAATCTAGAATTTTTACTCATAAAGGGAATCCTACAATTTGGTTTCCGGAAAAAAATTTCCGCACACCAAAATTTAGATGTGGCTGGCCGGTAGACCAAGAAAAAAAATCATATATTTTAAAAATGAAGAAAACCAAATATAATATTTATGTTCATAGAATTTTGACAATACATCATTCTACAAATTCAGGATAACCTAAATATAAGATTCTTGAAAATCCAGCAAACCAAATGTTCCCTCAAAATGTTTTTTACTCCAGGATTCTGTGTCTCACTTTTTCCCACTATTTTTTGTTCAGTTCATGTTGTTTAATTTCTCTGTTGTCTTCACCCGTTTAAGTTGTCCCAACAAAAAGGTTTTTAAATGCAGACACCACTTATTTCTTTTTCATTTTACTAATTGTCTATCACCACCTCCTTATTCGACTTTATTTGAATATTTGTAGCAACAATTAACAAATCAATTAACAATCAACATGATTGATGCTAATAAATATGAATTCTTTGCTACTCTCGGTCCTCCTAATTTTTCTCAAATTATTCTCTAAATTATTCATTGTACTCTTCTCTCGTTTATCTTCACCATTTTGTCCTTAATGATAAGTAGTTGTTAAATGTGGATACCCATTATTGTTCCAGCCCTTTTCATTTATATTTTTCATCTAGTTTCTCACACTACGTCATCTCTATATACACTCACGATCTCCTATTTGTTTTGTATTTTTCTCTTATCTCTCTAGTCTCTTTCAATGTCTTTAACAATAATGAAAGAGAAAAATGAATACATAGCCAATATGGCTGAAGCTTTTACAAAATGCCCATTTCTCCGTACATTTCTCTTCGGCTCCTATTGGTTTGGTGTAAGTCATGAGTTTCGTGGAACTCATTTTCTGGGAATTCTAGTTCAGTTTCTGGAACTTAAGTTCCATTCACTTCAATGCGATTAGTTTGTTGTAAGTGTAAATATGGAAATCATTAAAAAATTTGTTAATTTTTTTGTATAATACAAATAAGTGAGGATGACAAAAACATAAAAAAGGAATCATATTTGTAAAAAATCATAATATTCTTAAATCATGATAACCACAACAAGTAGTTATGGTGCATATGTTTCTCCTTTAAAAATATTTTATTATAATACAATTATAATCTTAATAAAAATATTATGATTAAAATTACATTGCAATATTTTTACTTCACTTTATGTATACAAAGTATTTTAATAATATCAGCATTTCATGTACTTATAAATATAAATTTTGGTTCATCAATATTTAACACAATGCAGAATATTAACTTTTACATTATTTTTGTAGGGAATTTTTACTATATTATTCATGTATGGTTACAGTTAATTATCATTTTTTGCATCATATTGTTTAAACATGAAGAATAAAAATATATTACGTAAATGTTCACATTGTTTCTACATAGTGCGGTGTTTATTTTTTTATGATGTTTGTATTTTTTATTTTGTAGATTGTACTGATAATGTTGGTTGTAGTGTTAAATATTTTATATAGTGTGATTATAGTGTATAATATTTTGTCATATTATGTTGTGATTTTAGCAACGAACTATATCCTCACCATTAATATTTCTAGTCATAAATATTTTTACATGTACCACTTATAATGAATGAAGAATATAACTGTATAAAAAATATTGTTAGTTGTTCCGGAACTCATTTTCCGCTCTTTTTAAGAAGGAACTCAGGATCTGTGTTTTGTATGTAAGTCTGTAACTCCCTCAGAAGTCACGAAATTTAAGTTCCAATACTTACTTTAAACCAATCATCGAAAACCGCTCAAGGAACTCCAGTTCATGTGTTTTCCGGACTAGTTCCGGACTCTTGATTTTTTTATTATTCTTTCATCAAGTTGTAGTCTATTTCTATCTTCTTTGTTCGACACTTTTTCACATTCTTAATGTTAATTTTCTTAAAATGTCAGCACTAACTACATTACAATTGATTTTTATATATTCTTTTCATTGATATTTTTATCACCCTCACATATATGATATACTACATTAACTTTTACTTTATTTGGCTCTTCTCTCTCAACTTTTTTTTTCATATCACTAACAAAGATGAAGAGATAAAATCAATAAATAGGCAATATAGTAGAAGCATTGTGAAATGGTGGCTTCTAAGAGTCACCCTCCTCTCAACATTTTTTCCTACCATTTTTTCTCAAATAATAGTGTTCCACCCATTTTCACCTCCCTAAGGACACATTATTGTTAAATGTTGATACCCATTATACACCTATCACCTTTTATCTATTATGTTTTTAGCTTTCTCTCACCATAAAAACATATGTATTCTCACTACCTCCAGTTTATGTTGTAGTTATCACTTCACTTTTCACATTCCTTAGTCCTTTCATATCCCTAAAAATAATAAAAAGAGAATAAAAATTAACGATCAATATGCTTGAATCATATTCACAATGTTCTCTTCTCCCTAAGTTTTTGCTCCCACTACTTTTCACCATTCATTTTTCAGTTTACAAATTTTTCTGTCTCTCTGATAGAAAATAGTTGTTAAATGTGGACAGCTATTATCTTACCATCACTTCATATATTCTTTTTATTGATTTTATATTACCACCTTACTACCACATACTCTCATCACCTTGAATTAATATTTTTCTGTCTCTTATATGTCGGCTATATCCCTCCCAACAATGAAAAAGAAAAAATCAATTAGCAACCAATACTCATTTTTAAATGGCGATTGTCTTTGTTCTCCTGATTTTCTCAGTCTATTCTTTCCTCAACTTTTTACTATAGTTATCTCTTCTTTCTTCCACCCTTTTCATATTTCTAACTATATATGGTTGCTAGATAAGGATACCCTTTATCTTCCAATCATTTTTCATTTATTATTTTCATCAATTTTCTCTTACTACCTCACACTGATTTACTTTCACTGCCTCAAACATATGTTACACTTATCACTTCTATTTTCACTCCCCTTCCATATCTCTCAAAATAATAAAATATAAAAAGTCAATCAATGATATTACGATCAAAGTGTTGAATGCCCACTTCTCCTGACTCCCTTCTCCTAACTTTTCCCAGCATTTTCTTCTCCATTTATATTGCATCTCTACTATTTCTCACCACATTTTTCCATATCCCAAACAATAACTAGTTCTTAATGGAAGACACCCATTATCTTCCCATCAGCTTTAATTTATATTTGATCATTGGCATTTTTCCCACCACCCAACACCCATAAATTATCATTGCCTACAATTTATGTTGTATTCGTTTTTCTATGTCCATTAACTTTTTATATCACTAACAACAATGGAGGAGATAAACTAGAACAACAATCAATATGGCTGAAATATTTTCAAAACTTTAACTTTTCTCAATCCATATTGTATTTTTATTTCCTCACACCATTTCTTGCCATCGCACTAATGATAATTAGTTGTTAAATGCAAATACCTATTATCTTCCCAACTCTTTTTACATTCATCAATTCTCACGTACTATCTCACAACTATATGCTCTCACTATCACAAAGTTATCTTGTATTTCTCTCTTCTTGTTCCATCTCTTCTACATTTGTAACTAGAATTAAAGATTAAACACAATCAATACAACATTATCAAAGTGTTTTTGAAATGTTAGTTGTTTCCTTATGATGTCCCTCAACTTATTTCTGCCCATTTTTTTTTCTAAAATTATATTGTATCTTTTCAACTATCTTTTAAGCCTTTTACATCTACATAATGATAAACAGTTGTTAAATATGACACCCATAATTTTCACATAACTTACTCATTTATTCTTTTCAATGATTTTGTCTCACCAATTCAGACCCTTATTTATGACCTCCATTTTATGTTGTATTTCTCTCCTCTCTCTCTTCCCATACTATTTCCATATCCTGAATATTTAATGACCATTGCAATATAATCAGCACAAAATGTAATCTTCTGCTGGTATCCTCACACTTTATCCTCCCATTCTTTCATCAATTTATTTTATATTTCTATCTCTTTATGTCCACCTTTTTCATCTATGAATTGTTGTTAAATACAAATACTGATTATCTTCTCATTAATAATTATTTATTCTTTTTTATAAATTTTTCCTTATCACCTCACATTCTTATACTCTAACTACGTCCAATTTATGCTATATTTCTATCTTCTCTCACTAATATCTTTACATATACCCAACAAAAAATAAAGAGATAAAATCAATAAAAAACCAATGTTATTGAACCATTCTAAAAATGATTTGTTTGCCCTTGTTTTACTCTCTCCTCCAACTTTTTTCCATAACATTTTCCTCAATTTGTATTGTATTTCTCTACTATTTCTTTCTATCCCTTTTCCATATCTCAAATTCAAAATGCAGACACCCTTTATCTTCTCATAACCTTTTTGTGTATTCTTGTAAAGCGGTTTTACCTCACCATGCCACATCTATATACATTCACTACCACTATTTTTTTTTGGATTTGTCTCCTTTCTCCACTCACTTTGTATATCACTAACAAAAATGAAAGAATAAAACAATTTATAGCCAATGATCTAAGTTTTTTTATAATGTTGGTGTCTCCCTCACTCTATTGTTTATCATTATCCACCATTATTATCTCAATTTATTTTGTTTTTTTCTATTCTTTTTTACTAACCTACCCCATCTCCTAAATAATAAATAGCTTCAATACAGACATGTTACCTATCATTTACTAGTTTTATTGATTTCTTCTCGCCACTTTGCACCTATATACTCTCACTACATATAGTTTATCGTTGTAGTTCTCTTTGTTTCCTCAACTATATTTACATATCCTTAGCCTCAATGAAATATAAAAGTCAATGAAAACTATGGGTGGGCATGGTTTGGTAACCCTAAAACAATAGACCAAACTATATATAGTTGTCTGAAAACTTTGGGTCCAAACCAACTTTAACTTGACCGCTATAATATGATCAAATTTGGTTTTGTCTAAATGGGAGTTTGATGCCTAGTATTTACTACTACCACAATTAAATTACAATCATTTAAGATGGTTCAATAATAATTTGATTCCATTTTATGTTACTCTTAAAGAAAAAAACTACTTTAATAATACAAAAGTAATCTTATCATATAAAAATAGATGAAATGTATTAAATTTTACACGTAATAAAAAACATTCAAATTTATTTAAAGATTATATCTTTTTTTTGGAGGTAAAATATTACTATCATCAAAAAAGTCGTATAGGGATCCACCTGTATATTGTACACCAGGCCTAAGGCCCAAAACCCCATTGAAGTATCACTCTCTGGTCAAGGCCCTTGTAAATATGAGGTCTGACCTTACAAACATCCTTGATCTTACCAATGAGAACATCAAACAGAGAAACAATGTCCATTGGAAGACCACCGTGGAGCCTTCTATTTCTCTCCTGCCACAACAAAAAGCATAAGGCTGCCAAACAGTGCCAGCAAAAAATCTCATAGTTTCGTTACCGCCCGTCTTCTCAAAAATCCACCAGAGAACATCCTGGAGGTCATCCAGAGGCGTGCTACCCCAACCGCATTTAAGAGAAATTCTGCACCAACGATACTTAGAGAAGGAGCAAGCGAAGAAGAGGTGGTTATGACACTCAATCTCTTCCTTGCACAAGAGACAAAGGGGGTTCAAATTCAGCCCCCATTTTATCAACCTATCAGCAATAGGTAATCTGTCCAAAATACATCTATAAAGGCAACAACTCCACTTCAGAGTGTGGGATCTGTTCCATAGTAGGCTAACCCAGAAGACATAGGGACCAAAAGACTTGAGGGACCATGGTTTATCCTCCATTCTCTTCCAGCATCTGAGGGAGTAGTTGTATTTCTCATGGATAGTCGGCCATATAATCCCCATAGCCTTGTTGATCGGAGAGGCTTTGGGGTCTATACCAAAGTTTTCTAGGTTTGACCCATAACGAGCAGCCAACCAACTCAAACAATTGGAGCTAGGTTCCATAAGGAATCTTTCAATTCTATACAGATTGGCAACATCGGCCACGAGCTGAGGATCAGCAACATTGAGGCCACCACACTCAAATGGTCTTGCCACATAGGACCAGGCAATGGCATGAGAGAAACCATTCCAAAGGAAGGAGGATATAATCGATCGCATATTGTCGAGGATGTAACAGGGAAGGGCAGGAAGATGACACCAGAACCTAATCTTTCCTATGAGGACGGTCCTGATCAGGACTAATCTACCAACAAGTGACATTGCCAACCCCACCCATCTGTCAACAGAGCTACGAAGGTCATTCAGCAGCCTAGAGAAATATCTCCAAGACCTTATGTCTCTAGTGATTGGGATACCCAGGTAGCGCGTGGGAAAGGTACCCATGGTAACACCTACAACCTCTCTCAGTCTGCCCCTCCTAGCGTCGCACGACCTCGAGAGATAAACAACTGATTTAATGCAGCTGATATACATCCCAGTCAATCTCCCAAACTGCTCCAACAGCAATCTCAGATTGCGAAGATGTTTGACACGACCAGCCACCATAAACAGCGCAATGTTGGCAAAAATAAGATCGATAAGCACTGGACAGACATCCACTTTGAAAGGTTTGATAGATCCTTCCTCTTCGGCTTGATGGAGCAGGTGCGACATAGCCTCCATGATGATAGTGAAGAGAAGGGGAGACAGTGGATCGCCTTGTCTCAAGCCATTGGCAGTGGAGAAGAAACCTTTCGGTGCTCCATTGGCCAGGATCGAGAAGGAGACTAATTGCATGCACTGCTGCATAAGCTTGATCCATCTCATGGAGAAGCCCGAGGCCTCCATGATTTTCCATAAGGCAGACCAAGATACCGAATCGTAGGCTTTAGTAATGTCAACCTTGATACTGGCCTTCCTATTGCCCCTCTTATGGTTGAAACCACAGAGGAATTCAGTAGCAAGGAGGGCGCTATCCGCCAAGGGCCTGCCCTAAAGGAAAGCAGCCTGGTTGGGGGAGATGACCTCCTTCAGCACCTCTTTAATCTTGCTGGCAAGAAGCTTGGCCACAATCTTGTAGAAAACGGAGCAACACGCTATTGGGTGGAAGTCATAAATACATGCAGACGTCTCCTTCTTCGGAATCAACTTAAGGAAAGTATGGTTCATCTATTTGACCATAGTACCACCCACCAGGAAAAATTTAATGGCACGGCAAATGTCCTCTTTAATGAGGTCCGAAAAAGCTTGGAAAACCTGACCATTGAACCCATCAGGCCCAGGGGCCTTGCTACTGCCAATGGAGAAAACTGCCTTCCTGATATCGACATCGGAAGCAAGCCCGCATAGCATACAATTCATCTCATTGGTAACCTTGGCAGGGGGCAAGTTGCACCTCCCATCAGCTTGCTCCTTATTGTACAAGCCCTTGAAGTAGTTAATAGCCTCAGAGGCTACCCTCTCGGGTCCCTCCATAATAGAGCCATCAGGCTTATGAAGAGCATGAATACAGTCCCTCATGTGTGATTTCTTGGTGGCACGGTGATAGACTTTGGTATTCCTATCACTGTCTCCGATCCAATCCAACCGACTCCTCTGCTAGTAGAAGCACTCCTCAACTTTATCAAGTTGTAGGAGTCGTTTGGCTTTGTTTTCCTCTTCTGAAATAACCTCCCTATCCAGCAGATGGTACCTCAGGTTCACGGCAGTTGAATCGTACTCTTCCCTAGTGACTCTGACTAGGTTACGAAGATTAACGTATTCCTTAGACCACCATTTAAGAGCAGCTTTAGTTCTCTTTAGTTTCTCTAGGACCACAAAGATGGGATTGCCATTCACTCTAGGGTCCCACACCTCCTTGACAACCTTCCTACATCTCGGCTGATCAACCCAATAGTTGAGAAACCTAAAGGGTCTGTTGACCTTGGGCGTGTTTGTAAGTTGAACGAGTAACCAGGAATGGTCACTATTGGGATGTCCTCCCAAAGAGATGGCAGCCTCAGGGAACACACTCAACCATTCAGAATTAGCCAACCCTCTATCAAGGTTGCTAGCAATATGGTTTTCCGACTTCCTTTTATTCTACCACATTGTTATCCCTCCCTTCATGTTGAGTTTGAACAAATTGAGCAGAGTCCACGGTCTAGTTAAACCTACACAAGATAGACTCGGGAATCCTCTTGCCACTATGTTTCTCCCTAGCCCTCTGGAGATGGTTGAAATCACCGATGACCAGATGCGGCAGCTCCTCCTACGTGGAGTCTTTGATATCATCCCAAACGCTTCTTCTATTGACCTCACTATTATGCCCATAGACTGCAGTGATAATGCAGTGGAAGCCACCGGTATTAATGCAGCTGACAACCAGGGCCTGCTCGGTAGCATGTATGACTTGGGCGTCCCAGACATCACGATTCCACCCCACAGTGATCCTTCCCCCTCCACGTATTGGAGATTGGAATCCCAACCCCAATTATTAGGGAACAACTTAGGAATTCTATCCTCACATCCTCTTTTGATCCTAGTCTCCAGGCAGATGACGAAGGAAGCCTGAACCTCCATAATGATGGATCTCAGTCATCTTTGTCGCTCAGGCCTGGAGGCCCCCCTCACATTCCAAGTGAAGATGGTCATCTAGACTTGCTGGTTGAACCACCCCTTCTCGGGGTAGCATTCATGGGAGAGGTCCTCCTTTCTCTCTGTGTAGCCCCTTTGTTAGTAGCTACTTCTGACCTGCCACTACCTAATAGCTCCTCCATAAGCATATCTTGATCCAACCCATCGAGCACAAAGAACTGGTTGCTTCTATCGGGCCCTTTGGGAGGAGCGCCACACTCAGTCACTCTCCGGGCCTTAGGAACTATCGCTCGCTCCTGCTCTGATGATAAGGTAGGAGGAGGTGTATCTGTGGTCATTGACGTAAGAGGGAGTTCTCCTGTCACTAGCACCACGCTGTCTGAGATGAAAGAACCACCTCCACCCCCCTCTCCGTAGCTACGACCGGCATGTCCTCCGCCCAACTACCGTAGGTGTCCCTGCTGCTTGCCACTCGGGAAGACATGGGAAGGCTCTTACCTTTGCCTCTGCCCCGCCTGCTGTGCACCCTTCTGCTAGGATCCCTCCCCTGGTGACCAGCGGTTCGGGGAAGGTAGTGCGAGCGCCTGGGAAGTGGTCGGGCATATGGCTGAACACCTTGCAATCATGGCACCTATCCGGCAGGGCGTCATAGAGAACTCTGATCTCAAGATCTTTACCATTAGGTAACTCGATCATGACCACTGGGGGAGGTTCCTTGTCAGTTTGAACCTCCACACACACATGAGATGTGCCCCTATACTTACCCTCAGAAAGGAAGTTAATCACCTTAGGTATGCCCACTCCGTGTGAGATGATGGAGATGGCATGTCTCATCCAATGCTGGCCTATGTCAGGGAGAGTGATCCAAATGGGGGCACTAGTCAGAGAGGCTCTTCTGATATCACCCTCAGCCGACCACTTCCGAAGAAGCACCAGTTGTTGATCGAAGAACCAGGGGCCATCCTCCAGGGCAGCATTCATGTTTTCCGCTGAGGCAAACCGTGCGAGGAAGAGTCCCCCCAGAAGCGGGGAGAGTTGAAGCTCACCTTTGGGTCTCCATGTCCTGAGCATCCGGCCGTATAGTTGTCCGACGAAAGCCACCTTCCCAAGCACCTGGACAATGAGAGAGAACTTGTGGAATTCATCTATAGTTGAGACAATCGGGGTCAAGAACTTCATCCAGGGTCTGGCATCCCCTTCTCTGAAGTAGGGAGCTTTGGGATCCTCCGGGAGAAGCATTGGCTTGAACTTCAGTAGGACAATCAAGGGTTTGGCAAGGGTTGCCGCCCAGGTCCTGCCGACCGTGACATCATTGGTTGGGTCAGACCACCCCAAAGAGGGTGGCACAGGGGAAGAAGGGCTCGAAGGAGGAGGAGGAGGAGGAGAGGGTGTCGAAGGAACAAGGGGTGGAGGGTGGGGTTCAGGTTGTTGACGGGAGGGTGGGAAAAGCGATAGCAGGTGAGCCCGCCGCCACAGAGCTCGCCACAGCTCAGGCACCCGCCATTGTTAGAAGGAATGCTTCATCTTTATTTAAAGATTATATCTATTAACTATATTTTTTTACTGAAAAAGTCATTTTTCACACTAATGATAGTATGATAGATACAATATTGAGATAATTTGAAAAAATATCTATATGTCAACTAAACTGTGATGAGAATATTTTACTTTAGCATATAGCATATACACACATACATATTGAAATGTTATCGATCACATCCCATGTGACAACACAAGAGGCATATCAAAATAGATTTTTCCATAGATAACCGTATACGCCATATAAACATTCCATATTGTGATATGTGTGAAATCCACATGCTATACATATTAAATTTTTATTGATCACATCCCATGCAACAATGCAAGTAGCATAAAACTAAAAATGACATTATAAATTGTAAATCTTGATATAACATAGATTGATGTGACTCTAATACCACTGTAGTGAAACATAGAGGAGATATGCACAACGAAAGAAACAAAAAATTTAATCTACATTTCAACAAGAAAATCTCATCAAAAATAATGTATGAAAAAGGAAGGGATGTGAGTTGTACAATGTCACTGAGTAGATCTAGTTACAATGTCACTGACTAGCCTTTCAGTAAGTACATAAATGTTCTAGTTTATTATCTATACATTTTAGTAACTAATTATTCTGATGGCTATAATTATACTCCTCTTCCCCATGCATCCTATGCATGTGACCCTATAGGCTATGAACTAAGTTGATTGTGATATCTATTATCGTATTATGACTCATAGACAATGATTGGTATTTGAAAAGGCTTTTTCTCATAAGCAACTGAAGAAATTGGAGAACTTCTTCAGCGTAGTATTCAGAGTAATGTTAATGTGATCCTATAATCCATTTGACACTAATATCCAAATAGAATTTGAGGTATAGAAGCATCTTCCTCCAAATGTTAAATATGTGTTCCTTGACTAGACTAGACTATTAGAGATACATATGGGATCAATATCATATATTGACTCTCATGATCATGGCCATGAATTTCATAGTCTCATTCAACAAGTGTCTAAGATATCACTCCAATAGGAGCGGAGAATTCCATCTACATCACTCATAGTAAAACGCATGCATCACAGTGCTCCTTAGCAATGCCTTTAAGACCACCATTATTCAAGGTCACATCAAGTAGTAATTACATAGCATCAAACACCGTGTGATCATTTGAGTGACTTTAGTCTAAGAACCACAATCACCACTTCACTTGAGATATGATTGTGATGGCAACTTATGGCTTCTGTGTATCATACTCAAGTTGGTTATGTTCAGTAGACTTGTTCACAACAAGTACCTATGTGTTTGACTTGATATCTAATATCATGAATAATGAGAGTTAGTCATTGGTTAACACAAATAATAGTTTTATTGTATCATTGTTGTCCTAATTTCCACAATAATATTTAACTAATACCTGGAGAGAATGGATACTTTTAGCATACACATATCTGATGTTCAGGTCCTCAAGCCAAAATCACATGTCATTAAATTATACATTCTTAAGACATTCATATTTATTCATTATCTCATATTGGAGTGAACATAAAAATTGAAATTTCCTTTGTTAATAACCAAATTACAAAGTGTTCCATTAAAATTATCATATGACTGCCTCTCACTGCATATAGGGGTGAGCATTCGGTTAATTCGGTCGGTTACGGTTAATTCAGTTCGGTTAAACGGTTAATTTGTAGTTTGAGATTTTAACCATTAACCTAACCAAATTGAGTCGGTTAATTCGGTTATTGTCCAATTGGTTAATGGTTAATTTGGTTAACCAAATAACACTCGTGTAATAATATTATTTGAAATAGTCATAGAATTTGGGACAATATTGTTATATTATAGTAGTATTGTTGTAAATTTAATTTTGTATGGCTCGTAAAAACTTGATTACTATATATATGGGGAAGTATTTTGAAATAAAAGTACAACTATATATGTATATATGCATGTGTAGGATATTATTTTTGAATAAATTCTGACTATTCAGTTAATTCGGTTAACCAAACCAAAAATATCTTTAACCATCAAATTAATCATTTAACTGATTAACCGAAATAAATTAACCAAATTAACCGAATTAACCAAATTGACCCAATATAATTAACCATTCGGAATTAACCGTTCGGTTAATCGGTTATTAACCAAAATCTGCTCACCCCTAACTGCATATGACCAAAAATCACTTGGCTAGCTCCAGGACTCACACCCTTCAATGCACTATAATAGTTCTACCTCATAAAGTTTCCTCTAGATGAGGAATCAAGGGCATTTTTTGCATGCCTATGTAGAAGATCTGAATGAGTCACACTTGTGAGATTCCATTATGAGGAAAGAAATGAAGAACTTCCTTTATCTCTCCAAAGATTCAACTAGTGACTTTCCTTAGAGTTGTAAGAACTAGGTAGTTTTTCCCTAGATTTAATATGTAAAGGATGGTGAGTAAAGATTTTCTATGAATTTATTCTTAAGTTCCTTCCAAGTATTGACGCCCCCCCTTCAAGGATTTTTACCATATGTGGGCCTTATGTGTGAGAGATATTTGAAGAGACATGATTTGATGTCTTCTTCTCACATGCCTAACTACATACTCATGGCACACTAGTCAAAAAATCACTACAAATGATCTTGAAAATATTTCCCACTTGGCGTGCAAACAAATTATTTTGCATTGTGGTGGTCCACTGTGTCTTGATTTCAAATTATGATTCCATGATGGCTGGTGGAACCACATGGTTGTAGAAATCTACAAATTTATGGTTACTAAAATTCCTTAGCTATTCTTGCCTCTCTATCTATTGAGATATTACATAAGATTCCTTCATCTCAACTTGTATTGGTGGCATGGACTCTTAGAGAAGTATGTTTCTCTATGCATTGAGATCTAAGTCTACCTTTCACTCTATCTCTACCTCATTCATTTTCTATCTAATTTTGTGACTATGCATGTGGATGATCTTTGGGTCAAACATTGATGCATAGTAAACAATTGAAGAGAATCACTTGTACCAAAAGACAATACAAGAGACAAAAGAATAACCACAAATCAGACTCATGAGGAGGAATTCATTTCTAGAATATATGCAATATTGTCAATTTTGATCAAACAAATAGAAATAGACAATTTTGTTTTCCTCATTAATGACGGAAAAGTTTGATGTGATATTTATCATACTGAAAATTAATCAGGAATGAAATACCTAGATCATATAGTAGTCCCACCCTCTATAGTGTGGACATTATCATAGTATAGTTTCAGGGTCAAGTCCTACGAGACAACATCTTTAAGAACCCTGCTAATTATCCCAATGCAAGTGAACAATACTATTAAAATCCAAATTGGGAGTTGTTTGATTGAAGTGATTGTAAGTAAAGAAAAACAAAATTTGATTGGAAATAAATTAATTGAGGGAAGCATTGGGGTAAGTTAGGTTTCACCACAATTACCACCTCTTACTCACTCAAACTGCATTATCAGGCATATAAAGGCTAAAATGAGGCTATGTGATTTTCAATCCTTTCATAATAAGAAAATCACCTACGGGCCACATAACCACCATCTAGAAAACTTCCTTTCAAAGTTCTCATCTTTGGGTTAACAAGAATCAAAATAGTATTCTAATGTTAGATTTAATAGTTTTCTATGTCTATGATTAATTGACATGCAAATTAGGTGATCAATCCAACAAGAAAACATTAAATGGATTGTTCATATAATTGAAGTTCATATGATAGTCAAAATGATGCAAGATTAAAAGGATTATCAATGCGGCTACTCCCCATGCCTTAATAAGAGGATACCTCACTCATGGTGTAGAAAATAAAATAAGAGAATAAGGAATAATAGAGATTCATTGTCACTAAATTGAGAGATTGAGAGTTTTAACATCCCTATTTTTTTGAGATTAGGGTCATAATAGAAATTTTACCCCAATTAAATTGAAATATTGGATGCTAATGCAAATAATCCGAAAAAGAAAACCCTAACTAAGGCAAATGAACCTTGGTAACTAAAATTGAAATATCATGTGAAAAAATATAATATATTAACCTCTTCAAATGGTGTTAATGTGATGACAATCATAGTCAACTAAATACTCATCAATCGTACATCAAAAATTGTAAACTAAGTATATGAAAATGTAGCAGACCCTAAAATGTACATGTGGCTCAAATTTGATTTTAAATAGATCTTGTTACCCCTTATCTAAAATAATAACAAAACTACATAATTTGATTCAATTATTTAATCAATGTGATTTGATAGCTAAAGTCAGCAATTTTAATACTCTGTCACACGACTAGGTAAGTAGACCCAATCTAGGTGAGGCTCTCGCAGAGTCATCTACGCATGAGGAGATTCCCTCCCTCACCCGATTCCCAGATAGATTATGAGAGACACAGAGATTAGCGATCTTTTACCCCTGGATCTCCCTGTGTTGATTCACACTACCAACGAGCCTCTTCCAGACAATCTTTGAACCTTCCCAAATCATATGATCCCAACTTTGCCTAGCTCTTATGTCGTAAAAACCACATTCCATGACAGACTACCTCTCCTCCCTTGTTTCAACCTCTGAGACAGACCCAACCTCCTCCCGACACTAAAACCTATAAAAGAAACATCCCCAATGATCCCATGATATACAAAGAGAGATCTACAATCTCTATGCTCTCCGGATTTCACCCAAGCATTGGATACCAACTCGTCTTCCATCGACGACCAAGATGGAATATGCCACTAGAATTCAGGCCATCAGTATAGATTTTGGTTATTGGGAACCCTTCAGAGAGGTCCCTAGAAGCTTTTAAGACCTCAGATTTGACCCAAGATGAGGTAGTTACTTTTTCCCCCTTTTCCTGGGTTTTTGACCTTGCGAGCAATCCTCACAACCCAATTGATCCTTTGAGTAGTTTTCTTTGGTTTCGTCCCCACTTTGATGTTGTAGACCATTTCTCATCATCATTTCTAGGTGTTTTGCCTTATTTTTTCTTTGTTACCTAAATCCTTTCTCGATCCAGGCATGGTGAAGTCTTGCTTTTCTACCCTAGATGTCGTGATACTCGAGCAAGAGGTCATTAAGACTAGGAGGACTCGGGGAATCCTACCCAGATGTCAAAATACTCATTTTCTACCGCAATAGCATGTGTGGATCACATGTTTTGATTCTTAAACTTTGTGGTGGTCATGACTACCGAGGATGACAATCCAGCATATTGATTTTTTAATATGCCCTTGCAACCCTTTTTCCTGATCGCACTCCTATGGGCAAAACAGTCTTTACACACTGTATTTTTTGTAGCTACTCCATCTTCTCTTTGGGTCAAGGCCAATCAGACTGGCCACGCATATAAGGAGTAGGATCCCATAGGGATCCACTCCGTACTAAAAATAAAAAGGGCAACATCCACCAACAAAACTTTTTCTCAAAAGGGGATTAAACCAAATTTATTTAACATGATTGTATCATAACACAAAGTAGCAGTGGAATTGAAAGATATATCTAACCATTACAAGGATTCTAAACATACTAAACTTTCACCACGCAGGATGACATAAAGGAAAACTAACTACATATGTAGAAATAACTGAGGATCACCTAACAACTTCAAGCAAGGTCTCCCACGAAGTCATCTACGCTTGTTGTGGTCCAGGTCTTCCTAAATCTCCTTCTCCTTGCCCAACACCTGGGGTTGGAAGTGTACCCCCACAAAAGGAAAAGAAAAGAGGATATCAGCAAATAGCTGGTATGAGCATGTTAAAAAGGAATTAAGCAATTTAAAATATTATAGGGTGTCAAATGTACAAGGCTTCCCATGCAAAAAGGTAAGAACTACCCAAATGGGCATAAAAGGAAAGAATCTCAAGCATATGATAAAAGGAATACTTTTCATTAAAAAAATAATAAAAGTGGTTCCACAAAATCACTCATAAAGTTTTTAGGGCACAAAACCCATAACAACCTGCATGTAGGTGAGATAAACATAGCACTACAATAACATAAGTAATAAAGGCGGACAAGCCACATAAACTTGAACCTGATAGAGATTGGCACATAACCAAACTCCCAATATATATAAATTTGGGCCAAACCTCATAAATTTGAAACCCGGGTATGGGGCACATAACCACCATCCCAAAATAAAAAATAAGGGCACATAACCCAAAAGTAATGAAAAGTATATTACTCTAGGGCTATTGAGTCACACAACATGCTTGATAGGGAGGTAAGTAAAAAGTATAGTCATATTTACAAATTAATCACCACATAAGTGATCATCATAATCAACCACCTCCATGTGGGCATATAATAACAAATTGAGTTCCATAATGAACAAGGAATTATAAATATTCCAAAAGAAATTCATGAAGATATTTTGATCACAAAATTAGTAAAAAGTAGGGTACTTCACATGAAGAAAAATTTTCAAAAGAGAAAGATATGGGTTTTAAGCTATTGTCCATAGGACCAAGAGAAAGACAATTTAGGTTATTACTCAATACAAAAAATAGGAGATGCTAACATACCTCTCACAAAGTCTTAACAAGACTAGTTTACTTCTATATTTGAATCAAGGTTTCCAAAGCACCTAATATAATATATGTGAAATTTGGGTTAGAAATGCATTGATTATTCAAAACCCTAAAAATCGTTTTTTATTATATGTGAATTAGGTCATCAAAACCACTCCATGTTTTAGGTTATATTTTCCTGAGTTCAAAACATATTTTATTATATTTTTATGAATTATAAATATTTAGTTATGAATAATACAAATTATTAAGTTATTAATTAGATCCATTAAATTCACCTCTTCAAAACATCAAATTCATGTGACAAAACCAATACCATTAGAAAGCTTGCATTGTTTTGAATCCAAAGAGTATTTTTCTGTAATTTTTGGATAACCAGAGCAAAAGAAATAAATTTTAAAATTCAGACCAATCAGGTCCAAAAATCCACATGGCTCGGTTAATCCGGTCAAAGCACTGATCCTAGTTGGCCCTATTGGGGTTCGCCAACTAGGTCAGACCTACTACCAACGGGGCACAAGACTTGAGTGCGGAAGAAATGGTAATGAAATGAAATGTTAGTTTTACCCCTGGTGTGAAAAACAAAGAGAAATGATGAGCAAGGGCAGAACAGACAAATGTTCTCAGCCTATCTCCTCTTCTCCGCTCGTACGCCATGGATGAACTCCAAGCAGCAGAACCTAAGACTAGATTTGGGGAAATCGACGAATGAGCATATCCTATGTCAGGGTCGACGGAAACATGGACGGGTGAGTACAGGAAAACTCACTAACTGAAGCAAGAGGTCATTGAGACTGGGAGAAGCAAACGAAGAACTGCAAAGCGAAGGAGACCGCCTCAGAACCAATTGAAGGTTGAGGAGACCTGAAGACGGTGCGACAGAGGATTCTAGGTGCTCAAGTTTACCTTGGAGGTGGTGAAGAAGGTTCTACAATTCGGAGGGTAGATGGATGGAGAAGGTGGGTTTGGGGCTTTCTTATATAATGATCCTCAGGGATAAAGTGAGGGCTCAATGGAAAGAGGGGACACTCCTGAAGACAATAGAGAAAAAAATCTTACAAAAAGATGGTGTGTAGGCGGAGAAATCGCAGAAACAAATTCAATGTGTAATATGTGATCGATTTCCTGAAAGAGTACAAGGTAGATGACGAGCTGTGAACCGTCGATCTATCATCTAATGGATGGGATTTGTGTGCCAGATCAAAAAAGAAAACCTTATCCAATTCGAAATCAAATTAAGTGATGCATGTATAGTATTAAATGAAATTCTCTCTCTTTATATGAGGGCCCAAACAAATTCCAAATTAGCTAAAATTTTGGATAGAGGTTAATTTTGATATGTAATATCAGAATATAAAATTAGTTTTGTCTTTTGACAACCCTTAAAGTGTTAAATAAATCAATTAGTATTTTCTCTTTCCTCCTTCATTAATGGTGATAGGTTACCCAAATTTTACAAAACTTCACCCATAAGCCTTACTTAATATGTTGAATATGAATTTGCCATTAATTTTATATTTTGGAGTTATTTGTGTACTTATTTAATATTTTTAAGGTTCTACACACTCTCTCCTGATTTGATCTTTTAATCAAACTTTCTCCAAATTGAGTGAAAATTCGCCTGAAGGCATATTTTATTATGTAGATTACGAATATAAAATTATTTTCTACTTTTGGAGTAATGAATTATTTCATTTAATATTTTTAAGGAAAAATGCCCTTTTCTTTCTAAATAAAATAGATATGGTTACTATTATCCTAAATTGGTGAAACTTGGCCTCCAAGCCAAAGCATATCCCAAGAAAATGAATATGAAGTTATTCTTATTCAATCAGTTTTCATTTTAACACATTATCCATTATTTCTATTATTTGTTTTCATTAATAACCCAATATCTCATTATTCATGTTTTAAGCATTTATCTTTCATTCCTTTTTCTCTTCCTTGCACCATAAGGAAAAGGAATGATCTAGAACAATCTTTACCATCATTATCCTACATAAGATTATTTATTTCGTATTTTGTGGTATTCTAACTCATTATTCACAATTATGGACTCGTTCTCTTTTTTGCACATATCCTATGTACCTTTTATTGATTTTATGATTAATTTGAAGGTATTAGGTAATATAAATTTATATTCTACATTTTAATGTGATTTATGCATGCATTAATATATTTAAGGTCACCAAAGAGCATATACTAATCCTTGTTTGGCTAAACCTCAAAGACTAAGGGTTCTAAGTTATTAACCCTGGAATAAGATTAAGTCCTAGGTTTCAGTATGTTACAACACATGATTGGGCCAATTAGACAAGGGCTACCATATAATTACACATGTGACTTTTCACTAAAATGTGATTCATCAGTTTTTCATAAATTCACAATAAATCAATTGTTTATCAGGAAAATACCCAAAAATACGTTTTGGAAAGTATTTTTTTGAGTAGAATCCACTTTCAGTATTTCCAAATCGATATTCCATCATCTCTGACCATGTTTCCTTGAAAAGACCCAAATTAGGGTGGTACTTAAGGTGGTTGTTAATATAAATCATATAATTTTAGGAGACATAGGATTCACTTAGGGACAAAGAAACTACTAGGAATTTGCTTCAATAAAGGTAAGAGGGTCCATACACTTTGAATATATAAGTAATGGTTTTTAATTACTTTAAGATTTTTGTATCAAGATGATAAAGTTACATTATATGCATAGTTATGTATTCAATTTTTATAAATTCTTGAATTAATGTTCCCCAAATGTTATTATATGGTTCTTATGTTTTCAAGTTCTATTTTAGCTATTTATGTCGTGATCATGTGAAATTCAAATAAACAGATGAATTATTAAGTTAATGTTGAATCATTTAATGGATTATATTATTTTGTCCTCATCATGTTAATGTTGAGCCCTCGGGCCTTATGAGTTCAAATGGAAGATAGTGGCATGTATGTGTAATCATGATCTCAAGTGGAGCATTATTAATGGCACTCATGTGCAAATCATGAGCTCAAGTGGAACATAGTTAATGGCATTTAGGTGCAAATTATGAGCTAAAGTGCAGCATAGTTAATGGGACTCAGGTGCAAATCATGAGTTCAAGTGTAACATCAGTTGAGCCTATGGGCCTTATGAGCATAGTTGGTGCATAAGCGTAGAGGACATTATAATCAACCACTAAGAGCATATTATGTGAATCCAAGATTTATTGTTTAATTATTTTCAATTTTTTCCTTATTGTCCATTTGTTGTTATAATACTCAATGCCACTTACTCTAACGTGTTTTCCATATTGAGTGAATGGTTGGGGACATGATGTTCATAGAAGGAAAGAATAAGGGATCTTAAGCAATGATCATACATCTCAAGGACTGATTAAGAGTTTAACCCTGGTGGGGTGCCATCTACCTATATGATCCAGTCATTTATATTGGAGTTTTCTTCATGTTCTAAATCATGTTTAGATGTTAGATGATATATATCCAAGAGCTCAAATGTTCTATATTTTCCTTTGAACAATGTATGAATCAATATCAATGTTTATGTGTGGTGCATGTTTACTGTAATTACAATGTTTACTATTCTTGTGACATCCCTTTGAGCTAAAGCCCCCAATGTTATGGAAAACATGGGAGTTTCTTTAATTGATACATGTGTGCTTAAAGGGGGTGTTACAAGATTTGTGCTCTGTGGAACCTTATCATCACTCTAGAAATGAGGATTGTCCAACACAGCACCACATGGGTCAAGTTTCTTTGTTCTTGTATCCTCCATTCCAAAAGGAGATTATATTCTAATGGACCCCTTAATTAGGGAAAAATAACTTATATACTTTAGCAGTCGGGCCCTCAAAATTAGAGAGTAAGTGGCTCAACTAACATTAATATTGGGTCATTAGAGAATCCATACGACTGGATGGATGGCCAATTGGTCATCTAGGTGTAGATCAATGCATTCCCCATACTGAATTGATTGGATATATGAGTTAATCAACCATTTGGGTTTTTTCCCTGAGATATGATGCTAGCTAGATGATTGAACAAGTTGAGTGAGTTGGTCATCCTTCTTTTGAACCTACTTGTCTAAAGTATGGTAAACTAAGTGACTCACAAAGTGAGTTGATTGGCTCACTTGTAGCTCAACTTCTTATATGTATTCCCAATTGATGTCTCAAGGAACGAGCCAATAGGATATGATTTCTCCAACCTTTTTAGGTGGATGCAGATGAGTAGGTAGGGACCATACTACAGGGGAAGAACAACAACATCAGGGATAGAAGTAACACCTCAGGTGGAGATACTGACTGTCGTGTTTTGTAGATAAGAGGACTATGTGTCGTCTCTGTACTCTCAGGTCCTTGGAGTCAATACTTAGTGTTTTTGTGATAGATCTGAGATTTTGGCTTGAATGCCTCGAGGTTTTGAGTTGCTTATGTATAGTTTTGGCAAAGCAACTGTTGTAAATATATCCCTCGAGATGAGATGGTACATGGTATGTACAATGTAAATCAGAATGTATATAATACTTTGGTTCTCTTTATAAGAGTTTCCTAGAATTGGATATCTTTGCAAAAGGTTTTAATTTTTAGTGATTTTTGTTAATCCACTATTTATGTTTATTCAGCTTAATTAGTAATGATTTTTTTGTCGGTTTGGCGATGGTCGTCACACATTTTGGTATCAAAGCTTAAGGTTCACTGAGTCTACAGAGACATAGGACTAAGGTGTTGAGTCTGTTCTAGTGTCCTCTAGTATAATGCAGTTGAGACAATCCCTGGTATGCTACTTCTTTTACTAATTAGGAGGGATTTGTCAAACCAACTGGCTGGCAGATATGGTCAATCACTTAGAGTTTTGGGTTAGTCTTACAAGCATGCAACAATGTGATCACCACTCCAATGATTAGAGATGGGGAGTGATGATACCAATTGTCCTTAGGATGTCAAGGAAAGGTATTTGAGGTCTTCATCTTGATCTTGTGCATATCCTACAACAAAAATGAATATTTCTCATCATAAACACAATAGAACAACTTCAATAATAAAAATCTAAAATAATATAGAAAAAAGAGGAAAAAGCACAAATGAGACTCAAATGTAATATAATTTTGCAACTAAAATAGGATGATATACATTCATTAGTTACCTATAATACAAGAGGGGGTGTATCAATTTCATGGTTTTATCATATATTGAACGAATTCTTATATATCAGTTTAAATGCTTGTACACATCCCTCCTAATACATTAAAAAGTGTTTTACAACATATGCATCTAACTTTCAAGAACAAATCTTCTTTACGACCATCCTATTCTTCCATGATTTGGCTCCTACATACAATGTCAGTTGTTTTATTGATGAGTTTTTGCATCTAATTTGTATTGCACATCCCAATATCTATATCCTACCCATTAGACCTCTACTTAAAATATAAGACATATTTAGTATGTAATGTGATTTAATGCAGACCCAACATTTTCTTTAACATTTGTTTGACTATATATCCATCTAATATACTTTTATATATCATTAATTAACAGAGAAATTGCATGCCAATACATTTTATTGGAGAGGCATTTGTGTAAAATCCCAATTTTCATATGTTGTAGCTTTCCCAAAGGGTGTTGATGGAAACCCTAGGTTCTCAATAGAACCACTCATTATCTTGTGATCATGTTTCAATTTTATTTCTAAAAGGGCATATGTTTACAAAAGTTCTCACCTCGTATACTACATGTTAAAATAATGTCATAATTGATCTAATAAGTTTAGATGTTAAAAAAATTTATAAAACAAAATTTGAAGGCATGAATATATTTGAAATTTCCATCCATGGAGACTTGTTACAAGGGGAAGTGACTATTGCAAATTATACTTGACTTTGTTCTAATTTTAGTATGAAGCACGATGGAACTCAAACACTGTTGAAATTAAAATTAATAATCACATTTTACAAGAAATAAGAGGTTATAGAATTTCTTTATTTAAAATATATTATTTATTGTTATATAGAGTGATTTAAGCATATTCTTAATATTTTTTATATAGTTCAATGTTTTTCCTATCATGAACTTTGAGTTTCTTCATAAGTGGCCTTATTTATTAAAATTAAAAGGAAAATGATTGACATACATAGCCGCTCACCAAATGTTACACCTAGAGAACGATCACAATGCAAAAAGTCTAAGGAAGTGGGCATGGCCATTTGTTATGCATTTATTTGTTTTTTATAACTGATGATTGTTTCTTTATCATTTGTTTATTTTTTGTTGCGTTCTAACCAAATGGCTAAAATCTAAATCATGTCTATATACCCAATACACATTCTATTTCTTACCAAAATTTTGAACTCATATTCATATCAAACATAAAAATTATGGACTTACATTTTAAGTAAACTTTTAAACTTAATTATCATGGATTCAAAATTTTATAATGTTCCAAACCTAGATCCTAGAAAGGCCTAAATGTTGGTATCGTATGCCCAGAGAGCCAATCATATGGTGATTGCAATGAGGCATATGATACTTGATTTGATAATGATAAAGGTGATTCCATCTATTATGTTTGTATCAGTCATGAGATGATGACACATACACCATAGATGTCTAAAGAATGACGTGACTCGATGACATATGTCTTTAGGTTAAGGACCTAAACAATGAGACCATATTTATGTTAAGATTACATACATTCTTGTTATGTACCTAGTCAGATATTACTGTGGAAGCAAAATAGACAACAATAATACATAAGATGAGAGTGTGTGTTGACTGATGATAGAGTCTCATTAGTCATGATATGTGATATCAAGTCAAGCACACAGATATATGTTAGAGAATAGTATATCAGACAGACCCACTGTGAGAGTGATACATGGATACCATGGACTGGTAGTCACAATCATATATCATAGTGATGGTGGTGATTGTGGTTCTTAGACCTAAAATTACTGCACTCGTCACATGTTGTTGGGTACACTTTGACATCATCAAAAGCGGTCCTAAAACATGGGTTGTTATAACGGTGATTATTGGGTGACTTTGACACATGGGGACTTGATTGTGAGTGATAGATATGGGATTTGTCCCTCCTACAAGGAGTATGACATCCAGGGCCCCTTCATAAGAGAGACTAAGAAATGTATGGCCATACTCATGTGATTCAATATATGATATGTGAACTCACATGCATCTTAGATAGTCTACTCAGAGGTCAAGGAACATGGATTGAATGTTGAAGAGGATGACGTTCCATGCCTCGAGTTTAATCCAGATGGTTAGTGACAAAGGAACTATACGATCACGGTAACACTAATCATAGATTGTAGGTTGAAAGTTGTTCTCCAACTTTCCTTTTTTACTTGGGTAGCACTGATGTGCGACTAGGCATCACTCTTTGCTTGTGAAGTCATATGTGAGTTATGGACTTTCACTTCCAACGTGAAATGGGACCTATAGGGCCACAGACATAGGATTGCCTGGAAGAGGATTTTATCCACGAATGATGTTTAGATTGATTACTAAAGTGTTTAGGTACTCAATTAAACATTCAGTCAATAGGCTTGACTCAAAATAATCAAGTTCAAGTGTTGAACCAATTGATTTGAGTGTCAGATTGATTGAGAACTGCATTGACCGAGTTCTACACAACATGGACCACCAATCGACCGGTTTGCTAGGTGAACCAATCGGCTCATGGTCAGTGAGATGACTGGTTCACATTGGTGAACCAATCGGTTCACATGGACCAACCAAGCAGGTGTTGGGTTTCCCAGTTTGTGAGAAAAGATTTTCGTTTCACTTGTTCAATTTGATTGGGACAAGAATTATTCTTTGTATTAATTAGAAACAAATAAGGAAAGTCAATTGTGGGCAACTCTGGGAAGTGAAACGACCAGTTCACACTCCCAACTGGCCAGTTCAAAAGTGAACTGATTGGCTCACATGCCCAAACAACCAGTTCATTTGTAAAATGATCGGTTCACCTGCCGCAGTGTAATCAATTTGTGGAAAATCCAGACCCTTCTACTCCCACACAGACTGGGAACTCTGACCCTGGCCTCTACTATACATAGAGGGGTACATGGGGATTCTCAAAACACACAAATCAGAACATTAGTTGCTCTGCAAAGTTGTTGTCCTCTCTGGTTGTGGTAACCGAGAGAGCCCAAGCAAGTGCTACCCGACTAGGGAGGCACATCGAGGGAAAGACAACTACAGGACTGGTGGTGAGAGAGTGTGTCGGTGTCTAGTACACCGACAGAGGAGGAGACTCCTTCTAGTGTCCTTCAGGACGGGACGACTAGAGTTATCGGTGGTCTGTGTGGACTATCTATAGAGGTGGGAGGTTTCTACCGCTCAGGAGGACGATGATCAACCACAGTACGAGTCAAGGACATGAGCTGCACAGACACCGTCGAAGACTAGGTTGTTGAAGACCGCACTAGCTGCTAGGTATTTCTATTGAGCAAGCCTCAGGACTAGGTACATCTCGCTAAAACCATCTTTCCTATTGCATAGTTGTTGATGCGATTTGCTGGTTATGGTTTTGTGGTTAGATAAAAATTTTGTTTCCGCTGCCTGTTCTATTTCACAAAATCCAACTCTAAAGACATCTTGGTCTAAATGTTATATAGAAAACTATGGATAAGCATCAGGCTAGTCATGTTGTGTTTTGGTAGGCCCACACCAAAACTCTTATATTTTAAGAAGTCTACATTCAGATGATGTTTAGATGTCTTAAATCATTCCAAACCTACATAATATATATGTTCCCAGGTTGAATTTGGAGTAATCCAAATACCATACTAAAATGATAACTATTTCAAATATATATATTCTGATACATAGTTTCCAAAGTGTCTACTTGTTAGTACATGTACCGATCATTAGACTAATATAACTATTTGTTGGATCTAGGGCTCTAGAGGGGGTGAATGTAGCTTCAAAATTCCCACAAGAATAGTTAGACCTTCAAATTATATCAATTGAAATCAAATGCTAAAATTGAATTTGACGTTCTATCTAAACAATCATAGCAAGGATGAGAGAGATCGAAACAAACACTTGGATAAGGTCTTTAGAGTGGTTTCAATCTCTAAACTAGGAGACCGTCAATCCACTACCTAGAGAGGTCAACCTCTAGGACTTTGCAACCCAAGTATACTTATATTCCATTATAAGAGATACAACAACACCACCTTACATCCAAGGTCTTACCTATCCAAGGCAAGAATCTTCCACCTACACAAGGATTTACCCACTTGCTCAAGATGTCTTCAGCCTTCAACAAGGACTTACCCACACTTGCATCAATTCTTTGGCCTCACAGGGATTACCCACACTTCTTGGATCTTTGTCTTTGTCCTTATCCCTCACTTGGATAAGATCTTCACACCTTCTTCAACCTTGAAGAAGAAGAAGAACTCCTCCTTCACTCAGAGAAGATCACTTCAGTCTTTGCTCTTTGAGAAAGGGGATTGGAAAGATGGAAAGATGGATAGCTTTACAAGGTAACACTGAGGTAGCTCTCTTACAACATGCTTAACTCACTCATAATCACGAAATTCTTAGTAAATGAGAGAGAGAAAGGGGCTCAAAGGGTTGTTGCACACTCAACTATAGTAAGGACCAAGGATAGCATGAATGAGAAACCTTGGAATGAACTCCAAGAGGTCCTATTTATAAATGGGAGTGTTCATTTGAGCGTGGGATACCCTTAAGAGTGAAAAATAGCCTTTTTCCAACTTGCAAAAGATCTATTTTTGTTTCTAACAACTCTCTAACAGTTAGAATCATTTTTTCATCATTTTCGTACAGTACATTTGGTCTAGTTTCAATAAAGGTAACTTGACCAATCCACTATCTGACAAAGCCAATTTTCAAATTGTCAATTGAGTTTATCCTGGGGTAATTTGAATGACTAGCTAAAATCAACTTTGGTTAGAAAGCTTGTCGGTCGAGTTCTATGCGTGTACAACTCGACTAATGCAACCATTTCCAAAAATCCATCACTAATCGGTCGAGATCCAAACTCGAACGATTAAAGTGTTGTGACAAATTTTCTAAAATGATTTTTAAGTGATCTAACGATGGAATTAAGTGTCCCTAATTTTTTTCTCATCTTAGTTACAAGTCATATCATCAATAAAAATGATAAAAAATTATTCTAAGGTGGTGTGGAGTATTTTCCAAAAAAGTGTGTTTGCATTGCTTTTCTACTTAAACTTGGACAAGCTAGGGATTTTGTAATTTGATCCTTTTCATCTACCTAAATCCTGAAATAAATCTTAAACAAACATATTAGATACATATGAATGGAATCGTTAAGTCATTATTAACATATGAAAAATGTATAACTCTCAAGTCAACATTCTCCCACTTTTTGATAATGACAAAACAGTCCTCAACATATTGAAAAGGAAATGTAAAGTTATACCTTAGACTTGTGAATTGCAAGGGAATTCATAATTTTAACAATTTGAATGCTCCCCCTAAATCTATGCTAACTCTTACCTACATAGTTAATCTTTCTACACAAAGCTATATAACATGTATACTACATGGTCCTTTAGCAAGTCACATGATAAAACATATATTTAGACAAGAAATGGATCACACATGAAATAAAAATAATATGGTTGTGCTTCAAAACATTGAACTTATCTCCCCTTTTAGTCTAATAAAAAAGAAAGGGGGGGTAGAAGAGCACAAAAATGTGTCTTCTTCAAGCACAACCAAAAACATTCAACCAAAAGATATAACATGCAACCACATAGCACACATCAAACAAAGATGAAAGAGAAACAAAAAATAATGTTATTATAAAAAATGGGTAACATACCACCAACTCATGAGATATAGTCAACCAAAGAGTAAGGGTACATATGATTAAGATTACAACACTAAAAGCATGTTCTCAAAGCATTGACAAGACACAACGATGAAAACAACTAGATGATATAAATATTTCAGCTCAAAAAATGTGCCCAGATGTCTTAAGTACAAAATAGTCTAGAAAGATATATATGATCAACATCTAAAGACAAAAACTAAAACATCTAAACATATAGGATATCTAAGTCCAAAGGGTCATCATCATCGGAATCATCATCAAAAGCTTCAAGCTCGTAGTCCTCATCTCCATCTGAAGGTGCAGTAGAGGCAACAATTTCACCTTCATTACAAGAGGCGCCAACAAAGCCATCATCATTAGAATCATCCTCACCGTCATCCTCAGATGCATCATCCTCAGCAGCAATAGCTTCCTCATCAACTTGGTTGGGCATCTCCTCATCGACATAAGGACCAAAACCATGATCGGGCCACATGGCATTCTACTCATCCCAAGACATTGCAAGATCATGGAGCTCCTTATCCTGGGGGAAAGCGGGAGAAGAAGTGCCAAGTCCTGCAAGAAAGGTAGTTATGGGGCCAATAGGGAGAGGTAGCACTCCAGGGGTAGGTCCACTAGCAGTAGAGGGTGTAGTAGCAGAAGCAGTAGGTGGAGGGGCTGAGTAGAAGTGATTATATACATAGGAAGCATAATCACCACCGGGGTAGGGTTGGTAGGTAGGGTAAGGATGAGCACATGTTAGAATTACAGTGGACATATAGAACAAAGATCTTGATGTAGATGCTCCTAAACATGTAGGTTGTAAATCTGTCGATGCACCATGTAACCCATGAGGGCTTCATTGGATACATGAAATGAGTCACGGGCAGACTGAGAGTGGAGGTATTTGAGTGTAGGTAAAGGCTCCAGGAGAGGTGGAAGAGGATGTAGGCAAAAAGCTTTTCTTGATTGTGGTCTCACTGATACAAACTCCTTTTCTAGGTTTGTAATAAACATCATGAAAAAGAGACTTCTCATTCGCAAAGGCGATGAGACCACAGATCAAATCTGGGTAGGGAGGGTGGGTGTCATGGGTATTCATCCCAGAGTCGAAGCAGGCCATATGGTGAAGAATGTATCTAGACCTCTTAACTGAATTTGAAGTCCTATCTAAACAAGCATAAAAAGGATGAGAGAGATTGAAATAAACACTTGGACAAGGTGTTTAGAGTGATTCCAATCTCCAAACTAGGAGACTGTCAATCTACTACCCAGAGAGGTCAACTTCTAGGACTTTGCAACCCATATATACTTACATTCCAAAATAAGAGATATAAGATGACCACCTTAATTTCAAGGGCTTACCTATCCAAGATAAGATTCTTCCACCTACACAAGGACTTACCTACTTGATCAAGATGTCTTCAGCCTTCAACAAGGACTTACCCACACTTGCATCAAGTCTTTGGCCTCGTAGGAATTACCCACTCTTCTTGGATCTTCCACCTTGTCCTTCTCCTTCACTTGGAGAAGATCTTCACACCTTCTTCAGGCTTGAAGAAGACAAAAAACTCCTCCTTCAGTCAGAGAAGATCACTTCAGCCTTTGCTCTTTGAGAAAGGGGATTGGGAAGACAGAAAGATGAAGAGATTTATAAGGTAACACTGAGGTAGCTCTCTTACAACATGCCTAACTCACTCATAATCACAAAATGCTTTATAAATTAGAGAGAGAGAGAATGGGGCTCAAAGGGTTGTAGCACACTCAACTATAGCAAGGACCAAGGATAGCATGAATGAGCAACCTTAGAATGAACTCCAAGAGGTCCTATTTATAGATGGGGGTGTTTCTTTGAGTGTAGGATCACTTAAGAATGAAAAATAGCCATTTTACAACTTGCAAAGGATCTATTTTTGTTTCCGCAACTCTCCAATGGTTGGAACCACTTATTTTGTGTTTCCCATATAGTACATTTAGTTGAGTTTTAATAAAGGTAACTTGATCGATCTACTATTTGCCAAAGCCAATTTTTAAATTGTTGATCGAGTTTATCCTCAGTTAACTTGACCGACCAGATAAAATCAACTTTGGTCAGAAAGTTGGTCGGTTGAGTTCTATGAGTGTACAACTTGACTGATTCAACCATTTCCAAAAATCCATCACTTATTGTTTGAGATCCAAACTCGACCGATTAAATTGTTATGAAAAAATTTCTTAAATTATTTTTAAGTTATAAAATGATGGAATTAAGTGTCCTTATTTTTCTCATCTTCGTTACAAGTCATATCATCAATATAATTGATTATAAAAATATTCTAAGGTGGTTTGAATTGTTTTCCACACAAGTGCATTTGCATTACTTTTTTACTTGAACTTGGACAAGCTAGGGCCTGTGTAATTTGATCCTTTTCATGTACCTAAAGCCTGAAATCAATCTTAAACAAACATATTAGATACATATGAATGGAATGGTTAAGTCATTATCAAAATATAGATAATTTATAACTCTCAATTCAACACTATTAACTAGTTGTATGGATGAAAAAGATATTTCTAGATTATATGTGACCAAATTATCATAGTCTTGTCTAGTGTATGTGATGGGATATAATAAAAATATTATTTGACTGTTTTGAGAATTTTGCAACTTATCATGATTAGGAGAGGAAAATTTTATTACAAAGAATGATCCAAAAATATTTTGTTTAGATATTTTCATAGACACATATCATGTAAGTGAAAATATGTTAATATAACATAGGGTTAATTTCATAAAAAGACACAATGTGTACATATATTTATAAATACATCACAACATTTTAAAAATTACATGCATATCATGTTAACATTTTAGTTTTTTCATTTCTATCATCATCTAACTCTATTACAAAGACTTTCAAGCAATCATCATTAGTCTGCTACTGGTATGATGCATACTTCCTAAATATACAAACAACTTGTTCAATGATGGAATTCCCAATGATTACTAGATTAAAGACTTGATTAGTTGAAGAAGAAAAGGATCTAGTAGGATAAGGACCCAAGAATGCAAAAATATCTGCAACTGTAAGAAAAAAAATCCAGAACATGTGACATTATCATAATCAGATGCCCTGGTTAGCAGTGTAAATGTGGCGGAATCATGAGTCACCACTATAATGGATGACATTGTTGGTATGAGACAAAGACACAATAGATGACATAGTTGGTTTGATGAAGACTATACAAACTAGGTCTGAAGAACATAATCATCTCTACTCCAACAAACTTACAAGATGGGTAGAGGTAATTGCTAAAATCAAGCTATGATTGACCTCCATGCAATTGTGATCAGATAGACATATAGCCATTTAAGTTGTACATGACATGATGACTGTGGATTCTCAAATATACCTTCTGAGCCAAGGGCATTAGCATGGTTGATGTCATCATTTACCTTGTTCCTTTTGGCTTTCTCATTCACTGCTAGGTATTCAAGACCTTTGTCAATTGTGCACTACCAAAGGTGACAGTGGGGGGGTGGTCAGGGCGGTTAGACTCAAATGGTTATATCCTATGTTTTTGGGAAGGATGTAGAGGAGATAAATGAGAATGTTAATTAGGTAGTTATAAAAGGTACATTACAACTCATTGACAACATTGTAATAGACTTATCTTTTGATAAAAATGAAAAATCTAATAGATATTGATGATATACATGTAATAATTTGAACTTTTGATAGATTTGTAAAGTGGTGCAAACATTACGTCTTTTAATGAAATTAACCCTATAAAATAGGTACATATATATTGCATGTACTCAGGGACATTGTTATTTTATATTTAATAAAATGTCAGAGTGAATATATTTTAGATACAATGTAAATTGGAAAGTTTGTCTTTAAAAATATCTTGTAACTGATACATAATATAAACACATGTGATTATACATGCATGTACATGTAATAGCCTCAGGGTCTAGAATTTAATATCTTCATATACCTTGGTCTAGAATACACTTGTATAAAAACTTGATCAAAACTTTCATCCAAGCAAACCCATGTATTTAGATGGATCTAGTTGGGTTTAGGTTATGAGGTAATTCAAGCCATTGTGGGATCTAGTCAGTCTAATCTAGGTGTATCTACGATTGAATATGTTAGAAGTAAAGGTCATATTGTATCATATGAAGTATGATCCAGAGTCTGTAGGCCCATATATAGTCTAGCCATGTCTGGAAGTCTTTAGAGTCATGTCCACTTTATCCTATATAAAGGAGAGGGGGTCTCTTGTTTCAAAAACATTGTTACAACATTATCAAAGTGTCATCCATATTATTATCCCTTCTACATGGTATCAGGGAAATAATCCTAACCCTAGAGAGAAAGAGAGATGTGTCTTCCACCCATGGGCAGCTGTGTGATCCAGGTTGGCCGTCCGTATGGCCCATCTCCATTACTCTCTCTATAGGGCCATGTTGGTCGGCCTCTATGCAGGGCCACCTCCATCATGATATCTCTATATAGGGCCACTTCCACATCCATCATCATATACATCTCCATCATCGTCATATAAACCTCCATATTTGAAAAGGATCATCTTCATCTCATCTAGCATTCCCATGTATCTATCTTCTAGCTTCCGCGAGTTCCTCTTCCCCAAGCATGAAGTCTAGATGCAACTATATAGTCTTCAACCTTGTGTCATCTTCACTGACCTAGATCTGTTGCATAGACAAGTGTAAGTTCTCTATAACAACAGCAACCCCATGGTGATTGTATCCATGGTGGAAGTCATCTCCACCATTGCTATTATTTTCTACTACACCATGCACATATCTGAAGATCTTCTGATCTTTCTTCTACAAAGTTCACCTCTAACTCCAAAATTCATCCATGAAGATAGGATGGAATTCCTCTGACATTTCTATGCCAGTTTTGGCCAGACCTACAAGTCAAATATACCTTAGAGAGATGTTACCCAATGTGAAAGCCACATAAATGATGTGTAAATTTGTTCCCAACAGAGTACTCTGTCAGCACGTTATGCAAGTGTCCAACATGTGTTTTACAAGAAATCTAATCAAGTCAACACATCATGTCAGTGGCCAATACAGAGTGTCACCAAAAATATGCTCTAGTCAACATGTCGTGTCAGACTCAAACACATCATGTCACCATCAATGTATTCATCATCTTCGGAAATCAACACATGCCCAACATGGTGTGTCATGATTAGGGTAATCAATTAGAAGTGGTGGAGACTGATACACCATGTCGCCTCATGGGTTTCAAATCTTCTAGTAGTGACTGAAGCGGCATGTCAAATGTCAAACATACAATATCCCAGCTCAATTTTCTAAGAATCTTCAAACACATGTGCACGTCAATCCACACAACATGTCAAAGGTCAGAAGCTCCTCCACAAGAAAGGATCAATTTCTATTAGATCTTTAATTGAATCCATTGTTTGACCTAGTCTATACCACAAGGCTTCACCCACACACACCCAAAATTTTCAGCCTAAGGAAAAGACAAATATTTTTTCAAGTTGTACGAAGATCCACTTATTTCATCACTGGATCTTGTAATCAGATGAAATACAATGTCAAATGTAGTTTTTGGTTCTTTTACTACATATGCCATGCCAAGTCGATCCCTCTAAATCTCCATCATGAAGTCATGTATGCACATGTGTGATGCAATTTTCTCTCATGTACAAGACCAACCTTTCTCATGTGCAAGGATTCATCTATTTAGAGAAAAAAATCAAGTTTTCTTAAGCATGGCGTCGAGTTCTTTCAAGACTATTGAGAAGTCCAACACACAACTTCTCCAGCCCTATCAATAAAATCCTTCTCTAATCATTTCTTCCCTCTCCAACCATGTCCCCTAATTATATTGAAGTCCCTTGAGATGGTAGTTATATCTGTCTTTGTCCACCCCAACCACTTTCATGGTCTCTTCGTGGTTGGTGTGTCATGTAGAGATAAAGGAGATGAGAAGAGGAGGATTAAGAAAAGAGTTGAGGTGTAGAGTTTAGATCATAGAGTAGGAAAGAGGAGTAAGAGAATTTCCTACATATGAAATATTATATACTTAACATCTTATCAAGATATCACAACCTAGTTTAGGGGTAATTTATATTATCTCCATTCATATTCTGAGTTTTTGAGCATTGACATGTCATTCTTAATTTTCTCACATCATGGTCAACTGAAGAAGATGATTCCTCATATTAATATAGATTTCATCAACGCTCTACATAAGGAAAGTATATTTCTTTATTTTTCTATCTTAGTCATTCTAATATGAAAAAATCTTTAGTCTTCTATCACTATAGCATCTTAAATTATTTGTACATTTGGTTGTGTGCCAGTCTAACACACCTATCTTTTGTAGAAAATAATTTAGTCGGCTATATAGATAATCTTTCCTCCTTGTTTATCGATACAATGTCAAGTATGCTATAGCGTAGTCTTCAAGTGGCATATATCATGTGAAGGCTTCCATGTGCTGGTTTTCTTCTAGAAACTAATTCATTTGATCTTGGCATGTTACTTCAACATACTTCAAGATACAAGATCCAACCTATTAAAATCTATATATGTCTTAAGATTTTGGTGTTTATCAATCTCTCTCAAAGGTTCAATGTTCATAAATCTTAGGAAGAGATCCAAAGTCAATGATTCCAATGTCAGGGGAGAGAACATGTCACACTATCATGTTTTAGTCATTACTTTTTTATATCTCATGTTTGTGTTTGTCATCCAAGTCGGGCACGCGATTCTCCAATTTTTCATCTTGCAAGATATGCCAGAATTAGAGATCATGTCATATCATATGATATATGGTTTAGAGTCTGTGGGCCGATATGTAGTCTAGCCATTTATGGAAGTCTTTAGAATCAAGCCCACCTTTTCCTATATAAATGAGAGGAGATCTCTTGCATCTAACACTTTGTCAACACACCACCAATATATCATCCATTTCATTTCACTTATATTGACTCAACCCAAAAAATGACTTGATCTTGCATACTTAGGATATTACTAAACTCAAAACCATCCCCTATAACAAAGTTTTTGAAACTATCTTTTACCTAAAACTTCATAGACTCAATTTTTTTTACCAAAGTTATAAACCATGAGTGAACTAAACCTAGGACCTTCTTGGTGACCACCATTGACACTTCATTGCTTCATAAGACAACTTTGCAATTTTTCTACAGTAACATCAACAACAAACCCAACATGGTTAAATCTCCACCATTAGTGGATCATGGAAGATACTTAACAAATGATTGTGCACACTAATCCATACTAATAAGTTCAATTGATCAATTATTCTCATGTTTTGGGATAACATGGAAGAAGGTTATGTTGTGGTGGATTGTTTCATATATTTGAAATTGGTATTTAAGACACCAAACAAGGAAGATCCATGGATTGGAATGATCATATCTTTGATAAACATCTAGTCCCACATCAGTTCATGTTAGGGCCAACAACTTGTTTAGAACTTGGTTATTAATTTGGGCCAAATTATGTTTCATCTTGGTTGGTTCTAGCTTTAGAGCTTTGCTAAAAAAGTATAGTTTAATTGACTAAAAGTTCATAACTTTGCTAAATACAAGTTCAATACATTCTTGAGTTTACAATTCTATGATGAAAATCTCAATCGTGATTTGAATGACTTCTTGTCTTTTGGTTGAATAGTTCTCGTAGTTAGCCATAGAAGATTAGCTAAACCTTTGACTCTAGAAGATGATTGCAAACTTCTATTCACTTTGATAGATGGCGTTGGAAGGAGTGCCATCCATGATTTCTCATCATACCACCACACCTCTCCTTGCCTATGGTTGGTTTAGGATACAAGCAAAGACCAAAAAATCTTTACCCTATCAAGCCCTCAGAGTCCTAGGTCCAACCGTCCCTCAAACTTGAAGTCACAAAATGGCATTCAGCCTATTTAACTTATACAACAAGGGTGGAAAGGTAAAAGCAAGTTTGAAGTGTGATCATTTACAAATCCCACTTTTCCTTCTCATTAGAAAGAAGTGAGGAACCATTTCATCCATGTTTGCAGTCATTCTAAGGTGGGTTTAATGTTGGATTTAAAATATTGTTGAAAATTTGGACCAAAAACTAATTAGGATCGCATGATATCTATAATTATACTTCAACTTAATTGAAATGTAGAGATTAATTATAATAATGAAAATAAAAAGTAAATTTATGTTATGATATTGATACAAGATAAAGGGTAAAAAAACAATGGGTCATTGTGGCAATGTACAACTACTTATTGACATATTTTAGGGTGTGAAAATGGGTATGCTATGCTACCTATACAAGATAAAAGGTAAAAAAATAGTGGGTCATTGTTGTAATGTACAACGACTCATTGGCATATTTTAAGGTCTCAATATGGGTTTCATAATGCAACATAACGCCTACTTTATACCATATTTTACATTTAAATATACACATAAGTAGTAAAGACAAATATATTTAAAAATACTCAATGTATACTCAAATAATAAGCAAATTATTACATGACGGGATGCAAAAGTTGACATGTTTATTTAACAATCTTTTCATTTTCTACATTAATGTACTAGATAATAAACACATGATAAATAGACAATACATAAAGAATCAAACAATAATGTTCAAAAATATGACATTAATTGAATGTCTGACGACATATGTATCATTACCACACACATTTAAACAATATATGTAAAACCATTACAATAATTATATAAGGTGTGGAACTGAATGTGCCTATCATTGCCCAAACCTACAATGTCAAAGGGCAAATCCACACACTATTAAAGTTCATTTAGAATATATTCAAGTTTATAATATACATAAATGAAAATATTACAAAACATTCATTATATATCATATTTGGCACACCCAAAATCATGCATAAAATGCAAGGATCATATAGAAAAAGTTCTTACTGGTTATTTAAACATATAATAAAAATATTTACATGAAAAAACAACATAGAACATCATAGTAGATAAAATCATTGTTGATCATTATTAAATCATTGGCTCACAATATATATGATACAATTGTATAAAGTATAACCTATAAAAAAAGATGCAATACAAATATAAAACATCTGACTCATTGTAGAATGAAACATACAATCACTAGACCCTGAAACTAGTTCAATACTGACTTTTATTCCACTTTTGGTATCATTTCCACTCTTAGTTTTGTTTCGCATCTGCATATTATAAAATCATGCTATTTTTGGATTATAAATAATTAAAGTAAATGTCAAGATAATTCCAAATAAGAGTTAGTTATGAGAATAGAACTTTGATATACAATTCTAGATCCAAAATATTTTTTCCCTTGGATTTATAATATTTCTAGAAAAATCTTACCCCAAATTGTTCTGTTCGTACCAACTATAGTTTTAAAAATTTGCTAATAAAATTAGCACATTGTGTTTCTAACTATTTATATATTTGAGGCAAATTTTGTTGAAAATTGAAAATTGTTTCAATTTGCATTTAGAACATAGTTAACAATACATATTCCAGTCAGTTGTTTGCCAAAAAAGAAGACTCATGATTGTTCCAATTTACTAATTTATATTTTAATATAGAAGTCAAAATTATGTCTCCATGTTAGTTCTAGTTCACAAAAGGCTGACATTTTCACTAAAGACTCAAGAGGACACATACCATTTTTTGTCCATACAAGGACCAACCTATACTCTTATGTGTATAACCCATAATCACTCGAGACCTATCCAAATTCATTAAAATAAAATATATACTATTCATGTGTAAGCATTTCTAGTTCAACATTGCTTAGTTTTTTCTATTTTAATCTGAAATGACCCAAATTAAGATTTTTCCAAACATGAAACCAAATTTGATCATGAAAAGTATGTCCAAATTTGACTTGGATATAAAATCAAGTTAGTTGTTTTGAACTTGAAATCGAGCAAGATTGTCTAAAACAAAACCCTAAAGTAAGTATTTCCAAATTACATTGGATCTGTTACGAGTTTACCAATGATAGTCACTTGATTTGAAAGGTGGGTAGTGTATCATATCCAAATTAATTAAAATTTCAAATTTAAATAAAAATAATGAAAACAAGCAACATACAATACAATAGAACAAATATTATCAATAATAGAGAAAAATATGAGTGGTTGTACATTAACATAATGATAAAAATAGTTGTCGTCCATTCGGCCGTCTGTGGAACCTGGACACAGTTGTTGGATCATTGCATACATGAGTGGAACCTAGTGTAGAAGGGTCTGCATAGCACAACCCAATACTCAACTAGTTGGGAAGTGATGTATTATTCTTGGGGATGGAATGATAGGTTGAAGGTATATGACTATTTTTCCCTCTTAATGCTCAACTACATCAACTTTTTCATACAAAATTACACACCTAAAAAATTCATTTGACGCCATTTACGATAGAAATTAATGGAGGCATGTTGGGCATACCAGATTTTTTGTCCTCACGCGGGCTCTTTTATAAAGTATGTCCTAGCTCATCTAGCCTTACACATACTTAAAAGCCCAACCCTAGAAAATCAGTTGGCACATTTATATTATACATTAATTATGTCACGATGGTGACAACAAAACGGACAATTGATTTTAATATTTTACAATACCATATCTTTTGTCCTTTTTTTTTGCCAAAGTATGTCCCTACTCATTCTAGCCTTACATATACTTTGAAACCTACCCCCTAGAAGAATTCGTTGACTATATTTACAGTGGAGACTAACTCAGACATGTTGGGAACACTGATTATACTATATAACAAACCTTATAGATAATTTTCTCTACAATCTTTTTTCTCATTTTTCTAAATTACAAAATAGTTTTTATTATAATATATTCTATAAAAAGTGTGGAAGGTATCTTATATTTTACTTAAAAATTAGTTTTTTATTTTATAGGGAAGCCATGCTAGAGAATATGAAGGCATGGCAATATTTTCTTTTGATGTTTAAATTTATAAATTGCTCCCTATGTATCTAGTATTGTTATAAGAAAGGTCATATGAAGTGTTGAATATACATTTTATATTAATTTTTTAAATTTCATATTAATCTTTGTATTAAGGGTTATCCAAGAGATTATGGAGGAGGGGGATATGCTTGGTCATTATGTTACAAGGAAGCCAGCCAGGTTGCTTGGAACTTGGCTATTGGAGAAGAACTAGGGTGGAGGTGGAGATTTTTAGATATCCCTATCTCCTTTTCTGCCACATTAGATGCCTTATTCACTTGGATACGAAGGGTACCCCCTACATCAGACTTTCTTGGATAGATACAGAGTCTGGATCATTTTTATTGTGCTTTGTAGGTTTTTATTCAAAGTGTATAGATTGATGGGTATAGGTATAGTTTTTAACCTTCGTTTTGGGCTGATTTTCTTTTTTGATACCTTCGGTTTAATGATGTATGTTGTAGACATTGCTATGTAATCCTTTTTTGCACATGAGATAAATAAAATCTACTCATGACTTTCTAAAAAATATTTTCTCTTAAGGTGTATGAAATGAAGCGAAAAGGTTTACATTGATATTTTTTTGAATTAGTAATTAATCATTGTGTAACTAAGTAAAGTTGTATGTATCTCCGTAGTGGAAGTTGTCTCATACCAAACTCCATACTGCGGCATCTTTTTATCATTGTTAGAGTTGGATGTGTAACACAACACAACCCCAATGTTGGAGGAGGTGCTACGGGCTGTCACCCTAACATGACACGCGGAAGGACTCACGGTGTGACATTATTGACACTGAAAAGCTGATATCTTCACTTTGATCACCGGATTTTGTTCTAAGTTATTATTATTCTTTTACAATAACATTATGTCTGTTACGACAGTAATTGAAACAAATTTATTTTTTTCTACTAACCCACCATTGTATATTTATTCTAGTTTTATCATTTTTTCTTCTTTAACTAAATAAGGTGGAGGACTGGCTGCTACGGACTCTATCACACAACGGTTTTTTCTCCCACGATCATCCAGAAAATTGATTCAGGGGTCAAATGCTACTATGGGGTGTTACATGAAACTCATTTGGCACAAGGATGGTATCCCAAGTGCAAATAGTGTGCTATGGAGACTTATAAATAAGGTGTTACCTACATATGACAATATTCTAAGGTGTAGGATACAATTGGCGTCCATGTGTTCGTGCTGTCAAGAGCCCACGACGGAAGACATTAATCATCATTTTTGGATTATCTAATTGTTGGCCTGTGGTCACGAGCAGGGAAACTACTGATGCGGGAGGACCACAACAGATCGCTGATAGTAATGGAGGGGATTAAATTTTTTTGGCTACTATCTACACAAAATGAGATGCAAGGGTGTATATCGGGTCTAATCCCATGTATTGTTATATGGCTAGTTTGGAGGGAGAGGTGCAAAATGTTGTGATTTCTGTTGTATTTTAAAACAAAACTTTTTGTCCCATATTATTAGTTTCAGGGACTTTCGTGGGTTTGATATATGGCTGCTGGTCCATATAATATTTGAAGAATAAAATAGAATGTGGGTTTCGCACACGCATGTTGGGGCAGCCTAAGTGAGTTTAGACCGGTCCAGTCTGGAAACCTTTTAATCATGTTTTGCCCGTAGCCGGTGACTAACACAAGATTAAGGGGATTTTTTGTGTGGAAAAGATTGGAAATGAAGGATTTCTTTTCTATGCAATGGAGGCTGGGATAACTGCACCAACGGTGAGGATCAGGAAGGTGGAGCTGGTTAAGTGGAGTCGCACAGACTTCCAAAACAAAAAACTGAACTTCGCCATAGGCAGAGATATAGATGCGGAAGAGGCGGGTACGCAAGCTTTGATTGTGGTTTTTAAGATGTCGATTGATGAGAACATTCTTTTTGAGTCTATCGAGATGGATAATCCATCCCTAGTTGCGAAAGTCTGGGAGGGGGCGCCTCATCATTGGAGACTTGATCAATATTTTAGAGAGATCAAGGCTCAGGAGGAGAGATCGGTTTTGGGGTTTTGCATTCCAAAAGAAGTTAACTTTGCTGCTAGAACTTTGGGAAGATGGAGATTTGGTATAGTGATCACGGGGGTACGGATGATGTTTTTCTTTTGATTATTTCACTTGAGGAGTCAAGATGAATGGAAACTCTTTATTTATTGAATAGGTAATTTTATTCAATAGGATTGGCAAACCGCCAATCCTTGAGCGTAAACGCTCCATAGTACAAGATTGTTTTGCGAGATAAAAAATTATCCTGTCTAAGAGGCTCGAATGCCATGACCCGCTAGCAGGTCCTAAGTAATACCTGACTTACGTTTTAGAGAGTCCGTCCCCACTAGGTGGGTTCAGAAGTCCCCAAAATTCGGCCAAGTATTGACCAACAAAGTGGTCCAGATCAGCCCTTAGAACAAATTCTGGTAGTTCGCCCCCACTAGGTGGGTTAGTACAGACCAAAACAGCCTAAGTGCTGGGATGCTCGTCCAAGGATTGGGCAAGGCATCAGGGTCCCGACAGCAAGGTACCGGCCAACACAGACTCAAAGTGAGATCCGTCAGACTGACTCTATTGGCCTTGGTCCCTCCTGACTTAAAGTCTTTTGGGTCCTCAGCTTCTAAGGTCGGTCATTCCTGCCTTGTGGAAAGGGAGGAAACAGTGAGGTTTGGCCTCGCAGGGCCAAGAAAAACATTAAAGAAATTAGGCCACGCAGGGCCAAAAAAATCTAAGTAAGAAAAGCAAAGGTCCCTTGGAGGGCCGGGCACTCTCAGTGAACGTCCCAAGCAATCTTTATATCTTCGGGCAGCGATTTGGAGAAGTCCGGGTTGGCAAACAAGACCCCTCGAACAGCATTGTGGGCCACACTTTTTAGGTCAGCCAACGACTGCCTTTGTCCACCATGCTTTCTGCTGTTTCGTTCCTTCCAGATGAAGTATGAGACAACACTCATAGCCAAGATGATAAGTTGGATTTCCGCTTCGTCTTTCCTGGATTGGATGGGCTCCCAGTCCATGAACGGACTAAAGGTGGCAGCATGTTGGCCACACTTCGAAACGCTATCTTCCCAAAGTGCTTTAGAGAATCGACACTTGAAGAAAAGATGTTCCCCACTCTCATCTTCCATGTTGCAGAGGCAACACTTGGGCTCGCATTGGGGCGCCCATTTCATGACTCTGTCCGCCGTTTGCAAGGCTTTCTGTGCCGCCTTATAGACAATAACGGCCCATCTAGGCATATTGTGCTTGTGCCAGAGTGATTGTCCCAAGGGCCAAGTCGGTCCCTTGGTCCTAACTAAGTGCCAAAGATTGGGCCCATCGCCCTTGAGAGAAGGATCTCCTTCCTCCGTGAAGTTGAAAAGGTCATCGCAATTGCAGAATTCTTCGACCATTCTTTTCCACGTACAGGAGAAGCCTTGTCTGTGATTCCTCGAATCCTCCAACGTGTTGCCATAGCGTCTGCGCATCCAGTTTGTCCAGACGGAGTCATTGTTGGTGCAAAACTTGATGACTCACTTCACATGTGCCCACCTATTGACTTCTTGGAAGTTTTTAAGGTTCAGACCCCCCTCCTCAAAGGGGCGAGCCATGCGTTCCCATGACATAGTATGTGCTGCTCCTTCCCACAGGAAATTCGAGGCAATACTCTGTAGTCTGTCAATGACAGCCGGGGGAACATAGCCATGCATGACCCAAAAGTTGAGAAGGCCCAGAATGTTGTGCCTTACTAGCACTAGCCTCCCGGAAAAAGAAGTTTTGTTGGATGGCCATTGCTCGATCATTCTTCGGAGCTGGTCCGTGCATGCGTCGTATTGCTGGGCTGTCACAGTACCTGCCGTCAAAGGGAACCCCAGATAAGTGCAAGGCAGTTGATGGATCTACATGCCCAAAATGGATGCGAACATGTCACTTTGAGGATTTGCTGCCTTAGAGAGAAAAACTGAGGACTTAGTCGGATTGGCATGAAGTCCTGAGCATTCCCCAAAAAGGTTTAGGGTATCCTTAGCCGCCTTCAGGTTTTGTGGTGTGCCGTCGAGGAACAACATCACATCGTCCGCAAAAATCAAGTGTGAAAGCACTCAAGTGCCCCTAACTTTGAAAGGGACCAAAGCTCCATATTTCTCCTTTTCAGTAAGCATGAGTGACAGTTGTTCCATTACTAAGGTGAAAAGCAATGGTGACAACGGTTCGCCCTGCCTAAGTCCTCGATTGCTAGAGAAGAGCCCTGAAGGCAAGCCATTCACAAGCACCAAGAAGGAGCTTGATTGGACGCACTCCTTGATCCACCGGATCCATTTTTCATCAAAGTCAAACATGAGCAATATTTCCCACAAGGCGTCCCAAGAGACATGGTCATATGCCTTTGTGATGTCGAGCTTGATGCAGGATTTGGGCTTGGCACGTTTGATGTTGAATCCGTGCAGGAACTCACCCGCCAGTTGTGCACAGTCCGCGATGTCCCTGCCTGGGATGAACGCCCCTTGATTAGATGACACAATTGTTGGCAGCATCGCCTTTAGCCTGTTTGCGAGCAGCTTGCTCCAAATCTTGTAAAGGACGCCACAGCAGGCGATCGGTCTGAAGTCCCTCGTTGTTGTAGCGTTGGAAGTTTTGGGAATTAAGGCAAGGAAGGTGTGATTGCATTGCCTCACCATGCTTCCACCATCATGAAGCCATCGAATCACCGCACAAACATCTGGTTTTATGGTAGGCCAAGCGTGTCGAAACCACTTAGCGTTGAAGCCATCAGGCACGGGTGCCTTGTCTGGCCCGATGGACCACAGTGCATCACGTATTTCCAGATCTGTGATTGGGGGCGTAGAGACCTCTATTTTGTAAGGCTGTCACTTTGCTCTCCGGTTGGACCGTGAAGGAAGTTCGGCGCATGTCTTTGCCATTGTACAAGTCAGTAAAAAAAGATACAGCCTCCACCTGCAATTGGGCGTGAGCATGTATTTTTTCACCATCACTTGTGATTAGCTCGCGGATTGAGTCCCTGGCCACTTTGCGTTTAACATCACCTTGGTAGAAACTTGTGTTCCGCTCTGAATCTTTCACCCATGCCACTCTACTTCTTTGGTATTAGAGGCATTCTTCCGCCTTAGAGAGAGCATCGAGACGCTCCCTTAGGGCCTTGTCCTCCTGGATCAGGTCAGCATCAAGAGGGTCAAGTTGCAGTGCTTTATTGACCCTTTTGAAGTCTTTCAATGTGTCACGCTTCAATGTGAAGATGTTGCATTTCTGTGTCGCCCATGTCTTGATGGATTTCTTCACGGCTTGCAGCTTCTTGGCTACCACAAAGAGTGGGTTGCCTTCGACTTCCAGGTTCCATCCATCCTTGATCGCTTCATCAAAACCATCCCAGCCTATCCAATGGTTAAGGCTGCGAAATGGTCTCTCTTGCTTCTGCTCACCCACCCGAGCAAGGTGGGTGAGGAGTGATACGTGATCGCTCATTGCCGAAGGGAAGTCCAGCGTTGTGAAGGAGTCAGTGAACATGTCGACAAAGTCGTCGTTGATGAGTACTCTGTCCAGCTTGCATGCTATGCACCTATCTGCATCTTGAAGGTTTCTCCAGGTGATCTCCCCGCCATGTAGGAGTGGCTCGATGAGTCCCGAACTCGTGACAACATCGTTGAAGTCCACAATAGCCCTAAGGCCTCGTTCTCTTCCGCCCTTCTTCTCCCACGCAAAGCGTGTGCAGTTGAAGTCGTCCATGAGGATCCAAGGACCCGCGATTGCCTTTGACAGCTCCGTGATGGTTGCCCATAGATCTCGCCGCCTCGTTGGTGTAGTGTAGCCATACACCGCTGTGACACTAAGCCTCGCGCTGCCAATGTTGGAGCAAAGAGAGGTGATGGTCTGAGCACTAGAACCTAGCAACTCGACCTTCCAAGACTTGGGATCAAAACCCCAACATATCCGCCCTCCACGAACCTGTTCATGGTTAGACAAAAAATCCCAACCCTTAGGGAAGAGAAAGGAAAACTTACGAGATTCCGTTTCCAAAATCTTCGTCTCTGTGATCATGGCCATTGATGCTTCCGTAAGACGGAGCACCCTCCTTATCTCGCGTTGACGGTAGGCCGTAGAGCCACCGCGCACGTTCCATGTGAGAATAGGCATTAGGCACCCCTCTCCACGCCGCTTTCGGGGACGTGTGGCCGGCTTTTGTGTCTCTTGGGGATGCTGGAATCCCTCACTTTCTTGCGCCTATCCTTCTTGTGGGCTGTGTTGCCGCCATAGGCGTCATCAGTCCGAGCAGATGCTTCAGACATCACCCTGCTGGACTCCGGGACTTGCTCGTTGCCGACCTCTGGTGGAGACTCGACTTGCTCCTCGTTGTCTTGCAGCGCCTCAGGCTCCGCCAAATGCCTCTTCGTCCTTCTCTGCTTGAAGACGACTTGGCCCGTCGCCTCTTCTTGCTGCCCATCAGGGGAGGCAAGATTGGAAAAGGAGGGGATAGCATCGTCTGCCTCTGTGGGTGGTAGGAGCGGGGGTGGAGAATGAGGTGGGCTAAAGGTGTCACCCCTCTGCCCTCGGGGGCTATATATAGTGGAGTCCCCTTGACTGTTTGCATCCTCCGAGTTAATGCGGGCGTTAATAAAAGCTTGCCCCTACGTTGAGGACTCTTCGTCTGACTTTGGCTGTGCCGTTTCATTGTCTTGACTGAGCAGAGTCTTTTCAGAATCCGACCCAATGAGTTCCACCTCAATAGGCGAGTTAGAAGTGTTCCTCGGCCCAATCATATCAGCTGTGACGATCAGACTACCCTCGCCAATTACTCCAGTTTCATGTGGAGTTGAAAAGACGGTTGCCTTTCCCTTTGTCGAGTGGACCGTTTCGACGTTGATGTCGAAGGAACCGACTGTCACCTTCGCTCGACCTTTCTCCTTATTGCCTTTATGTTTGCGTCTCTTGCTCTTCTCCTTTATGACATGAGCCCCTTGGACTCCCGTCCCTTCGGATAGCGAGACTGAAATGTTAAGGCCATTCAATTGAGTTGCCTCATCCGCTCCCACATATGTAGGCGGCGTTTGAGATTCCTCATGGGCGAGGACCAAATTCAAAATTGGAATCCCGTCCTTTAGCCTACCCCCCTCATCGATCGCTGCCTCCGGGTCGTCGGAAATGTGATCGACGATGATGGGCTCCATGGGCGCCGCCGTGGCTGTGTGCACAGAAGGCGGATGCACCCTAGAAGAACTGGCTGATCGAGCACGGGACCTTGATCTCCCATGGCGAGTTGTTGCCGTGTGCGCCATATTTTTTGGGCACCTCGCCGTTGAATGACCAAAAGCAACACAAATGGTGCATTGTCGGGGAAGTACTCATACTCTACCGGGCAGTGAACGGCCCCTTGATCCTCGAACCAGAGATCAACTTCCATGGGTGGATCCTTGTCTGCATCAACTTCAATCAACACCCTAGAGAAGTCTGGATTCGTCCCGTTAGCTGTGCGGGAGTCCATTCTCAACGGGTTGCCAATGAAGCTCGCCGCCACACTAAGGATTTTGCTGGAGTTAAGCAACCCCAAGGTAGGGAAGCGGACCCAGCAAGGAATGTTGGAGAGGACATCCCTTTCCAGTGAGGTAGAAGGGCTCCATCGTTGAAGCAACACAATGCGCCCGTAGAAAAACCACGGCCTAGCTTGGATCACCTTTTTTCAATCCGCTTCCTCAAAGAAAGAGACGAAGAAGAAGTCGTTCGTCTTTCTAGAGAGCTCAAACTGGCCTTGTGGTTTCCAAGTTCTTTCGACCCAAGCCTTCATCGGCAGCAAGTGTGGGGTAGCATCCACCACATGGAAGACAATGGTGTTCTTCCACTTGTTCTTAATCTCATTGACATGAGACTTAGGAACCAAGGCGATGAGCCTGTCCTCACCTTGCTTTACCAACGGGATTTTCTGGAGTTAGAGACGACGGTCATCAGGATTCGCCTCTCCCTCTTCAGCCAAGTTGTCCCTCCATGAGCCGCAGCCTTCCTTGATGCACCAAGGCTTGGTTAGGACGTACGATTCCTGCCCGAACTTGGTCTGCTTCTTCTGTCCCTCAACGGCCTTGTTTCCATCCAGGTTGGCCGCCTGCTCATCGCCGGATGCAGCCTCATGTGAAGGACCAGTCGTTGTGGACCTCTCCTTGGTCTGGTTGTTAGCAGCAACTCCTTTGCCTCCGCCCAGACCACTATGGCCACTCCGGCCACCCCCTCTACCTCTCCTACTCGCACCCCCCTTCCTCCTCTGCGACTCGCCGTCGCCCCTCTCTTCTCCACCTCCTGCAACCTTTCCTGCTCAAGAGTGAGCCTCTCCGATCTACTCCCCTTGTTCTTCCCTCTCTTCGTCATGGTGGACACCGACCAGTGGAGTGCTGGCCAGAGGGACGACCGCCCCAAGCGACCATTCCCTCCCTCTCTCTAGCACCTATCTAGAGAGAAGGCAGAGCCATTTTCTCACTCTAACACGCAAGGTTCAGGCAACATACTGTCTGAGAGCTCTTTCATTGAATAGGTAATTTATTCAATAGGAGCAGCGAATCGCCGACCCTTGAGCATAAACGCTCCAAAGTACAAGATTGTTTTGTGAGATAAAAAACTATCCTGTCTAAGCAACCTGTAGGCCATGAACCGATTAACAGGTCCTAAGGATGACTTGGCTTTATTTTAGGTGAATCTGTCCCCACTATGTGGGTTCAGATGTCTCCCAAAACTCAGCTAAGTCTCGACCACCCCAATGGTCCAAAACAGCCTGTCGCACAACTTCCGGTTGTCCATCCCCACTAGGTGGATTTGTACAAACCGAAATCGGCTAAGTGCTGGAGTGTTCGCCCAAGACTTGGGCGAGTCCACTGATCTCCCGGCAGCAAGGTACCGGCCCAAACGGACTCAGAGTGAGATCTGTCAGACTGACTCTATAGGCCTTAGTCCCTCCTGACCTAGAGTCATTTCGGGCCTTAGCTTCTCAGGTCAGCCTATCCTACCCTTCAGGAAAGGGAGGGAACACTGAGGTTTGGCCACGCAGGGCCCAAGAAAACTACAAAGGAACTCTGGCCACGTAGGGCCAAAAATCTAAGTACAAAAAATGCAATGGCCCATGGGGGCCGTGCTTCTTCAATGAACGTCCCAAGCTTTCCTTGTCTCTTCGGGAAGCAAGTTGGAGAAGTCCGCGTTGGCAAACAGGACTCCTCGGATAGCGTTGCGAGTGACTGCTTTCAAGTCTGAAAGCGTTTTCCTCTGTCTGCCATGCCGTCTGCTGTTACGCTCCTTCCAGATGAAGTATGTGACAGCGCTAATGGCCATGATGATGAGTTGGATCTCGGTATCATCTTTCCTTGATTGGATCGGTTCCCAATCCATAAACGGACTACAATTCATGGCCTGTTGGCCACACTTTGTTGCAACATCGTCTGAGAGCTCTTTCATTCAATAGGTAATTTATTCAATAGGAGCAGTGAATCGCCGACCCTTGAGCGTAAATGCTCCAAAGTACAAGATTGTTTTGTGAGATAAAAAAACTATCCTGTCTAAGCGTCCCGTAGGCCATGACCTGATTAACAGGTCCTAAGAATGACTTGGCTTTATTTTAGGTGAATCCATCCCCACTATGTGGGTTCAGATGTCTCCCAAAACTCGGCTAAGTCTCGACCACCCCAATGGTCCAAAACATCCCATCGCACAACTTCCGGTTGTCCATCCCCACTAGGTGGATTTGTACAAACTGAATCGGCTAAGTGTTGGAGTGTTCGCCCAAGAATTGGGCGAGTCCACTGATCTCCCGGCAACAAGGTACCGGCCCAAACGGACTCAGAGTGATATCCGTCAGACTGACTCTATAGGCCTTAGTCCCTCCTGACCTAGAGTCATTTGGGGCCTTAGCTTCTCAGGTCAGCCTATCCTACCCTTTAGGAAAGGGAGGGAACACTGAGGTTTGGCGACGCAGGGCCCAAGAAAACTATAAAGGAAATCTGGCCACGCAGGGCCAAAAATCTAAGTACAGAAAATGCGATGGCCCATGAGGGCCGTGCTTCTTCAATGAACGTCCCAAGCTTTCCTTGTCTCTTCGAGCAGCAAGTTGGAGAAGTCCGCGTTGGCAAACAGGACTCCTCGGATAGCGTTGTGAGTGACGACTTTCAAGTCTGAAAGCGTTTGCCTCTGTCCGCCATGTCGTCTGCTGTTACGCTCCTTCCAGATGAAGTATGTGACATCGCTAATGGCCATGATGATGAGTTGGATCTCGGCATCATCTTTCCTCGATTGGATCGGCTCCCAATCCATGAACGGACTGCAATTCATGGCCTGTTGGCCACACTTTGCTGCAACATCATCCCACAATCCCTTAGAGAACTGGCATTTGAAAAAGAGATGCTCCCCACTCTCGTCTTCAGTGTTGCAAAGGCAGCACTTGGCGTCGCAGCTCGGCGCCCATCTTTGGACTCTATCTGCTGTTTGCAAGGCCCGCTGCACCGTCTTAAAGACAGTGACGGCCCATCTTGGCATGTTGTATCTGTGCCATAGAGAGTCTCCCATTGGGCACAAGGGCCCCTTTTTCCGGATTGTTTCCCAAGGATTGGGAGCCCCCTCCTTAACGTAGGGTTCCCTGCATCCGTGAGATCAAGAAGGTCATTGCAATTGCAAAATTCCTCGACCATTCTTTTCCACGTACAGGAGAAGCCTTGTCTGTAATTCCTTGAATCCGCCAGCGTGTTGCCATAGCGTCGGCGCATCTAGTCAGTCCAGATGGAGTCATTCTTAGTGCAGAACTTGATGACTCGCTTCACATGTGCCCACTTGTTGACTTCTTGGAAGTTTTTAAGGTTGAGTCCCCCCTCCTCGAAAGGTTTAGCCATTCATTCCCAAGACATAGTATGTGCCACTCCTCCCCAAAGGAAATTCGAGGCAATACTCTATAGCCTGTCGATGACAGTCGGGGGAACATAGTCCTGCATGACCCATAAGTTGAGAAGGCCCATGATGTTGTGCCTCACCAGCACTAGCCTTCCAGCAAAAGAAGTTTTGTTAGCAGGCCATTGCTCGATCATTCTTCGGAGACGGTCCGTGCAAGCACCATACTGCTGGGCAGTAACAATGCCTGCCGTCAACGGGAACCCTAGATAAGTGCATGGCAGCTTATGGATCGGCATTCCAAGTATGGATGCGAACATATCATTGTGAGGACTTGCTGCCTTAGAGAGAAAAATTGAGGACTTAGCTAGATTGGCATGGAGTCCCGAGCATTCCCTGAAAAGGTTAAGGGTATCCTTAGCAGCCTTCAGGTTTTGTGGTGTGCCGTCGAGGAACAGCATCACGTCGTCCGCGAAAATCAAGTGCGAGAGCACTCGAGTTCCCCTCACTTTGAAAGGGACCAGAGCTCCGGACCTCTCCTTTTGAGTCAGCATGAGTGACAGTTGTTCCATTACTAAGGTGAATAGCAATGGCGAGAGCGGGTCGCCCTGCCTAAGTCCTCGATTGCTAGAGAAAAGGCCTGAAGGCAAGCCATTCACAAGCACCGAGAAGGAGCTTGATTGAACGCACTCCTTGATCCAACGGATCCATTTTTCATCAAAGTCAAACATGAGCAATATTTCCCACAAAGCGTCCCACGAGACATGGTCATATGCCTTAGTGATGTCGAGCTTGATGCAGACTTTCGGCTTGGCACGCTTGATGTCGAAGCCATGCAGGAACTCGCCCGCCAGTTGTGCACAGTCCGCGATGTCCCTGCCAGGGATGAATGCTCCTTGGTTAGGAGACACGATTGATGGCAGCACCGCTTTCAATCTGCTTGCGAGCAGTTTGCTCCAGATCTTGTAAAGGATGCCACAGCAGGCGATAGGTCTGAAGTCCCTCATCGTTGCGGCGTTGGAAGTTTTGGGAATTAAGGCAAGGAAAGCATGGTTGCATTGCCTCACCATGCTTCCGCCATCATGAAGCCATCGAATCGTCGCGCATACATCTGGTGCTATGGTAGGCCAGGCGTGCCGAAACCACTTCGCGTTGAAGCCGTCGAGACCAGGCCCCTTGTCCGGACCAATAGACCAAAGTGCGTCACGGATTTCAAGATCTGTGATTGGGGCGCAGAGATTTCTATTTTGTGTAGCCGACACTTTCCTCTCCGGTTGAACCGTGAAGGAAGTCTGGAGCATGTCCTCACCATTGTACAAATTGGTAAAAAAAGATACTGCCTCCGCCTGCAATTGGGCGTGAGCATGTATTTTTCCACCGTCACTTGTGATTAGCTCGCGGATTGAGTCCCTGGCCACTTTGCGCTTTATAGCTCCTTGGTAGAAACTTGTGTTCCGATCTGCATCTTTCACCCATGCCACTCTACTTCTTTGATAGTAGAGGCATTCCTCTGCCTTAGAGAGGGCATCGAGTCGCTCCCTTAGGGCTTGGTCCTCCTGGATCAGGTCAGCATCAAGAGGGTCAAGTTGCAGCGCTTTGTTGACCCTATCAAAGTCTTTCAATGCATCACGCTTTAGGGTGAAGATGTTGCATTTCTGAGCCGCCCAGGTCTTGATGGATTTCTTCACTGCTTGCAGCTTCTTGGCCACCACAAAGAGGGGATTGCCGTCGACGAGTAGGTTCCATCCATCCTTGATTGCTTCATCAAAACCATCCCAGCCTATCCAGTAGTTTAAGCTGTAGAATGGTCTTGCTTGCCTCTTCTCGCCCCCGAGCAAGGTGGGTGAGGAGTGATGCATGATCACTGATTGCTGAAGGGAAGTCCAACGTGGTGAAGGAGTCTGAGAACATGTCGACAAACTCGTCGTTGACGAGAACTCTATCCAGCTTGCATGCTATTCGCCTCTCAGCATCTTGAAGGTTTCTCCAGGTGAGCTCCCCGCCATGTAGGAGTGGCTCGATGAGTCCCGAACTCATGACAGCATCGTTGAAGTCCGCAATGGCCCTAAGGCCTCGTTCTCTTCCACCCTTCTTCTCCCACGCAAAACGCGTGCAGTTGAAGTCCCCCATGAGGATCCAAGGACCCTCAATAGCCTTGGCCAGCTCCGTGATGGTTGCCCAAAGATCTCGCCGCCTCGACAGTGTAGTGTAGCCGTACACCGCAGTGACAGTAAGCCTCATGCCGCCATTGTTGGTGTAGAGGGAGGTGATGGTCTGAGCGCTAGAGCCTAGCAGCTCGACCTTCCAGGACTTGGGATCAAAACCCCAACAAATCCTTCCTCCTCGGACCTGTTCATGGTTAGACAAAAAATACCAACCCTTAGGGAAGAGAAAGGAAAACTTACGAGATTTCGTTTCTGAAATCTTCGTCTCTGAGATGATGGCCATTGATGCTTCCGTAAGACGGAGCACCCTCCTTTTCTCGCGCTGGCGGTAGGCCATAGAGCCGCCACGCACGTTCCATGCGAGAATAGGCATTAAGCACCCCCTCCACGCCGCTTTCGAGGACGTGTGGCCGGCTTCTATGTCTCCTGGGGACGTTGGGATCCCTCACCTTCTTGCGCCTATCCTTCTTGTGGGTTGTGTTGTCGCCACAGGCTTCAACAGTCTGAGCAGGTGCTTCAGACATCACCCTGCTGGACTCTGGATCTTGCTCGTTGCCACCCACCAGTAGAGACTCGACTTGCTCATCGTCGCCGTGCAGTGCCTCAGGCTCCGCCATGTGCCTCTTCGTCCTTCTCTGCTTGAAGACAACTTGGCTCGTTGCCTCTTCTTGTCGCCCCACAGGGGAGGCGAGATTGGAAAAGGAGGGGATAGCATCGTCTGCCTCTAGGGGTGGTAGGAGCGGGGGAGGAGAATGAGGTGGGCTAAAGGTGTCACCACTATGTCCTCGGGGGCTATATATAGTGGAGTCCCCTTGGCTGTTTGCCTCCTCCGAGTTAATGTGAGCGTTACTAAAGGCTTGCCCCTGCGTTGAAGACTCTTCATCTGACCTTGGCTGTGACGATTCGTTGCCTTGATCAAGTAGTGTCTTCTCATATTCCGTCCCGATGGGTTCCCCCACAGTGGGCGAGTCCGAAGTGCACCTCGCCCCGGACTTATCAACTGTGACGTTCAGACTACCATCGCCATTAACTCCAGTCTCATGTGGAGTTGAAAAGACGGTTTCCTTCCCCTTAGCCGAGTGCGCTGGTTCAACATTGATGTCAAAGGAACCGACCGTCACCGTCGCTTGGGCTTTCTCCGAGTTGGCTTTATGTTTCCGTCTCTTGCTCTTCTCCTTTAAGACTTGAGTCCCCTGGACTCCCGCCCCTACGGACAGTGAGACCGAACTGTTAGGCCCATTCAAATGAGTTGTCTCTTCCACTTCCACATTAAGTGGCAGCGCTTGAGTTTCCTCATGAGCGAGGACCGAATTTGAATTTGGAATCCCGTCCTTTGGCCTTCCTCCATCGTCGCTCGCCGCCTCCGAGTCGTCGGAAATGTGCTCGACGATGATGGCCTCCATGGACGCCGCCGTGGCAACGTGCACAGACGGCGGACGCGCCCTAGCAGACCCGGCTGATCTAGCTCGGGACCTAGATCTTCCTTGACGAGTTGATGCCCTGTGCGCCGGATTTTTTGGGCACCTTGCCGTTGAATGACCAAAAGCTACACATATGGTGCATCTTCGGGGAAAGTACTCATACTCCACCGGGCAGGGGACAACCCCTTGCTCCTCGAACCAAAGATCGACCTCCATGGGTGGATCCTTATCTGCATCAACTTCAATCAGCACCTAGCGAAGTCAGGGTTCTTCCCGTTTGCTGTGCGAGAGTCCATTCTCAACGGGTTGCCAATGTAGCTCGCCGCCACGCTAAGGATTTTGCTGGAGTTAAGCAGCCCCAAGGTAGGGAAGCGAACCCAGCAAGGAATGTTGGAGAGGACATCCCTTTCCAGCGAGGTAGAAGGACTCCATCGCTGCAGCAACACAATGCGGCCGTCAAATAACCATGGCCTTCCTTGGATCACCTTTTTGCAATCCGCTTCCTCATAGAAAGAGATGAAGAAGAAGCCATTCATCTTTCTAGTGAGCTCGAACTGCCCTTGTGGCTTCCAAGTTCTTTCGACCCAAGCCTTCATCGGCAACAAGTGTGGTGTAGCATCCACCACATGGAAGACGATGGTGTTCTTGCACTTGTTCTTTATCTCATTGACATGAGACTTAGGAACCAAGGCGATAAGCTTGTCCTCGCCTTGCTTTACCAACGGGACTTTGTGCAGTTGGAGACGACGATCATCAGGATTCGCCTCTCCCTCTTCAGCCAAGTTATCCCTCCATGAGCCACAGCCTTCCTTGATGCACCAAGGCTTGGCATGGACGACGGCGGCGCTCCCCGACTTGGTTTGCGACTCAGGTCCATCCATGGCCTTGTTGGAGTCAAGGTTGGTCGACCGTTTATCTCCGGTTGCAGCCTCGCACGGAGGATCAGTCGATGTGGACCTCTCCTTGGTCAGGTTGCTTGTTGCAGCCCCATGGCCTCCGCCCAGACCGCCATGGCCACCCCGACCACTCCCTCTTCCTCTCCTGCTCGCCCTCCCCCTTCCGCCTCCGCGACTCGCCGTCGCCCCTCTCTTCTCTGCCTCCTGCAACCTCTCCTGCTCAAGCGTGAGCCGCTCCGTTATGCTCCCCTTGTTCTTCCCTGTCTTCGTCATGGTGGACACCGACCAGCGGAGTGCTGGCCGGAGTGACGGCCGCCCCAAGCGACCGCTCCCTCACTCTCTCTAGCGCCCGTCTAGAGAGAAGGCAGAGTCTGAGAGCTCTTTCATCGGAATGATCTATACTTGATAGACGGGTAAATGATGAGGAGACCACCAAAAAGGTGATACCCCGGTTCCAAAGATTACATGACATGGGTGAAGGCGCAAAGCCAACAACCCACCCGTACCCAACGGCACCAGACAAAAGCCACACCTTACACCCAGGAAGTATCATCGGGGGCCCTCAAAGGGACAGACCCCTAGCTAACCCGGGGAACAGCAAGGCCCACGCAGGGGTCAGTTTACAAAGGTAGAACCCACGCAGGGGATTCTATGGGTGGTGGTGCATGGCCGGAAACTCTTTATTTAATTATAAAAAGAGGTGGAGAAATACCACACGGCCCTCAGTGTAACCTAACATTCTCAAACTGGTACGATGTACGAGATTATGTTTGATCACAAATTTTCTTTATCTAGTCCTCAAACTCCTCACCAACGCCTTGGTGAACGGTTCACATCTTTCAGCTTCCATCCGGCTGAGGCTCCCTGTCCCCTCAAATCTGAGCGGTGAACTTCCCAAACATAGCAGCACACTGTATTTGGTTGGAAAAATGGAAAGAGAACTCTTTGATTTGTGGCCCACAGTTGGCAGATTACAGGGCTGAATTCACAGACTTCGTACCATGCCCTGAATGGGGACGGTACATCCATGAAGTAAGAACTTATTATTTCCGGACGCTCCATATATGTAAAAGCTGCACTCACTTACGGCAACCAAATGAAATCGGTCAAAATCATCACATTGACCTGCTATTAACCAAATAAATTGCTTACCAGCAGAAACCAATCCTCTTAAACACACCGTTTAATAAAACATGGAACAACACCCGAGTACACCCTAGCAAACGGGGCCTAAGTAGCTGTAGCATAGCACGTATATCTCGAAAGTTAGTGCCCTAGCAAGCAACACGACCACCGTTTCACCGAACTATATGTGATTTCATAGGAATGCTTTCATATAAGAATAGCAACACTACTCTTGTATAGGAGATGTAGAAGCCACAACATCATAATATCTCCCGTTCCATCTAGACTGGCCGTGGTCAGCAATTGAACACTTCTCGAAAGTGACTGTTGCTGGCCATGGTCTTCGAGATGGTTTTGGATGAGATTTTGGGTGGGTTCCTTCCAGTCCTGGCTTATTGGTTCTACTCCGGCCTCTATTTGGTGCTGGATCCCTACCTAGACAAGTACCGGATCCACACCAAGGAGGAAGAACGCAAGAACACAGCCACCAGGCTGCAAGTTATTAAATCGGTTCTCATGGCCCAGGCAATGGGAGTCAGTTTCTCCCTCCTTGCTTTCATGGTAAGCATAGAAACCACGCAAATGTAGTTTATGTTGGCTCGTATATAACCATCTTGCATACCCATCTTCTTTGTGGTACTGCAGGTCAAAGCTGAAAACACCAAAGCGGAAAAATCACACAACAATTGGTCAGCAATCATCAGTCAGATAATCGTGGCAGTGCTGGTGAGGGACCTGTGGCAGTATTCTGTTCACAGGGTGTTCCACTCCAACAAGTTCCTGTACAGGCACATCCACTCCAACCACCGTAGGATCATTGTATCCTACACATACGCCGCTCAGTACAACCACCCCGTCGAGGCCTTCTGCACAGAGACTCTTGGGGCAACCATCTCCTTCCTCGCCTCCGGGATGAGCCCTAGAACTGCTGCGTTTCTGTTCACGTTCACTGCCGTTAAAGGGATGGAGGACCATTGCGGGTTTTATATCCCCTGGAATCCATTCCACTTGCTCTTCGAGAATAACTGCATGTTCCATGACGTCCACCACCAGGTGAATGGGCTCAAATACAACATCGCCTCTCCTTTCTTTGCTGTGCGGGATCGATTGTTTGGGACTTACTTGCCTTATGAGGTTAAGAAGAGGGATACGGGAGGGTATATATGAAGTGGTTCCTTTCAAGAATAAGTAACCCGAACAATACTGTGAAAATTGTAATATCATACTTTACAGATGTTTGTCTTGTTAAGAATGTTGAAGATATGGACGCATTACGACACTATTTTTTGCTGTTAAACCTACTGTATAATTTGTTAAATCAAATCTATACTGATATCTTTGAATTACTCTCTGGGTAATTGTTGTGGCCTTGTGCAAGTTAGAAAGGAGAATTTGAAAGAGAGTAAGAATTTGGCAAAAAAACCTAAATGGCACATTTGCCAATTTTAATTACCTAAATGGCACGTTTTTGAACTTATTGCCTAAAATGGCACATTTCTGGAGCAATGCGTCCCAACAGGGGACGCATTGCTTTCACGCGAGGCAATGCGTCCCGACGGGGGACGCATTGGTCCCACAGGAGGACAATGCATCACGGTTCGGGACGCATTGCCCTCCCGTGGGACCAATGCGTCCCCCGCCGGGACGCATTGCCTCGCGTGAGAGCAATGCGTCCCAGAGAGGGACGCATTGACCCCACAGGAGGACAATGTGTCCTGAACCGTGTCGCATTGCCCTTTGTGGGACCAATGCGTCGCGCGCCGCGACGCCGCCAACGGCTAGAAATTGCCGCGCGGGAAATGCGTCCGGGACGGGGACGCATTGCTCCCAGGGCAACAGTTATTTTACCGTTGGGGCCGCCGCGCGGCGCGGGGCGGTGCCACGTGGGCGCAATGCGTCCCCAACCAGGACGCATTTCTCCCCTATATATATTGGCCGAAAACAACCCCCCCAAACTTACACCATTCTTCATTTCCTTACTCTTGCTCTATACTCTCATTGTTCTGGAGCTTTTTCTCGGATTTCTATTGCTTTGGGTGATTTCTAGCTTATTTCGGGCGATCTTGGAGCTGATATCTTCTACTGCTCGGAGACGATTTGGAGCTTCTTCTTTCTCTTCTTCTATTCTTCGATTGTCAACACATAACTCTCCATTTCAGGTATTTATTCTACTAAAATTTTAATTTTCAAAATATGAACTTAACTTTAGTACGAAATATTACAACTGAAATAATTGTATTGTTACTCTTTAATTGCACATTACTGAAATAATGATGTAGAAAATGACAATTGAAGGCTACTAATACCTGAAAAATTATTGTTCGAAATTGCAAAATTGTTATTTTGAAATGTTAGTGTTACTTAAAAATTAGCAAAATTGTTGTTATGAAATGTTAGTTAATTTTACTGAAAAAAATACCAAAATTGTTGTTCTTAATTGTTGTTCACTGTTAATGTTATAGAAAAAGTAGTGCAATAAATTTAATTCCAAATTGATGTCACTACTCTAAAATATTAATTTATGTTGATATAATGTCATAAAATATGAATTTCTTTTTGATGTTAATATAATATTCTAAAATATAGGAACATGGCATCTAGTTCAAATTCACGAATTGTGAAGATGCGATATGATGGGCAATTTCTCTCTGATGGGTCTTATTCTAGTCGATCTGTTAGACCCATAAACATTTCACTTATTAATACCCTATCTGAACTAAAATCATATATCTATACAACACTTGACATCAATCCCAACCACTTCTCTATCAAAATATCCTATCTTTTCCCTGGAGAAAATCATATGCTCGTACAAGTTGATGATGATGATGCATACAGAACCTTGTTTTCACTTTCAGCTGATGCCTATATTAATGTGTTTCTTGAAAACACATATATCCACCAACAACCTTGTTTAATGAGTCTATTGAATCAATTTCAATCTCAATTCTCTCGGAGTCAACCACCTCAATTCTCTCAAAGTCATTTAACTACTGAATGGAGTCAACCACCTCAATTCAGTCTTACACCTCAATTCAGTCTTAGCAATTTAACTGCTGAGTGGAGTCAACCACCTGAATTTTCTCAAAATCTTACTACTGAGAATATTAGTGTTGAGGTTGAGGAGGGAGATAATGATATTGATCATGAAGGTGATAATGATAGTGATCATGAAGGTGATAAAAATAGTGACATTGAAGGTGGTAATAACAGTGAACCACCTGAGGATGAGTCATTGACTGAAACCGATGATGAGCACACACATCCATTCCCTGACTCTATTGCAGCATTGAGTTCTATTCCATCCATATTTGACAACCAATGGCCCCAACATGAACACATTGATTCCAACTATGAAGCTTTTCAAGATGATGACTGGGTGGAAGATTTTCGTCATGAATTTCGTCTCAATTACAATCCTTCCAGTGCTGTTATATATGAGGGTGCTTTATTTGCATATAAAGTTGTACTGGTTGAGACACTCCAAAAATGTTCGGTACAAAAGAATGTCCAGTACCGTACATTACGCTCAAATAATCGTCATCTTAAACTTGCTTGTATCCATGATGAACGATGTCCTTGGAGATTGACCGCTTGCCAGTCCAAAAGAGCAGGTGGCATGTGGAAGATAAAACATTGTAAAGCAGGCCACATTTGTGAATTAACTGTTATGAATCATGATCATCACCAAGTCACAGCATCTTATATTGCTCGAATGATAATGCCAATCCTAGTATCACGATTGGATATGTCGACACGAGAAATTCGTGACAAGGTGAATGTTGAACTAAGGCTCAATATATCTTACAAGAAGGCATATCTAGTGAGGAGGAAGGTTGTTTGTAAAATATTTGGAGACTGGGAATCATCATATCATAGTTTGTTGTCGTTCTTGATTTCTCTGACACAATATATTCCAAGAACTATATATGCCCACCTTAATGATGATTATACCCTTCAAACTGAAGTCACTCGTAGATTCAAGCGGGTGTTTTGGGCATTTGGTCCAGCTGTGAGGGGTTGGGCCTATTGTAGGCCTGTTCTTACTGTTGATGGCACATTTTTAACAGGAAAATATACTGGCATACTTCTCATTGCATGTGGCATAGATGCTGATAACGGTCTATTTCCACTTGCTTTTACTATTGTCGAGAAAGAAAATAAGGACTCATGGGAGTGGTTCTTTGGTTGTCTACAAACTTGTATTCCAATCATTCCACGACGTATAGACTTGTGTATTATTTCTGATCGAATGAGTGGGATTTTTCCAGCACTTGAATCAAAATTGCATTGGGCTCAACATCGTTATTGTCTTCGACATCTTCGGGAGAACTTCCATAAGCAGTTCAAGTCCAAGGAGTTGAGGGACCTTATGTGGAAGGTGGGATCCACAACTGATACACATGAATTTGATCGTCATATGACTGTTATAGAAACCATAGAACCAGCAGCGAAGTCATATTTATTAGGCCAAAATCCAGTACATTGGGCTCTCGCATATGACAGAGGTTGCAGGTATGGTTCATTGACTACCAATCATGTTGAAGGGTGTAATGGAGTCTTAAAAGGTGTTACATGTTTGCCAATACAAGCGTTAATTGTTGCCACATACTATCGCTCTGTGACCATGTGGTTGTATAGGCGTAATCTCGCAAATAAGCGTGCACAAGATGGATTTAAATGGCCCTTTAGGGTTCATGATAAGCTTTATAATGTTCGAGAGGATGCAAAAAAATTGACAATACACATCCGTGTGAACAATGATGAATGGCTTGTTGGTGACATGGATGGATATAAATTTCAAGTAATAGTGCGTCCAAATGGTGGCAGTCAATGCAACTGTGGTTTTCCACAACAATGGCATTATCCATGCTCTCATGTTTGGGTAGCTGTAGACTCTGTCAATTGGGATCTTGATGCACTTGTGAGTGCATATTATACAAATGAGGCTTATCTAAATGCATACAGAACTGAATTTCGTGGTATTCCCGACAAGAGGTATTGGCCTCAATTTGATGAAAGTAGAGGTATTTATCCCTTATTACCCCCTAGGAAATGAAGGCAAGCTGGAAGACCAAAGAAAAAGAGAAGGCATTCAACTATGGATGTTGATCCAAATCAGTATACATATCACTGTCATAAGTGTGGAAGAAAGGGCCATAATAGACGCACTTGTCCTAATGTCATATGATGGCTGGTTATGTAATGTTTGCAATTTCAATTTACTCAAGTCATGTAATATTTGCAGTTTCAATTTCACTAAATTCATGTAATGTTTGTAATTTCAATTTCACTAAAGTCATGTAATTTTACAATTTCAATTTCACTAAAACAATGAATTTATAATGGTTTTTCTATAGATGGCTCATCGAAGGACATGGACATTTCACATGTCCGTAGAGTTAATCCAAATAATAGCTACGAAGTGCCTACAGGGAAAAATGGCTCATCAAACTCTATTGGATGATGACTGGAATGACGTACCAGATTTGTTGCACAACAAGTTAGGATTTATAGTGACAAAAGAACAAGCAAAATTTCATTGGCAATTTTTAAAGCAAATGTTTCACATGTATGAAGAACTTCTTGAGCTACCTGGTTGGTATTGGGATCACACAAAACAGAAAGCAATGCCAATCAATGAACAAGTTAAAAACCAGTTAGCTGTATCGCATCCAGAGATACATCGAGTTGTACATCAAATGTGGCCATTTTATGAACCTCTAGATGAGATATTGAATCAAATGCAGTAACTAATTGTTGTAGTTCATGTAGTTCATGTTGTTCGTGTTGTATTTTTATATTTTTCATGTAGTTCATGTTGTTCATGTTGTAATTTCATCTTATTTAATGAAGAATCTTGACAATCTTAAATGTTGTACAATATTTGCACTTTTCATTTAATGTGATATTTGTACTTTTCATAGATATGGCTCCTAGACAAGAAACCTACCGACTCTCCCAGCACCACATTATGTTGGCACAATGGCCTATTACTGACCAGGATGTGTTGGAAAATATTTCCATAGCTGGTTTTGGGCTTGTTCATAGGCTACCATGTATCCACCTTGACCCTACTTTAATCACTGCATTAGTTAACAGGTGGGACAACTCTAGCAATACTTTTAGGCTTCCCCCTTTTGAGATGAGTGTCACTCTTCAGGATGTTGCAGTTCTTTTAGGCCTAAGGATTGATGGCCCATCGGTTATAGTTTCATATCCTTTAGGTGTAGATGAGGGGCAATTTTCTTCATGGACTCACCTTTGTGAGAATTTCTTAGGAGATGCACCAGATGGGATGACTAAGGGGCATATCTCCTTGATTTGGTTGCGTGAGACCTTCAAGGATATGGATCTTACCGCGGGTGATGAAGAACAACAAGTAGAAATGAGGACAAGGTATACTAGGGCATATCTCTTATATTTCTTAGGTAGTTACCTTATCCCAGATAGTACATGGGATAGAGTTCATGTTAGGTACCTCCCTCTTGTGTCCGATTTTGCACGTTGTGGCACTCTATCTTGGGGTGCTGCAACTCTAGCTTTCTTATATAGGGAGTTGTATAAGGCAACCACCCGGTCTAGGAGCAACCCATCTATCAGGTTGTGTGTCCCTATTACAGCTGTGGTGTTGGGAGAGGTTGGGAATTGGATGCCCAGGTACAATTGCAATGCGCTGGGATGATTGGCCAGAAGATGTTCCATTGGGTTATAGGTTAAAGATCTACACAATTAATTTTTTTATTTGTCCAAATATTATGTATTGTTTATCTAAATTTAGTTTGTCAATTTAATAGGTGGCCTACCTTTGTCCAAAGGAGTCAAACTATCAGGGGAACAATTCAGTTTTACGATTCAGCATTTGATCAGATTTTGCCCTCACAGGTATAACTTACTTACCTCTGTTGTATGGTATGTTTTATTTATTTACAATTTACTCCGTTTTATATGATGCACGTTGTCTATATCAATAACAGATAGAGTTGACTCCTTACACTGCTGAGGTTCTTGAGAGATTGCCTGCCATTTGTAGAGATGGTAGTGATATTTAGTTGGCACGAGTGCCTCTGTTGTGATACACAATAGTGGAGTGGCACTTTCCCGACAGAGTACTTGGATAGTTTGGCTTTGTTCAAGTACAACCTACTCTTGAGCTGCCGCAGCTTAGCCGGATAGATGGGAGGGGTCATGCGGCTGAGGATTGGATGCTTCATTATAGGCAGGAGGTGCAGATGTGGAACAACAGACATGAGAGCTTAGTTCCCGCTCCACCAGCTGATACAGTCTTCAGTCCTCAGGTTCACTATGCATGGTATCATCCACAATACATCGTGCCCCCTCCAGCTATGCCTCCAAGCATATACTACCCGCAAAGTTATCGTCAGCAGGAATTTGTGAGTATCATTATTATTTTCTTTTACAAATTGTTATTATTTATCTTTGTTATTTGTAATATATGTAATTGGTCTTTATTATGTGTACATACTTTGTTTTACAGGTACAAACACAGGTGGCGATCCGAGCGGCATTAGAGCATGCCCCTGCACAGATCAGAGACAACATCTATAACATCCAGGGGAGTTACTTTGATAGTCTTTCCAACTATGCTCGGCCGTGGAATCCCATACCCACTCATACCACAACCCCTGAGCCTACTCCTACTCCTACTCCTACTGTTGAGCCCACTCCCACTCCCACTTCTCAGTTCATGTCATGGGGACCGACAGGGCCATATTTTTCAGGAGCTGCTTCATATTCCTCATTCATCACCCCACCTCAACCACCATCATACTATGGAGCAAGTTCTTCTTCTGCTCCAGACACTCCATTCCCACCAGCAATTATTCCCGAGAGCCGACCACCATCTTATGTCACATATTCACCTACTCCGTTTGATTTCTCAGGATGCACCCCACCTGATGCATCCTATCCTGGTTTTCCGAGACCCCTCACCCCACCTCCACCTTTTCATTTCTTCCCTGATGCTCGCCAGCAGCCTCCTACGCAGTTGTCCCCAGTTCAGCCGTCTCCAGATGACATCGGTACAAAGGATCCTGATGTAGAGGGACGTGGGCGAGGACGACATACTTAGTTTTTTATATATTGTACAGTTTTGTATGTATGCCTTTGTGAGGACATCTATTGTATGTGGATCTATCATATTATGATATCACATTGGTTCATTTTGGATCGTGTTGTTGTGGATCTATCATATTGTTCTGTTGTGTATTATTTTCTCGTCATGTTGGTTCATGTTTTAACCTTGTTTTTAATTGCTATCTCATTTTTTTGGATTAAGTTCTTATTATATAATCAATTAAGAACCAACCGATGTTGGTTGCAATACACTTATATATTCCATATACATGTTACGACCTATTGAAATTGACAAATTTATAATAATTCGGTATATTATAGACATCCAAATACAAGTGAACGAATTATAAATGTACAAATATAATCAATATTGTTAATATACATATCAATAACCATGAAACAATATAAGTGACTGCAAAAATATGATTAAAAAAAGCAATGCATCCTACATGGAGAGGCATTGGAGCAATGTGTCGTGCATGGAGACGCATTGATCAATGCGTCCCTGCGGGGGACGCATTGGTCCCACAGGAGGGCAATGCGTCTCGGTTAGGGACGCATTGCTCTGTTGTGGGACCAATGCGTCTCTTGTTGGGACGCATTGGCCCACAACAGAGCAATGCGTCCCGAGCCGAGACGCATTGCCCTCCTGTGGGACCAATGCGTCCCCCGCCGGGACGCATTGCCTCGCGTGAGAGCAATGCGTCCCCCGCCGGGACGCATTGCCTCGCGTGAGAGCAATGCGTCCCGACAGGTAACACATTGCTCTAAAATGTGTCATTTTGGGCAATAAGTTCAAGAATGTGCTATTTAGGTAATTAAAATTGGCAAATGTGCCATTTAGGTTTTTTTTTCTAAGAATTTCGACATCCCGCGCACTTGTTTTGTGCCCTTCGGGTGTATAGTTATATTAGCAGAATGCGTCCTCTGTGTCCACAACATCTCATTCCTTACTCGTGGGCCACGGCGGGAGTATACGGCCGAAAATTGCTGGGCACCCGGAAGATGTGAACCGAGTTTATACACATAATAGCCGTGACATGGCATGACCAATGGACCACCAATGGGCTTTACTACATTCAGATTCACCGTTACTCGATACTATTCCGGACAATCTTAATCACATATCTATCTCAAAAACCCACCCTAGGAATACTAACAGGGTGTTCTCACGGCAAGGATTAGTTAAAACACATTTGTAACAGGGGTCCGAAATAGTGAAATTGGACCCGGCTTTACTAGCTAGTCCCAAGAATAAGAAACGACAGAGTAATACTTAAGAAATACTCTATGGTTTAAGACCTCCCCTCAAGTCGTGCCTGGAGAGAATTGAAGGCCCAACTTCGTTGAGAAGTCGGAAAGCATCTTTGTCTAGTGAAATATGACCCGACTTTACTAGTTAGTCCCAAGCATAAGGAAAGACAAAGTAATACTTAAGAAAAACTCTATGGTTTAATACCTCACCTCAAGTCGTGCTGGAGGCCCAACATGGTTGAGAAGTCGGAAAACATCTTTGTTCAGAGATTTGTAAACAAGACTGCTAATTGATCCTTTAAAATGACAAAGTGATGTGAAACACATCTTGAATAAGAAGAACAAAGAAGATAAACGACAAATTTCAAAATTAAATTCATATTCGATTGTTTGGACGAAGGCCCCGAGTTGGTTTTTATAAGATTACATGACTTGACCTATAAGTAATGGAAATAAACTCCCATTTAACAAAATTCGGAATTAAATAAAATCTAAAATAAAGAAAAGCATAAAATATTTAGTACTAAGTACATTAAATACATAATTTGTACTTAGATCGTAAAAATAAAAATAATAAAGCCTAATACATCTTGCATCAACTCCCCCGGGGTTCGAAAGATGAGCCACCGGTGAGTCAAGTACTTATTCTACACAGGCTCTCCCAAAAGTAATTGATGGTAGGATAAATGTATTGGAAGATGTCATGCAACCTCAATCATGTCATAATGTGCACGCGGTAGTAGATACTTTATCTTTGGAGCATTTTCAAGTTTCCATGACACCAAAGTGGTAGTGTAGCCATCAACAACTCGAAGAACATAGATGTTGTGGTGCAAGGTTGACATTAGCATCCACTAAAGGAAGCATCGAGGAATGAACATGTACCATATAAATATTGCTTGGACTCTTGACGTCATCCCTTACTAGAAGTGGTGGAGGTTTATCTCGGACTCATCTGAGTGGGGAGCACATCATCATCATCTTTCACATCAACCTTGTATGCATTGTTACTGATCTGGTAACTCAAAGGTAAGACTCGTTCCATGAACAAAAGATGCAGTTCAATCCATGTGTAGAGTGGGATCGACTAGTTCTTGGTTGTTCCACCATGCTAAAGCAAATCCTCTAAACTCAGTGGCGATCAGGAGTTTGGTTGCATCACCCATAGTTTTGAATATCTGGAAATACTTGTCAGCACAGTGCAACCAAACAAGCACAATCTTGGAGTCACACTCACCATAGAATTCCTATATCTTCATGTATTCTGTCTTGACGTGGCTACTGCAGACTAGATGTTACAAATACTTATCTTTCTTCTTTGCAAAGTCATTTAATCAATGTTGAATGTCTGCCAAAATAGAACAAATTGCATGCACCTTGTGAAGAGTTGCCATGATTTTATGGAGAAGAAAAGAATGCCTTCATGAAGTTGGTGTAGATGGAGGTGGCATTGAAATGAACTTTGATCTAGTGTGCTCGACCTACATATCAAACTCTGAGGTGAGTTGGATGGGGGTGGCAGAGGGCCAGTGACCCCTTGATTGGGAGTTCTGAGGCGAGAGCCCTAAAACAATTTCAAGGCTACTTACTAGTAGCCTAGACGTCTGGGGCTGGTGGAGCTAACAAGAGAGGGTAGAAGTTGTTGATGGGAGCAACCTCTGGTAGGAAAAGAAAATTGGGAGTTTTGAAAGTGTTGATAGGTTGTCGACAGTACAAGGTGTCGTATGGAATGTCACTCTAGGTGTTTGTGGGTACTAGGATGGGGATGATAGGTGGGATCTGGTTGGCTTGACGAGGCTTGCAGTAGGGCAGCAGATGCAGTTGGGGATTTGTGACTGGGATCAGGCACAAAGGGGAAGGCTTAGGCTAACAGGAAAATGGTGGATGAGAGGGAGTCAAGCATGTTGTTGGTTTCATTTTTGGCAAAGGTCAAGTTAGGCGTGAGCTTGTGGGGTCTAGGTGGTAGGAAGGCAGGTGGAGAAACCGATGGTTCTCTCAAGGCCACTGGATATTAGTGGTGAGAATCTGGTTCATGTCGTGGACTACCGATGGGGAGTTGGCAGTAGATGATTATCACTAGATCCACGGGGTATTGGATGAGGGGATGACAGACCATGAGGTGACAGACGCCTGGATTCAGGGTCAGAAACTTGAAGGTCAGATAGAGGATATATACATGAGTATCGGGTTTGTGTGAAGAGTGGGAGGGGTTACGTTTGCATGGAGAGGGGGAGGTATCTTGTGACCGATTTTGCAAGCACAAGGGGCTACAAGGGTATGTTGATGAGACTTGAGGTCCATATAGTAATGCAGTTGTCAGCTATGGACCGAGCATTGTGTTGGAAATGGGTCATAGGCTGATTGCTAGAGTCTTACTGGACGCTTTGACGTATAGGGAAACACGGGTTGTGGATGGAATCTTGTTGTCGTTAGGTAACATGAAGGGGAAGTAGTGGAGAAAATGAAAGAGGAGGGGGAATGAGAAGAGGTCATACCCTAATGAATTTAGGGTTTGGCTCTGATACAAATTGATGTGGAACATATCTAGAATAAGAAGAAGAACAAAGAAGATAAATGATAAATTCTCAAAATTCAATTCATATTCAATTGCATGGACAAAAGGCCTTGAGGCTTTATAAGATTAGATGACTTGACCTACAAGTAATGGAAATAAAATCCTATTTAACAAAGTTTAGAATAAAATAAAACCTAAAATAAAGAAAAGCATAAAACATTTAAGACTATGTACATTAACTATATAATTTGCACTTAGATCCCAAAATATAAAAATAAAGCAAAAACAAATAGAATAAAACCTAATACATCCTACATCACAAAGTGAGTTGTAAAGTTATCGAAAGTAACTTTTTTCCTTATATAATGATAATCCAATTTTATATTTTTTGTCCGAGAGCGGAGTTCAAGATTCATAGTAAGACAGTGTGCACAGAGATTGTCATAGTACATAGTTGGGATATCTTGTCACATTTTGAGGTCTTTAAGAATGTAGGAAAACCAAGTACATTTAGCAGGTATAAGAGAGAGAGAGAAAGAGAGACTAATACTCACTTGCTATGCTAGATTTGAATTTTGTAGGTTGTTTTTTAGAATACAAGAGGATATAATTTTTTTTCAAGAAAATAAAAAAATCACACATACTCCGTTGTGCCAAAGGTCAACCTACCTAGTCAGCATGAGAAAAGCTCGATATAGAAATCAGAAAATCTTTGTAGACTTGAATTTCCAAGTGTGTAATACCTTTTATATATTATAATATGCATTTAACCAGTGAAAGATGAGTGATTGTAGGATTTTGGAGAAATTGACAAGCAATGTTGACTACATATGTTAGGTCTGATCTCATAATAGCAAGATATTGTAGTGAGCCAACAACTCTCTGATAAACACATGGATTAGAGACTAAAACTCATTGTTGCTTGATGTATTCTCAAAGAAAAGATGAGGTGATAGTGGTGCTAATAGGATTGTAGTCAGCATCTCTCATTGTAGTAACTCTTTTACATACATAGTCTGATGTAACAAGAGTCCCATCAGAGTTAGACATCACTTCTATTCTAAGAAAGTAGGGCAAATTCATATTCTAGTTTAAGAATGGAACTAGCAATTAGCTTATCATCATTTCTAGTTATTAAGATGTCATTAGTAAAAGATATGCAATTTGGTCGTGATGAGCATACAAAAACAATGATGAGTCTAATGTACTTGTGATAAAGCCCAATTCACTCAAAGCCTCAATGATACTATTGTATCAGGCTCTTGAATCCTGTACTACACCATATAATGCTTTTGGTAATTTGCAAACATGCGGTGGATGAGAAGAATCAATAAACCTAGGTGGTTGTGTCATAAATACCTCTATATCTAGGTCACCATTCAAATTCACATTACATACATCCACCTGGGTTGTATTGCTATTCTTGGAGACTGAAATGTATAGAACAATTTTAATGGTTGGTGATTTTACCATAGGACTAAATTTTCTAAATAATTGACACCTTCTTGATTAAATTCTTTTGTAACTAATATAGCTTTCAGCCTGTTTAAACTACCATCAACCTCTATTTAAGATTTTTGAAAACTCATTTACTACCAACTACATTCATGTCTGGTGTTCTCTCAACTAGAGACAATTGATTGTTGTTGTGAAGAGCTTTGAGCTCATCTTTCATAGCCTATGACCAACCTTGATGTTGTAGTGAAACTTTCACATGTGGGAGGTATGAGCTCAGTAATTAACACATACTTAGGATTGGGTTTCCTTACCGAAACTTTCCCTCTGATAATCACTTGATGCTCCTTGATCTCTTGACTGCAAACAAGGTCATATATATTATTTTGTGAGGCTTCAAGATGCTCTTCTTGACGATCAACAATAGAAGACTAATTTATTAATTCCTGACTACTCTTCTTGTAATTGCTATTATTAGACATAGATATAAGATGACTAACCACTTGTTCAACATAATTTGATTTGTGTACAATAGGATTCATGTCATGCAGACTTATACATGCATGTGTAGTAGTACAATAGAAGAAATAATGTTCTTGGATGTTGTGAACTCAAACACATCTATACAACCAATTGGTTTAGAATTTGGTACAACTAAAGGTTGTTCAGAATAATTCTTAGGCGTGATCATATATGTAGGACTAAATACGGTGTTTGAGTTATCAAATGAATCTACAAAGTCTTTCAGATTAAGAGTTTATTCAACTTGAATCATGTTTTGTTCTTTAGGTCGACAGTGGAACATAGTTTCATTGAAAATGACATGTTTAGAAATGTACATGTGTTTACTAGGAAGATGTACACATTTATAACCCTTGTGTTCTGAACTTATCCTGTAATGACACATGGTAATGACCTTGGATTCAATTTATCTTGTGTATAATCATGAAGATAAGGAAATGACATAGACCCAAACACACAAAGATGATTGTAATCATGTAGTTGTCCATATGTCATTTCAAATAGAGATTCATTATTTACAATAGGCATAGGGAATCGATTTATAAGATTAGTTGTTGTACAAAAGGTTTCAATATTCAATAGTATTTTGGTAAATGTTCCTTAAACATCACAAACAATCCAAGTTCTACAACATGTATATGTTTTTGTTCAATAGCTCCATTCTAAGTTGAGTCATGAGGATAAGACAAATAATGGATTATCCCATTGTTAGTCATGAACTATTGTAATTGTTGATTAACAAACTCACCACCACCATCACTCTGAAACATTTGGATTTCTTTATTAATTTGTGTATGAATCATATTGTAAAAGGACATAAAGATACCATATAAATACCTCTAGTATTTCTTAGGAAATAACCGAATGAATCTAGTGTGTTTATCAATTAACAAAACATAGTACAAAAAATTATTATATGACAATAGTATAGTCGTCCCCCATACATCACAGAGAATAACATGAAATGGTCACGTAAACCTTATATGTTGATAGACAACATAGACTTTTTTTATTCTTACTAAGTTCATAGCTATAGACTTTTTTTATTCTTACTAAGTTCATAGCTAGTAAAAATATCACTATTCTTGAAGAGACATGATATAACTTTTCTATTGCACAAATGTTGAAGAACATCTTTATTTGGAAGTCCAAGTCTTTGACGTTACATTCATCCATGTTTTTTATCGATTCCATTTGAAGAAAAAAAAAATTTGGTGTAGGCATAGCCAACAAACACATGTCACAATCACATCATCCCCTGGATAGATTGGTGTGTGTCCTAGAGTTGTTTGTGTACACCATGTCATTTATGAAGATAAAATAGCAAGGAAAGCAAGATGTTAGTTTAGATACAAAAAGAAAATTGTGTTTAATATCGGGAACAATAAGGATTTGTTCAAGAGGAACATAGAAATATCTTTTCAGTATCCTTCTCTAGTATGATTGATAGGAATTAAATTTCCATTCCCTACCCATGATTGAATCTTGACCTTTGTAAATAGAAAGATTATCAGGTGTACTTAAAGTTTGTACTACATGATCTGTAGCACCAGATCAACATGAAATTCTATAATGTCATCTTCATTCAGTTTCATTGTAGCAAGACCGACAATTGTATTCTAAGTTAGGTTCTTAGGAATGTCATAAGTCTGATAGGAATTATTGTATATGTTCTAGCACTTCATAGAATTGTGGCCTCTCTTGCCACAAATTTGATAGTATGGTGTAGTCTTGTTTGAGTTGTCTTGAGAGACTTGGTGAGTAGCTTGGGAGAAACCTCTATTGTGGGAATTAAACTGACTGGTGTTTTGTACATGACCATTGCCTAGTATCCCCTAAATGTAGCTGTTATATTGATTACTTCCTTGTCCCCTAGAAGTGAAACTTACTCTTCCATTGAACTTGATATGATTGTAGAATTGTTTCCCGCTATCTGTAACTTGGTTGATGGTACCATCAGATATCCTCTATTTGTATAGAATATCATAGAGTTAATAGGATTTATCCTTTGTGACTTTCTTCTCTAAAAGTCCTGAAGAAGAGAGACTGGATCAGAATAATATGGAATCAGTGGTTTTATCATAGATCTAACAACTCCTTCATATTCTATATGATCTAGGCCACTAATATAGTAAAACCCGTTTCTGATCATTAACAAAATATCCTATAGCATTTAATTGATCACAAACATTTTTAAACTTTCTATGATAGTTAGAGAGAGTTTGTTCCCTTTTAAAATGTATGCAACTGTAGTTTCAATTCAAACTCTCAACAGATGTCTGGCATCTAATGGTTTTGTCCATTACTTCTTCAGTGAGAGAGATGAATATCCATCCTTTTAATAGTGTATCAGTATTCAACCCGACTTTGTACTTATGATTAGCATCTGGTAGACCATGGTCATCAATAACAATAATTGGTGGAGATTTCTTAGTGTCTTCAAGAGATCCTTCTAGAAACACAATTCATCAAGATTTTCTAACTTGAGACTCCTAAAGTAGAAAGTCATTTAGGTTTAATTTGATTGAGATGAAACTAAGTACACAAAGGATTCTTTTATGAATCTAATGTGATCATTCAATCTTTTTAAAAGTATGTGCTTTAGAGAAACAATATGCAACCTAATTGTATTATATTTCATGAGCTTGATGCTTGCAAAATTTAACCTTTTGACACTTATCAATTGGTCAACTTGTACAATTGTTCATTTTCCAGCCACATTTTGTGGGTTCATACTCAACACCAGGGAGAAGATTAACGTAATGGCTACTATACATTGCAGAATTGATCCTTTAAAGAGTTAACCCATCCCCATTAGTGGATATAAAATAAAAACATATAAGAACTCAACTAGAAACTAGAGGCGAGAAGAAATCCCAAAAATGAGAAGAAACCCTAGAAATGTGAATCTAGGGAAGCACGTGAATATATGAAGTGTAGAGGGAGATGAAGTAGAGTTGGGTGTGAAGCTCTCAATTTAATTCAAATGGTAACCAATGATTTCAAAGTGAATATCATCACATATAGAAAATATGTTTGCCCTTGTGGTCCTTAACTAGTCATGGGATACATATATTCAAAATATGCAATATTACAATTTTAAAGTGCAGAGGGAGATGAAGTAGAGTTGGGCATGAAGCTCTCAATTTAATTCAAATGGTAACCAATGATTTCAAAGTGAATTTCATCACAGATAGAAAATATGTTTGTCCTTGTGGACCTCAACTAGTCATGGGATACATAGATTCAAATTGTGCAATATTACAATTTTAAACTTATACTTGTGAATGTGTATATCATCTAATACCACCTATAGTTTGTGCTGAGTAATTACAAACCTAGTTTGGAGAGCAAAAACTTGAAAGAGCTCTTGGGAAAGGGCTTTGTGAACAGATATGTATGATGATATTGAGAGGGTATACAAGCAATTATTGTTACGGCACATCCCATTATCACACAGACAACGAAATACCATGTGAAAACATACGGAAACACCATAAACCATATATACCAAAAACACATGTTAATTAAAACCATTTGTGAAAAGCAGATAAAAGGGAACTATTACATTCAAATCCTCATCATGCAAGAAAACATGTTATATAAATATTTACAAGCCTTGATATATGTCCACAGTCTGTAGGAACCAGTTGTCATGTCAGCACCAAAGTTCATCACCTGTTAATACATACATAATGGGCCACACCAGACCAACAACAGGATATACAAAGCTACATCAGCTATACATCATAAAATGTCGTCAAAACACCTCCGAGGACCTAAAAGTATAGGGATGACTCTAGGACTCTACTATAAAACAACCAAAAAAGCAGTATATCCATCTCTTGCCTCATACTGCTCTTCTTGCTTCTTGGCCGCAACCTCACGACCACCACCACATCTAGCACGATCACCTAAAAAGGTTATAAACCAACGGGGTGATACATACAGTCCCAGTGAGAAACATAACTCCCCACCGAAACTATAAAACTTCAGGAAAATAGGTAAAGTAGATAACTGATATCAGCAAATCATAGGAGCAGCATCCTGAGCAGAACTTATTTTTTTAACAATCTTATCAGATATCCAGGAGGCATATATCCAGATATTTCTTTATGGAACATGATTGACAAGATAAGCTTTATAAGAACGTATCACAAGATATACGGAACATACAAATAGCTGCAAGGTATAATTAGATCAACTATACAAGCAAGGCCGCAATCAATGTTCTGTGTTTTGCCTTAAGCAATATATTCTATACGGCTGGGTTACGGTTTATTATGCCCTGAGGAAGTGAGCCGTCCCTCTCAAATCCAACCTTTGGCTGTGAAGCCCAAAAACTGGTTCCATAAAAGGTCATTGGGAGAGCCGAACTTCATGACCTCACCTCTTCGTGGTTAGTGCACGAAAACCAAAGCAGAACTACAACCTCTTTCTTGAGTGGCCTCAGCCATAGGGTCAGCTCTGTAGGCTACCCTTCTATAATATTGAGCCATGGGCCTATTCACCATGCTCTATAATTACTGAGCCATGGGCCTATTCACCATGCTCTATATACAACCACAATTGTACTCAAATCCTCCTACTTTCGACTAGGAGAAACCTCGTATATTCAACAATATGTGCTCCAGGTAATCCCACAGGATAAACCTATTTCACCATCACCAACTACTAACGATGATGAATCTATGGCCAAGGAAAACTACATGATATGTTCCACTATAATTTATTAGTATATTTTAAGTGGATTGTTGAGGCAACCAAGTGGTAAAACATAACAGCATTGAGTTGCATTATTACCATGGGATCTCAATCCCTCATCACCTAATGCCACTGCCTCTCAAGGCTTACTTCATCGCCATGGGATAGAAATCCCTTATCTCAACATCAGAGGATAACACCTTAACTAGGCACTCAGCCTTTATCAGGTCAACAGACATTTACACATCATATGGTTGATACATGGTATCCCATCAATCAAGGATTATCATTATTCATTGTGACATATACCTCATAGCTCTTACCTGGCTATGAATTTATCTGATACACATGCATGGTTAGTATGCATATCAAGAGAGATAACTTAAATCACCAAACATATAGATCTTTATGATTATCATGGTATTAGGGTTTAAGGTACATGATTGGATCGACATCCATGATTATAATTACATGAAGCACAAAGATGTATCTTGTAAACTAATTACATTATTGTTATCAAACCATGAGCATCCATTATGCCTTAATATCTCATGAGCATGATCATTATCAAGGAATACATCCCTATGATTTCACAACCATAGCCTAGTCATACATCATTGGTCCCAACCTTTCATCCATAACCCATCATCCACAAGGTATAAGAAAGTAACTACTAGGGTTTCCCGGGTTAAGTATAACCCTCACCAAAGGTACTGTCTTCCCTCACTAGAGATGTGGCGGGAAGCACCATCCCTCACCCAAAGGGGTAGTGGGTAGGATCATATCCCTCACAAAAACTATAACGGCTAGGGAACTTAGCCACACATATCGGCCATCCAAGTCGTGCACCCATGCACCAAGGGTATCGTGCAACCAGGGCTAGTGTTGTGCCATGCAACCTGATCCAAGAGAGTATCATGCATCCAAGTGCAAAGGTGTGTCGGGCAGCATATAGGAACCTCTCATCGTCCAAGACCCTATCGCCCACTAGGGTTAGGGTTACCTATCGGCCATCCACATCACCATATCGTCTATGGCCATGTCGATCAAGGTCATGGCACCCAAGGAGCCCTATCATCCAACTAAGTTAGGCACTACATATAGGTCACCACTAAGGCATCTATCTAGGGTTTCACCACCCAAGCACCATATCGGGCAACATCAAAACCAACCCATGTCACCCAAGGCACAAAACAGAGATATCTACCAAGCACTATGTCGGCAAAATGGACATCCAGGGTTCAAAACTCCCAAAGCCTTCTTGGGTAACAAGGCATATCTCCCAACAACACTAACATGGTGAAGGGGGTCATATCGGGCAACAAGGTCAACAGAACCCAACTTAGCATATCGTCCAAGACAAAACCCTAGTAAAGGGGTATCGTGCAAAGCACCAAAAAGGGTATCATGCAAGGGCACAAGAACCACATCGGTTTGGTCATCATAAACCACAAGACCAACATCATCAACCCTAATAGATCAAGAGAGTCGGCTCACATCTCAACAATCAAGAGAGAGGGGTTTTGCACAACCTCCATCACATATCGTCCATCAAGGTAGGTCATCCATATCGGTCAACCCTTCAACCTCAACTAGGTCATCAACAACTAAAGGCTCACCTCTCAAATCTATGGGGAGAGTAGGGTATTGCCCAAGCAACTAGAATATAGACTCACCTCTCAACGACTAAGGAAGAGAGGGGTTTTGCCTACACCACTAGAGCTCAAGCTCACTTCTCAAAACCGAGAGAAAGGGGTATTGCCCCAAGGAAAACCTAATCCATAGGTTCATCCAACAAGGTCCAAGGTCATACAACTATAAACATCATAGCCACTAAGTCCCACAAGATTAAAGGTACAAACTAGAGCAAGAAACATATCCAACAAGATGCAAGGCTGATCAAGATCACATATGAGCATGCAACATAAAAGAAAGTAGTATAGCTAGGGTTAGGAGTAATGTAACCCACCTCAAGAAAGCTCCAAGCTCCCAAGCTCCAAGCACCACCTTCGGCCACCACAAGAAGAGAAGCAAAGCTCATAACCACCACAGTCGAAGAACAAGTAAGAAGGAGAAGAAGGTTCTAAGGAGAGAGGGGAGATTCTTACCAAGGAAGTAAGACCCTTCTAGGGTTCGACCACCACCTAGAGGAAGAAGAAGAAGAAGAAGAAGAAAGACTCCACTAAGGAGATCGGCCACCAAGCTTGCTCTACCAAGGGAGGTGTATTAGCCACCAAAGGAGAAAGGAGCAACTAAAGGAACTAAAGAGCTAAGCAACTAAGGAGAGGGTTACATATATACAAGAGGGTCTATGGGGCGCCCACCTTGGTGTTGCTCCACATGTGCATGTCTAAGGCACCACTTGTCTAAAGCCATGCCACCTTGCTAAACCACATGCACATGTCATGCCACCATGTAAAAAAGGATTGGCCACTTGTCCAAGGTATGGTGACAAAAACAAGGCAAGGTCAAAGTGGTCACCTTGGGCGACACACCCCATCTGGGCGACACAAGTCACCAAGGTGCTCTTTGCACGACACAAGGCCTCAACAAGGCAAGGCAAAGCAAAGCAAAGCCCAACAAAGCTCAACAAGGCCCAAAACTACTCAAGCAACGAGCCCAACCCATCCTCTTAACCCTAGAGGATGCAAGGAGAGAGCGAAACATCTGTCAAGGTGACAAACTTGCACGTCAACCCTAAAATTTGGGTTATTTGCAAGTTGCACCTCCAACTCTCAACAAAACACAACAAACCCTAATCACAACCTCAGGTGATTAGCAAGCTTCTAAACACAAGGTTTAGGCAAAGAAAAAAGGGCAAACCCAAAATGAAGGTCAGGATCCTTAGAATTATGATATGTCTCAATACCACTTTCTTGCAAACAAAATGATGGTGGATTTCTATTTAATGTACCTTAGCATGAACCTGAGTTGATGTTTGTGTATTGGGTAACACTGAGGTCATCACAAAAGAGTTTCACTCGATGTGGTAGAGAAACACATACATCTTTAAGAAGAAAACATAAAATACAATTTTTGTAGTAGTAGATATGAAAAAGATGTACTCTTTGAAACTTTAACAATTCAAGATATATTATTTATTTGAAGTACAATATCCAAAAGAATATGTAGAATCCCACTATTGATCATTTTATTAATGGAGAAGGAGAACATCTAATGTGTAAACCCAGTGAAATCATACTTTTTAGATATCTATGGATCATTTTGATAAGAAGAAGGTGACTAGTGGGGGTTAGGCTAGAAACTAGCAAGCTAGGTTCACAACATAAGCTATTTCAGTTCTTCTAATAGTAATATTGATTGAAGGCTCCCAATTAATATTTGATACATGGAGGAATCTTGTACCAATGAAGAATCCCAAATAGGTATAGCACATTATTTGAAGTCTATCATATTAACATGGCGTAAGACATCAAGATTGTGTTTCTCATGATTTACAAACATACCTTTAGCATGTTTGGATACTTGAATTCCTAATAAACTATCTAGGTTACCCAAACATTTTTTTATCACGTGGAACCCGTCCTATGAAAAGCCACTTTTCAACTGACCCAAGCATGTAAACTCTGGGTATGAGAGAGTGTGATTGGGTCACCCCCTCCTATGCCCAATCAATGTGGAGTGCATTCATAGAGTACCTCCAGCGTGATTTGAATTTGGTTCCTTCATTAAGACTTACCAAGCTCTTACTAACCGGGCTACTCAAGCCAGACAAGTACGCAAATCCTTCAAATTGAAAGAATTGCTTAGGTAAATTTAGAATTGTACCAACAAAGAAGAAGCACTGCATGTGACAATTATATCAACACCATTTAATAGGTGGTACAAAACAATGAATTCATTGATGAAAACAAAAGGAGAAGGATCTACACTACTACATTTGAAACCATAAAAATAGATAAACACCCAACTTAAAAAATTCGGAATGCAGAGTTTGTTTAGTCCCTTATAAAGTGTTGGGAAGTTTCATAAATAGTTATGATGATTAGAATTGACAACAACATTGTGGATACTCCATATGCACAATGTCAAGAAAATCTTCAATAAGTAAACATTGCAAATATCAATTTGTGTAATTTTCAATTGAAAATTTGCATTGGTTAGCACCATGCATATGTATCAAATTTGAAAAATGGATTGTAGTTTTCTTTGTTGAAATTTCCTTCCTCCTAGCCATATCCTTTCACCACTAACCTTGCCATTGATTTCTCCAAAAATCAAATAAATTTCATGTTTGTTTTAAAAACCCATATGGAACCAATAATTTTCAATATGAAGAGGTCTTGGAACTAAAAATTCAACTTTTATTTGAATGCAAAGTAGTTCAATATTGAATCACATAAATAAGAAATTTTATCATTAAGAGAACATTTAATGGAATTGGATAGCCAATATAGAACCAATTTTACTAAGGAATACTTTGGGTTTATTTTAATGACCCCCACTTTTCACTGAGTCATCATATGATAATTGTTAGAGGTATCTCTAGTAATACTACAAAAAACTAGATATCAATTACTAGAGTTGGTGTCAGTGGTAACCAATAGACCCATGTCAGTAGGTGTCTCCATCTTATTAGATGGGTAGGGATTGTCCAAGCTAGTAGTAGGACTTGGAGAATTCACATCATAATCAAGGAATTTATTGTTAGAAACTATGTCAATGGAAGATACTTTACTTTAAAGTGGCATATTTGATTACTTTGATTATGAAGAAATATCAAATTAGTATTCCTAGAAATAATAGTACCACTACATTGATCAAAATCATTTTCCATTTATGTTAGTATTTGTTGACATCCAAGAAGAAATCAGATTATGAAGGTCCTTGTCAGGACCTTTGATGGAAAGATGTCACTTATAGAAGCATTTATGAAATATTAGAAAAAATACCAGTCCTCCAAGTGCAAGATTTGAAGGAAAATATTCCTAAAATGAAAAAATGTGTTCATTGAATGTCACATGTCTTGATAAATATATTTTATAAGTAGAAATTTCGAAACAATGATATCCTTTGAATGTTTCACTATAGTCTAGAAAGACACATGGAAATCATCTTGGGTTGACCCTTATGTTAGTTATAGTCCCTTAAGAAAGGAAAACATATACATCCTCAAGACTTGAGTATATCATAGTTAGGTTCCCGATTTTACAATTTGTTTATTGGATATGCCTAATCATGAGACTTTGTAGGAACTATTTTTTATTGTATAGGTGTTATAACCAAAGTATTTGACCCAAAAGTTTCTTGATAAATCATATTAAAATAACACTATAAAGTCGAGTTCCACTACAAACCATTATTTTCTTTCAAGATTGGAACATTGTTCAAATGTATAAAGACAAGATAATTGACAAATAACGCCTTGATGCTTGCATTAACTAACTCTCCACCATCATCAAACATAAGAGATTGAACTTTTTTGTATTAAATAACTCTCATCCATACAATAAAAAAAAGCTTTAACATTTTGATTTATTATTCAAAGGTAATAACCAAGAGTAGCATATGCATCATCAACAATCAAGGAATAATATGAGTATCTTTGTTATGTAACAATTGGAGATTTTCCCCAAAGATCACACAAGGCCTATGCAAAAGGAATATGGTACTTTCGTCCTTATTGACAAACAATAACCTATTTTTTTGCCAATAATGAAGCTATATCATAATTGTAAACTTCTATAAGGTGAAGTAATCATCTAATTTTGTTCATATATCATCTAGTTTCACAATTTCAATGATCAAATTCTCTATGAAAAATAGTAGAAGTCTCGATATATCACCTATATCTAGAAACCCTCTTAGACCAGATGAGTTGACGGTGTACATTACTTCCTTATGCTTCTCTTGAATTGGTGAAAATATTTTAAGAGAATTATATCCTTGAAAAATATGAAATGGCACTAGAATCCATTAGTCAACTAAGAAATATGTAAAGGTATCTTTTCATACTAGGAACAACCCAAACTCTCTGTGAAAGAATTGGAGATTTAAGTATAATATAAAGAATCCCCATATGAGAAATAAGTAATAATGTATCTTCCCTGTCATTACAAAATCACATACTCTATCCAAGATGATATTTTTCAATATACATGTGTCTATCTAGGATGGCATTTTCCAATATACATGTGTATTAAGCAACATGGTTTGTTTCTCTTGAGTCAACCTACCAAACATTCATGTGAAAGATTTCAGCATTATTTATGGGAATAGAAACTAGTGCCTTTGCTTGCTCACTAGAAACTATCAGTGGTAAGGATACAATAACCTCAAGGCTTTTACAGTTGTTATTGAACCTATGCCAATAGAGAATGGCTTCAGGACCTCCGTTGTCATAGATCTAGTAGAACACAAGAGGTTTTCACTGTCTAGACAAACACTATGATTGAATCATCTATCTTGTTAGGAGAATTACATGTCATTTCTAACTCAAAGAAAAAATGAAATCTAGTTTAACTATTATTCAGATTAATGTTGACTAGGATCCCCTTCCTATCTTTTTCCACTAGAAATTGGTCTTTTGTCATGAAAGAGAAAGATTAAGATTAGAGGAGGAACCGATAATAAATCTAAGCATTTCATGATCATTTAATAGCGAGAATCATATATAGGTAAAGGAGGTATCATCATATAAATAATCAAGGTTCCAAAATATTTCCCTATTTTTCTCAAAAGAAAGTACTAAATGTGATCAAGGAGTGATTTACCGATAGTGTGAAGTTAATTATAGATTTTATTGAATTCTTGAAGGTATTGTGTCACCAATTTGCTTACTTTTAGGATGTGTCACAACTTTCTCATCAAATTAGATCTTCTTGGCTGAGTGACATTGCAAAAAAATTTACCTAGTGCAGTCTAGATCTATGTTGAAGTAGTAAGGAAAAAATGACTCCTAGTACTTGAAATAGTGTCCCCGTGATCCACCCCTTGACACTTTTTCTATCCACAGTTATAAAGATAAATTAGGCTAGGGGACTTAATACCTTCATTGGTGATTATGACCTTTTTGAGGCTGTTTTTATGAAGTAGTAATGGAATGATCTCCCTTAATAAACGAAATATAAACATCCAAAATACATGATCATCTGATAGTTAATTTTGTTGTTGTAAAATTTACTTATTGAAGATGCAGACCATGAGATTTATAAGATATTTGTTTTATTATACAGGTTGCACTACTAAAGGTTTTAACCCAGAAATTCTTGGTACATATGATCAAATAACATTGTGCAACCTAGTTCTACTACATTCTTGTGCTATCTCTCAACATCACCAACCTATTAATGTGTATAAGAAAGAAGCTAATTCATGAAGAATGTCTTGATTAATCACAGATATATTCATCCTTTTATTAAGAAACTCTCCATGACCAACATTTCATAAGTTTGTATCTTTTATCAAACATTTTTCAATCATATATAGAAGAAAAAATACATAAACCATTTAAATTTATTCATAAAAGGTAAAAACAAAGAATAGCATGTAAATTCATCAACAAATATGGTGTACTATGAGTATCCTTTTTTTGAGACAACTAAAGATTTACAACAAATGTCATAGAAGACATGTGCAAAAGGGATATTGTACTTCATATGCTGCTTGAAATCCAAGAACTTTTGTTTTTAACCATTAATGCTTCAATTGAAAAAATCAGAAATTTTTATTAGACGAAGTAATCATCTAGTTTTGCGCCATGTATCTTTGTACTTTATGATTGATACAACGCAATAATCTATGTCAAATAGTAGATGTCACACTTTGTCCACCTATAGATAGCAAACCTCTTGGTCTAGGTTCATTAGTTTATACAAATATTTGATAAGAAATATATAGCAGGAAAACATAAACAACACAAGAAGTCATTAGTCAATTTAGAAACATGCAAAAAGTTTCTTTTCATACTAGGAATAAGTAAGACTCTCTCCAAAAGGAACTTGACACTTGTGTATAATTAGTTGTTTCCAAACATGTTTACAAGGACATCTATAAATTTATGTTCTTATATCGTTATTTATGTGGTTTTTTTCCTATTCTATGAATTTGTGATGTTGATTGATTGCATGTCTTAAATATTAGTTATTTAATAATATTTTAATTTACATCATACCAAACTGTTATTATTGCATGTATAAGCCTTTATTATGGGAAATATGTAGAGGTGAACTTCAACGAGTTTGTCAGTATATCATAAGATTGTAAGATCAATTTTAAGGAAATGATTTTAGTTATTCATGCTTTTTTAGTCCTTAAATGAGATGTGTTCCTTGTTAAGATATTTGAGAAGGACCACATAATTTAGAGAATTAACACTAGGAAACTCCCCTTCATCAATCCATGAGGTGTGTTCATACTTGATAAAGTTAAACATGTTTGTGGACTGACATAAATGAGATGAAGTAACACAAAATCACACTGGTGTAGTTTTGGGGATCCAACATGTGGAGTTTCTCAATATTGCTTTAGGATAGAGAGTTGTGTGTTAGCCTACTACTTATTTTTCTTTTGGTAAGATGGGAGTCTTTCTCATTGGAGTACCACACATCATCTCTTATAAAACCCTTGAATTGGTTATGTTCATAGGCTTACATCTCTTTGATAGCTCACCATAGTATACAAGTCAACTACACTATCATGTCATATCTGGTCCACTGAGTTACTAGTTGAGGCCAGATATGGAAAGCCCTATGAAAGACAAATGAGTAAATTTAGTTAGTCTTAAGGTCGTGAACTTTCACCTTAAGGAATGTATGATAGGTTCCCAATCTTCATACAGACACTTATCATGATGTTACACCTCATTTGAATACATGGGTTGTAAGAAAAGTGAATAATATGCTAAAACATCAAGCGTAGAGCTAGCAATATATTTTATTTATACCTATTTCTACACAATAATGGATGTTCATGTATTATTATTGTTGTTATTTCACACTTTAGTATGCATATTTTTATATGAATCTCCTCATGTACCATGTAGATCCTAAGTTACTACTTTATGTTATACATTTCCCAAATTTCTTAATATGGGTTAAGATTTATATCACTCATTGAGCCAATAGCTCACACTCTACACAGTAACAATTTTCAAGCAACATCTTAGTTATGAGGAGTTTCTAGAAGAGAAAATACAATATCCCTTTTGTTAGAGAAGTGTGATATATGTAGTTTGAGTTAGTTTAGTTCTACAACTTAGTCATATAGTTCTGACGGGTATGTATAATAGAAATAATTTTTGTCTATGATTCTGACCATTTTTTGATGAGCTTCATGTTGCAAAATATGGAGATAAAGATGGCACCAGAAAAAAAAAATTATGTCCATATTTCCTAACCAACAGATCAATCAATAATGATATACCTAGAAAGAGGGTGCAAGATGTACCTTGTCCTGGAGAAAGTCCAGTGACTATCCTTGCACGGTGATGTGCTCTCTTCACAAGTATCACACAAATAAAACTCAACGATGTCCTTCTGGTGTAACATCCACAGATGATGATTGATTGTGTCCTCCTAACATCACAACAACGACTTCCATGCCTCTACGTAGTCCATGTGGACTATTAAGAACTCCACATCGCACTTCCAGAGCCAACGAGAAAGAGTTTTCCTTTTGTTTTCAATGTGCCAGTGTGGAATTCTTTTCCCCTTACTATGCCTCCCTTTCTTTGGTAAGACTGATCAGACTCTCTTATACATTACCACAATTGTGTGAAGAGAAGTGTGGTACTAAGATCCTTGCCTACCTCCTTCTAATATGGGGGTGGATGGGCTAGGGTTTTAAAAACCTAAGGGATATGAAAGGGCATATCTCATGGTTTGACAGCTTCTTCAAGTGACCAACTAGGTGAATGCACCATCCAGACGATTGACTAGTGTGTGGTCAACGACGCAATTACACTATCTTTCAATGCGATGATTAATGAACATAGGTATGCATATCAATTACCATTTGACCCAATCAAATTGGTCATTTTTCTACCAGTCGTTTGATTGGACATTCCAATTGGTCGACTAAATATTTTTACCATCTTGGGAGCATTGTTTAGTCAGTTGGTTGGAAACTCCAACTGGTCGACTATCTAGTTACATCAACTAGTGTTAAAAGAAGTCCAGATAGTTGACTAGACATCCCAATCGATTGATTGGCACACAAGTCATTTGGCTAGACACTCTAGTCGATCGACTGACAAGCAATGTTGTTTAACTTGATTGCCAAAACACTTTTCGTAACCAAGTTAAATCATAAATGTGAGTCAACTCCTACTCCAAGTGCATCCTATAGATGTGACCCTATATGTCCCAAAGTATGTTGGCAATGAAATTCCTAACATCTATGACTACACAAGCAATGGGCGATGCTAGTAACACATCATTTCCATCCAAGTAATTGGAAAGTTGGAAAACAACTTCAATATACTTATGTAATTAGTGTTACCATGATTGTATAGTTCTTTTGTCTCTGATATCCATATTGAAATGAGGTATAGAATTGTCATCCTCTTCACATTCAATCTATGTTGATTTAACTATTGTAGACTATTCAAATGCACATGAGATCACTTATCACATATTGACTCACATGAGTATCACCATACAATTCTCAATCTCTCTTATCAAGTGGCTAGGATATCAACTCCAAAAGGAGGGACAAATCCCATCTACATCACTGACAATGAATTTCTATGCATCCCAACATAGCAGAGCACCACCTTTATAGAACCCTTAGCAATCATCATTATCACTTTGAGATCTGATGATGACTATCGTTCCATGGTTTCCATGTATCACTCTCAAGGTGGGTCTTTCCAGTACACTATTCTCTAACTACCTATGTGTTTGACTTGATATACAATGTCATGACTAATGAGACTTTGTCATTAGTCAACACACATTCTAGTCTTATGTAGTATTGTCATCTATTTTTCTTTGACAATAATATCCGACTAGGGGCATATCAAGAATGTATGTAATCTTATCAAACATATGATGTCATTGTTCATTTCTTCAACCAGAAGACATATGTTATCAACTAACATCATTCTTTAGACATCTATCATGTTTGTGTCATCATATCATGAATGAGACAAACATAATAGACAAAATTACCTTTATTATTATCAAATCAAGTACATGATGTCCTAAACAATCATCATAAAATTAGCTCAATGGGATTACATACCAACAAACTCCCACTTTCACTGAAAGCCAACCACTCGTGAATTTGATTCTGAGTGATCTAACATGATTTTCATGTTTCTTCTGTGCAAGTGCTTTTGTCAGCTGGTCAACAACATTTGCTTCTAGTCAATACTTTGCAAATTTTTACATCTCCTCACTATACAATCTCTCATATGAGGTGGAAGTCATGTAGTATGAAATATATGTTCTTTAGCCTGTCTAATAGCTCCATTTTGTCATAGTATTTCTATTATATCATCAATAGTTGAAACCACCATAATTCCATCTAATGAACTTCTGGATCCATATAGTATCATCTACATGCTCAAAACAACAAGATACTCAGCTTCTATTGTAGAATCAACAACTATCTCTTTCTCAAAACTTTTCTAGCTTACACTTAAGTTTTAAGGTAAAACACAAATTTGGATTGCAAGTAGTAATCATCTTCTTCAGTCTAGAAGCTTGCATTGGTGTAACCCTTTACACCCAACTATTTCTTACCATCATAAACAAGGAACTGATCCTTAGTGCTTCTCAAGTGCTTAAGGATGTTCTTTATGATAGTTTAGTGACCTTCACTGAAATTTGACTGATATCTTCTCATCATGCCCAAGCATACGAGACATGAAAATGAGTGCATAACATTGCATACATGATAGATCCTATTATAGGTACATATGACATCTTACTCATGCTTTCTTATTCTTCACAAGAACTAAGACACTGGGATCTAGAGAGACTAATTCCATGGGACATGGGAAAATTTCCTCTCTTTGAGTCATGCATGTTGATCTCCTTCAACACCTTGTCAATGTATTTACTCTATCTTAGGACGAGAAGCCTTCTGGATCTATCTCTATATATCTTATTTCCTAAAATATAGGATGCTTTTCCAAAACCCTTCATAGAGAAGATACTTCCTAGCAAGGTCTTTACCACTTGTAGGGTAGGGATGTCAGTCTCCATTAATATGAGGAATACAATTATGCTCCACTAACCTTCTTATAAACACAAGGTTTGTCTTTATTTTGACTAAATCCAAAATCTTTGATTGTCTCGAAAGATTTCAGCTCTGAGATGCTTGCTCAATCCATAGATTGACCTTTGTAGATAAGCTGCAATGGGAAGCATGATCTTGATGGATTTAATCACAAAAATTAGTAAAAAGATTTTGTCATAGTCAAAACCTTGAACTTTTTTGAAACCCTTTGCAACCAGTTGACCTTTATAGGTTTCTACATGACTATCTATGTAGGTCTTCTTATTGAAGACCCACTTGAACCCTATGGGTTTTACCCCTTGTGACACCCCGCCATCACACAGACAGCAAGGTGACACGCGAAAATGTGTGGAAACACCATAAACCACATATTACCAAAAACACGGGTTAATTAAAATTGTTTGCAGAAAGCAGATAAAAGAGAACTATTACATCTGATTTCTTCTCCTACAAGGGAACATGTTATATAAACATACACAAGCCTTGACATAAGTTCACATCTTAAGGTATTTGTTGTCCTGTCAGCACAAGAGTTCACCACCTGTTTATACATATATAGTGGGCCACATCAGGCCAGCAGTAGGATATAACAAAGGTACAACATCTATACATCGTAAAACATCGTCAAAACACCTCCGAGGACCTAAGAGTATAGGGATGACTCTAGGGCTCTACTACAAAACAACCAAATAGTAGCATGTCCATCTCTTGCCTTCTACTGCTCTTCCTCTTGATGCTCGGTCGTAACCTTGCGACCACCACCACGTCTAGCACGATCACCTAAAAATGTTGTAAACCAGTGGGGTGAGACACACAGTCCCAGCGACAAACATAACTCCCCGCCGAAACTATAAAACCTCATAAAGTTTAAAGTAGATAAAGCAGATAGTTGGTAAAGACATATAATAAGAGCAGCATACTGAGCAAGACTATTATTACCATCAATCTTACCAAGATATCCAGGAGGCATATAATCAGGTATTTTTTTATGGAACATGATTAACAAGATAAGCTTTATGAGAACTTATCACAAGATATCAAGATCATAGAAGTAACAATAAAAGATAATTGGATCATCTACATAAGTAGGGCCTCAACCAATGTTCCGTGTTTTGCTCAAAGCAATATATTCTATATGGCTGGATTATGATTTATTATGCCCTGAGGAAGTGAGTCGTCCCGCTAAAATCCAACCTTTAGTTGTGAAGCCCAAAACTGGTGCCATACAAGGTCATCGGGAGAGTCGGACTCCATGACCTCACCTCTTCGTGATTAGAGTACGAAAACCAAAGTAGGACCGCAGTCTCTTGCTTGAGTGGCCTCAGCCATAGGGTCAGCTCCGCAGGCTACCCTTCTATAATACTGAGCCATGGGCCTATTCACCATGCTCTACAATCACTGAGCCATGGGCCTGTTCACCATGCTCTATACACAACCGCAGTTGTACTCAAATCCTCCTACTTTCGGCTAGGAGAAACCTCGCATATTCAACAATATACGCTCCAGGTAATCCCACAGGATAAACCTATTTCACCATCACCAACTATTGACGATGATGGATCTATGGCCAGGGCAAACTACATGATATGTTCCATAGTAATTAATTAGTATATTTTAAGTGAATTGTTGAGGCAACCAAGTTGTAAAACATAAACATCATTGAGTTACATTATTACTATCAGTATCACATTATCATGGGATCTCAATCCCTCATCACTGAATGCCACTACCTCTCAAGGCTTACATCATCACCATGGGATAGCAATCCCTTATCTCAACATCAGAGGATAACACCTCAACTAGGCACTCAGCCTTTACTAGGTCAACAGACCTTTTCACATCATACGGGTGATACGTGTTATCTCATCAATGAGGATTATCATCATTCAGTTTTATTCAAACACACAATCCTCATAGCTCTTACATTGCTATGAATCCATCTGATACACCTGCATGGTTAGTATGCATATCAAAAGAGATAACTTAAATCACCAAACATATATCTTTATGATTATCATGCTATCATGTTTGGAACAGCATCCATGATTATATGAAGCATAAGTTGTATCAATCATATTATTGTTATCAAACCATGAGTATACACTATTCCCTATTCTTGTGAACATAACCATGTATCTTATCATCTTATGTAGTAGCATCTTAGATTCCCAACATACCCTGATTCATAACCTACCATCATATCCCATTACTAACATAGATGTGGGTTCAAGGTGATTAATCCATTTATTAGGATTTTCGGGTTAAACATAACCTTCACCAAAGATTCCAACTTCCCTCACTAAAGTGTGGCGGGTAGCGCCACCCTCGCCAAAAGAATAGTGGGCAAGATCTTATCCCTCATTATAGCCTATAGGCTAGGGTTTTCAAACCCTAAAGCACTTATGTCACCATATCGGCCATCAACACTTCACCCTATCATGCACTAGAGAGCAACCAGCACTGAGTTGTGTCGTGCAGCTTGAACTACAGGTGTGTATCGTTCACAAGAGCTAGGGTATCATTACTTATCCTATCGACCAAGAACCCTATCGTTTACTAGGGTTAGGGTTTCTATCGGCCAACCCTCTCAACAAGGATCATATCGACCAGGAGCATGGCTCCCAAGGCACCCTATCGCCCAACCATCAAACCATTCGTTCAAGGGACCCTCATGTCATCCAAGCCACTATATCACCCAAAGTATCATGTCGTCCATGGGCAAGGTGGCCACTAGGGCATCATATCGGCTAACTCTACTTAGGGTGTGTCGTGCAAACACAAACCCCAAGCCCGACACAAGGTTTACCCATCTTACTCATATCATTCAAGGAAGAGTCTAGGGTGGTGTCGCCCACCTATAACAAACAATACTAAGGCACCACAAGAAGGCCTATCATCCAACTAGGTCAAGCACCTTATATCGGCCACCACTAAGGCACCTATTAGGGTTTCACCATGCAAACACCATATCGGGCAACTCAAGACCAAACCATGTCGCTTAAAATTGAGATAACTTACCAGCCACCATGTCGACCAAGGGGACATCCAAAGCAGGGGATCATCTCGGCCAAAGCATATCGTCCAAGGATACTAACAAGGTGAAAGGGTTCATATCGGGCACAAAGCAAACAAGGCTCAACTAAACATATCGGCCAAACAAAAACCCACCAAAGGGTGTATCGTGCAAGGGCACAAGAACCTCACCAAGATGGTCATCTTCAACCTAAAACTCTTTAGCAACAAACCCTAATTGATCAAGATAGTTGGCTCACCTCTCAACAACCAAGTGAGAGGGGTTTTGCACACCTCCGTCACAAATCGGGCAACATGATGGATCATCTCCAACTTAGGTCATCACTCATCCAAAGGCTCACCTCTCAAATCCATGGTGAGAGGAGGGTGTTACCCAAGCAACTAGAGAATAGACTCACCTCTCAACAACTAAGGGAGAGAGTGGATTTGCCTACACCACTAGAGCTCAAACTCACTTCTCAAAACCAAGGAGAGAAAGGGGTATTTCCCCAAAATAAACCCGAATCTATGGGTTTGGCCAACTAGGTCCAAAGGTACTCAATAAACAACAATATCACCAACAACATGATCACTATATCCACAAGATTAAAGGTACATGCTAGAGTACGAAACATATCTAACGACATGCATGGCCGATCATGATCATATATGAACATGCAACATATAAGAACGTAGTATAGTTAGGGTTAGAAGTTATGTAAACCACCTTAAGCAAGCTCCTCAATATCCAAAGCTCCAAGCTTTAAGCTCCTAGCTCTAAGGCACACCACCTTTGGCCACCTCAAGGAAAGGAACAAAGCTCATAACCACCATGGCTGAAGAGCAAGCAAGAAGGAGAAGGACATGCTAAGGGGAGAGGGAAGATGCTTACCAAGGAAGAAAGACTCACCTATGGTTCGGCCACCAAGCTAGACGAAGAAGAAGAGAACTCCTTCAAAGGGATCAGCCACCAAGAACACCAAGGGAAGGTGTATTGTGCACCAAGGAAGAGGGAGGCAACAAAGAACTAAAGGGATCCTAAGGAAGTTAAAGGGAAGGTATATATAGAAGAGGATGAAGGAGAAAACAAGGCAAGGTGTCGCCCACCTAGGGACACTTGTCCATGGGTAATGCCACCTCCTTATCTCACCTCATACACATGTCCAAGGCAATTTCCACATGCAAGCATCATGCACCAAGTGTCCACAAGGGTGGTGACACAAATGAAGCCAAAGGTCAAGGATGGTCAAAGGTCGACACACCACATGGGTGATACACTCTCTTTCCCAACACAGACTCATGGCCGACACAATCATGGTCGACACAAGGCTCCCAAACACACCCTTGCTCGATACAAGGTCCATCAAGGCAAGGCAAGTCCCAACAAGGATCAACCAAGCCCAAGGCAACTCAAGCAACGAGCCCAACCCATCGTCTCCACTCTAGAGGATGCAAGGAGAGAGAGAAACATCTCTCAGGTGACAAACTTACTCATCAACCCTAAACTTTAGTTATTTGCAAGTAGCACCTCCAACTATCAACAAAGCACAAATAAAACCCTAATCACCACTTGAGGTGATTAGCAAGCAACTAAACACCAGGGTTAGGCAAAGAAAACATGATAAGCCCAAAATGGAGGTCAGGGTCCTTACAAGTCATAAACCTCTACAAAGGGATTTGGTCCCCGAAATATGAAGAGAAAAGCGAGGGATACTTCCTCCTCATCTCTTCCTCAAGCTCCCACATGGCTTCATCAACACCACGACGATGCCAAAGAACTTTCACAAGAACCTGGTCTTTCCATTTTAACTTCTTTACTCTTCTATCAAGGATCATCACTGGACCTTCCTCATAGGTCACATCTTCATTGAGCTCAACCTCAACTGGATGTATCGTTGTCCCTATGTCTGGATGACTTTTCTTTAGCATGCTGATATGGAACATCGGATGTAACCTGTGCAACTCTGACGGTAGCTCTAACTTATAAGCTATCTTTCCAACACGTGCTATTACCGGGTATGGCCCCATATACCTGGGTGCCAACTTACCTTTATGGCCAAACCTTAGCATGCCTTTCCATGGTGAGACCTTGATATACACTTTATCTCCCACCTAGAACTCTAAAGGTCGTTGGCGATTGTCTGCATAAGACTTCTGTCTGTCCTGTACCGCTCTCAATTGTTGTTGTATCACTTTAATATTTTCGGTTGTCTGTTGCACTAACTCAGGACCCAAAAATTGATACTCACCAGACTCATACCAACATAGAGGAGATCTGCACTTCCTGTCATATAGATCATCATAAGGAGCCATGTCGATGCTCCGCTGGTAACTATTATTGTAGGCGAACTCTATCAAACTGAGATGCACATCCTAACTGCCTAAGAATTGCAAAACACAAGCTTGGAGAATATCCTTTAAAGTCTGAATTGTCCTTTCAGACTGTCCATCTATCTACGGGTGAAAAGCAGTACTAAACCTCAACTGTGTTCCCAACGCTTTGTGCAACTGTTCCCAATAATGACTCATGAACTGGGGACCTCTGTCAGAGACTATCATTGATGGCACACCGTGCAAATGCACTATCTCATCGACATACACTTGAGCAAGCTTCTCTGTTGTATATGTTGTCTTTACCGATATGAAATGGGTAGACTTTGTCACTCTGTCCACTATCACCCAAATGGAATCATGATTCCTAGTTTTCCTTGGCATACCAACTACGAAATCCATGGTTATATGATCCCATTTCCACTGCGGTATCAGTATGGGTTGCAACGTACCTGTCGGCTTCTGATGCTCAGCCTTAACTTGCTGGCATACCGCACACCTAGCCACAAACTTGGCTACATCCTTCTTCAAACCAGGCCACCAATATAGGTCTTTCATATTATGATACATCTTGGTGACAACTGGATGCATAGCATACATCGATGTGTGCACTTCCTCGAGTACTAGATTTCTCAGATCATCAACATCAGGGACCACCATCCTACCATGATAGCAAACTAGCCCATTCTCGGACTCATGGAACCCATCATGCTTTTTGCTGTCGAACTCTGCTCTGATCAACTGAACTGAAACATCTACCTATTGTGCATCTTTGATCTGCTGTCTCAACATAGGCTTTACTTGCATCTGTGCCAATAGTCATGCCAACAAGAAAACTTCTAACTGTACATTCATCTACCGCAAAGAGATGAACATATCCCGCCTATGGCATACCAAGGAACTCAACTGTGCCTTCTTCATAGAGTGAGAAGAAGACAATCTGCTAAGCGCATTAGCTACCACATTCGCCTTACCAGGATGATACTCAATGGTGCAGTCATAATCATTGATCAGCTCCATCCAGCGACATTGTCGCATGTTCAGCTCACTCTGTGAGAAGATGTACTTCAAGTTCTTATGATCTGTAAAGATCTAACACACTTCCCCATAAAGATAGTGTCTCCAAATCTTTAACGCATGGACTACCTCTTCCAGCTCCAAATCATGTGTCAGGTAATTCTCCTCATGTTTCTTTTGCTGCACATGATCCTCCTGCATCAGCACACATCCTAGACCTTTCTTGGAAGCATCGTAGAAAACCACATAGCCTTTCCCAGGCTCTGGAAACACCAACACCGGAGCACTAGTCAGCTTCTCCTTCAAGCTTTGGAAAGCATGCTAACAACGATCATCCCAAACAAAGGGTACATCCTTCCTGGTCAACCTTGTCAATGGCAACACAGTTACACTGAAGTTCCTTATAAACCTCTGGTAGTATCCTGCTAAACCCAGAAAACTATGAACCTCTGTCGGCATCTTCAGTTGCTCCCAATCCGCAACTGACTCCACTTTCTTAGGGTCCACTCTGACTCCTTCTGTAGATATCACATGACCCAAGAAAGTCACCTTCTTCAACCAAAACTCGCACTTACTGAACTTGGCATACAACTGATGTTGGCGGAGAAGAGTCAAAGCTTGTCGAAGATGTTGTTCATGCTCTTGACTATTCCGAATATAGATCAAGATGTCATCTATAAAAACTACAACAAACTGATCTAGAAACAGATGGAACACCCTATTCATTAGATCCATGAAAGTAGCAGGCGCATTGGTTAGCCCAAACGGCATGACCACAAACTCAAAGTGACCATACCTCATCCTAAAAGCTGACTTTGGTATGTCCTCATCCTTAATTCTTAAATTATGATATCCAGACCGTAGATCGATCTTTGAGAATAATATAGAGCCACGCAACTGATAAAATAGATTGTTTATCCTCGGTAACGGGTACTTGTTCTTGATCGTGACTTTGTTCAATTGTCAGTAATCTGTGCACAAACGCATCGATCCATCCTTCTTCTTTACGAATAGGACCAGAGCATCCCACGGCGATGTGCTCGGTCTGATGAAACCTTTATCCAACAACTCATGTAACTTCTTCTTCAGCTCTGCCATCTCGGCTGGAGCCATCCTGTACGGTGTCTGAGCAACTGGTTGTGTTCCTCGTACCATATTGATCTCAAAATCATTCTCTCGAGGTGGGGGAATACCAGGGAACTCGTTGGGAAACACATCCACAAACTCTCGGACAATAGGCACCTCCTCAAGGCTAGGACATTTTGCCTTGGTATCCACAACGTGAGCTAAGAATGCCTTACAACCTTGCCACAACAATTTTTCTGCCACCATAGCTGATACCAAACATGTCGGAAGAATCTTCCTATCTCCTTGGAAGATCCATTTCTCTCCATCGTCATCAAACACTGCCTGCTTAGAACCACATTCTAGAACAACCTTATACTTCTCTAAAATATCCATCCCAAGGATCACATTGAATCTATGCATATCAAGTGGTATAAGATCCACTTGTATACTGTGTCCTGAAAAAGATAAGACACAAGATGGGCACTCCTCTCTAAGCATCGAGGAACCATCAAGAGGGGTTTCTAGGAACATGCTATCTTTCTTACAATTAGCAGGTAAAAGACAGTTTTCAAGCATAGTTCGTGCGATATAAGAGTGTGTAGCACCTGGGTCAACTAGAACAGATATAAAGCAAGAAGAAGACAAATCAGAATGAAATAACTCCATCTGACATGCCACCACTTGTAGGTTGACTATCACCTCACACTGACTCATAGCATAGAATCGAGTCGTTGCTTGTTGGCATCCATGTCCTCTGCTTCCTTGAGTAGATGATCCTGCTTGTGATGCTTGACCGCGTCCTCACCCTCTACTACTACTGTGCTACTATCTATCTGACCCTTGTTGATTCTGCCTCGGCTGTTGTGTCACTTCAACATCTCTCTTTGGGTAATTTGACCTCAAGTGCCCAGTCTGTCCACAGTGGTAACATGACATGCATTCTATCTGCGGCCTAGATGGCCCTGTCACTATTACCGAAGCTGTACTATGAGCTTTGGATGGCGAAAATCCACGCCCACTTCCCTTATTCGGAGACCAAAGAGATGGTGCATGAGAACTCTACATCGCGGAAGGTGTTGAATACCTTGGCTTCTTGAAGCCATCAAACCTCTGTCTTTGAAACTAAGAAGGCCTTTTCCTAGTCATGGACTCCCTTTTCTCCCTGATAGACCGTTCAATCCTGCGGACAGACTCCATGAACATGGAAAACCGCTCCCAATTCTCCAAGGAAGTAGTAGGTGTCAACCGCTTAGCACTCAAACCTTTCTCAAATCGCCTGATCTGCTCATCATCTGTGGCCGCCATGTGAGGACAAAACCTCAACAAGTCCATGAACTTGGCTTCATACTCGGTGATGCTCATCAATCCTTGGCGCAGACGCTCAAACTGGTTGATCTTCTCATCCAGATACGTCTTTGGGAAGTATCGGCTCACGAACTCTCGCCGGAAAACCTCCCAACAGATCACCTCACTAGGTTGCTTCTCCTCCTCGATGACCCACCAGTGGCCAGCACTACCTTTTAGAAGGTAGACAGCGTGCTTTACTTTTTCTTCTTTGGGGATGTCGAGGATCCAGAAGGCATTCTCGAGACCTGTCAGCCACATATCTGCATCTGCTGGATCAGCCGTTCCAGCATAATCCAAAGCTCTGACTCGGTGAACCTACTCAAAGGTCTTCCCAATACCCAAAGATTTGCCATGGGGAGCCTGTGCTCTTAGCGGAGGCACTAGCAATCTATCCACCATGTGATCCATCGTAGCCATTAACTGCCCCATAAGCTACTGATAGGCAGGGTTTTCAAGAATGGCTGGGTCAAGTTGGGGGACCTCAGGCACCCGATCTTCATGTGTCTGCACTCTTGCTCCATTAACTGATGCAGCATCACTACTCTCGGTAGCATGTTCTTCATGGTTTCCAGACATCTTTATGCTTTATCTTCCGCTGAGGGTAGAAGGTTATTGTAAGAAAATATGGAAAACTCACAAGAATAGACACAACCTAGTCCTAGATCCCTGTAGACTCAGCGAACCTAGAGCTATGATACCAAACTAATTGTGACACTCTGCAATCACACAGACAGCAAGGTGACACGTGAAAATGTGCGGAAACACCATAAACCACATATTACCAAAAACACGGGTTAATTAAAACCATTTGCGGATAGCAGATAAAAGAGAACTATTACATCTGATTTCTTCTCCTGCAAGGGAACATGTTATATAAACATACACAAGCCTTGATATAAGTTCACAGCTTAAGGTATTTGTTGTCCTGTAAGCACAAGAGTTCACCACCTATTTATACATATATAATGGGCCACATCAGGCCAGAAGTAGGATATAACAAAGGTACAACAACTATACATCATAAAACATCGTCAAAACACCTCCGAGGACCTAGGAGTACATGGATGACTCTAGGGCTCTACTACGAAACAACCAAATAGCAGCATGTCCATCTCTTGCCTTCTACTGCTCTTCCTCTTGCTGCTCGGTCGCAACCTCGTGACCACCACCACGTCTAGTGCGATCACCTAAAAAAGTTGTAAACTAGCAGGGTGAGACACACAGTCCCAGCAAGAAAAATAACTCCCCGCCGAAACTATAAAACCTCAGAAAGTTTAAAGAAGATAAAGTAGATAGCTGGTAAATACATATAATAAGAGCAGCATACTGAGTAAGACTATTATTACCATCAATCTTACCAAGATATCCAGGAGGCATATAACCAGGTATTTCTTTATGGAACATGATTGACAAGATAAGCTTTATGAGAACTTATCACAAAATATCAAGATTGTACAAGTAACTGTAAGAGATAACTAGATCATCTACATAAGTAAGGCCTCAACCACTATTCCATGTTTTGCTCTAAGCAATATATTCTATACGGCTTGATTACGATTTATTATGCCCTGAGGAAGTGAGTCATCCCACTCAAATCCAACCTTTGGTTGTGAAGCCCAAAACCGGTGCCATACAAGGTCATCAGGAGAGCCGGAATCCATGACCTCACCTCTTCGTGATTAGAATACAAAACCCAAAGCAGGACCACATTCTCTTACTTGAGTGGCCTCGGCCACAGGGTCATCTCTGCAGGCTACCCTTCTATAATACTGAGCCATGGGCCTATTCACCATGCTATACAATCATTGAGCCATGGGCATGTTCACCATGCTCTATACACAACCGCATTTGTACTCAAATCCTCCTACTTTCGGCTAGGAGAAACCCCGCATATTCAACAATATGCGCTCCAGGTAATCCCACAGGATAAACTTGTTTCACCATCAACAACTATTGACGATGATGGATCTATGGCCAGGGCAAACTACATGATATGCTCCACAGTAATTAATTAGTATATTTTAAGTGGATTTTGGAGGCAACCAAATTGTAAAACATAAACATCATTGAGTTACATTATTACTATCAGTATCACATTATCATGGGTTCTTAATCCCTCATCACATAATGTCACTGCCTCTCAAGGCTTACATCATCACCATGGGATAGCAATCCCCTATCTCAACATCAGAGGATAACACCTCCACTAGGCACTCAGCCTTTACTAGGTCAACATGCCTTTTCACATCATACGAGTGATACATGTTATCTCATCAATGAGGATTATCATCATTCAGTGTTATTCAAACACACAATCCTCATAGCTCTTACCTAGCTATGAATCCATCTGATACACCTGCATGGTTAGTATGCATATCAAGAGAGATAACTTAAATCACCAAACGTAGATCTTTATGATTATCATGCTATCATGTTTGGAACAACATCCATGATTATATGAAGCAAAAGTTGTATCAATCATATTATTGTTATCAAACCATGAGCATAAACTATGCCCTATTCTTGTGAACATAACCATGTATCTTATCATATTATGTAGAAGCATCTTAGATTCCCAACATACCCCAGTTCACAACCTACCATCATATCCCATTACTAACATAGATGTGGGTTCAAGGTGATTAATCCATTTATTAGGATTTCCAGGTTAAACATAACCTTCACCAAAGATTCCAACTTCCCTCACTATAAGTGTGGCAGGTAGCGCCACCCTCACTAAAAGAATAGTGGGAAAGTTCTTATCCCTCATTATAGCCTATCGGCTAGGGTTTTCAAACCCTAAAGCACTTATGTCACCATATCGGCCATCAACACTTCACCCTATCGTGCACTAGAGAGCAACCAGCACTGAGTTGTGTCATGCAACTTGAACTAGAGGTGTGTATCGTGCACAAGCAGCTAGGGTATCATAACTTATCCTATCGACCAAGAACCCTATCGTTTACTAGGGTTAGGGTTTTTATCGGCGAACCTTCTCAACAAGGATCATATCGACCAGGAGCATGGCGCCCAAGACACCCTATCGCCCAACCATCAAACCATGTCGTCCAAGGGACCCTCATGTCAGACAAGCCACTCTATCGCCCAAAGCATCATGTCGTCCATGGGCAAGGTGGCCACTAGGGCATCATATCGGCTAACTCAACTTAGGGTGTGTCATGCAAACACAAACCCCAAGCCCGACACAAGGTTTACCCATCTCATATCATTCAAGGAAGAGGCTAGGGTGTTGCCCACCTATAACAAACAATACTAAGGCACCACAAGAAGGCCTATCATCCAACTAGGTCAAGCACCTTATATCGGCCACCACTAAGTCACCTATTAGGGTTTCACCATGCAAACACCATATCGGGCAACTCAAGACCAAACCATGTTTCTTAAAATAGAGATAACTTACCAACCACCATGTTGACCAAGGGGACATCCAAAGCAAGGGATCATCTCAGCCAAAACATATCATCCAAGGATATTAACAAGGTGAAAGGGGTCATATCAGGCACAAAGCCAACATGGATCAAATGAACATATCGGCCAAACTAAAACCCACCAAAGGGTGTATCGTGTAAGGGCACAAGAACCTCACCAAGATGGTCATCTTCAACCTCAAACTCTTTAGCAAAAAACCCTAATTGATCAAGATAGTTGGCTCACATCTCAACAACCAAGTGAGAGGGGTTTTGCACAACCTCCATCACAAATCGGGCAACATGATGGATCATATCCAACTTAGATCATCACTCATCCAAAGGCTCACCTCTCAAATCCATGGTGAGAGGAGGGTGTTGCCCAAGCAACTAAAGCATAGACTCACCTCTCAATGACTTAGGAAGAGAGGGGTTTTTCCTACACCACTAGAGGTCAAACTCACTTCTCAAAACCAAGGAGAGAAAGGGGTATTGCCCTAAAGGAAACCCTAATCTATGGGTTCGGCCAACTAGGTCCAAAGGTACTCAATAAAAAACAACATCATCAACAACATGATCACTATATACACAAGATTAAAGGTATATTCTAGAGCAAGAAACATATCTAACAACATGCATGGACGATCATGATCGTATATGAACATGCAACATAAAAGAAGGTAGTATAGTTAGGGTTAGAAGTTATGTAACTCGCCTTAAGCAAGCTCCTCAAACTCCAAAGATCCAAGCTTTAAGCTCCTAGCTCCAAGGCACACCACCTTCAGCCACCTCAAGGAAAGGAACAAAGCTCATAACCACCATGTCCAAAAAGCAAGCAAGAAGGAGAAGGAGATGCTAAGGGGAGAGGATAGATGCTTACCAAGGAAGCAAGATTCACCTATGGTTCGGCCACCAAGCTAGAGGAAGAAGAAGAGAACTCCTTCAAAGGGATCGGCCACCAAGCACACTAAGGGAAGGTGTATCGTGTACCAAGAAAGAGGGAGGCAACAAAGAACTAAAGTGATCCTAAGCAAGTGAAAGGGAAGGTATATATAGAAGAGGATGAAGGAGAAAACAAGTCAAGGTGTCACCCACTTAGGGACACTTGTCCATGGGTAATGCCACCTCCTTATCTCGCCTCATACACATGTCCAAGGCAATTGCCACATGCAAGCATCATGCACCAAGTATCCACAACGGTGGTGACACAAACGAAGCCAAAGGTCAAGGATGGTCAAAGGCCGACACACCACATGGGCGATACACTCGCTTTCCCGACACAGCCTCATGGCCGATACAAGGCTCCCAAACACACCCTTTCCCGATACAAGGTCCATCAAGGCAAGGCAAGGCCCAACAAGGCTCAACCAAGCCCAATGCAACTCAAGCAACGAGCCCAACCCATCCTCTCCACTCTAGAGGATGCAAGGAGAGAGAGAAACATCTCTCAAGGTGACAAACTTGCTCATAAACCCTAAACTTGGGTTATTTGCAAGTAGCACCTCCAACTCTCAACAAAGCACAAACAAACCCTAATCACCACTTGAGGTGATTAGCAAGCAACTAAACACCAGGGTTAGGAAAAGCAAATAGGATAAACCCAAAATGGAGGTCAGGGTCCTTACACCCCTTTAGTGGATTGACCAAGGTCCATACCTTGTTAATGTACATGGAGTCCATCTCCAATATCATGGCCTCAAGCCATTTCTTAGATTCTGGTCCCTCTATAGCCTATAGGTAGGTTGTTGACTCATCATCTATGACCAAATCATCGCCTTCTTGAGTCACAAGATATTAAAATTTTAGGCTCAAGGTGTGTCCTACTAGATCTATAAGGTTCATGTGTCATAAGAGGAACTTTAGATTCCACAATAGTTTGTGATTCTCCTTGTTTCTTTTATACCTCTACAGGTTTAGTATTTTCTTGTTGGTATGCAAATTCTTTGAGTTCTACTTTACTCCCAGTGATTCCTTTGGAAACACATTCTTTTTCTAGGAATACAACACTCCCGGAAACAAACACTTTGTTGTCAAATTGGTATATAAAAGTAAAATCCTTTGAGATATCCAAAAAATAATTACATGATCTGGGACCAAGATTTTCAAGAAATTATTTTCCCACATAAGCTTCATATTACCAAATATTTCATAAAAGATATATCAAGATACTTCCCATACCATATCTCATATGGTGTCTTTTGAACCGAATTAGATAGTACACGGTCTAGTGTAAACACTTTGGTTTCTAAATCATATCCCTAAAAAGGATGTCAGAAGATCTGCTAGACTTATCGGTGATCACACCATGTTCAACAATGTGTGATTCCTTCTTTCTAATATATCATTATGTTTCAGGAAGAGCCCATTGTGATACAATATCATGGTCTCATAGAAGATCCCCAAACTATTGGTAAAAGTATTCTTTATATCGATCATATCAAAGTGTTTTAACATTAATAGACACCTTTATCATTTGTTCTTAAAGGTCCACATACATCAGTATGTACAAGTCCCAATAGATCACTTATTCTCTCACTATTTCTAGTGAAAGAGCTTTCCTCATCTGGCCCAATAAATAAGACTTTCATGCCTCTACTGGTTATAAACCAAAAGAGTCTAGATAACCATCTTTATGGAATCTCATTTATGTGACCTAGATGATAATGCTATAGGTATGCTCTGTTTGAGTCATCAAGTCTTTCGGCATTTACATTGTATAGATCCACCTCTATAACTAATGAGTATAGATCATGAAACATTGGGGCACTGCAATAAAAGATGCTATCTTTAAAATAGAACATCAACCATTCATTATATGAAATTTGAATCCACTCTTATCCAAACAAGATACATAAATGCTATTTTTATTAATGGAAGACACATAACAGTAATTCACAAATTCTACTACATACCCAATCGGTAGAGATAAATGATAGGTTCCAACTATAGTGGTAACAACTCTTGCTCTACGCAGTTTCACCTCATCTTAGTTACTTCTTCTCAAATCTTGCACATTATCACATATGTGAGATCCTCATCCGGTATCCAATACCTAAGATGATGAAATAAACAAATTTGTTTCAATAATGTTTATTCCTAAAGTGGAGATCTCCATCCACTTCTTCTCCTTCCTTATTTCCTCTATGTAAAGAGGGCCATTCCTTTTTTACCAACTTGGTGACAATGGTGAGAATTTCCTTCCTCACTCACTCCTCCCTTTACTTTAAGTGTTGATGACTTGGGTTTCTGGCCAGCCTTAGAACTCTTCTTGGTCTTACCTTTGTCCTTGGACTTCCCCTTTCCTCTGTTGATCATCATCATAGATCTAGGATTTCCTTCTTCATTTGTGTCTCAACAGTTATCATCATGCCAAGCAATTCAGATGGCGATTTAGTAATATTGTTCATGTTATAATTCATGACAAGTTGGGTATATGATTTAGGAAATGATTACGGAATCACATCCCAATTCTCGACCTAAAGGAAATCCCAGTCTCTCTAGCTTTTTCACGTACCCAATAACCTTGAGCATATGAAGCTCTACTAGATCTTCCTCTACCATATTTCACTAAACAACACTTTTGAGACATTGTATCTCTCTTGCCTAGCCTAATCTTGGTACATATTCTTAAGATGTATCACCATCTGTAGAATGTAGATGTTTCCTTGTTGTCTCTGTTACTCATAGTTCATAGTAGGGGTGAGCATCAGTTCAGAACCGGACCGGACCGGACTGAGGACTGTATTAGTGCAAATGTATGGACCACATATTAGACCATTTTGAAGTAGGACCAGACTGGGACCAGACTATTTCAAAGTAGGATCGGACTGGGACAGACTACTTGGACCATAATCAGAACTTTTTAGCATTCCATAACTTATTTAATAGTAAAAGTTTGATAATTTTAACTACATGTAACTATTGTTTAGCAGCACTATCAAACATTTACACTACTGCTATAATATGTGATTTATTTATGATTTTGGCATAATAAAATTTCATATTTAAAGGCATTTTACATATAAAACAGTCCACAGTTTGGGCCGTGGTCTGACTGATTTTGGACCAGACCGGACCGCATGCCGAATTTCTAAAATTTTTAGACCGCAAACTGGACTGAACTCAAAATGATCCAACACCAAACCAGATCAAACCAGTTCGGTTTGGTCCATTTTTATTGTATGGACCATCATTTGCTCACCCCTAGTTCATAGAGTATATCATAAGGCATCTGATGTCAACAACATTGTTGGAATGCTTCTTGTAAGCATGTGTTTCATCCTTATGCGTGTTGGGAGGAGGTTCTTCTAGCTCTACTGTCTCCAGATCATAGAGCTTGTGCTCACGAGTGAAAATGATTCTCAAATTCCTAAACCATTCATGGAATTGTTTTGGTTTAATTTGTCCTTCTCAAGGACCAATCACAATGAAAAATAGTTGGTGGTTGCAATTTGTTTAATTGATGATGTCATCACCATGTATATCATTTAGAACCACAAGACATATACTTTAGATGATCAAAGCAATCTTTATGAGATGTAGCTTCCTTATCAAGGAGAGTGAACAAATGTTGTTTTATAAGTATTTTATGAGAAGTAATTTGTGATATGGAGGCTATCTGTATCAACCACATACCATATATAGTATCCATATTAGCCATCTCATGGAGGACATAATCCGTCAAATAAAGGATTGTTTGTTTGTGCACATTCTTTCCTACTAGTTAATGTGATTCTATCCAATATGTTCATGGTCTCATTAGTGTGCGTTGATACTCCAATATGACCTCTATACAAACTAAAACTATTTTCACAAAAGAATTATACATTCTCTAAAAGCATGAATCCATTTTTTCTACTTTAATGGATGTTCATGGATCAAATAGGCTCTATTACTAGTTTATTGTAGAAAACCAGTGAATGAAAACCATAATGAGATGAGGTGTAAGGACCCTGACCTGGGTTATGAGGTAACCCTATTTGTTTTGTCTAATAAAGTTGCTTAGAACTTTAATATAATCCTCTAAGGTGTTTTTTTATCATGTGACACACTTATGCTCCAAGTTTGGTCCCGATTGAATGTTGTTTGAGCAATGTTCCTTTGTTTTGGACCAAAGTGCAAGTTACCCAAGTTGAGGGGTTATATTGAAATATGTCATATGCTGAACATGCCTCATGTGTTTTAGCATCATTATAGAGATAATGATGCAAGGTGGTGGCTTTTGGAAAGCCAAAATTCCAAGTTTGAACTTGTTTGAACAATGTTGGTACTTTGTGCACCAATTTTGGTACAAATTGTAATTTACCCAAAATGTGGGGTTGATATGCAAATCACCACCTCTAGAGTGTCCCAACTCCCTCCTAGAATCATGTAGAGGAGATATAAAAAAGGATACACCATGTTTGAATCAATTATGAATGATGGTAATCTTGGTGGTGAAATGACCAAGAAAGGGGGTTGAATATGAAACCCTAACTTGAGTTGTATCAAGTTGAAAAGCCTATATATGAGTGTCTATCGGCCAAGGAGCCATAGGAGGAGTCTCATATAATTTTATGAACTCTTGGAAAAGACCATATCATGCAAAGCACCTCAAGGAGGTGAGTTGTGTCAGGTTACAACTCCCTTGGTAAAGTTGTGACGGGTTGTGAATAAAGTGATGATTTAATTGATATATCTTATTCAAAAGGATATGTAATGGACGAATCTTTATCCCTAGATGATCCTCAAACATTTTTCATGTCAAGATAAATGTTTATTCATGCATGTACACGTGTCATACATGCATGGATACGTGGCACCTACTCGCTCAAATTGATGACACCTCATTTTTACACTCCTTCATGAACAACAAGTATATATACCCCTAGTTTTACCCCTTAATGGAATTTTTCGACCCTTACCACCCTCATACCTTAAGTTATCATGCATAGAGCTCTTGTATCGTGTAGGATTGCAAGGATATCATGCACATGCCATTGGATATCGCCCATAGCAAAAGCATATCGGCCAAGTAGGTGATATCGGCCATATAGGGTGATATCGGCCATAGAGTGAAGTGTCGAGTGGTATATCGTGCAAGTGAGTGTCATATCGTGCAAGAGGGGTGGTATATCATGCAAGGGAACAATTGTATCATGAAAAGGTGTTAAGGAGAAAGAAGGAGCTCATACTTAACCCTAAGGTGAGGATATGATCATCTTCAACCTTGGATTGAAGCATGATTTTAGGGTTTTGATCTTCCTTTTGTTTTCTTCTTCACCAATTGCTTATACATGGTGATTCCTTGTATTTTAAGGAGTTTTGAACGAGCCTTGGACTTTATATAAGTCATATTAAACCTTAAGAATGTGTATCTTTGGAGCTTGGAGCATTGAAGTTGTTCTTAAGGTAGGTTATATAACTTGAACGCAACCATGTGATTATTCATCACCTAAATTGTTATATTTAATGATATACTTTTAATTCCAAAATTTCCTGAAATAGTTGATGAAATCATGAGTTATAGTAGTTTCTAAGACCTGTTTCCATGAACATAATAGTTATAACTAAGGTATAGAGCTTGAACATGATGGTATCACTTTATAAAAGTGATATTGGGTGCAAGCACACAAGCAAGCACCTCTAACCCGATATGATGATGCACCTACTTCACTAAAACGATATGGATATGATTGTATACCTTCTTGCAAACCTCTTGTACGATAGGGAGTCAAGTACAGACTCCATGCACGATACAAGGTTAAAAGAATACTTATAAGTTGACATGAAACCCTAATTTGGGTAACCCGATATGAGTAAAGAATAGCAAATGCTATTGCACGATATGGTAGCCTGATACACAACCCTAGTTGATGTCTAGTCTGACATGGTGATGAGTTGATACCTTTTAAACACCATGGGCGATACATACATGTATCATGTGCCCGTCACAACCAACCCTACCCCGACATGGGTGTTACAACCCAACATTGGATGGTCTAGCCCGACATGGCTTGGTGCCCTTCACTCCTATTGACTTGTATATTGGGTTGAGCCTGATATGGAAAACCCTAACCCGTCATGGCCAACCCTAGATGGTGACCCACCCGATATGGTGATTGAATGCACCTCTATCCCGACATGGTGATGGCTTAATACGTCATGCACGACATGAGTAACACATACAAACACCTCTAGCCCGATATGGTGAGTGCTCATATACCTCCAACCCGATATGGTGGTGTCTATACACCTACAACCCGATATGGTGAACATATGCACACCTATAACCCGAGACACCTTTTAAAGGTGAGGGCAAGACACTCTTAGGAGTGGTGAGGATAACACCAAGTAATGGTGTGGCTAATACCTTGATAGGTGAAACACCTAACGTGATTGATAATGGTTAATCCTATATCAAAAATGTCTTAACCTGAGATGAGTCCATATCAATTGATGATATTTTGGTAATTCAAGTGTGTGACTTCTGGCCAATACATTACAGAATAAATGTGATGGGCTAGTGGATAAAGTATTATGATGGGAAATACCCTAATACAAGATAATTTAATGAATTTAAGTAAGTTAAAAGTGATGAGGGAAGTGATACACCAAGAGGCATGGTAAATGTCACATACAGTACTTCAAGGTTGATGCACCTTGATGCACCTTAAATCCAATATACTTGGATGAGTAACACATGAAGTGTGTCAAGTCAATTGTTACATTGAAATGTAATGTCCTTTGATAAATGTTGGCTAACATGCCTTGAGAAAGGGTTAAGCCAATATAATGAAGTATGATGTAATCAATATCCTAGTGAGGATGAGAGAGAAAGTCATGCCTTGTGTTGATAATCATTTAATGATAAATGATGAGAATAAATAAGTATGATTGAATACTTATGATATCAATGTAAACTCCTAGATGTGTGGAGCAATGAATTAGGGTTTGTATTAATAATATGAATATGAAACCCTAATCGGCTATAAAGGGAAACCCTAACCCTAATAATGGGAAGGTTGCATTTCTCTTATTGTATAAGCCTTGTAAGGCATGTTAAATACTTTTGTAACAAGTATGATGATTAATGGCCTTGTGAGCCATGTGATTAAGTTGTTTCCTAGTGAGAGGTGACAAGATGTGTAATGGCCTTGTGAGCCATGTGAATAAGTTGTTGCCTAGTGAGAGGTGACAAGATGTGTAATGGCCTTGTGAGCCATGTGAATAAGTTGTTGCCTAGTAAGAGGTGTCAAGATGTGTAATGGCCTTGTGAGCCATGAGAATACTTGTACAACAAGTGAAATGAATACCTTGGTCTAAGGACCTAGAGGTAATGGTTACATGTTACAAAGGTAACAATGCTAAGTGATGATCTAAGGGTTTGAATACCCAGATCCAGTAATCATGATAATGACGTGATGGGATGAGAATTCCTAGTAATGTGATGAGGGACTGAGATTCCAAGTATCATGTGTTTTAAAGATATGAAAAGTACGTGATAGATGTATTACACTTTTCTTTGTAGCATTTGTTGTGATTAATAATGATAACTTGTTTGATGCTAAAAGAATGTTGTAATGCACGTAATATATCACTAGAAACTATAAAACGTTGCCCTGACCATAGATCCATCAGTGTCAGGATTTGCTGAATGGTGAAATGGGTTCCCCGTGACATAACCCAGAGTGCATACTTTTGAGTATGTGAGGGCGTAAGTACAGATGGCCATGTGTGAGTCGATCCCCTTACGAGCCCGAAATGAATGGGGATTTGGCTATATGTCATATCTTGGCTCGTGTGTTACTTTGGTCGTAGACTCTTTGTTGAGCATAGTGAACTGGCCCGTGGCTCAGAGTATGGTGCTTGTGTCACCATGACTCAGTAATTTCATAAACTAGGGACAGTTGTGAGTAGATGTTCCCCTAAGAGAGTGAAGTTCATGTTGTAGCTCTAAGAAAATATGCCCATGTACCCCGGCACATCTATTTAGCAGTGACACGACATGTCCTGCTTGTGGTCTCGTACTGACCGAGACAAGTGAGGTCATGGCAACCAGCTCTCCCATTGACCTTGTATGGTATCGACTTGTGAGAAGTTTGTGGTCGGTTGGAGATGAACGGGGTACGCTTCATCTCCTCTGGGCATAAGTGTGATTGTAAAATATGTTCAGCCGTGTAGCATATCTGCTTAAGGATCGAATATGAGAAACATTGTTTGATGCACAATATAGTTATACATCTTAGTGGATATATGTTATTTATGTTTCTTTACATTCCTTGCAAAGCAGATAGATGATTTATAACTCTACCATGGGTAGATGCAATGTTCTCCTTAAGAAATGAGATTATCTTAATCTGTTCATACAATGATTAATACTGCCTATTAATATAAAATGAACCTCTTCTCAATTTATAAATGTTTAATCTGTGATAATAATATGGTCGGCGGAGAGTTATATCTCTCGATGGGACAATTGTCTCACCCTGTGGGATCCACATTTTTTTAGGTGGACATGCACGAGGTGGAGAAGATTTTTTTTATAGAGGAGGAACAACAACTGAGGCAGCAGTGACAGCTTAGGTTGAGTGTACTGTCTATCGTGTCTTGTAGATAGAAGTCATATGTGTCATCTTTGTACTCTCAGGTCCTTGGAGTTGGTTCGTATTGGTTTCACGAATAATATGAGATTTTGGCTTGAATGCCTCGAGGTTTTATGTTGCTCCAGTATGTGTTTTGATAAAACAACTGTTATATGTTATCCTCGAAAAGAGATGGTACAATGTATGTACAATGTGAACAATGATGTATATAAGGTTTTGGATCTTTCAGTAAGATTTTTCCTAGAAATGGATCTCTTGTAAAATGGTTTTAATTTTTAGTGATTTTTGTTAATCCGTTGTTTATGTTTAATTCCACTTAATAGTAACAATTTGTCTGTCAGTTTGGCGATTGTTGTTACAAGTTTGGTATCAGAGCTTAAGGTTTGCTGAGTCTACAGAGACATAGGACTAAGGTGTTGAGTCTGTGTTAGTGTCCTCCAGTATACCTTATAGTGACTTCTGTTTATGCAGAAGAAAGGGTAAAGTTTATAAATGATTGGGGAACACGAGGAACACATTGCTGAGAGCAATGTTGTTGCACCAGGAGAGGGTGCAAGGGATCAGGTAAGAGAAGAATGAGTTCCTAAGAATTCCCATCATGATACGATCAGGATAAACAATCCTATGTTTATGCTCTTGATAGGCAGGTTAAGACGAGAGTGATACATATAGCAGACTGGATACTAGCATTACAACCTAGGTTACCAGTCCTCAATGTAGAAACTTTAGGCTTTGAAAAGGTCCCTAAATGACATAGTCATGTTGGAATAGTGGAAAATGTGGGAAGGATTAACATATGGTAAGAAAATAGACTCTTCCATAAGTATATATAGATAGTACATATGTGATGGTAATGCCCTAGGAGGGGCAATAAGCCGAGAATTAAGGAAATGTTACTACAATTCTAGAGACATTTGCCTAGTTATTCTAAAAAGCCAAAGTTTTTGGTGCCACCAGTGCAATAAATGCCTAGTACACCAGGGTAGTAATCACTATGTAAAGGAAAAGGTCCTAACTTTCCACCTATAAGAACCCATGGCTTAGTTTTTACATCGGTAATAAGACCGATAAGACCATGGTACGAGGACAAGACATGTTATAGATGTGTACATGTTGAGCATACTAAACTCTTTTATTTGAAAAGAAGGGAGGAAATGACTCAACAACCGAGGTGGACTTGGTAGGGCTTACAAAAGTTATAGCCCAATAGTGTAAAAATGCAAGAGCAACAACATGAAACAACTAGACTCTATGTGTTGAGTCAACCTGAAGCGGTAGATGACCGTGAGGGATAACACTCAGATAGAGCTTTTTCATTTTGATATGCCTTCTCTTGATTTTATCTGATAATCATAAGAAGGATTGTTGTTATGGATTTCCCTATTGATCGTCCTATGGGGACATAGGGAAGAAATGATGAGAACTAGAACTTATATTCTGTAAGGATGTACTAATTGAAGGAACAATTATAGAATCATTGTGGGAAAAGCTTTTCAAAGCTAAAAATGTATGATAAGACTTGTAGTTCCAAGTGGGTGACAAAATGTAACCATAATCTCTCCATGAAAAAGAAATGTTAAAACTAAGTGGGGTTTGACACCTGAATCATTCAAAATATGAATAACACTTCTTTGATATAGAAGGTGTTACCTGACACAGTATATATACTGCAAGTCAATAATGAAAAGGCAGTTGAATATATATATGACAGATTCAATTGATAACCCTGTGTGGAAGAACTTTGTGCTGGTCAAAGTTCTATAGTATCTCCATGACATTAAGATTTTATGTGGAGACGTGATGATATGATGACTGAATAATATATGTCTCCCTTTACCTGGGATTTCGGGGATGAAATCCTTGTTAGGGGTTTATAACTTGTAAGGACCCTGACCTGGGTTATGAGGTAACCCTATTTGTTTTGGCTAATAAAGTTTCTTAGAACTTTAATATAATCATCTAAGGTGTTTTGTTATCATGTGACACACTTATGTTCCAAGTTTGGTCCTGATTGAATGTTGTTTGAGCAATGTTCCTTTATTTTGGACCAACTTGAAATTTATCCAAATTGAGGGGTTATATTGAAATATGTCATATGTTGAACATGCCTCATGTGTTTTAACATCATTATAGATAGAATGATGCAAGGTGGTGTCTTGTGTAAAGCCCAAATTCCAAGTTTGAACTTGTTTGAACAATGTTGGTACCTTGTGCACCAATTTTGGTACAAATTGTAATTTACCCAAAATGTGGGGTTGATATGAAAATCACCACCTCTAAAGTGTCCCTACTACCTCTTATAATCATGTAGAGGAGAGATAAATAAGGAGACACCATGTTTGAATCAATTATGAATGATGGTAATCTTGGTGATGAAATGACCAAGAAAGGGGGTTGAATTTGAAACCCTAACTTGAGTTGTATCAAGTTGAAAAGCCTATATATGAGTGCCTATCGGACAAGGATCCATAGGAGGAGTCTCATATCATTTTGTAAACTCTTGGAAAAGACCATATCGTGCAAAAACCTCAAGGAGGTGAGTTGTGTCGGGTTACAACTCCCTTGGTAAAGTTGTGAATAAAGTGATGATTTAACTGATATATCTTATTCAAAAGAATATGTAATGGATGAATCTTTATCCCTAGATGATCCTAAACCATTTTCATTTCAAGATAAATGTTGATGCATGCATGTACATGTGTCATCCATCCATGGACACGTGGCACTTACTAGCTCAAATTGATGACACCTCATTTTTACACTCCTTCATGAACAACAAGTATATATACCACTAGTTTCACCCCTTAATGGAATTTTTCGACCCTTACCACCCTCCTAACTTAAGGTATCATGCATATAGCTCTTGTATCGTGCAGGAGTGCAAGGATATCATGCATAGGCCCTTGGATATCACCCGTAGCAAAAGCATATCGACCAAGTAGGTGATATCAGCCATATAGGGTGATATCGGCCATAGAGTGAAGTGTCGAGTGGCATATCGTGCAAGTGAGTGTCATATCGTGCAAGAGGGATGGCATATCTTGCAAGGGAACAAGAGTATCATGAAAATGTGTTAAGGAGCGAGAAGGAGCTCATACTTAACCCTAAGGTGAGGATATGATCATCTTCAACCTTGTATTGAAGCATGATTTTAGGGTTTTGATCTTCCTTTCTTTTCTTCTTCACCAATTTCTTATCCATGGTGATTCCTTGTATTTGAAGGAGTTTTAAACGAGTCTTGGACTTTATATAAGTCATCTTCAACCTTAGTAACGTGGAGCTTTGGATCTTGGAGCTTTGAAGTTGTTCTTAAGGCAGGTTATATAACTTGAACTCAACCATGTTATTATTCATCACCTAAATTGTTATATTTAATGATCTACTTTTAATTCCAAAATTTCCTAAAATAGTTGATGAAATTATAAGTTATAGTAGTTTCTTAGACCTATTTCCATGAACTATAATAGTTAGAAGTAAGGTCTAGAGCTTTAAGATGATGGTATCACTTTATAAAAGTGATATCGGGTGCAAGCACACAAACAAGCACCTCTAACCCGATATGATGATGCACCTACTTCATTAAAATGATATGGATATGATTGTATACCTTCTTGTGCGATATGGGGGTGTAGTATACACCTCTTGCACGATAGGGAGTCAAGTATAGACTCCATGCACGATACAAGGTTAAAAGAATACTTATAAGTTGACATGAAACCCTAATTTGGGTAACCCAATATGAATAAAGAATAGCAAATGCTATTGCACGATATGGTAGCCCGATACACATCCCTAGTTGATGTCTAGCCTGACATAGTGATGAGTTGATACCTCTTAAACACCATGGATGATACATACATGTATCATGTGCCCGTCACAACCAACCCTAACTCGACATGGGTGTTACAACCCAACATTGGATGGTCTAGCCCGACATGGCTTGGTGCCCTTCACTCCTATCGACTTGTATATTGGGTTGAGCCCGATATGGAAAACCCTAACCCGTCACGGCTAACCCAAGATGGTGAGCCACCTGATATGGTGATTGAATGCACCTCTAGCCCGACATGGTGATGGCTTAATACCTCATGCACAACATGGGTAATACATACAAACACCTCTAGCCTGATATGGTGAGTGCTCATATACCTGCAACCCGATATGGTGGTGTCTATACACCTACAACCCGATATGGTGAAAATATGCACACCTCTAACCCGAGACACCTTGTAAAGGTGAGGGCAAGACACTCTTAGGAGTGGTGAGGATAACACCAAATAATGGTGTGGCTAATACCTTGATAGGTGAAACACCTAAAGTGATTGATAATGGTTAATCCTATATCAACAATGTGTTAACCTGAGATGAGTCCATATCAATTGATGATATTTGGGTAATTCAAGTGTGTGACTTATGGCCAATACATTACAGGATAAATGTGATGGGCTAGTGGATAAAGTATTAGGATGGGAAATACCCTAATACAAGATAAGTTAATGAACTTAAGTAAGTTAAAAGTGATGAGGGAAGTGATACACCAAGGCATGGTTAATGTCACATCCAGTACTTCAAGGTTGATGCACCTTGATGCACTGTAAATCTAATATACTTGGATGAGTAACACATGAAGTGTGTCAAGTCAATTGTACATTGAAATATAATGTCTTTTGATAAATGTTAATGTTGGCTAACATGCCTTGAGAAAGGGTTAAGCCAATATAATGAAGTATGATGTAATCAATATCCTAGTGAGGATGAGAGAGAAACCCATGCCTTGTGTTGATAATCATTCAATGATAAATGATGAGAATAAATAAGTATGATTGAATACTTATGATATCAATGTAAACTCCTAGATGTGTGGAGCAATGAATTAGGGTTTGGATTAATAATATGAACATGAAACCCTAATCGGCTATAAAGGGAAACCCTAACCCTAATGATGGAAAGGTTGCATTTCTCTTATTGCATTAGCCTTGTAAGGCATGTTAAATACTTGTGTAACAAGTATAATGATTAATGGCGTTGTGAGACATGCGAATAATTTGTTGCCTAGTGAGAGGTGACAAGATGTGTAATGGCCTTGTGAGCCATGTGAATAAGTTGTTGCCTAGTGAGAGGTGACAAGATGTGTAATGGCCTTTTGAGCCATGTGAATAAGTTGTTTCCTAGTGAGAGGTGACAAGATGTGCAATGGCCTTGTGAGCCATGAGAATACTTGTACAACAAGTGAAATGAATACCTTGGTCTAAGGACCTTGAGGTAATGGTTACATGTTACAGAGGTAACAATGCTAAGTGATGATCTAAGGGTTTGAATACCCAGATCCAGTAATCATGATAATGATGTGAAGGGATGAGAATTCCCAGTAATTGATGAGGGACTGAGATCCCAAGTATCATGTGCTTTAAAGATATGAAAAGTACTTGATAGATGTATTACACTTTTCTTTGTAGCATTTGTTGTGATTAATAATGATAACTTGTTTGATGCTAAAAGAATGTTGTAATGCACGTAATATATCATTAGAAACTATAAAATGATGCCTTGACCATAGATCCATCAACGTTAGGACTTGTTGAATGGTGAAATGGGTTCCCTGCGGCATAACCTGGAGTGCATACTTTTGAGTATGTGAGGGCGTAAGTACTGACGGCCATGTGTGAGTCGATCCCCTTACAAGCCTGAAATGAATGGGGATTTGGCTATATGTCATATCCTGGCTCGAGTGCGACTTTGGTCGTAGACTCTTTGTTGAGCATTGTGAACTGGCCTGTGGCTCAGAGTATGGTGCTTGTGTCGCCATGACTCAGTAATTTCATAAATTGGGGACGATTGTGAGTAGATGTTACCCTAAGAGAGTGCAGTTGACGCTGTAGCTCTAAGCGAAGATGCCCTTGTATCCCGACACAACTATTTAGCAGAGATACGAGATGTCCTGTTTGTGGTCTCGTAATGACCGAGACAAGTGAGGTCATGGCAACCGGCTCTCCCATTGACCTTGTATGGTACCGACTTGTGAGAAGTTTGTGGTTGGTTGGAGATGAATGGGGTACGCTTCATCTCCTCAGGGCATAAGTGTGATTGTAAAATATGTTTAGTCGTGTAGCATATCTTCTTAAGGATCAAATATAAGAAACATTGTTTGATGCGCAATACAATTATACATCTTAGTGGATATATGTTATTTATATTTCTTTACATTCCTTGCAAAGAAGATAGATGATTTATAACTCTACCATGGATAGATGCAATGTTCTCCTTAAGAAAGGAGATTATCTTATTCTGTTCATACAATGATTAATACTGCCTGTTAATATAAAAAGAACCTCTACTCAGTTTATAAATGTTTAATCTGTGATAGTAATATGGTCGACGGATAGTTATATCTCTCGCTGGGACAATTGTCTCACCCTGTGGGATCCACATTTTTTTAGGTGGACATGCACGAGGTGGTAAAGATTTTTCTGCAGAGGAGGAACAACAACTGAGGAAGCAGTGATAGCTCAGGTTGAGTGTACTATCTGTCGTGTCTTGTAGATAGAAGTCCTATGTGTCGTCTCTGTACTCTTAGGTCCTTGGAGTTGGTTCGTATTGGTTTCATGAATAATATGATATTTTGGCTTGAATGCCTCGAGGTTTTATGTTGCTCCAGTATGTGTTTTGATAGAACAACTGTTATATGTTATCCTCGAGAAGAGATGGTACAGTGTATGTACAATGTGAACAATGATGTATATAAGGTTTTTGATCTTTCAGTAAGAGTTTTCCTAGAAATGGATCTCTTGTAAAATAGTTTTAATTTTTAGTGATTTTTGTTAATCCACTGTTTATGTTTAATTCCTCTTAATATTAACGATTTGTCTGTCAGTTTGGCGACCGTCGTTACTTGAGGCTTGTGTGTCAAGTGATACAAATTAGACAGATGGAGTTTATTGACAAATTCTTACAAAAAACTCAACGTGAATAAGACTTGCCAGTAAGACCCAAGAGAATTGCATAATTACATGGTAGAGACATCATATGTGGATCATAATCGGATATTTAGCAAAGTTAACCCCCCCAACCCCTATAAGTTAGTAGGGTTGGCACCAGATAATTCTTTTTAGAAATCGGCAGAAAACCCATTTAATTTTGTATATGAGTCCATGTATTTAAGTCAACAACAACATAAATTCAAAGCATAGTAACCATATTGGTTTTTTGAGTTTTTGTTCCATAACTTAGTGGCTCAAACTTAAATATTTGAATGAAAAAAGAAATGTATTGACGAGATAGCGATATACAATGGGGAATGTAGAACGAAAATGATCTAGTCACGCGTAGCACCATCATGCGCGGGTGCTACGCGAGGTCGGCTGGGTGGTTTTGGGGTGTATGACGTGCGAGTTTTAACTGGATGGGTAGGTGGATGTTGTGTAATTGATAAATAAATTTGTTTTTCTTATAACTTTTGAACAGTGATGAACTTTTTGATGAAACATTAGATTCGTTATAAAAATGCATTCCAACAAGACTAATATTGATATATTTTAACAAAAAAATACAAAAATGATATCAATATGTGATTCTGGGTGGCAATGAACCATTTTGGGCGTCAATTAACCATCTTTGAGTGTCAATTAGCCATTTATGGGTGCCATTAAGTTATTATTGTGTGGGAAGTACTCGTATATCCTATTTAATACGTACAACTATATTTAGGCACCATTAAGTTGTTCGTGGGTGTCAAACAAACCTATTTGGGTGCACTTATGTTGTTTTTAGTTGGCAATATCTTATTTGGATATCTTTTTGTACTTTTGGGTGTCAATAAACTATTTTGGGTGTCAATTAACTAATTTTGGGTGTCAATAGCTATTTATGAGCGTCTTTATACTTTAGGGTGTTAACGAACCATTTTTAGGCATCATTAAGTGATTCTTAGGTGTCAAACAGACCTATTTGGGCATCGTTATGTTGTTTTAGTTGACAATACCTTATTTGAGCATCATCTTTATACTTTTGGGTGTCAATGGATCATTTTGGGCGTCAAGTAACTATTTTTGGGTGTCAATAACCATTTATGGCCGCCATAGTATTAAAAATGGTTAAATAGCGTCTAAAAATAGCTAAATAGCACCCAAAAATTGCTAAAATTCTTGAGTGTCATACAAACCAATTTGGGCGTCGTTACATTATTTTTTATTGTCAATACCTTATTTGAGTGTCATCTTTATAAATCTGGGTGTCGATGAACCATTTTAGGTATCAATTAACCATCTTTGAGTATCAATAGTCATTTATGGGCGCCCTTATGTTGTTTTTTATTGTGAATTACCTTAAGTGTTTAGTTGTCAATTACCTTAGATGCGATTTAGCACGTATAATATTTACTTGGACATCATTTTTATACATTGGGTGTCAATGAACTATTTCTAGGCGCCAATGAACCATCTTTGGTGTCAATTAATTTGTTAGATTGTATTTTTCATAACGAATGCAATGGTTTTTGTTTAATTAAAAAATTCATTTCAAAAGTTATAAGTGAAATAAATTTATTTACCTACTTCATAATTTAAAAAAAAAACTACTCAATCACGAAGCGGTTTGGGAGGAGGCGGTCTGGGAGCTTATTTTAACTATGCGTAATTGGCGCATGACACACTGACAAAAGTTTAACTCAATCAAGCAGAAAAAGTATCCAACCAATTAAGTAACAACTCCTATCACAAGTTTCACACTTGAATTTACACACATTAACTGAAGTGACATTGACAAATATTGAAAGCACACCGAATGTAGTTCGTGTTTGGGACATGAGTTTTGCTTTATTCGATTGGACAGCAGCCAGTGCAAAGTCCAAGACTGCCGCCTAGAGAGTTAGCTTTGATCCCTCCGGTTAGTAGACTGGACAGGCGCCAAGGTACCCATCCATGCTGGCGGCAGCATGCCCGTCTGGTCCTGAACCGTTTTGAAGAGCGGCGGCAACATCTTGTACACCCCGGCCACTTCCCTCAAAGCCGCACCACCGCTTCCGCCTTCGCCACCCACACCGGCGCACCCATCCCCACCGTTAGTCCAGATGCTGATGTTGGGGTTTAGACCCTGGACGGCGTCGGCGTTGATCTTCGCCATATCCTGGTACATGCCCCTGTCGATCATGAGGTAATCTCTGAGGGCGACGTAGTTCCCTCCCAGTGAGTCGAGCAGGGCACGGATGTATGTGCCTTGCGCCTCCGCCAGTGCGATGAGTCCCTCTGCCTCTTTCTTCTTGGCGTAGAGTTCGGCCTCGGCCTGCTGCTGGCAGGCATAGAAGGTGGCCTCTGCTGCGGCTTTCCGCCCCTCAGCTTCTTTCTCCTGTTCGTAGAGTGATGCTTCCGCTGCCTTTTGCTTCTGGTACAGCTCCCAGTTGGCCTCTTGGACCTAAACAAATGCAGAGATGGAATATGTTAGTAGTATGAGAATGTCAATGGTGGAGAAATTATTCTGTTGACAATTAGTTAAGGTAATCGACGAACTAGCTAACCACCGGCTGACGATGAAAAAAATTAACAAAGCAGACGTACTTTCATTTCATAGTCAACGACAGCCTTGCTGAGCATCTCTGCTTTCAGCTTCTCTGTTTGTTTCAGGGCATTCCGACGCTCGACCTCCATCTGGAGCTCGGCCTCTCGGATAGCAACAGCCTTGTTGGCTTCGACCTCCGCCACCTGGGACTGCCTCAACCACTCTGCCTTCTTCATGGCAAGCTCGGCATTGGCCTCGGCGACCTCGGCCTCCCTCCGATTTTCAAAGATCTTCACCTCCGTTTTCACCTTCACTTCCTCCTTTTTCCCTTCCCCTTCCCTCTGAGTCGAGTAAACCTTTGTTTCAGCGTCGATCTTTGCTGCGTTCTGCCTAGTCTGCCCATCCCTCTCCTTGGAACCAATCTCTCCATGCATCCGTGCCTCCGCCGTATCCACCTTGGCCTGGTTGGCCGCCTCCTGCTGGGTCTTCTGCCCCAGGTACGAGAAGTACTCGTGTCCGACGACATCCACGAGCTGCTTAACATTAGCATTGTAAATCAACAAACCGAACTGGTTCAACTCCAACTGCACCTTCCCAAACACCTCCTCCTTAAAGTCTTTGGTCCCTCTGAAAATCTCCTCCATGGTCATGGATGCCGCAAGGACCCTCGTCTCCCCTTCGATGACACCCTTGACGAGGTCCCTGACGTGCTGGGACAGCTTGTCGTGCGGGGAGATGAGCTTGGCATACTTCAGTAGGCTGTCTTTATCGTCGTGTCTAGGGCCGACGGTGAACACGGCCGGCAGCAAGAAGGGTAGCTTCTCGGCGGACATGGCCTGCACCTCAAACGTGTAGTTGACTGGTGAGATGTCGAACACCGTGCAGGTCTGCCCGGGGAAGATCCATGCTTTCTTGGCGAGCTTCACATCTTTGACGTTGTAGCCGGTGATTGCGAGGTACTCTGATGCACGGGCAACCTTGTACAACATGGTTGATGACTGGGTGGGTGGGTGAAGGGGAAACCGAGTGAGCTAGAGAAAGAGCAAGGGAGAGCTCGGCGGTGGTAGAATAGAGGAGCTGGGGACCCTCTTTGTTTGCTCTGGTGTAGTGTCAGGGAAATGTACGAGTTTGGAAAGGCATCCTAGATCGCCATTTAAAGCGAGTAGCATGAGTAGACATACACTCTTCGCATTTTTCAAAGAACTAAGCTTCGGTGACCCTTATGCCCGTCAAGCCCGATTTCACGGGCGGCTCAAACCAATATCAAACTAGCCTCAAATGGTGATTGAGTATTTTTTTTTAATTATGCAGTAGTCAAATAAATTTGTTTCGTTTATAATTTTTGAACCGTAAATAATTTTTTAATAAAATAAAAATCGTTGATTTCGTTATAAAAAATGCAATCTTACAAGTCTAATATTGAGATATTTTTGAGAAAAAAATACAAAAATAATAAAAATACAAAAATGATATATATAGGTTAATTGACAACCAACTATGACGCTCATAAATAATTATTGACATCCAAAAGTGGTTAGTTGACGTCCAAAATAGTTCATTGACACCTGGAAGTATAGAACTCAATGAACATGGATAAGTGCGTCCAAAAATATATATTTGACACCCAAAATAAGATAATGACGTCGAAAAATAGATGTTTGACGTCCAAAACTAGATAATGGCACCCAATGAATGGATAATTACACCCAAAAATGGATATTTGACACCCAAAATAAGATAATGGCGCCCAGAAAAGGATGTTTATGTCCAAAACAAGATAATGGCACCCAGAACTCAATGAACATGGATAACTGCGCCTAAAAATAGATATTTGACACCCAAAACAAGATAATGGCGCCTAAAAATGGATGTTTGACACCCAAAACAAGATAATGGCACCCAGAACTCAATGAACATAGATAAATGCTCAATGAACATGGATAAATGTGTCCAAAATTAGATATTAATTTGACACTCAAAACAAGATAATGACACCTAAAATGAATGTTTGACACCCAAAACAAGATAATGACACCCAATGGATGGATAACTGCACTAAAAAATGGATATTTGACACCCAAAATAAGATAATGGCGCCAAAAAATGAATGTTAGACGCCTAAAACAAGATAATGGCACCCATAACTCAATGAACATTGATAACTGCACCCAAAAATAGATATTTGACACCCAAAATAAGATATTGACACCCAAAAATGGATATTTGACACCCAAAATAAGATACTCAGAAATCAATGAACATGGATAAATGCGCCCAACTCTACATACTACTTTTTTTATTTTTCTCTCAAAAATATATCAATATTGGTCTTGTTGGCTTGCATTTTTTATAACGAATCCAATGGTTTTTATTTCGTCAAAAAATTGCTTACAGTTCAAAAGTTATACGTAAAACAAATTTATTTCTACATTACATTACCTCCACCAACCACCTCACCCAATAAATACCCCTCCACATCCTCTGAAATTACCCTAAAATGCCACCGCCACCTCACCATCTGCCCAGCCTGCCAATACCACCTTTAAAAGGCAAAAATTCTCATTTTTTCCAAAACCACCATTGAGCCGGAGGGTAAAAACCACCATTGAGCCGGAGGGTAACTGCGTGAGTTGTATTGCGCGTGACAGAATATTTTTTCTTTTTCAAAGGCTTCGCTTGGATCATTACCCTAGAAAAGAAATATACAGCAGCGCCCATCACCATATCAAATATCGTAATCTACGCTACGCGGTATTAGAATGTCTTAGCTTTTGCCGTTGTGGACAAGAAACGGCAACTAAAGTCAGAGCCTTTAATGGATGGGAATCAGTGAAATGAATCAAAAAGAAAATGGTGTAATCAAACTCTTCGATCCAGCTGAAACATACCTTGATCACAAACCAACTATCCATTTTGATTAAGAAACTTGAATGGTCCGACGTGATTCCAAGGAAATTAAACACAATTACAGTAAGGTTGCGTTTGGGTAGCCCATTTTTAATTACCGCCGGGGTTAATAAAGAACAGGATTCTGACTAACTACTTAACAAATACAGCAATTCTTAATCACACTGTTTGGATGGCCACGTATTTTAAAATACAGTAATTAAGAATGCTGCAAATTTAAACACTTTAATTTGTTTGGTAAACATGTATTTACAGTGCAACATTTGTCTTAATCCCATCACTAATATACATAAAATACATCAAAATAAACCACAAATTAACAACACCATTTCACAGTAATCACGACACCTTTGCACCATTGTTTAACAAGCCCATTACACATATTCAACATAAAACAAATCCAATAGATACAAAACAACATTTTTGAACTAATGGATATCAACATTTTTGCACTACATTATCTAAACCATCCTTGTCAACATGTTTAAGCAACACCATAAACACAATTACAAGTTTCAATATAAACCACAATTACAATTAAAATGTCTCGACATAATCTATCTTGTCTTTAGATTAACACACTCTTAAAAATTCAAATTCATAGAAGCACACTCCAAAGCACATGACATGGATGTCTCTATGTTTAGCTCCACTCCAATGCTGACATGGTTGTCCCTATGTTTTCAAAAGACATATAAAAAATTGAATTATAAAAGCGTTGAAAATTGGAGACAACAAAAGTTGAATCAAGCATAAACATTTGATAGTCAACAATTATAGACAACAAAAGTTGAATCAAGCAAAACAAAAGCAATCACCCCTTTCCAAAACTCCCTCCTTCTCCTACTCCCATTTTCCACTGCCCATCCAATCCAACTTTCAAGTTACAATACCCATTACAACACATCCACATTTCAAACACTGCCAACCAATCACCCCTCTCCAATCCAAAACCATTACCCAATTATCATCCAATCCTAAACCATCCACACCATCATCCAATCCTAAACTACCCCAATCAGCCACGACCCCAAACCCGTCTCCTCCTCACTTACTGCTACCACCTGCACAACCTTCCTTCCTCATCCACAAAATAGCACCAACAACATCATTTTGCTGCTCCATACATCCTCCACACACCAACACCCCCACCTTCAAATTGCACGCCACCACCAGCCCAAACCATCAGCCACCACCATCAACCCACACCATCAGCCACCACCAACAGCCCAACAACAACAAATTGCATGCCACTAGCCCACACCATCAGTCACCACCAACAACCCACACCATCAACCACCACCAACACCTACACATCAGCACTCCCACCCACCAGCCAACACCACCACCACCACCAGCCAACATCCACCATCACCAACCCACACCATCAGCCACCACCAACAACCAACAACCAACAACACATGCACATCAACTCTCCCACCCACCAACCAACACCACCACCACCAACCAACATCCACCACCACCAACCCACCACCATCCATCGATAGCCACCATCAACACCTGCAACACCAACAATAGCAACCAGCAGTGCCAACCAGCAGCATCCACCACCACCAACCAGCACGCCACCATTCACAAAATAGCACCAACAACAGCAAATTACTGCTCCATACATCCTCCACACACCAACACCCCCACCTTCAAATTGCACGCCACCACCACCAGCCAACATCCACCATCATCAACCACCACCAACAACCAACAACACCTGCACATTAGCACCATCCACCCAACAACACCACCACCATTTACCAACAACCACCGCCATCACCCACAACAAGTTGCTACTTCCATGCTGCAACAAACACATGCACATAACACCCCCACCTCCAAACAAGCAACCAACAACACCATCCATCTCCACCCTCTAACACCCAACAGCTACCACCTCACTCCACCAAACAATACTATCCATCACGACAACCACAACACCACCATCACCCACAGCACCACCACAACACCAAAAACCTCCACCATTCAACACCAAGCACAGAAACAAGTTGCTTCCTCCACCACTTGCACATGACAAAATCTATCACCACCAAACCCAATTACCACCACCTGCACATCACAACCAACTCGACTACCACCTGCACATAATAGCCAACAGTAACCCAGACAAATGTAACCCAACAGTAACCCAACCACCCAAATGAAACATTCAGCTACACATTCATGACTATACCAATAATGAGACATTACTAGAACCAAGTACAAAAAAGAAAAGATCAATCAACCATACCTAGATGCATTTAGCCACAATTATTGTGCATCTTTATTGAAAGCACCTACAGTTTGAAAAAGGATGTGGGAGAAGATCAGTAATAATACTATAGAAGAAGACACCATTAAATCAAGGTATAATAAAAAATCTACACGAATCATACCTAGATTAACATGAGAATCATCTCTTTCTTTCTCTCCATAGGAAGAGACTTTAATAGAGAGAACTGTTTCTCATTTTGCACAAACCACAAGCATGCTTTCATCTTCTAGGAATCATCAAGTCCATCAACAGCAAACACTTCCTCATATACAACCTTCGTGTCAACACCCTTTGGAGATGATAAGACCTTGATATAGTCAATAAATTAGAAGCCATCTTGTCCACAACAATAGCAATTGAATTGCCACCTCCCTTCTTCCTTGAAGGTGTACGTTCAACAGTAGATGGCTTCTTTATTTTTTCAGTTGAAGCTGGTAGATACTGTATCCTCATCTATGCTTGTTGTATCCATCTGATCCATCGACTCCAAGTCCATCACCTCATTCTCTTCAGCAGCTGTTTTTGTACCTTCCCCAATGGCTCTATCCTTTGTGCACAAGTCAACAATGTCATCCCAGTTTGGAATGACCTTCTAGTGGTATCTCTTGGCATCCTCATGTGACTATAAAATAATGTTATGTTAATAGATGTAATGTAGTTTGAGTTTAGATGGTGAAAGGTTGAAAAGCTAAAGACAAAATATACCTTGACGTACTCATTCCAAGCATCCTCATTATCCACACTGACCATTTGTTTTGTGCCATCCCAATCAAATTTGCTTTGTGAGAGAATATCACTCATGGCTGCATAGGTCTTCTTCCATGATCTCACATAGTTTCTCACATTATTGACTGTGAGTTCAGTGTGAAATGTGTTATTGATTGACATTGCAGTTGTATTTAGGGCAACTATTTTCCACCCATTATCTCCCTTACGACCAAGACTCTACTAATCTCTTAGGATGTTAGCTAGATCTCTTTCTTTAGCTAAGTCCCAATAGAAGTAGTCATTTTATGATGTATTCTTTTACTTCCCTTTTTGGAAGCCATTCCAAAACTCTATGCAATATACACAATAAAACAAAAGATAATACATGAACTACAAATAAGTTCTAGTACATATGTAAAGATTACACCATGAAATACACGAGTTCTAGTACATGAGTTATAATACATTTGAATAGATAAAACATGAACTACAAATAAGTTCTAGTACATATAAGAAGATAAAACATGAACTACAAATAAGTTCTAGTACACATGAAAAGATAAAACATCAAACAACCCCTCTTTGTAGATAGTCTTCAAGCATGCCTTGTGCTTAAGCATCTCGAAATCCTATCCACTGACCAGTCACCTCTATATGTGTAATTAGCTCATCAGCATGTGTTTGTCCCATGATCTCCCTGTCCACTTCGTCAAGGATTCTTCTATGTTGGTCTTCTAATACATGATCATCTTGTTTCTCAAGTAGGATATAGTTGTGTAGCATACAAAAACTATTTATTATCCTCACTTGTGTCTTGAGGCCAAAAAAGGAGCTTGTCCTTAAAACATTCCATCTACTCTTCAGAAGTCCAAAGGCTCTCTCGATTACATTTCTGGCACTAGAGTGGCAGAGATTAAATAGCTCCTTATAATTTTGTGGCCTATTCCCCACCCACTCATTTAGGTGATACCTTGTTCCACGATATGGTGCAAGGAACCCTGGACCATTAGTGTATCCCACATCCACAAGATAATACTTCCCTACACCAGAATCATCACAAACTATAAGTCATGTCATTATTTTATATCATATTTATATAAAAGCTTTAGGTAAAAATATTTACTAGTTGGAATGCAAAGTTGTCCTTTCTAGACAATGCATTTTTCAAAACTCTGGAATTGGCTGTAGAACCCTCCCAACCCGGAAGTGCATATATGAACATCATGTTAGGATCACAAACCCCCAACATGTTTGTGGTTAGGATGTCTTTCCTATTGCGATAGGAAGGTTGCTTCTCGACTAGAACTCTCAGTGGAATGTGAGTTCCATGAAGTACACCAAGATAGTTTTAGTTAAACAAAAGAAAAGTTACCACTCATAAAAAACAAGTATGAGTGTATATATGTTCAAGTAATACTTTAATAAATATATATACCTCAAAACACTTCCATATCAAGACATCGATCCCATTGAGAGTGCACTCATGTAGTTTAATATATTCTTTGCTCACTCTCATAACATCACAAATGACTATTTGAAACTGTCTACTTATCGTCTCATGGGACCTATGATAATGAAACCTTACTACTCGGTACTTGAGACTATGAGCTAGGATGTGCAAGAACATTGCAACAACTTCTTCAACTACAACATGCTTTGTGGGAACTAAACTCCCAATCCCTACAATACTTCACACAACCTATGGAATCCACTTTTGCTTACTCGTAATTGTTCAACACAATCATCATCGGTACCATTGTATAATCTATTCAAGTGTTGTACAATCATCATCGGTACCATTGTATAATCTATTCAAGTAGCACTTCCTTACATCATCCCAATCAGTAGGAGGATTCCTCACCATAAAAATATCATGGTACCATGCTGCCACACTGGTCACAATCATGGTAGCAACACCAACAATGACTTTATTTCTCTCCTCTTCATTCTCTTTCATCTCTTCCTCATCCATCATTCTCTTTCTACGAAGACACTCTAATAACTCACTCGTTCCATGTGAAGCCATATCAAACACTATATAAGAACATACATGATATTTAGTATTAAATGAGAGAGAGAACTATCATTGCATTATAATAATTGGAACATGTTGCAGACCAACATTGTATTGTAATATTCATGATATCATGTTGCAGACCAACATTGTATTATAATATTCATGAGAGCATGTTGTAGACCAACATTGTATCATAATACTCTTGAGAGCATGTTATAGACCAATATTGTATCAGCAATTAATAACACAAAATATCTAGAGGTGCAAGTGAATCATACCAGTAAATCAATGGCTTGTTGCAAGCACTCTTGTTGCTTCCCTCAAAGCCCATCTCGTAGAGTTTGAAGAGGCTACAAAAGAATCTAGCTATCTCCATTTGGTATCTGTACATGAGAAACCAAGTTACTAACCAAGTGCTAGAAGAAAGTAATAAAGGAAAAAGAAAGAAAATCAAATGACAAATAACAAAATACATTTAAAGGTGCAAGTCAATCACACCTAGTAGACAATGCAAGTCACAATCACTCATGTTGACGCCCTCAAAGCCTAGTTTTTGGAGTTTGTAGAGGCTGTAGAAGATTACCAATAATAAATGGTCAACAAAAACCATGCACAAAAGAATCAGAGCATGCATTTTAAATCAAAATGAATAAACCACATTCTCGTCTCACTCCACTGTCACTCACTGCCCCACTAAACACATGCATGTATAGAAAGAAATAAAGCATGATACATATACTTGAAAAGGAAATATGGAAGAAACCATAATTTTACAAAATAAAGCATGGCAACATACCCAATATTAACTTAGAACAAACCCAATAAAGATTGGGTTTGCTTCAAACGCAGCTTGAGTTCAGAAACTGGTGTAGCTCCTAAACATGAACAAATTTCCACATCAGGAAACTAATGAAGGACTGGTGGGTAGCCTAGACTCTAGAGCAGGTTGCTTGTTGGATATGTCAGTGGACAAGGACAAAGAGATAGACATAGATAGAGAGAGAGTTGGGGTTTGTCCATGTCATCATAGACCAGGAAGTAAGCTACAATATGACATTCCCCCAAGATCTCCTACATATGACCTAACAAGAAACAAAAAAAAGGAGGAGCCTCATTAGGGTACTGATGCATATATGCATTTCATCAAACATGTTCTCAACAATCCCTAGTTCTACCTTAGCTTCCCAGTTTAGATGTACTTGTGTGGCATTGATTCAAACACTGAATTACCATCTTCTATTCATAGCTGAGTCATTAGAACCAGCAAGCATGAAGAAGGGGGATATAAAGAAGTGAATGAAGTGCTGAGAGAGAAGGAATGGGGGTTTAGGAGTGGGTGGAAGAGTCTCTGACCCTTTTTGTTGTGACATCCCTCCATCACAAAGATAGCGAAACACCACACGAAAATGTGTGGAACCACCATAAACAACATATTACCAAAAACATGGGTTAATTAAAACCGATTGCGGATAACATCATAAGAAAGGAACTATTACAACCAGATCCACATCCTGTAAGAAAACATGTTATATATGTACATAAGCATGATATATGTCCACCAACACATATGATCCATTTGTTCCATATACATCAAGGATGCGTCACATGTTTATATACGTATCAAACCTAGCCAGGCCACCAACATGTTACAAAAGCCATACTTAGATCATACATCGTGAAACCTCATCAAAACAGCTCCAAGGACATGAGAGTACAAGGAGACTCTAAGACTCTACTATAAAACAACCAAAGCAACATATCCATTCTTGCCTTCTACTAATCTTCTTGCTGCTCGGCCGCAACCTCGTGACCACCACCACGTCTAGCTCGATCACCTAAAAAGGGTGAAATCAATGGGGTGAGACACACAGTCCCAGTGAGAAACATTACCTCCCGCCAAACTATAAAATCTCTGAAAGTTGGAACAGATAAAACATGTAGCAAATAACCAGATCATATATGAATTATGAAGAACAAGATTATATATATAACATCTTACCATGATATCTGAGAGGAATATAACTAACTGCAAGAAATACTTAGATCATGTATATAAGACAATCATACATTATGCAAGGCCCCAACCAATGTTCTGTGTTTTCCCTAAGAAAATATACTATACGGTTGGATTACCATTTATTATGCCTTGAGGATTTGAGTTGTACCACTCAAAATCAACCTTCGGTTGCGAAACCCAAAGTAGGTGTCATACAAGGTCAATGGAAGAGCCGAACTCCACAACCTCATCCTCTTCGTGGTCAGTGCACAATATCCAAGCAGGACCGCAGTCTCTTGCTTAAGTGACCTCAGTCATAGGGTCAGCTCCCACAAGCTACCCTTTCCTCTAGCCCACCTTGGTACAAGTCTCGACACTAGTATACATTGAGCTATGAGCCTATTCACCGTGCTCCCGAGCCATGAATGCATTCATGCCCTATCACACCAATCCATGGGCATGTTCACCATGCTCTTATACATATCCTGAGTCTACAACCAAAGTTGCACTCTAATCCTCCTATTTTTGGCTAGGAGAAACCCCACATATTCAACAATATGCGCTCTAGGTTAACTCTTAGGAGAACCCATTTCACCATCACTAACTCCTGACGATGATGGATCTATGGCCAGGGCAAACTACATGAAAGGTTCATCTGTAATTAATTAATACATTTTAAGAGGATTGTCAGGGTCAACCAAGTTATATTATGCAAACCATAAACAAGAGTAAACAACATAGATTCCATTATCTTGTGTCACACTATTACTACTATTCTCAATGCCATCAACATCATCATGATCCATCTCTAGGATCCAACATTACATGTTGTCACTTGGCCTTTTGCCAATCATCATGATCCATCACAAGGATCTAACCATCATAAGGATTCCATCCCATTATCAAGCACATGTTACCATCTCATAGGCCACACACATTCATGCATTCTTAAAGTTCTTATAGCACATCATTTAACATTAAGCAAATGTCACTAATGACATCATTACAGCTCATACCAGATCACACATCTCAATTGATGGGACCTGCATGGTTAGCACAATCAAAAAAGTACAATCATGCTTTCATAGGAAACATCCTTAATTCAACATTAGGATTTACTAAACCTTCACATATGCATAAAAAAAGATCTTAATTTTATCATGCAGAGATGCGTAAAACCCAACATAACATAAAGCTTTCTCAAGGGCATATTGGGTAGACATCAACCCTCACCAAAGGTATATCAGATAAGGACAAACCCTCACCAAAACATGTCGGGTAAGGGACTAACCCTCACCAAAATATCATGCTACAACCCAACCTTAAGGAATCAACTAAAAGGCAACTAACCACATCTAGCAGTGTCGGACAGCACTATCGACCAACACCCATATCGGCCAAGCCACAAGCAATCTGACATCGTGCAATGCAATAACGTGCAACCTGTATCATGCAACGTCCCATGATGGGAAATGCTCAAGAGGTTAACACAACATCTCTTTAGGTGGGCACCATATCGTGCAACGCCTCATACCGGGCAATGCCCAAACCAAGGGTTAGCCTTATCATCTAAGGGCAACATGCGTCCTATCACCCACATGGTCATCACAACGTCAAGCACCCTATCGGGCAAGGCATATCCTAGCAGGGTGTCAGGCAGCACCATCTAAAAGGATGTCGTGCAGGGCACTGTAATGCCCAACACATACCACCTACCACCCAAGGGAAAGAAGATCATAACGACCATCATATACCGGGCAACACTCTCAAGGAACCATATCATGTAACTAGGGTTAGGACAACCCTGTCAGCCAACTTCACCATATCGCCCAAGGCATCAAGAGTGTTAGCTCACCTCGCAACAACTAGGTTGATTGAGGGGTATTTCCAAACTCTAGCATATTGGGCAGGAGCTAGAGCTCACCTCACAACTCAAGGAAGGAGGGGTATTGCTCAAAGTCCACCCTCAAAGGCATGGCCACTCATGTCGCCCAAGGTATCAACATGGACATAACGTGCAACTAGGGTAGGATAACACTGCTATCATCCAAGCCAACTCACTGTGTCGCCCAACACCATAGGCTCACCTCTCAGCAACAAAGTGAGAGAGGGGTTTTTCCCAAGGACACACTATTAAAGGATCGGCCAAAACACCCAACCTAATCTAGGGGATGTATCAGACAACAACGTTACTAGTTAAAACATGAACATTACTAGCAAGATAAACATAGTTGATCAAGATAACACATCAAAGAAACATATAAAAGAGATAATATAGCTAGGTTAGAAGTTATGTAACCCGCCTTAAGCACAAATCTCCAAGCTCCAAGCTCCAAGAACCTCCTCCAAGCTTCAACCACCAACTAGAGAAGAGAAAGAGTAAGAACAACAGGATGTATCGCCCACCACTAAGGAAGAAGAAAGCAGCAGCAACAAGGTATATCGACCACCTCCTCTCCTTCTTCTCCTCATTCTCAGCCAGCAAGGGAGAGAGCAAATGACTAAGGTGCAAAGAGATCCCAAGCAAGAGAAAAGAAGAGTATATATAGAAGGGGGTAAAGGATAGAAGCAAGCAAGGTGGCTTCCATTTGTGGTGCACTTGTCCATGGAGAAAAGCCACATGCTAGCTCGTCTAGCTCCACTTGTCCAATGTCTCACCACTTGCTAGCAACAAGCACCATGTATCCAAGAGAGGGTGACACAAATGATGCTAGGTAGAGGGGTGTGTGTCGCCCAACATGGCAACCCGACACACCATGGCCGATACATCCACCAAACACTCTATGCTCGATACACATCAAGCAAGGAGGAAGGGCATCAAGCCCAACAAAAAGTCCTCAAACGAGGCCCAAAACAACTCAAGAAAGACGCCCAACCCATCCTCTCAACTATAGGGGATGCAAAGAGAGACAAGGAGGCATATCAAGGTGAGAAGCTTGCGCAGAAACCCTAGAACTTGGGTAAATTGCAAGTTGCACCTCAACCTCATAACAAAACACAGCAAACACTAATCACACCTTGGGTGATTAAGCAAACCTCTAAACACAAGGCAAAGCAAATAGGGAACTCCCAAAATGAAGGTCAGGGTCCTTACAAGCCATAAACCCCTACAAAAGGATTTTGCCCCCGAAATCCGAAGAGAAAAGCAAGGGATACTTCCTCCTCATATCTTCCTCAAGCTCCCACGTGGCTTCCTTGATGCCACAGTGATGCCAGAGAACCTTCACGAGCACAACGTCTTTCCTCTTCAACTTCTTCTCCTGTCTGTCAAGGATCAACACTGGACCTTCCTCGTAGGTCACATCTTCATCAAGCTCGACGTATTGGCTGTATCACTGTCTCTGTTCTTAGATAACTTTTCTTTAGCATACTAACATGGAACAATGGATGCAACCTGTGTAGCTCTGGTGGTAACTCCAACTTGTAAGCCACTTTTCCAACACGTGCTATCACTGGATATGGTCCCATATACATGGGATCCAACTTGCATTTCCTTCCAAACCTTAGCACGCCTTTCCATGGAGAGACTTTAAGATACACCTTATCTCCCACCTATAACTCTAAAGGTCGGCGATGATTATCTGCATAAGACTTTTGTCTATCCTGTGCCACTTCCAATTATTATTGTATCACCTTGATCTTCTCTATCATCTGCTGCACTAACTTGGGACCCAAAAGCTGATACTCGCCAGACCCATACCAACATAAAGGAGATCTACACTTCCTACCGTATAATGCTTCATAAGGTGCCATGTTGATACTTCGTCGGTAGCTGTTGTTGTAAGAAAACTCTATCAGACTGAGATGCATGTCCCAACTTCCTAGGAACTACATAACACAAGCTCTTAGAAGATCTTCCAAAGCCTGAATAGTCCTTTCAGACTGTCCATCTGTCTACGGATGGAAACGGTACTGAACCTCAACTGCATTCCCAACGCCTTATGCAATTGTTCCCAAAAATGACTTGTGAACTGAGGGCCTCTGTCAAAGACTATCATTTATGGCACTCTGTGCAAATGCACTATCTCATCAACATATACTTGTGCAAGCTTCTTTGTTGTGTACATTTTCTTTACAGGTATAAAATGAGCAGACTTCGTCAATCTGTCCACTATCACCCAAATGGAATCATGATTCCTAGCTGTCCTCGAAAGACCAACTGCAAAATACATGGTTACATGATCCCACTTCCACTATGGTATCGACATGGGTTGCAACGTACCAGACGGCTTCTGATGTTCTGCCTTAACTTGCTGGCATACTACACATTTTGCCACGAACTCAACTGCATCTTTCTTCAAACTGGGCCACCAATACAAATCCTTTAGATTGTGATACATCTTGGTGACACCTAGATGCATAGCATACATAGACATGTGCACTTCCTCGACCACTAACTCCCTTAGATTATTAGCATCGGGAACCATCATCCTATTATGATAACAAACTAGCCCATCCTCAGACTCATGGAAACCATCGCGCTTCTCGCTGCCGAACTCTGATTTGATCAACTATACTGTAGCATTGGCTTGCTATGCTTCTTTGATCTGTTGTCTCAATGTAGGATTCACTTGCATCTGTGCCAATAGTCCTGCCAACAAAGAGACTTCTAACTATACATTCATCTGCCGCAAAGAGATGAACATATCCCGCCTATGGCATATCAAAGATCTCAATTGTGTCTTCCTCATAGGAAGAGAAGAAGACTTCCTGCTAAGCGCATCTACTACCACCTTCGCCTTACCTAGGTGATACTCAACGGTGCAATCATAATCACTGATTAACTCCATCCAGCACCGCTGACGCATGTTCAACTCATTCTGTGAGAAGATGTACTTCAGGTTCTTGTGATTTGTAAAGACCTGACATGTAACATCCCTGACCTGGGTTAAGCCGTAACCCTGGGAGTTTTTCTTAAGAAAGTTAATTATATCTTTAATTTTATCTTGTGAAAAGTAATTAAGGCCCAAGAGGAACCTATGTTTCAATTTTGGTCCTGTTTGAATAATGGTGAAGCAATGTTTGCTTATTTTGGACTAAAGTGCAAATTACCCAAGTTGAGGGATTAACTTGCAAATGTTACATGATTAAATGTTCCTCATGTGTTGAAGCATCATGAGAATGAAAATTATGCAGAGGTATGGCTTGAGAAAGCCTGAGTATCAAGAAAGAGTTGATAAAGCAATGTATGTGCATTAAAACCCAGTTTTGATGTAATGTGCAATTTACCCAAAACCTAGGGTTAAATATGCAAATTACCACTTCAAAATAGTCCCTAATGTTCCTTGGCATCATTTAAAGCAAAGAAAATGGGAGGGGCATCTCATTTGCATCACTTTGAAGGAGAGATAATCTTGATATTAAAATAATCAAGATTTAAGCATAATTGGAACTTTACTTCAATTTAATGCAAAAATAAATATATTAATTGAAGTGCTCTTCAACCAAAATTGTGTTGGTTGAAATCCACATATGTGGACGTCCTTGTTCCTTGAAAAGGCAACGAAAATATCTTAAGGAGGTGAAGAACCCACTCACATTATTATAAGAAAAAGAAATATCCACTCACTTATGGATATTATTATAATATGATTTAAGGTGATTAATTTTCTTTTCTTTAAATCATGGATAATTCAGAGGAATAAGAGGCAAAGGAGATAGAATCGTAACCAAGGAAGGGAAGGGGGCAAGTGGCAAGGAAATGGAGGAGATAATTCCTACTTTCTCTCTCTTAAATGAATTTTCAATAAAATTCATATATATGCTCCTTTATCCATGCCTTGAAAGGGTAATTTCGAATCCACTTTCACTTCTTGCTTGAAAAAATGACCAAGGGAGCTAGGAGCAATAGGAGGACGACCCCCAACCTGTTGGTAAGCTTCTTGACCTCCTTTCACCTTGATTTCATGGTGGAAATCACAAATCAATGCATGATTTCTTCTTATCTCGTTCCCATCTTCAATTCTAACCATTCCTTTTCACTCAAAGCTTGAGTACGAGCCTTGGGATAGTGAAATGAGTTGCATCCACCATTGTTTATGTGAGCTTGAAGCTTTGAATCTCAATTGGAGGTGGGTTTTACAACTTGAACCCTTATTCATTGTTATTGAATTCAATTCCTCAATCCATTATGTTCAATTGTTCTTCTTGCAATTCTTTTGGTTAATTGATGAAACTACCATGGAAATGGTAGTAGAATTCGAGGGGTTGAAGCTTGATGATGATGATATCATCTCAAGCACACATCTCAATTAATAACATAGGCAAACAGTTTCATATATATTGGTCCAAACGGTTTCACTAAACTGTTTGGAAACCAAACAGTTTGTAAACCATTTGGAGGTTTGGATTCCAAACCGTTTGGATGGGTTGACCATTTGGATGGGTTGACCATTTGAGGTCAGGACCCTAGTACATGTTTGTTACAACCCCACATTCCGATAACCCCCAATTAAGGGAGACCGAGAGGTCGAAGCCGCACCCATAATTTCCGGATCAAAGGTTTGGCATTTAACCAAGAACAATTATTAAATTTTAACAGACTATACTGGAAAGCTGTAAGAAAATAAACTTTTGCATACCTTTTGAAAATTTGGATCTCGAAACCTCTATCCACATATGAATTTCTACTCTACTAACCCTCCTTGTATTTCAATTCATGTATTTCTCAATATGACGATTGACTGTTTGTCCTTTTGGCTTTGTACCTAAAACGCCGATAAACAAAATGTCGGTCAGCCGGAGCTGGTATGTGGAAGAAACACTAATCGTGCAATTATCCATAACAATGTATTGCAATCAATTACAGTTTAACAAACAATTTTGCGGTTTAAATATAACTGCACGATCCATGTATATCCTATCCCCATTATACCCCTCATGATCCCACCTAACAGGTGAATCAATTTCTAGGGTTGAGTCACATGGCACTACCCGTAGGTAGCCCACTCCTTAACTCATGGCATGCTAAGAGTCTCATGGCACTACACATGTGTAGCCCAGTTTCTAACTCATGATAGCCTAGACCTTACTCTAGGTTATCCTTTTTAGCCTTTGCATAGCCACAGGGGTGGACCCAGATCTAAGCCAGTTATATGTATACATTTATAGTGATAGTCATAGTCACTCTATAGTTGCATGAAATAAAAGCATCCAACAATTAATTTCAAGAAACCGATAAAACGTTCGGGAATCGCCGTGAAACTAGAGCGATTATTCATAAGCGTAACCACATACCTGTTCAGTAGATTTCTCAAGCTAATATCAATTCCAACCAAAAAAGCAATCCAAGCAAGTAATTCAACCACACAATCAAGAATCCTGAAAAACACATGTACTCTATTTACTACACACTTTATCAAGATTCTTTCTATTCAATTTGAAATTGCTTCCTAAGGTTTCCGTATCCATTTTAGGGTTTCGTTTGCAATTATGGTTTCATTTCATTTACTATTTTAAACCCTAATTCTATACAATTACTTACAAACCCTAATTTGGGATTAAAGGCACACTTAAACATTAATTAATCCCATTATGCCTCTTTTATATTAAAACTACCATATTTATCCTTTTAATCCATGGCAAGATCATTATGCTCATTTATCATCAATTCATAGTTCATTATGGTCTAATTCACAAATGAACTCTATTTATCATTAAATCCACATTTTATTAATTAGAAAACCCTAATTACTATATTAAGGGTTTTTACCCTTAATTAGGAATCTTTATTCTCGAAATAGCTTAGAAACATCATATCTTAGCTTTATTCACAGTTTTGAATAATTAAAGCTATTAAGAATCACATTTACTAATATTAGGGTTTTAAGGCCTATTAAAGCACATTTTTGCACATGAAACTCTAAACTAAACTAATTACATGCAAAGTTCATCCTTTTCGATCTTAAAGTTCATTTTTATCATTAACAGATTAATACCAACTTTAATCATCCATTAAACCCTATTAAACACATTATTCATTTCAAAATAGGGTTTCTTAATCTTTAATTCATTAAAGTTGATAACTTACACTGTTTTTCGAATATCAAGAGGAATTAGCTTCTAACTATATTTTTATTGGATTCCTCTCATTTTTCGGAGAAATATTCATATATTATGCGTCTCCATCCGAGCTACGGTTAACTAGATATGAATTTTGCAAAAATAACTTACTTTGTGCCAATGGGGGGCTGCCACGTAGGCTTCTTCCATGCAACGTGTTGGCTTGTTTAAAAACATAGCGGAATGACCGATTTACCCCCATTTAAGTCAACGATCCTTCACCCCGTGGAGGGGTATATCCGTCCAACTGACCTTGGTCGTCTTCCACCTTCAGAGGGTGTGACGCAGCCGCCCTAGGCGTCGTTCTACAGCCAAGCGCGGGCTCTCTCCCTCTCCTTAGGCCGCGATCCTCGCCGGGAGTTGCTGCCCTATCTCCGCCCTTCTCAGGCGCACACAGGGTGCCCCCATACCTTGGCGAAGGTGGCTGGTTGCTCACCCGTTGGCCATGCCTTCTGCGGCCGCCCCTGCAGCCCGACGGCTGCTATTACGTGCGCTCCAGGGCACGGCCTTGATGGACAAGTTGCTCTTTAGCAATGTGGCACATCATGCCACAAACTCGACCTTTCCTTGGCTCCATCTAACTCCATGCTCACACTGCTACCCCTGGTTAGGGTTGAAGAACAGAAATGAGAAAGAAGAGCGGAGGATTACACATGGGATCTTCTAGATTCGGCCCAGGGTCGTACCCCTTATATAGGGGAGAGTAGATAGGCCCTAGGATGCTCATCCACGAGATCCAAGTCCTAATTCCAATAGGAAGTTATATTCCTTAACTATGAAGCAAGTTCTTCTCTCTTTCCTAAATCTTTTGATAATCCTTTTTCATTAAATCTTAGGATTTCGAAAATTACTTCTTTTCTTTTCTTTGTACTTGCCTTTTAATCTATTGTCCATGAAAAACTATATTTTCTTTTAATAGAATATACCATCTCTTTAATAATACTACTAAAACATTCATTATGCATCATATTATCTTCTTATTTGACTTTATTGGTATTTTCTCTTTCCTCTTTCTTCATTGGGACTCCTTGGATCCCAAGAAACTTTAATATTTCGAAATTCCTTTTTAAGGATACTTATTATCCTTTTAGATGCATCTATTTCTATTATCTTCTCATTATCTTGTTTATTTCTTATTAAAGCATCTCTTTTTGAGGATTTTTTTAATCTTTCTTTTATTTTCCTCATTGGCATTCCTTTTAATATTAGAAACCTCATGGATACGAAAATTCATCAAGAATAACTCATGTATGCCTCTTTCCACTTATTTCTGACATTTTTTTATCATTTTCAATTTCTTTCTTAACAAAGAAATATTTAATTGGTCTTTTCTTTTCTTATTGCATTCTTCTTGCAACTTTGGACTCCTTGGAACCCAAGAGGCATGAAATCCAACTTTGGATTATATTCTTTTGCCTTCTAGAGGCTTCAACATCTTTCTTTTCTCAAAAACTCAATTATTCATTTACTAATTGAATTTCCTTATTATTGGGCCCAATAGCCAATAAAGCCCACAACACAAACATCAAGGCTATTGTAAACAAAATCTATTTATTCAAAAAAAATTATATCTTTATTTGTTCAAATATCTTTAATATGAGAAATAACATTTCTCACCAAATGAACCCAAAAGTTGGGGTTGTAACAATGTTGGATGATGATGTAATGGATTCAATTGATTAGTTCAATATATGGATAATCCTCCAATTAGAAACCCTAATCAGGTTAAGTGCTGAAATTTCAAATAGTTGAGTTAAATTTTTGGGTTGATTAACCCAAACGGTCTCAAGACCATTTGGAGATCACCCAAACGGTCTCAAGATAGTTTGGAGGTCTAGGGTTGAGTATGGTTGAGTAATTGAAGGACCGGAGATAGCCAATTGAAAAGCAATCAATAGTTTAATTGATGATCAATCCAATGATCTAAACCCTAATGGAATTTCACAAATTTTAATGATGAGATGGGGCAAACAGTCTCAAGACTATTTGGAGGTCTTCCAAATGACCTCAAGACTGTTTAAGGTCAGGTCATATCATAATTTGATGATGATTCACTGATTTCAATTGAATCAATTCCACAATGTTAATCATTAAAGGTTCCTCGATTTCAAAGCCTTAATTGAAGGTTTCTTGATTATAAATCCTAGTTCAATTGGGTTCAAAACCCTAACTGATGGTCCAATTGAATGATGATTCAATAGTTCAATTGATGAATAAATCAAAGATTCCATTGATAGTCGATTCATTGAGGGAAACCTTGAATTGTTTAAATGTTGAAAGACCTTTTTGGTCCATTCGGTTTTGAGAGGGTTTGGACCAAACTATCTTAAGGCCGTTTGAGTCCAAACAGTCTCAAGACCGTTTGGTTCCAAACGGTCTCATGACCCTTTGGGTCCAAACGGTCTCAAACCGTTTGGAGACCCAAGCCCAATCGGTTTCAACACACTCTTGCCCAAACAGTTTCAAACTGTTTAGAGAGTAAAGGGTCAAGAACGTTTAGCGATTCAATGTGATCATATCAATTAAAAACTTATTGTTATGAAGGATAAATTGACCCTATAATTGTTATTAATTTATCTCAAAGATAATCACTAGGATTGCACCTTTAAGGTACCAAGTGATTGGTAACCTTAGGTGAGTTAATCCTTGAAGCTTAAAATAAGCAATACTTCAATACACTATGTCAACCCTAATTGAATGTACTTAATTGAAGGGTTGGTTGACCTTATCTAACTAAGTTTGACATAGCCAACATCCTATAGAGGATGAGAGAGAGGAATCCATACATGTAGGATAATCATGTAATGGATAAGCCTCAACACCTTCAATATGAATAAACTATGAATTTAGGGTATGATCTTTGCTGAAGAGATCATGAAACCGTAATCAAGAAGATTGATGAACCTTAACCCTAATCTAGGGTAAAGATGTAACCCTAACCAATGGTAAAAACATGAGAAATCCTAACTATGGGTAATGGAATGTGAAATCCTAATTGGGATGAATAGAAAACCCTAATCTAGGGTGATTCCATGTGAAACCTAAGTAAGGGTGATGCCATGTGAAACCCTAATATAGGGTGATAGTATGTGAAACCCTAATATTGGGCAATATGATGATAAACCATAACCCTAATTACTGGGTAATGGTATGAGAGAATCCATAATGACAAAATAAGGGATAATACCTTATAAAGGTGAAATATCTCAAGTAGTTGATATTATGCAATCTTTTTTTTATTATCATTAAGCGTGCCTCTCTATTCAATATCACATAAACAACATATACAAGTGGGTGAAGTTTGATATGAGAAAGAAAAACTGTAAGAAATAAAAGAAAAACTATCTATGCAGTGACAGAAAATCAGCAAAGGATTTTCGCCATACGAGCCTAGTCTCTGGTTTGCTATCTTCAAAACAGGCCATGTTTCTCATGAACCAAATATGGTATAGCACGAGAACCGCCATCTGTTTTTACTCCTTCTTTTTTAACTTCACTAGGTATGCTAAGTTGCTTGGTAAGGAACTGAAATGAGTTCTTACAAGCAACCACACCTGTTTGGAAAAAGGACAGGCCCAAAACAGATGAATGTCATCTTCTATTTCTTTTTTGCACAGCTGACATCTCGATGCTAACTGGATGCCTTTTGATTTTAGATTGGATTCAGTTACTAGTTTTCCTTGGAAAACTTTCCATCCAAAAATTTTCATTCTATTTGGAGTTTTTGAAGATCAAAGCCATTTTGTCCAGGGAAGGACAACATCTTTAAGTCTGCACAAATTCCACACAGCCTTGAGTGAGAATTTGTCCATATCTTTAAAACAACAGAGGTCCACATCTTGTATTCGTGTGTTTGCACATATTTTTGATAGTTGGTTGACTCCTCTAATATTAGGGGTCTTCCATATGCCATCCTTTATCAAAGAGGACAGGTTCAACTCAGAAGTGAGCCCTGTTCTTAATTTAAGGTTGTCACCAATACATTCCTGAAGGAACTCTCCATTTACCCATGGGTCAGACCAAAAAGAGATATTCTCTCCCTTACTAATTTTAAAACGTACCATAGGTAACAAAGTATCTCTGTGTCTGAGTATAGTTCTCCACATCCAACTATCCCCAGTCTTGAGTTTGCAGGACGATATAGTATCATTTTTAAGATACACACTATGAATCCATTTCACCCATAATGTATTTTTGCTATTGGCGATATCCCAGACCAGGTGAGTGAGACCAGCCTGAATCCAATCTTCAACTTTCCTTATCCCCAAGCCTCCTTCAAGCTTGCGTTTACAGATTTTATCCCATGACACTATATTTTCAGGTCACCCCACAAGAAGTTTCTACATAACCTTTCAATTTCTTCAACGATGGACTTAGGAAAGGGGAAGGTACCAGTCCAAAATAGGTGGTATGAAGTCAAGGTAGATATGATAAGTTCCAGTCTACCCGCCATACTGAGAAGCCTCATCTTCCATGAGTCAAGTTTGGTTTTAATTTTGTCCACTAGGGGATAGCACATGCTTTTGGTGAGTCTACCCGTGAATAGAGGGAGACCCAAATACCTTACAAGTAGCTGCTTTCTAGCAACCCCAAGAGGCATGCCAATCACTTCAGAAGCACTTTTACTGATAAACAGTTGACTTTTAGCCGGGTTCAGCTCAAGACCAGAACATTCACTGAAGACTTTCATACATGCTTTGATACTATGAACATTGTTGTCAGTAGCTTGGGTAAAGATGAGTAAGTCATCAACAAACAATATGTGAGAAACCTCTGCATTCTTGACCTTCAACGGAATGATCTTTTTATCAATCACTGCTTCATTCAATATTGTAGAGAGACCTTCCATGCCAATCACAAAAAGGTAGGGGGCCAATGGATCCCCTTGCCTAATTCCCCGTGTGGCCTGTATAATTTCAGATGGGGCACCATTAACAAGGACCTGGAAGGAAGCAGAGAACATGCATTCCCTTACCCAGTGTATCCAACATGGGGGAAAGTCCATCTCAGTCATGATATATAGTTTCTATCAATGGTATCATAAGCCTTGCTGAGATCCGCTTTCAAATAGAGTTTTTGAACTTTGCAGTGGTTGAAATCATTGATGACTTCATTTGCAAGAAGAATGGCATCTGCAATACTCCTCCCCTTGACAAAGGCAGATTGGTTCAAACTGATTATTGTTGGCATAATGTCTCTAAGTCTGTTAGCCATAATCTTCGCAATGATTTTGTAGACGAACTTGCACAAAGAGATTGGGCACCAATCATTAACAGACTTTGGTTGCTTCACCTTTGGGATGAGTGCAAGAAAGGTCTTATTTGTTTCTTTGAGCATTCTACCTTTAATAAAAAAACCTTTTATGGCTTTGCAGACACCATTCCCTGTGGTTTTCCAAGCGCTTTTGAAGAAATGAGAACTAAAACCATCAGGGCCCTGTGCCTTGTCATCGCTAGCTTGATTCACGACATTGTAAATTTCTAAATCTGTCACTAGTCTGCACATATCCTCTTTTTGTTGACTAGTAATTTTTGCAATGTGTTTCTGGTTACGTTTGTCACCGATCCTAACCTTATTGAAAAGATTAGTATAATGATTACTGAAGCATTGTTTTATCTCTTCTTCATCTCTAACTGAATTGCCATTCACCAAGATCGACTTGATTTGGTTTCTAGCTCTTCGAGTCTTCAATGAGGCATAGAAAAACTTGGAGTTTATGTCTCCTTGCTTCAGCCACTGGATTCTTGATTTTTGACGAATGATGGATTCTTCAACCCTTCTCTCCTTTAGCACTTCCTCCTTTTTTGTCTTTGCAATTTCCCACAACAACTCATTTGTGGGGTCAGCATCAACATCAACCTGTGCAACAAGAGCATCGTTTTCCCTATTATTTGCAGAGTCAGAGATGTCACCCTGCCTCTCCCAATTCCATGTTTGCAAGGCGCCTTTAGTGAGTCTCAATTTCTGGTAGAGAATGTACATAGGACAACCATTCTATTTTTGGGACCAAGAGTTATCAATGACCTCCTTAAACCCAGGCAAATCAGCCCATGCATTAAAGTATCGCACTGGATATTTGCGGGCTTTTTTCTTTCCGTCAAGGTGTAAGACTTGAATGTGATGGTCGCTGTAGATGGTGGGTAATACTTCCAGCCACATCTGAGACAGATCACACATCAGAGGGAGTTGACAGAAGGATCTATCAATCTTTGACCTGGTGTTATTTATTCCAGTTTGCCGATTGTTCCACGTGAAGAACGGCCCCTTAGCAGGCATCTCAACAACATCAATGTCTACTATAGCTTGGTTGAAATCTGACATGGATCTTGCAGAGGGTGTTGATCACCCCATTCTATCTCTGGTAGCCCGCACGGCATTAAAATCTCCAAGTATAATCCACCCTGCATTAATCTTAGAGTGGATGTATCTAAGATCCTCCCACAGATTGTTTCTTTTAGCTTCGTCATTCTCTGCATAAACTGCAGTGATCTCAAAATTTTTCCCTTCACAGATAAGACTGAAATGAAGGCATTGTCTTGATTGGAAAAGAGGCGAGATTTTGTAGTCCGTGTTCTCCCAAATGACAGCTATCCTCAGTTTGTTGCAGCTAGCATCATTCGCAATCCACTGACTCCCCTGCCAACCTTTTCTCACCAGCTTAAAAGCTTTACTGCTTTTGAATTTGACTTCTAGTAGAAGGGCAATGTGTGCTTTTGCCCTTCTAAACTCAGCCTGGACCATGTTCAATTTCTCAAGCTGAGAGAGACCCCGAACATTCCAGTCCATGATCATTGGAAGATCAACCATTGGGGTTGGGGGGAGTAGGCCTGCCTCCCGTCGTTGCAGTTGATTGATTTTGTAATGGCTGAAATTGGTTGGATTGGCTATCTTTATTCTTTGTATTCTGACTTCTGGTGTTTCTCTTTCCCTGTGGACTCACTGGATTTTTGGGTCTGATGTATCCATCATCTTCAGGAATTGCGGGAGGCACTTCGGCATTCTGGGCAGCACCTTGCGAGCAGCCTGGGTCTGTGTCTTGGGTGCTGCTTCCAGAATCCTGGGAAGTAGTTTCTTCATGGACCTCTAGCAAATCAACTGCATGGGTCGTTTTAGGATTCACAGCCGGTCTACAGAGGGAGTTTTCATGGCCGAAAGTGCCACAATGTGGGCAGCACTCTGGTCACCATTCATATTCCACCTGCACCTCATACGGATGGCCTTTATCGGTAAACAATGCCTTAACCTGAGATGAGATTATATCATTGAAGATAGTTGGACAATTCTAATAGGTGACCTACACACTACATGATAAAGGTGATAGGTTAGTGGTTGAAATTATTAAGAGGGAAATACCTTAATACAAGGTCAGTTGATTAACTTAAGAAAGTTGGAAGTGATGAGAAAAGTGATACATCATGACATGATAGATATCACATTTAGCATTTCAGGGTTGATATACCTTGACGCATCTCAATCCAACATACTTGGATAAGAAACACATGAAGTGTGTTATGTAGTTGTTACAATAAAATTGTAATGAGTTTGTTATACTTTGATAAGTATAGGCTAATATATCTTGCGAAAGGGGTTAAGCCAAACTAATGAGTATGATGTAATCATACCATTGTAAGGATGAGAGATGAACTCATACCATGTATTGATAATCCTTAAATGATATATGATGAGAGTAATAAGCATGAGTGAATACTTGTGATATCAATAGATGCTCCTAGAGGTGTGGAACAATATATTAGGGTTGGACTAATAATGTGAACATGAAACCCTAACTAATGTGAAATGGGAAATCCTAACCCTAAATTGAGAAATGGAATGGAAAACCCTATTTGATAGTAAACCCTAATCCTGATAAAGGAATGGTGGTGTTTGTTATAACCTCATTTTTTTAAAAGCATGTAATGAGATTTGTAAATTTTTTTTTTAAAGGATAAATGAAATCCATGGTTGATTTGGATGGTTTGATTTGATTGAATTTCGTGTATAATAGCCTTGCATGCTTTCTTAATGGGCCTTATTGGCCATTAAGCCCAATTGAAAGAAAAAGAAAAAAGAAATGAAAAAGGAATTCAATGGGATAATGGGATATATAAAAAAATGAATAAAGGATGATTAAAAGGCTAAAAGATATTTTCCCAAAAATAGAATTTTGAGTTATAAAGGTTCCTTGGGGTTCAAGGAACTCAGGATAATAAATTAATGGTAAAATAAATAGAAAAGATATGGAAAATATGAATAATGAGATGGTAACTTGCAATCAAAGAAAAGGGATTGTTTCCTTGAGATTATGATCCCAATTTTAGTAAGATGGAAGATAAAAGTACGAATAATGTTTCCTCAAAATTTGATTTAAAAAGGAAATCAGATTTGAGAGTTATTGCTTTTTTAAGATCTTCTCAAAATATGGTTTTAATTGGGAATTTAGGAAATTGTTTCCTTTAGTTGGTTGAACGCGAAGAAGGTGGGCCGTTGGATCTTAATCCAACAGGCGCCACTCATCGTCTAGGTCCCAAGAGGACTAGGACTCTGGCTATGTCAGAGGGATTTTCCCTCTTAGTTTCCTCATGATCCAATGAGTGGGAAGGCTTGCTGAGTTGTCCTTTGAACTCAGGAGATGAAAACGAACGAAAGACCCCCTGGTTCGACTAGGATTGGAGGAGGTTCTGGGAAATGCCCAAACCTCACAAGCGTGGCCCGATCCTATATATATGGGAGGTCTATGGAGAGAACCAACATCGTTTCTTGTTAGCCCAACCTCTGCGGAAGGGGGCGAGGGGCGTTTCTTTGCACTCAATTGAGCTTTCTACCCTGACCTTCTTAAGTAGCGCCTCAATGACCCTCGTCGGAGTCCGGCGAGTAAGGGGCGACAGTGGAGAAGCACGAGCGAGGAATTGAGCCATCCACCAAATTCATCGAGGGGAGATGAAGCTCCCTGGATGATCGGTGTGAGCAAAGGGTGACGAGAGCTCTGAGTCAACGTCCAGGTTGACCAGCGCTGAGCTACTGAGTTGGAGGAAGACGACGACCAGTCACCGTTGGATCGAGGTCCACAGTGGTCTCAGGACGAATCTAACGCTCCAGGGCGGGAGCAACTTTTCTTAGGCATGCGCGACCAGGATCGTTAGATCCAAGAGGCGGATCACCGGACCACTGATCGAGCGACCCGTTCTTTTTGGTAATAAGTCATCTCTAATCGAATAATCAAGAAAAGGGGTTTTATTTGCAAAATTCATAGAAATTGATAGGATTGTCTAATGGAAAAACCTTCTACATGAAAGTTGTGTAGAAAAATACAAGGAATCTAATAAAAATACTTTGGGAACTTATATCTGCTCCATTTTACAAAAGTACTTTAATTTTCTAGTAAAATGTATTAGAAGTTGATGAGAAACCCTAATTGAAGATAAAGGGTGTATTTTGGTGAATTAATAGGTCAAATTGATAAGATTAACCCTATTAATGATAAAGGTGGTTTTTTTATCCGTTTTGAATGCAAGGTTGCCTAATTTAGAGTTGTAATCCATAAATAAGGGATAATATTTATTGAAACCCTAATTTGGGGATAAAGGAAGAGAAAACCTTGATATTTCAGATTAAGAAAGTAAATTTCCAAATAATGATTCTAATACTGTTGGGAATATTAAAATGAAAGGAACTGAGGGTTTTATGTAGTTTTGATAAATTAGAGATCATAATATTAATAATGGAGGCAAAACCCTAATTTCCAAGGAAACCCTAAAATTGGAATAGAAACCCTAAGGGATATGATGGAATTGGATAAATATTAATAAAAGTAAACTTGTACTTTTATTTCAGGGTTTCTGTGCAATTTGCTTGATTGATTGGATTTTCTCTCTCTACATATTAATTCTGTATCTGAATCTACAATACAGGTAGGTGGTTACACTTATGAATATCTCAAATTAGTTTTTCGAGGTTTACCAAAGTTTTCATCGATGTCATGAATTAATTGTTGGATGCTTTTATTTCATGCAACTATAAAGTGACTATGATTATCACTATAAATGTTCATATATATCTGGCTAGATCCGGGTCCACCTATGTTGCTTTGAAAAGGCTAAAAAAAGGGGTAATCCTAGAGCAAGGTCTAGGTTACCGAGAGTTAGAAACTGGGCTACTTACGAGTAGTGCCATGAGACTCTTTAGCACACCCAGAGTTAAGGAGTGGTCTACCTATGAGTAGTTCCATGTGACTCGACCCTAGAAACTGGTTCACTTGATATGTGGATCATGAGGGGTTTAATGCGGACAACACAGAGGATAGGGTACCCTTGGATTGCAGAGTTATATTTAAAATGTAATCTTGGTTGTTACATGATTAATTGAATGATTACATTGTTAACAGATTTACATGATTATTGTTTCCCCCACATGCCAGCTTCTTGCTGACTGACGTTTTGTTTGTCGGCGTTTTAGGTACAAATGAAAAGAACAAGCAGTAAAGTGGCATATGCAGAATTAAATGAGAATTAACGTGCATAGGAGGATTAGTTAGATTGGTATCTTCATGGATAAAAGTTTAGAAATCCCAGATTTTAAAAGGTAAGCAAAGTTTTATTTTATACCAGTTTTCAGCTAGTTGGTAAAGTTTATTAATTGTTAATGATTATTTGTCGAACCTTTGATCCGGGTTATTGGTAATGGCTCTAACCTTTCGGTCTCTCTTAATTGGGGGTTACCGGGAGGCGGGGTCGTTACAATTGGTATCAGAGCATAGGTTCCTCACTTAATCTTTAATAATTATTAAATTTTACAAATTCTGTAGAACCCAAGGGAGTTTTTAGAGGATTATCTGAAAGACGGAGGTGTCTAGAAAAGGATCACGACCGGGGGCTGGAAATATTTTCCTCCGCACCGCTAGTCAAAATACGAGGACTCCCGGATCCGTGTGACTGCCTGGCCAAAGTCTTAGGGTATTAATTGAAGTAAGGTACCATTAGGACTTTCTCATCTTATTCATCCCTTCTCATCACAATTCTGATAAGGACCTTAAGGATTAGGGTTTTCTCTCTTCTCCTCACCCTCTTGAGGTATGGGTAAGGTTAATAAGGTCTAAGGAATCCTCCATCAAATTAAAGGAAAGCATGTAAATAAGATGTCATGGATATAAGCTTAATAGATTAAGCGCAAACTAAAGGATATATACACGCTTAGGTCGTATGACATAAGTTGTCATGCCTTCAGGAGAGACTTGAGGCTAGGCCTTCTTGTCAGGAGAATATATAAGGAGAGATTAGTCTTGGAGATAGAAACCTCCATTGCAGGTAGAGACTTGGCACATCCTCTGAGGATGATGTTAACCCTAACCCTAAGTGAAGGTTAGAGATAGAGACAACATGATGAGTTAGATGTCATGGTAAACCAGGTGTTTGGATGGACATACCTTTGGATTGCCATACGAGCCATGAGAGGTGGATGACCTAGCACCTTTGGCAACCCAACCCTGGGAAGGGACGTGCATGTTTGAGTGAAGGATAGCTCATTCATTGATGAGGTTAGAGAAGAACCTATGGAAACCCCACAAGTTTATATGGGCATAATAGGCACCCAGAATGTACCACTAGTGTGAGCCATAGGTTGAAACCCTGGCCGGGAGAGTTTGATGGGTAGCTTATGTGACTAGAATAAGGGGCTATGGATAACCTTGAGCGAACATAAGTTGATCATAGTCTTCATCATGTAGGGGTATGCTTGTGAGCTTGATCCCTCTTGGAGAGAGAGCCTCTCGTAGTAAGGTTGGTTGTAGGGTTTGCTCTAGAGAGAAAGAGCAGGACCCATGCAAGAAGGTTGGAAGCCTAGACTCCGAGATTTGAGGAACGATGGGGAGTTGAAGATGATGCGACCTAAGTGGATGATAGGGGTTGCCACATGCTTGATACCTAGAGGTTGATGATGTCTCCATGGGAGAAACCAAACCCTAGAGAGAGGATGAGGCTTCTGACACCTATGTGCCTATGGTATAAGTGTTTACCTCCTGAGAAAGGAAGAAGTTCTATATACCCTGGAAAGGTTTAGTAACAGGTTATGAGGCCTTGTACCTTGTTGTTTGTCCTTGAGGAGGACTCAACATTAAAGTGTTGATCAAGGAAAAGGGATGACGGGAAGTGTATGTCATACCCATTACATGTTTGGTTTGTGGTTAGGAGGTTGCACAGACAGCTGGACATCAAGAACATGCACCTATGGTTCCTAGGCCTAAGAGGGGAAGTGGTGTACCTAATGCTCATGATGAGAATTAAGTTGCTATAGTTTTGAGCATGATACTCCTCACGTATAGGGGAGAAAGGGGAAACTCCTTAAGTCGGAGGTATGATGAACCCCTCACATCTAAGCTGATGATAAAGGAAGGTATGATCTTGATCTAATGATGAGGAATGAGAACCCGTATGACCTATCTTGGTTTAGTGGTCTGCTTGTGCCTTAATGTCTTACTAGAGTTAAGCATATGGATGTAAACCCTAGACCTAAGGGCGTTTGTTTGTTGTCAAGAGATAGTTTTCCTCCCATCCTGGGAGAGGGACCCTTTGGTAGGGTGTATATCAGTTTTGTTGGTTTAAGGTGACCTAAAAAGTCTCATAGGATCTTGAGAAGCTAAGTGAAAAGTACATGGTGTGAGAATGAACCTGTAGATCCATAGATAACCATCTCTAAGTGCATATGGATGTGTTACCATGGAGGTAACCGGTATGGGGGCTTGACCAGGGTAGGCAGGTTGCCATGACCCCTATGAAAGGATGAAAGACAGACCATGAATGCAGAGAGAGAGAGATGATGAAGGCTTGGGTAAGATTCTAAGTTGAACATGTATTATAAGAGAATCCTAAGTCTATCCTAGGGCCAGGTAGGGATAAGACCGATGGAAGTAGGAGTTTCCTAATTCCCTAGTTGCACATGACCATAGGGTCGGGAGGTAACAACTATCATTGTCTGAGGGCCATGGGTTAGGAGATTGATCACCTTCATGAGCTCATGGGACCCAAAGGGAAGATGAGTAGGGCACTCTCTGATGCATGAGGGAAGAGGGATGACCCCAAAAATGCCGACACCCTATAGACCTAGAGGTGATGACTAAGGATTGTGTTTGGACCAGATAGGTTCGAGACAAGTTTTCCATGGAAGTACTTTGATATCGAGATGATGTCATGTTTCAACCTAGATTTGAAGGTGTATTGGCAAGGTGGGGTGTGTCATCTATACTCTTGGAACAGGAAGAACTTTGTGTTTGGACGGCCGCCAAATTCTTATTTCTTCTTGTTATGGGAGTGAGAGATGGGACAATACACATGCCTTACACCAAGGATAAAAGATGAGGTGGGTTAGAATGTTGCTACGAGGTATGAGGACAAAGATGATAACATACCTTGGTGGAGTGAATGATACATGGACAAGTACAAAACGATAAGAGTATTAAGATAATCACCTTGTGAGAACATTTTATCATGAGCTATGTGGGATATGCATGTGATACAAGGTTGAGTTTGATAACCAAGAGGATGATCTTAGAGTTCGAGATGGAACTTAAGCGGAATACATGGAGGTAGTATGTCTTCAACATTACCTAATATTGAAGGATGTGAAGTGGTAATGGATGCTCTGGTAGAGATATAGCCACCTAGTTTGGAAAGAAGATGTGCTTTGGCTAACACTCAGATGTAATGAGATATGTTGAACAAGTTAATGGTTGTTAGTTAGTCAGTCTAGTCCTTGATGCAATGAAAGGATGGTTGTAAAATCTCAAATGCTTTTCTTTGGATAGGAAGGTAATGAAACCCTGATGAGAGTGGTTTAGGGTTTTGAGGAATCGATCTTGAGGAATCATGACATATAGGAAATCATGATTTTAAGATCACCATACACCATAGTACTACTTAGATAATGGGTGGTAGCAGTACTATGGATGTTGGAGAGGAGGCTGCATGTGGTATGGCCATACAAGCTGAGGTGAAGGATGAACATCGGTAACCCAGTGCATAAATATAGAGGATAAAGAGTTCTCGAGCGGGGATGGGAGTTCATCACAATGAATGTGGTGATAAGTATCCCCTAGACCAAGGAAGGTCAAGATGCAATGTGGGTTATGGTAGATCGCTTTACCTAGATGATATAAGAAAGAAAGAGCTCTGTCAAGGGACATATTTGGTTAAACTACCCATGAGAGAGATGGTTCAATTACACCATGATGCGAGTTCAAAGGTTCTTGAGTTTGACCTAAAGGTTCCCTTCCAAAAAGGTGGAAGTAGGTACATGAAGAACTTGATGTTAGTACAGTTTATCACCCCTAACTAATGGTTAGTATGATCCAGACTAAAAGGTCTGATGAGAGCATATGTGCTTGTTCAGGGTGATGGCCAGGGATAGTTCTTGTCCTAGGAAGGATGTGATGATGACCACGGTAGCCAGTATCGGGATTTAAAGAAGCTCTATAAGGGAGGTTGTGTCGGTCACCACTTCATTAAGGTGATGTGGGTGAAAGGATCACAGTGTGTGTAGATGAAGTCGCTTGAATCATGCAATGGCTGAAAGGAGCCTAGAGACGACAAGAGTCATGAGAAGATGCAAAGTAGACTGACATGCAGCTCACTGTGGGAGAATATGCGACATGAAAAATCCGACCCCTCTAAGTTATAACTAAGAGAGCTGAGTCCCCGATGCATGAGTTTTTTTTTTGACATGGTTTGGTGGAGAAGGTTAAGTTTGATCTTACCCCTCAAGATAAAGAAATGTGTGATGAGTTCCATGTGCACTATGTGAGGTACCCCGACCATGTGCTGAGCAGTGAACCTAGTGATCCAAGGGAGGCTGAAATGACTTGAGTCACCTGTGCAGTTTATAGACACCAGGATGAAAGAACTCAGAGAAAAGAATATGTGATGATAAAGGTTCTTTGAGAGGCGCCATGAGTACGGTAAAGCCACATAGGGGCCAATGATGGACATGGAAAAGTCTTATCCTAAATTGTTTGTTTGCTTGATTGAATTTTGAGGGCAAAATTCCTATAAGGAGGGAAGGATGTTATAACCTCATTTTTTTAAAAGCATGTAATGAGATTTGTAAATCTCTTTAAAAAAAAAAGATAAATGAAATCCATGGTTGATTTGGATGGTTTGATTTGATTGAATTTCGTGTATAATAGCCTTGTAGAATTTCTTAATAGGCCTTATTGGCCATTAAGCCCAATTGCAAGAAAAAGAAAAAAGAAATGAAAACGGAATTCAATGGGATAATGGGATATATAAAAAAATGAATAAAGGATGATTAAAAGGCTAAAATATATTTTTCCCAAAAATAGAATTTCGAGTTATAAAGGTTCCTTGGGGTTCAAGGAACTCAGGATAATAAATTAATGGTAAAAGAAATAGAAAAGATATGGAAAATATGAATAATGAGATGGTAAATTGCAATCAAAGAAAAGGGATTGTTTCCTTGAGATTATGATCCCAATTATTGTAAGATGGAAGATAAAAGTACGAATAATGTTTCCTCAAAATTTGATTTAAAAAGGAAATCAGATTTGAGAGTTATTACTTTTTCAAGATCTTCTCAAAATATGGTTTTAATTGGGAATTTAGGAAATTGTTTCCTTTAGTTGGTTGAACGCGAAGAAGGTGGGTCGTTGGATCTTAATCCAACAGGCACCACTCATCGTCTAGGTCCCAAGCGGACTAGGACTCTGGCTATGTCAGAGGGATTTTCCCTCTTAGTTTCCTCACGGTCCAATGAGTGGGAAGGCTTGCTGAGTTGTCCTTTGAACTCAAGAGATGAAAACGAACGAAAGACCCCCTGGTTCGACTAGGATTGGAGGAGGTTCTGGGAAACGCCCAAACCTCACAAGCGTGGCCCGATCCTATATATATGGGAGGTCTGTGGAGAGAACCAACATCTTTTCTTATTAGCCCAATCTCTGCGGAAGGGTGTGAGGGGTGTTTCTTTACACTCAATTGAGCTTTCTACCCTGACCTTCATCAACAGCGCCTCGATGACCCTCGCCGGAGTCCAGCGAGTAAGGGGCGACAATGGAGAAGCATGAGCGAGGAATTGATCCATCCACCAAATTCGTCGAGGGGAGACGAAGCTCCCTGGATGATCGGTGTGAGCAAAGGGCGACGAGAGCTCTGAGTCAACCTCCAGGTTGACCAGCGCGGAGCTACTGAGTTGGAGGAAGACGACGACCAGTCACCGTTGGATCGAGGTCCACGGTGGTCTCAGGATGAATCTAACGCTCCAGGACGGGTGTGACTTTGCTTAGGTGCATGCGACCAGGATCGTTAGATCCAAGAGGCGGATCACCGGACCACTGATCGAGCGGCCCGTTCTTTTTGGTAATAAGTCATCTCTAATCGAATAATCAAGAAAAAGGGTTTTATTTGCAAAATTCGTAGAAATTGATAGGATTGTCAAATGGAAAAACCTTATACATGAAAGTTGTGTATAAAAATACAAGGAATCTAATAAAAATACTTTGGGAACTTATTTCTACTCCATTTTACAAAAGTACTTTAATTTGCTAGTAAAATGTATTAAAAGTTGATGAGAAACCCTAATTGAAGATAAAGGGTGTATTTTGGTGAATTAATAGGTCAAATTGATAAAATTAACCCTATTAATGATAAAGGTGGTTTGTTTATCCGTTTTGAATGCAAGGTTGCCTAATTTAGAGTTAAAATCCATAAATAAGGGATAATATTTATTGAAACCCTAATTTGGGGATAAAGGAAGAGAAAACCTTGATATTTTGGATTAAGAAAGTAAATTGCCAAATAATGATTCTAATATTGTTGGGAATATTAAAATGAAAGGAATTGAGGGTTTTATGCAGTTTTGATAAAGTAGAGATCATAATATTAATAATGGAGGCAAAACTCTAATTTCCAAGGAAACCCTAAAATTGGAATAGAAACCCTAAGGGATATGATGGAATTGGATAAATATTAATAAAAGTAAACTTGTACTTTTATTTCAGGGTTTCTGTGCAATTTGCTTGATTGATTGGATTTTCTCTCTCTACAAATTAATTCTGTATCTGAATCTACAATACATGTATGTGGTTACGCTTATGAATATCTCGAATTAGTTTTTAGAGGTTTACCAAAGTTTTCATTGATGTAATGAATTAATTGTTGGATGCTTTTATTTCATGCAACTATAAAGTGACTATGATTATCACTATAAATGTTCATATATAACTGGCTAGATCCGGGTCCACCTCTGTTGCTTTGAAAAGGCTAAAAAAGGGGTAATCCTAGAGCAAGGTCTAGGTTACCGAGAGTTAGAAACTGGGCTACTTACGAGTAGTGCCATGAGACTCTTTAGCACACCCTGAGTTAAGGAGTGGTCTACCTATGAGTAGTTCCATGTGACTCAACCCTAGAAACTGGTTCACTTGATATGTGGATCATGAGGGGTTTAATGGGGACAACAGAGAGGATAGGGTACCCTTGGATCGTGGAGTTATATTTAAAATGTAATCTTGGTTGTTACATAATTAATTGAATGATTACGTTGTTAACATATTTACATGATTATTGTTTCCCCCACATGCCAGCTTCTTGCTGACCAACATTTTGTTTGTCAGCGTTTTAGGTACAAATGAAAAGAACAAATAGTAAAGTGGCATATGCGGAATTAAATGAGAATTAACGTGCACAGGAGAATTAGTTAGATGGTATCTTAATGGATAAAAGTTTAGAAATCCCAGTTTTTAAAAGGTAAGCAAAGTTTTATTTTATACAAGTTTTCAGCTAGTTGGTAAAGTTTATTAATTGTTAATGATTATTTGTCGAACCTTTGATCCGGGTTATTGGTAATGGCTCTGACCTTTCTGTCTCTCTTAATTGGGGGTTACCGGGAGGCGGGGTCATTACAGTGTTACTATTGTATCACTTGATGTGATAAGTGATTTTTATGGCTGTTATCATGTGTATCAACCATACATGTATCATGATATGATAAGCATATCCAAATATGAGCTATGATGATTATTTGATATAGATGTTGATTGGCCTTGTGAGCCATATGAAAAAGTTGTTGCCTAGTGAAAGGTGACAAGACAGTTTATGGCCTTGTGAGCCATGTGAGATGCTTGTGTAACAAGTATCATGTATACCTCGGTCTGAGGACCTAGAGGTAATAGTTACCTAATAGTTGGTAACAAGATTAGTGATGAACTTAGGGTATGAATACCCAGATTGAGAAGTATGATAATGATTTTGTTGAGAGATGTGAACTTTCAAGTAATGAAATGAGGGACTGAGATGCCAATGTCTTATAAAGACTGAGAAGTAATTGATGATAGTAGTACATGTTTCTTTGTAGCAATTTTCATAATAATTCTTGTTTGAGAACTTGAGTGATGCTAAAAGAATATACTAACGTACTTAATTAATCAAGTGAAATCATATCATGTAGAGCCCTGACCATAGATCCATCATCGTCATTAATTTGGTGATGGTGAAACAGGTTGCTCCGCGGCATAACCTTGAGTTCACATATTTTTGAATATGCAGGGGTTGATGGGTGAACATATCCTTACGTCCTAATGAGGGAATTGATGGAAGGTAAACATTAAACCTCTTAATCCTTCATTATTTGTACCGGGATGGATGTATCACGAATCTCCCGATGATTGAGATAGATGCAATATACATCTCCCAATAATATTAATGCTGGATCGATGGAGGTAAACATGAAATATTTCGATCGCGAAGAGAGTTTAGCTGACCCTGCCTCTATAGCGAAGTTGCCAGTATACCCTGGAAAGCTATGTAGCAGAGACACAAGATGTCCTGCATGTGGTCTCACACTGACTGAGATGTGGGAGGTCATGGAAGCCGACTCTTCCATTGATCTTGTATGGTACCGATTTTGACTTCGCAATGGTCGGTTGGAGTATGAGCGGTATACCTCATCTCCTCAGGGCATAAGTGTGATTGTAAAATGTAATCAGCCATATAGCATGTTTGCTTAAGGATTGAATACGAAAATTCATTGGTTGATGTTACATTTCTTTTATGCATCTCTAGTTGATAGATGTTATTTATATCTCTTTACATTCATTGCAAGTAGATGGATGAATTACGACTCTACCATGGGTAGACGCAATGTTCTCCTTAGAAAAGGAGATTACTTCACTCTGTTCACACAGTGATTTATATGCTGTTAAATATATTTAAAATCCTTCTACTCAGTTTTATTCTAATAAACTGCAATAATAATGTTTTGGCGGAGAGTTATATCTCTCGCTGGGGCAATTTACAATTGTCTCACCCCTGTGGGATCCAATGTTTTTAGGTGGATGCATGCAAAGAAATAGAAATCCCTATAGTAGAGGAAGGACAGCAACAACAGGGACAGCAGTGAGATCTCAGGTGGAGATACTGTCTGTCAAGTCATATAGATAGTAGTCCTATGTGTCGTCTCTGTACTCTCAGGTCCTCGGAGTTAGTAGTTAATGATTTTGATTAATCAATCTAAGATTTTGGCTTGATGCCTCGAGGTTTTTCTACTTCCTGTATACAGTGTTAACAAGGCGGTTAATGTTTGTAATCCTCGAGAAGAGATGGTACAAGGCATGTACTTATGAACCAGGCTGTAAATGTATTACATTGGTTCCTGATGCAAGAGTTTTCCTATGTCTGGATCTCTTTGTAAAAAGGTTTTAATTTTTAGTGATTTTTGTTAATCTGCTACTAATGATCGCTTCCGCTTAAGTAAATCATGTTTTTGTGAGTTGGATGCTACAATCAAGTGGTATCAGAGCTCTAAGTTTGCTGAGTCTACAGAGACATAGGATTAAGGTAGTAGCGTCTACTTTAGTGACTTCCAGTGTATCTGATAGTGTCTTCTGTTCATATAGGAGAAGAAGAACTTGAAGATGGATGGGTCACATAAGGAATGTGCTGCAGAAAGCAGCAATGCTGCACCAAGAAGTGGTGCAAGGGACTGGACTAGGAAGGAACCAGTATCTGAATATCCTTAGTTGAACCAAGCAATGATAGAGAGCCCATCTTTCCAAGCTATGTATGGGCAATTTAGGGCAGCTGTGATGCATGTAGTGGACCATGCATTAGCGATACAACCTAGATTACCAACCCCCAATGCTGAAGTTATGGGCTCCAACAAGATTCCTAATCAACATCAACATGACGAAGAAATAGAAAATGTGGGAAGGAATAGGTTACAACCCAAAAGCAGAATTTGCTATAGGTGTAGGAAGCCTGGACATATCATAAAGAATTGTCCAATAAAGAATACGGAAGAAAGAATTGACAAAAGGCCTATCCAAAATCAGGAATAGAGGCCTAGTAGTTCCAAAAAGAAGAAGATTTTGGTACCACCAGTACAACCAAAACCTAGTTCACCAAGGCAATGGCTACTTGGAAAGGGTAAAAAACCTTATAGACCACATCTAAAGCCCAGGATTTGATACCAATGTAGACAGGTAGGACATCTAGAAAGAGATTGCTCATCCAGAAATGTTATGGCGAATCAACCCCTGAGGCAAGAGTCAGCAGGACTCTCATAAGCAATGGTCTAGCATTAGCATTCGAGGACGTGGACAGACGTCCCAGGTAAGGTTCTATGAAAAGAATCAGCCTGAGGCAGCAGATAACTGTGAAATGAAACAGGTCAGACAAAATAATGTCATTCTAATATGCCTTTTTATAGTTTCCTGAGTTAAATTGAGAAAGTAATTGATTGAGTTTTCCTTGAATGGTCCTATAGGGACTTACATTTTATACAATAACATTATAGATATTTCATAGTGTTCTGACCTCTATGAAGGAGGATGAGGTATAGAAGAGATGCCTGGATAAAATCCAGGAATGTTAAATCTTATGCCTGTAATAATATGAAAAGGGAGGAATATGATAGTATACAAAGTGCATACTACTTAATCTCAGTATTTATATACCCTGGCCATGTATACAACTATTGATGATAAAGTATGGAAACTCTTAGATTGTTATCTTTTTGATTGCTCTGATCAAATAGTCATTTTGAGACAATCTAATGAGTATCATGAAATTAGACATATGGAATGGAAAAATGTGTAATATCCTAAGAATAAGAAAGAGAAATATGAAATAATCCCTGATCAGTATGTGTGTATGAGGAAGTAAAAAGTATACTCCTCATAAGATAAGAATGAGAACAAGGGAGGTGATCCCTGTTCGATAAAGTTTGTGTGTATAATAAAAATCTTTTCCCATAATGAGGAAATGGGAAATGTGATAAGATCATAAGATGATCATGAACATGTTAGATAATAACAAAGAAAGGAATAATGTCATGTGATCATCCTTAAAAATTCCTGTGCAGAGGGCAAGGAACCTAGGATGAGACAAAGAGTAAATGATTCATGAATAGTTGAAAACTCATGAAATAATGAAAAGGATATGATCCCTTGCTTTCTTTCCTTTCAGGGACATGGCAATCAAGTAAGTCTGAAGATACTGGTTGTGCATAAGATAAAAATATTCATGTGATGGATACTTAGAAAAGTATCAGTTTATCTTAGACTTTGGTTCCAAGGTAAAGATATATGTAACAAGTAATGTCCCAAGATGAAAAGAAGATAAATATGTGATGTGTTTTCAACACATGTGATAGATACCAAGGTAAGAGATTCTGGTACCTGAAAAATATCAAATGGTTTATGTTGGCTACCTGGAATGGTCAACCATGAAATCAATTTAATTATACATAAAATAATATGAACATCATATGTTAGGGGTTTATGTTTTGCATAAACATACCAAGTAAAGATATCTTTAAGATAAATTATTAATTGATAAGTAACCTTTCCCTATGATAAAGAGAATGTACAACTAATAAGATAATTAGTACAAGTAATAAGGAAATTTAGTATTGTGACACCAAGGGAAATGGCACAATCAAGATATGGAAAGATTTATAGTCCCAAATGGGTGACAGAATATAATTGTGATCATGAAAGTGAAATGCTGAATTAAATAAGGAGCATGGGAGAGTCCTCAGAAACAAGAATCTATCACATGAAACTGTAAATTAAGAAAAAGTGTTACCTGACACATAATTAATTCCATAGTCAATAACAAAAGGGCAGTGGAGTATATGTCCTATGAAATTGATTATATTGGAATCTTGTGTAGAAAAACTTTGTGTTGATCAAAGTTTTATGGTGCCTCCATAACAATGATATGTTATGTGGAGACTAAATAGTATGATGAATGAATAATATCTGTCTTTCTTTATCTGGGATTTCGGGGACGAAATCCTTGTTAGGGGTTTATAATTTGTAACATCCCTGACCTGGGTTAAGTTGTAACCCTAGGAGTTTTGCTTAATCAAGTTAATTAGATCTTTAATTTTATCCTGTGAAAAGTAATTAAGGCCCAAGAGGAACCTATGTTTCAATTTTGGTCCTGTTTGAATAATGTTGAAGCAATGTTTGCTTATTTTGGACTAAAGTGCAAATTACCCAAGTTGAGGGGTTAACTTGCAAATGTTACATGATTAAATGTTCCACATGTGTTGAAGCATCATGAGAATGAAAATGATGCAGAGATATGGATTGAGAAATCCTGAGTACCAAGAAAGAGTTGATAAAGCAATGTCTGTGCATTAAAACCCAGTTTTGGTGTAATGTGCAATTTACCCAAAACCTAGGGTTAAATATGAAAATTACCACTTCAAAATAGTCCTTAATGTTCCTTGGCATCATGTACATCAAATAAAATGAGAGGGGCATCTCATTTGCATCACTTTGAAGGAGAGAGAATCTTGATATTAAAATAATCAAGATTAAAGCATAATTGGAACTTTACTTCAATTTAATGCAAAAATAAATATATTAATTAAAGTGCTCTTCAACCAAAATTGTGTTGGTTTAAATCCACATATGTGGAAGTCCTTGTGCCTTGTAAAGGCAACGAAAATATCTTAAGGAGGTGAAGAACCCACTTACATTATTATAAGAAAAAGAAATATCCACTCACTTATGGATATTATTATAATATGATTTAAGGTGCTTAATTTGCTTTTATTTAAATCATGGATAATTCAGAGGAATAATAGGCAATGGAGATAGCCTCGTAACTAAGGAAGGGAAGGGGACAAGTGGCAAGGAAATGGAGGAGATAATTCCTACTTTCTCTCTCTTAAATGAATTTTCAATAAAATTTAAATATATGCTCCTTTATCCATGAGTTGAAAGGGTAATTTCGAATCCACTTTCAATTTTTTCTTGCAAAAATGACCAAGGGAGCTAGGAGCAACAGGAGGACGACCCCCAACCTATTGGTAAGCTTCTTGACCTCCTTTCACCTTGATTTCATGGTGGAAATCACAAATCAATGCATGATTTCTTCTTATCTCGATCCCATCTTCAATTCCAACCATTCCTTTTCACTCAAAGCTTGGGGACGAGCCTTGAGATAGTGAAAGGAGTTGCATACACCATTTTTGACGTGATCTTGAAGCTTTGAAGCTCAATTGGAGGCGGGTTTTATAACTTGAACCCTTATTCATTGTTATTGAATTCAATTCCTCAATCCATTATGTTCAATTGTTCTTCTTGCAATTCTTTTGATTAATTGATGAAACTACCATGGAAATGGCAGTACAATTCGAGGGGTTGAAGCTTGATGATGATTACATCATCTCAAGCACACATCTCAATTAATAACATAGGCAAACAGTTTCATAAATATTGGTCCAAACGGTTTCACTAAACCGTTTGGAGACCAAACGATTTGCAAAATGTTTGGAGGTTTGGATTCCAAACTGTTTGTATGGGTTGACCATTTGAGTTCAGGACCCTACTACATGTTGTATGATGATATAATGGATTCAATTGATTAGTTCAATATATGGATAATCCTCCAATTAGAAACCCTAATCGGGTTAAGTGCTGAAATTTCAATTGGTTGAGTTAAAATTTTGGGTTGAATAACCCAAACAGTCTCAAGACCATTTGGAGATCACCCAAATGGTCTCAAGACCATTTGGAGGTCAACCAAGACCGTTTGGAGGTCTAGGGTTGAGTATGGTTGAGTAATTGAAGGACCAGAGATAGCCAATTGAAAAGCAATCAATAGTTTAATTGATGATCAATCCAATGATCTAAACCCTAATGGAATTTCACAAATTTTAATGATGAGATGGGGCAAATAGTCTCAAGACCATTTGGAGGTCTTCCAAATGACCTCAAGACCGTTTAAGTTCAGGTCATATCATAATTTGATGATGATTCACTGATTTCAATTGAATCAATTCCACAATGTTAATCATTAAAGGTTCCTCGATTTCAAAACCTTAATTGAATGTTTCTTGATTATAAATCCTAGATCAATTGGGTTCAAAACCCTAATTGATGGTCCAATTAAAGGATGATTCAATAGTTCAATTTATGAATGAATCAAGGATTCCATTGATAGTCGGTTCTTTAAGGGAAACCTTGAATTGTTTAAGTGTTGAAAGACTGTTTTGGTCCATTCAATTTTGAGAGGGTTTGGACCAAACGGTCTTAAGATCGTTTGAGTCCAAACGGTCTCAAGACCATTTGGTTCCAAATGGTCTCAAGACCCTTTGCGTACAAACGGTCTCAAGACCCTTTGGGTCCAAACGGTCTCAAACCGTTTGGAGACCCAAGCCCAATCAATTTCAATACACTCTTGCCCAAACGGTTTCAAACCATTTAGAGAGTAAAGGGTCAAGAACGTTTAGTGATTAAATGTGATCATATCAATTGAAAACTTATTGTTATGAAGGATCAATTGACCCTATAATTGTTATTAATTTATCTCAAAGATAATCACTAGGGTTGCACCGTTAAGGTACCAAGTGATAGGTAACCTTAGGTGAGTTAATCCTTGAAGCTTAAAATAAGCAATACTTCAATACACTATGTCAACCCTAATTGAATGTACTTAATTGAAGGGTTGGTTGACCTTATCTAACTAAGTTTGACATAACCAACATCATAGAGAGGATGAGAGAGAGAGAGGAATCCATACATGTAGGATAATCATGTAATGGATAAGCCTCAACACCTTCAATATGAATAAACTATGAATTTAGGGTATGATCTTTGCTGAAGAGATCATGAAACCCTAATCAAGAAGATTGATGAACCTTAAACCTAATCTAGGGTAAAGATGTAACCCTAACTAAGGGTGAAAACATGAGAAATCCTAACTATGGGTAATGGAATGTGAAATCCTAATTGGGATGAATAGAAAACCATAATCTAGGGTGATTCCATGTGAAACCTAAGTAAGGGTGATGCCATGTGAAACCCTAATATAGGGCGATAGTATGTGAAACCCTAATCTTGGGCAATATGATGATAAACCATAACCCTAATTAGTGGGTAATTGTTACAACCCCAAATTTTGGGTTCTTTTGGTGAGAAATGTAATTTCTCATATTAAAGATATTTGAACAAATAATGATATAATTTGCTTCAAATAAATGGATTTTGTTTACAATAGACTTGATGATTGTGTTGTGGGCTTTATTGGCTATTGGGCCCAAATAACAAGGAAATTCAATTTGTAAATGGATAATTGAATTTTTTTAAAGAAAAGAAATATGTAGAAACCTCTAGAAGGCAAATCCAAAGAGGATTTCGTGCCTCTTGGGTTCCTTGGGTACCAAGGAGTCAAAGGTTGCAAAAAGAAAGCAATAAGAAAAGAAAAGATTAATTAAGTATTTCTTTATTAAGAAATAAATTGAAGATAATGATAAAATGTGGAAAATGAGTGGAAAGAGGCATAAATGAGATTTCTTGGGGAAATTTCGTATCCATAAGGTTGCTAATATTAAAAGGAATGCCAATGTGGAAAATAAAAGAGAAATAAAAAGAAATCCTCAAAAAGAGATATTTAAATGAGAAATAAACAAGATAATGTGAAATAATGCATAATGATGCATCTAGAAGGATAATAAGTATCCAATAAAAAGAATTTCGAAATAATGGAGTGTCTTGGGATCCAAGGAGTCCCAATAAAGAGGAAAGAAAGAGAAAATACTAAAAAGGCAAAATAAGAGGATAATGTGTTGCATTATTAATGAATTATTTGGTATTGTTTAAAAGGATGATATTTTCTATAAAGGAAAATAGGATTTCGTGGTTAATGGATTAAAATGCAAGAACAATGATGATAAGAGAAAGGATTTTCGAAATTCTAATATTTATAGAAAAAGATATATTAAAAGGATGTTGAAGAGAGAGAAGTTTACTTCTTATTTAAAGGAAATTGCTTCCTATTAGGAAAGGAGCTTGTTTCCCCTTGTATGAACGTCCTGGGGGCGTGGATACCTCCCTTATATAAGGGGTAGAGTTCTGGGTCATGTTGGAAGGAAGTTCCACACAGGCATCCCTCTCTTCTTCTTCTTCCTCTTCATCTTCTTTGTCAAAACCCTAACTAGGAGAAGATAGAAAGATCCTGGAGCAAACCAGGGAACATGGAGCAGTCTTGGAGGAAGCACGATACTCCCACACCGCCGGAGTAATGCTCGACGCTCAACCCTTTGCCTTCACCCCGACACAATGGTAGCAAGGCGGCTGCAAGCAGGCCGTGAAGTAGAGGTATGGCCCACATGAGTCCGTCATCATGGGCACGAGACGAGGAGCGATCTGAGCGCGGGAAGGGGCGTCGCAGGTGTGGGCATCATCCTGGATGGTGGCCGGTCCTTAGAGGAGAGGGGGCACGTGCATGTGTGCTGCAGATCGGCAGCAGGTGCATCAGCGACCAAGCGATGATCCTACTGGTAAACGACCATATTGGCCGCGACCTAGGGGCGCCATGCATGTGACCATGGTGCAGCAAGGAAGGGCGGCCATCTCCGGCCACCCACAGACCGAGAGTAGAGGGGATAACCCCCCCGCAGACCAACCTGGGCGGCGGGCAGCGCAGGGTTGCACAAGGAAGGAGACGACCTGGTCGTTGGACCGTCTTGCCCCTCTGTGGGTTGTAGAAGATATGACTAAACCGAGGGCAAGAAGGTCAATTCAAAATGTTTCTAAAATCAATCGCCTGCATGCAAGGGTGACGTGGCGGCTTACTATTGGCTCAAGTAAGTTGTTTTACCATAAATCATATCTCATGATTCATAACTCGGATTAAAACAAGTCTTATATGAAAATTGATCCTCAGAATGAGAGGAACACAAAGAAATTATGTTTGAAGCCTAATTTTGCATTCTATTCAAAAAGTAGTGTAAGTTATCATCTTTAGTGAATTAAAGATTAAGAAACCCTATTTTGAAATGAATAAAGTGTTTAATAAGGTTTAATGGATCATTAGAGTTGATGTTAACTGGTTAAATGTAAAAAGGTACATTATGTTAAAAAAGGAAGAACTTTGCATGTGATTAGTCTAATTTAGGGTTTATGTGCATAAATATGCTTGAAATTTGAAAAGGGCATAAAGTTATCATCTTTAATGATTTAATTAAGGAAAAAACCTTAGATTTGATGATAGATGGATTTAATGTTGTTCAATGGGTAATTCGAGCTGATATTAACCTGTTGTTCATAAAAGTGAAAATAGGATCTAAAAAGATGACCTTTTTATATAATTGGCTTAATTTAGGGTTTCGTGCATGATTATGCATTAATGAGCTTAAAAACTCTAATTTAAGAGGATACGTCTTTTAATTGGTTTAATTATTCAAATCCATGAATAAATAGGGATGTGATGATCCTAAGTCAATTTGGGTATAAAAGACTATTAAAATGAATAGTTGAGCAATTAAGGTTCATATAAATGGAAAAGAGTATTTTAGGGTTTGTTGACCTAAAATGGATAAAGTTTGAGGAATGGATCTAAGAAACCCTAATGAAGATTAATGAAACCTTAATGCGGATTTGAAACCCTAGAAAGTGAATCCAAGTCAATAAAGTAGATTCTTGATAAAGCGTGTAATAAATAGAGTACATATTCTTTTCAGGAATTATGTGATGATTGAACTACTTGCTTGGATCTATTGATTGGCTTGATTGTATATACATGAAGTATATGTTGAATAATCTGCATGACTCATCAAATCAGGTATGTGGTTACGCTTATGAATAATCACTCTAGTTTCACGGCGATTCTCGAAGTTTTAATCGGTTTCTTGAAAATAACTGTTGGATGTTTATTTATTTCATGCAACTATAAAGTGACTATGATTATCACTATAAATGTGCGTATATAACTGACTCGATCCAGGTCCACCTCTATTGCTTTGAAAAGGCTAAGAAAAAAGGGGTAATCCTAGAGCAAGGTCTAGGTTACTGAGAGTTAGAAACTAGGCTACCTACGTGTAGTGCCATGAGACTCATTAGCCTGCCATGAGTTAAGGAGTGGGCTACTTACGAGTAGTGCCATGTGACTCAACCCTAGAAATTGGTTCACTTATAGGTGGATCATGAGGGGTTTAATGGGGACAACATAGAGGATAGGGTACTCTTGGATCGCGGAGTTATATCTAAAATGTAATCTAGGTTGTTAAATGATTAATTGAATGATTAGATTGTTTAATGTATTTGCATAATTATTGTTTCCCCCACATACCAGCTTCGGCTGACCGACGTTTTGTTTTTCGGCGTTTTAGGTACAAGCCAAAAGGACAAACAGTAAATCGTCATATTGTGGAATACATGAAGTAAAATACAAGGAGGATTAGCTAGGATAGAATCCATAAGTGGATAGAAGTTTAGAGATCCAAGTTTTCAAAAAGGTATGCAAAAATTTATTTTCTTACAGCTTTTCAGTATAGTATGTTAAAATTTGATAGTTATTTTTGGTTAATTGTCGAACCTTTGATCCGGGTTATTGGTTAACGACTCTGACCTTTCAGTCTCCCTTAATTGGGGGTTACTGAGAGTCGGGGTCGTTACATTTGGTATCAGAGCCTAGGTTCTTCACTTAACCATTAATAATTATTAAATTTTACAAACTCCATAGAACCCAAGGGAGTTATTAGAGGATTATCCGAAAGACGGAGGTGTCTAGAAAAGGATCACGACTGGGGGCTGGCAATATTTTCCTCCGCACCGCTAGTCAGAATACGAGGACTCCCGGATCTGTGTGACTGCCTGGCCAAAGTCTTAGGGTATGAATCGAAATAAGATACCTTTAGGACTTTCTCATCTTATTCATCCCTTCTCATCACAAAATTTTGTTAAGGATCTTAAGGATTAGGGTTTTCTCTTCTCCTCACCCTCTTGAGGTATGGGTAGAGATAATAAGGTCTAAGGAATCCTCCACCAAAATAATGAAAAGTATGTAAATAAGATGTCATGGACATAAGCTTAATAGATTAAGTGCAAATTAAAGGATAGATACATGCTTAAGTCATATGACATAAGTTGTCATGTCCTCAGAAGAGACCTAAGGCTAGACCTTCTTGTCAGGAGGATTAGTCTTGGAGATAGAGATCTCCATTGCAAGTAGAGACCTAGCACATCCTCTGAGGATGATGTTAACCCTAACCCTAAGTGAAGGTTAGAGAGGGAGAGCTAGATGTCTTGGTAGACTAGGTGTTTGGATGGACATGCTTGGGATGCCATATGAGCCATGAGAGGTTGGATGACCGAGTACCTCTGACAACCCAACCCTAGGAAGGGTCGTGCATGTTAGAGTGAAGGATAGCTCCTTCATTGTTGAGGTTAGAGAAGAACCTATGGAACCCCATGAGCTGATATGAGCATGGCATAATAGGCACCCTGTATGTATCAGTAGTGCGAGCAATAGGTTGAAACCCTGGCCGAGGGGGTTTGATGGATAGCTTATGTGATAAGTATAAGGGGTTATGAATAACCTTGAGCGAACATAAGTTGACCATAGGCTTCATTTAGCTAGGGGCATGCTTTTGAGGTTGACCCTTCATGAAGATAGGACCTCTAATGGTGAGGTTGGATGTAGGATTAACTCTAGAGAGAGAGCATGACCCCAGGAAAGAAGGATGGAAGCCTACACTACTACAGAATACACCTTTGGCGTCGGTTGTTTAACCCCCTTTGGCGACGATTTTAAAGCGACGCCTATGTGGGCGCCGCTAAAGGTCGAACTCTTCAACGTCAGTTTTCTAACCGACGCCTATATGATCTATAGGCATCGGTTATATATAGTTGGCCGACGTCTATAGGGTTCGCGCCACAAAGAAGGGCACCACCTAGGACACTTTCGACGTCGGTTAACAACTGAACAACCGACGCCATACTCCCAGACGACACAACCGTGCTTCGCTGCACGACCGTGTTTAGTACTATAGGCATCGGTTTTATATGAATAAGCGACGCCTTTTCCACCACGGCCATGCTTTCCTGCACGGTCGGGTTGTTTTTCATATTAGGCGTCAGTTTTTATCTAATAACCAATGTTGTAGGCCTTTGATGACAGTGTTTTATAAATAACCGACGCCTATAATTTAATTTTTTTTTTCTTATCAGTTTGCAGGCCTGCTGTGGCTGGTCAGTAGGATGAGAACCTGCAGTTCAGTTTTCTGAACTGCAGGTTTACGACATCCATTGATATCAGCCTACAAACAGGCCACAAACCTGCAAAATCAACAAATATTTTTTCACACAAGTAGATACATTCAGACATCAATTCAATTCTCACATCCACACATATAGAAACATTCAAATACACATGAAAACATTCAGACATGTATAAACATTTAGAAATATTCATTTACAAAATATCATTCAGCATCGCTATCAGCATCCCAATTATATCTTACAATCGCCACTGCTTGTATGGCTTTTGCCCATTCTTCTCTTACTTCATTTAATGCTTCCATCGTATATGGAGCATGTAAATTTTTTAAGCATTTACCTATAGTGTGGTCAGTTTTAAACACCTACAAAGAGAATGATGTATATATATAAGTAATAATATAAAAATAAGATTGATATATTTCATACTAACTAATGAGACTATATATAATACCTCATGTATGGTATTAATATCCAATGTGGCATGTCGGATAATCATCTGCATAAATCGCATCACATAGTATGCGCATGCCAGCCGTTGTCTTGTGTAGCGCACTATAAATTGAAACATACAAAATATTAAAAAATACTACTAAGCACAGTTCACATAAATAATATATACATTGGAGTCGAGAACTTACTTTTACGTTCTCCCAAATTATTGGCTGGTTCTTTCTCCTTGGGACATTTCCTCCAGCATTTTTGAATGCATCTAAACCCCTACATGTTAATGTAACATAGTAAATTGCATAATTAAATAGTAATGTAATAACAGATGTTAACAGATATAAAAATGAAATATTTCTCACCAGAATAATGGCATTCTCAATATGTGTCCAATTTTAGTGTTCAATGTACTTCCCGCAAGATCTAGATAATAAATAGTGAACGTCCCAGGGACAATAACTAGTAACTCCCAATGTCTACCGCTAGAGGTAAAAAAGTTAAAAATTAATAACTCAAAATGCACAATAAAAATGGAATTTTCTTAAGTCCAAATTATAAATAAAGTAAACTTACTTGACATTGAATAGAGCTATTATTATCATCTTCTTTTGTTGACTGAAAATTGTAAAAGCATCTATACAGTATTGTTGAACACTATCAGGGTCTTTAGCTACCATACTAATCAATGATGGATTAAAAAAACCCACATGATCAAATGCAAATTGTTTGCATTGATCTTCGACTAAGTAGCTGCAAAACATGTATTACGTATGCATTAATATATAAGAAACTAGATCACCGGATCTTACACAAGGTATATGGATGTATAAACAAGATCTCACCTTATCCATGTCTCTATCATTGATGTATTCAACCAATCATACATAAACAGCTCAATAATATCTTGTATAAATAAAGAGCTATCGTATGATTGACCTGCATAATATGCTTCTAAAGAAACAATTATAGGGCAATGTATATTATGTGCCCGTAGCCAACATGCCATTCCCCTACAAGCAGGACCTAACAGGTATTTTAGGTCAGTTGGAACCCAAATTGGTAATGTAGGAAGTGGAGGTGGAAGACTAGGTGCTCCGGGTGTCTTCTTTTTAACCTGTATATATAATTTTAGATCAGTTGACCTCATATATACACATTAACAATCTAAAGTAATGTAAATTTATCTTACAATTTCAGTAGTGTAGACGACATCTGCTTTGGGCCACAATATCACCCCGCCTTCTGCCTCACCAAGTGTATCAATATCTGGGTGGGCATATGGCAATGCAGCTTCCCTCAAATCGGGTAATACACATATCGGGCTCACAGGAACGTAGCCCTGTGACATTGGAGTCCCATGAAATGTTGCCCCAGGAAGGTACTGGTAAGCCTGCGCCTCTGCAACAACATAGTCTTGCATTCTTAAGTGGCATGGCTTCAATGCCTACAAATTTACGTAAAGAATGTTATACATATATACATATCATCTTGAAAACATATCATCTTGAAAAGACTAGCTACAATGTCATAAACAATACTTACAACAAATGTGTTAGGCGATGGGTCTCTAGGATTACTCGCAGTCTGTGCATCAGGAGAAGAGTGGGTCGCCATAGGCTGATTGGAAGCCTGAGATGCCTGCCACCACACTATTTCTTCCTTGACCTTCTCAACAACTATATCATTGACCTTCTTAGCAGCTATTTCCTCGACTCTCTTATTCTCCTATACATGGATAAAAGAAACATTAGCTTCTTATTATTGAATTCCCTTTTGCAGTAACATTCTAAAAAAAAGAATAGGTTACCTCTTCTTGTGAAAGTCTCGCTCTGGGTTTGCGCTGGGATGGCCCAAAGAATGCTTTGATGCCCACACCAGCGCCTGCACCCCTAACACATCTAGGATGCTCTGGGTTACCCAGAGCAACTGTCAATTCATCCCTTGTGCCCTGAGGGATGAACGTGCCTTGTTTCCTCTGCTCGTGTAGCTCCCGCTAATCACCATCAACAGAAATTGGTAAGTTAACACAACAAATAATCAATATTCAAACGATTGCTCTAAGAGTTGTATTTTACAATTTTCATAGCCGCCTCAGCAGTTACGGGCTTCTTTATTTCACCCTTCTTGTTTTGCCTCCCAGCTATCCAGATATCATGGCGAGGCATGGGTGTGGCAGACTCCTGAGTAGGAACAGACTCCTGAGTAGCTGCAAACTCCGCCTGTAGTCTTTGGCGAACAATTGCATAGCCCTTTGGACCCATAGTGTGGTCATGCACATTCAGTGCACGCCTTGCTTTTTGTGCATCATTGAGGGCCTAGTTAGTATGCACATTAATGATTTGGTTAGTAGCACTAAATGTTAATCTTGAATAGGTGAATACAACGTATATTAATTAAATTGGGAGTGACGCCTAATACCTTGAATTCTTCAGATTTTCTTGAAGCAACAAAATTGTCCCAATCTTCTTTGTCCAATAAGTTCCACTGTTCAAGGGCTGACTTCTTTTTCTTATCACCATCCTTTATGTATTCTCTGTTGAGATTTGTTCTATAGTTCCTAAGCATCTTTCTAGCACGTTGCATCACACTTTTACGATGCAGCTTCTCATCCAATGCAAACAGATTTTGTAAAATAGAATTCTTATTAACTAGTATCCAAAAATAGAATTGCAAATAATATAATTTGTAATCTACAAAATAGAATTGCAAATAATAATAACTCACGCATAAATCCTTCCATATCAAGTCTTTCTTCCCCTAAGGAACTTTATGCCAATTATCATACTTAACACCACAATGGCTTCGAGTGACACACCCAAGATAGTTTACAAAATTATTGCGGTTCACTCCAATTGCATTTCCTCCATTATCAAACTCCACAACCAATTTGGATCCACTACCACTTAGTGCTATTAACTTCTTCAACAGAGTGATGCCCCTTTTCTTGTTAAGTGTTTGGTGCTGCGCATCAAGTTGCTCCAGTGCTTCAGTGGGTACATGTGCATCATCAACCTAAAATTTGACAACAATAAACCCACTAAATTAGCGCAATATAGAAATATGGGATATATGACATAACTAGAAGATAATGAATTTTATAGAAATACATGATATGTTTTTAGAACTTACATTGGTATCCTCGCCATGCTCGTCATGGACAGCATGCTCATCATGGACTTCATTCTCATCATGGACATCATTCTCATCATGGTCAACCATCTGAAAATGTCATTAAAAAGGCAAACATTTAGCATTTGTATTAACTAGAAAAAGGCAAACATTTAGCATTTGTATTAACTAGAAAAAGGCAAACATTTAGCATTTGTATTAACTAGAAAAAGGCAAACATTTAGCATTTGTATTAACTAGAAGATAATGAAAAATCAAATCTGAAAATGATTTTGATATTAAAAAAGAAAATATTTAGCTTCAATAAAAAAATATAAACATACATGCCTCTAAAATTGTGATCTTTTATCAATTAACAATCCTTCATTATGATCTCCGCGCACATATAAGTCATCATTAGCTTCAATATTTTGTGGAGTTGGCAACCCAATTGAGAATGGACTGGAGTCATCATACTTATCATAGTACTCTTCTTCATCTATATGATCTTCAATTAACTGTCTTTTACCATGAAGAACAACCGACCATTTATCATTTGCAGGATCATCGATATAGAATATTTGTTTCGTCTATGATGCCAATATGAATGGTTCACCCTTCTCGCCAATCTTTTCAAAGTTCACCAAAGTGAAACCCAATTCATCCACTATAACTCCTTTGGTGTTATCAACCCAATTACATTGAAAGAGCGGAATTATGAAATCTATGTAGTCAAACTCCCATATGTCTTCAATGACACCGTAATATGACATTTTAGCTTCATGTGGACTCTTATCCTTTGCACTTACAAAATACATAGTCGACTCTTGAAGAGTGACCCCACTGTTTTGGACAACACTCTTATCATCTTGGCGCTTTGTGTAATATGTGAACCCATTAATGTCAAACCCTTCATAAGACATAACATTCGATTTTGGTTTAAAGGCGAGGCATTTGACAGTTTCTGTAATATCATTTGGTGTTTGAGATAGTTGATGTAAGAATTTATCTTCAAACCACTTAGTAAAAGTCTTATTATGCTCTCTAGCAAGCCACATTGAACTTGCTCGAGGATGTTGTCTCTTGATGAAATTGGTATGTTCCTTGATATAAACACTCACTTCGTCCATGTTGTGTAAAATATACAAGTGAGCTTGTTCCAACTGCTCACGACTGATTACTTTCACCCGTGATCCCAAAATTCCTTTGCCCTCCTCAACATTCTTGTCTTTAACATGAGTGTTATTACCACTCAGAAAGCATCAGGGTCAATAACTTTGCTGCATAGACTGTTGAAAAAGAAACAAAGTCTGGTGATTACAAACCTTACATGCTTCGACAATATAGATCGAATTGCCACAGGCAATAATTGTTGCATTAGAGTGTGACAATCATGAGATTTAAGACCTATCAACTTCAGATCTTTCATTGATACCAATCTACGGATGTTGGATGAGTAACCATGTGGCACCTTAACATTTACCAAGCATTCACAAAAAGCTTTCTTCTCCTTTCTAGACAACGTGTAACAAGTGGGAGGTAAGTATGTTCTGTTATTACCCATTTCATGTAATTCTGTTAATTCTGACCTTATTCCCATTTCATGTAGGTCCATTCTGGATTTTATCCCATCTTTAGTCTTACCTGGTATATTTAACAAAGTACCAATGATGCTATCACAGACAGTTTTCTCAACGTGCATTACATCGATACAATGCCTGAATGTTAAAGAACTCCAATAAGGAAGATCCCAAAATATTGAATTCTTCTTGAATGAAGAATTGTCACTCCGTGTGGCCATACTACATTGTGATTTCTTACCAAATTCATTGACAATGTCTTTTACTCTTTCATAAACAACATCCCCTGGTATAGGTTTAGGTGCACTCCATTCATCATTCCATCCATTGAATGCTTTGTGCTTCCTACGATACGGATGGAATTTTGAAAGAAACCTTCGATGACCAAGATATAAAGTCTTGCCGCCATGTTTTAGTCTTATTGAATCAGTGTTTTCTTCACATATAGGACACACTTTAGCTCCTTTGACACTATATCCAGACAAATTCCCATATGATGGAAAGTCATTAATAGTGCAAAACAACATAGCGTGCAAACAAAATGTCTCTCTTCCTGAAGCATCATAGGTCATCACACCTTCAGCCCAAAGTTTCTTTAAGTCGTCAATCATAGGTTCAAGATAAACATCGATATCATTTCCGGGTTGTTTAGGGCCCGATATCAACAACGACATCATAACATACTTATTTTTCATACACAGCTAGGGAGGAAGATTGTATATAACAAGCATGACTGGCCAAGTGCTATGTTTGCTGCTCAATGTCCCGTACGGATTCATCCCATCTGTACAAAGCCCAAGTCTTAGATTCCTATCTTCTTCACCAAATTTGGGGTACAATAGATCAATCTTCTTCCACTGTGGGGAATCAGACGCATGTCGTAGGATCCCATCATTATTTTTCTTAACATCTGCATGCCACCTCAAATTCATCGCATCTTTCAAATTTGCAAACAAGCGTTGAAACCGTGATATTATAGGTAGATACCACAACACCTTGGCAGGAGAACCAGTTTTGGACTCCCCTGAAGTCGTCAATTTATACCGCGACGCACCACATTTTGGACAATCTTTCAAATCTACATAGTCCGTTTGAAATAATGCACAATCATTCGGGCATGCATGTATCTTCTTGGCCTCCATTCCCATTGGGCACAACATTTTCTTTACCCGGTATGTTGAGATTGGCAGCTCGTTTCCTTCAGGAAGCATTTCTTTCAACAAAGTCAACAATGAAGTGAAGCTTTTATCGCTCCATCTATTGTTAGCTTTCAACTTATACAATCTCAACACAACGCTAAGCTTCGTAAACTTAGCACAGCCTGTGTATAACGGTATCTCAGCATCATGCACAATGTTTCTAAAGATAGGAGGTGGATCGGTGTGCTCTACCCTACAACTATCCAGCATCGCATCAACGATGTCTACTGGAACTGGTTCGTTCACATCTACATCATCAGAGGCAATTTCATCTTCCACCCAAGCACTACTATCGACATCTACTGGTTTTGAGTTTGAAATCTCTCCATGCCAGTGCCATTCTGTATAGCCTTGTACAATCCTGTTGCACATGACATGACTTTTGATTTCCTCACCAGTGTTGACTTTCAAGTTGTTACCGCAATGCCTACATGGACAGTAGAATCTATCTATAGGTTTTTTCCTATGTTCCTCGGCAAATCTAATAAACTGATCAAGACCAGATATAAACTCTGGGGTGCAGCGATTGCGAATGGACATCCATGATCTATCCATTCTATGATCAAAGAGAAAACAAGTATATATTAGGACAAGATTAGGGTATACACTTACATCCTATCCAAGATTTACTCCTATTACAGTCCCAAACCGGGGACTATCCAAGATTTACTCCTAATGAGTAAATCTTGGATGAGTTTCTAGGCCAACAAACACATGTGATGTCATTATTATATATAATAAATGTGTACCACCTATCCCATCCTTGAACACCTAATCTCACTAGTAAGTGTATAATGTGTATTGGGTTTTCGAGAAAATTTCGGCAGCATTTCCCCGCTGTTCTCTAAGTACATATGTACTTAGAGAACAAACAGGGAAATGCTGCCAAAATTTTCTCGAAAACCCAATACACATTATACACTTACATCCTAAGTGAGATTAGGTGTTCAAGAACAGTCCCAAACCGGGGACTATCCAAGATTTACTCCTAATGAGTAAATCTTGGACGGGTTTCTAGGCCAACAAACATAATAATAGATATGTACATGTTAGGGTTTCATCACAATTAATGTTAGGGTTTCATCACAATTGATGTTAGGGTTTCATCAATGTTAGGTTTAATCAAATCAAATTAGGATGCTAGAATTGACAAGTTTAAATCTTATTTCAACATGCATCAAAATTTACTGAATTAAGTCAAACATTAGGATTAGAAGCACAAATATATGCAAGCAAAAAATTTGTTCATATCCTAGGATTTACATAAAGCATTACATAAAAATTTGTTCATATCCTTACCAACAGCAAGCATGGCCGTGGCTGTGTTGGCCTACCACGGCCGTGCTGTCCAGCACGGCCGTGGTAGAGCAATACAGCCACGGCCGTTACCACGGCCGTTACCACAGCCGTGCTGTCCAGCACGACCGTGGTAGGCCAACACAGCCATGTCCGTGCTTGCTGTTGGTAAATAGCTAGGGAGAAGGAAGCAAAGAGTTAGGGCTACCTGGAGCTAGTGTGGAAAGCACGGCGGCGAGCGGCGGTAGCAGTGGCGGTGGAAGAAGAGAGAGCAGAGCGGTGGGCAGTGAATAGCAGTGGCACCGGGAATGAGCAGAGCAGCGCGCGGCACACCAGCAGCAGCGGCAGTGGCGAGTAGAGGTGCACCAGCAGCAGCGGCGCACCAGCAGCAGTGGCGGCGGCGAGCAGAGAAGCACCAGCAGTAGCGGTGGCGAGCAGCACCGGGGTCGTCGAGCAATTTCAGGAGAGCGGCGGCGAGCAGAAGCACAACAATATCGTGATGAAACAGGAAGAAAGGGGGAAGAGCCGGGTGATCGGGTTTATTAAGTTGGTCAATGGCGTCGGTTATCTACAAACCCGACGCCTATTATGATTTAGCGTCGGTTGATAGTAAACAACCGACGCCCAACTAGACAACCTTTACCCTAAATTATTTGGCGGGAACCATTATCAACGTCGGTTATCGAAGGATAACCAACACTGAAAGTGGGACTTTTCACACAAATTTTCATTTTAAATAGGCGTCGGTGAATAGTTAAAAAACCGACGCTGTAGATGACCTAAAATGTTGTCGCTCGAAAATTGGATTTCGCGGGCGATTTTAGGCATCGGTCTGTTATAACCAGCCGACGTTGAATACAAAGAGGTACCTGTGTCTAGCTGGTCTTCGAATATAGACGTCAGTTTGCATAAATAACCGACGTCTAATATTATAGGCGTCAGTTTTCCTAAATAACCGACGCCCAGAAAAGTGACACTGAATGTTGTTTCTATAGTAGTGCTAAAACCCCGAGATATGAGGAACAGTGGGGAGTCAAGGATGATGCGACCTAAGTGAATGATAGTGGTTGCCTCATGATCGATCCCTAGAAGTTGATGATATCTTGGTTGCGTTTAGAGGGACCAAACCCTAGAGAGAGAAGATGAAGATTCTGGTACCTATGTGCCTACGGTATAGGTGTTTACCTTCTGAGGTAGGAAGAAGAGTTCCTTAGACCTAGAAAGGTTTAGTAACGGGTTATGAGGCCTTGTACCTTGTTGTTTGTCCTTAAGAAGGACCCAACTCTAAGTGTTGCTCGAGTTGAAGGATGACAAGGAGTGTATGTCATGCCTTTTGCATGCTTGCTTCGTAGTTAAGAGACAGAGCATGTAGTTGGACACCTAAAAGTGAACCTAGGGTCCCTGACCTAAGAGGGGAAGTGGTATACCTAATGCTCATGATGAGAATTAAGTTGCCATAGTTTCAAGCATGGTACGCCTCATGTATAAAGGAAAAGGGAAGCCCATTAAGTTTAAGGTATGTTTGATGAACCCCTCACAACTAGGTTGATGATAAAGGAAAGTATGATCTTGATCCAACATCGAGGAAAGAGGATAAGTATGACCTAGCATGGTACACTAAGTGATATGCTTGTGCCTTAATAGCTTGCTAGGGTTAAGTAGGTTCATGTAGATGTAAACCCTAGACCTAAGAGATTTTGTGACCTTGTTGTCAAGAGATAGTTTTCCTCCCATACTAGGAGAAGGACCCCTTTGGTAGGGTGTATATCAGTTTTTTTTGGTTTAAGGTAACCTAGAGAGGTCTCATAGGATCTTGAGAAGCTAAGTGAAAAGTACATGGTATGAGAATGAACCTGTAGACCCTGGGAGAAGGACCCCTTTGGTTGGGTGTATATCAGTTTTTTTTTGTTTAAGGTAACCTAGAGAGGTCTCATAGGATCTTGAGAAGCTAAGTGAAAAGTACATGGTATGAGAATGAACCTATAGACCCATAGATATCCATCTCTAATTGCATACGAATGTGTTACCATGGAGGTAACCGGTATGGGGCAGGTTGCCATGATCCCTATGAAAGGATGAAAGCCAACCCATGAATGTAGAAAGAGAGATGATGAAGACTTGGGTAAGGTTCTAAGTGAACATGTACTATAATGGAGAATCCTAAGTCTATCCTAGGGTCAGGTAGGGATAAGACCGATGAAAGTAGGAGTTGCCTAATTCCCCAGTTGCACATGACCGTAGGGTCTGGAGGTAACAACTATCATTGTCTGAGGGCCATGGGTTAGGAGATTGATCACCTTCATGAACTCATGGGACCCAAAAGGCAGATGAGTAGGGCACTCTCTTAATGCATGAGGGAAGAGGGATGACCCCAAAAGTGTCGGCACCCTATAGACCTAGAGGAGATGACCAAGGATTGTGAGGTGACCCAAGTAGGTTCAAAACCATTTTTCCATGGAGGTAACTTGAATAACTTGAATATCAAGATGATTGTAATATAGAAGCATAAGCAACACGTTTCAACTTAAATTTAAAGGTGTACTGGAAAGGTGGGACATGCCATCTCTACTCTCAGAACAGGAAGAACTCTGTATTTGGACTGCAGCAAAATGCTTATTTCCTCTTATTATGGGAGTGAGAGATAGGACATTACGCATGCCATACACCAAGGATAAAAGATGATGTGAGTTGGAACGTTGCTATGAGGTATGAGGACAGAGAAGATAACATACCCTGGTAAAGTGAATGATGCATGGATGGTCGGAAAATGCTAGAGAGAAATAAGGTGGTCATCTTATAAGGATGTTTTTAGAATGAGCGATGAGTTATACCAAGTTGAATTCCAATCCAAGAGGTGAGTCTTACAAGGTTGAGTTTGATCACCATGATGATGAAATCAGAAAGTGTTCTTAATGAAGATAGACATAGAGTTTGAGGTAAGATGATAAGTGAAATACATGGAAGTGTATGTCTTCAATGTTACTTAAAACCTAAGGATGTGAAGTGGTAATGGATGCTCTGGTTGAATTATAACTGCTTTGTTTGGCTAGAAGAGGTTGTTTGGCTAACCCTAAGTTTGGAAAGGAGAGGTGTTTGGATAACACTCAGAAACGAAATATGTTGAAAAGTTAAGGGTTGTTTGGTTAGTCAGTCTAGTCCTTAATACAATGAAAGGATAGTGGTAGAACCTCAAGTGCACTTCTTTGAAAAAGAAGGTGATGAAACCCCTATAGAATGGTTTAGGGTTTTTGAGGTATTGATCTTGTAGAATAATGACATACAGGAGATCATGATTTTAAGATCACCATACACCGTACCACGAAGATAATAAGTGACAGTAGCACTTCAGATGCTTAAGATGAGGTTGTAGGTGGTATGTGGCCATGCATGACAGAGGGTGAAGGATGAGCATCGGTAACCCAGTGCATTGATATGGAGGATAAAGAGTTCCCGAGAGGGAATGGGAGTTCATCACTATGGATGTTGTGATAGGTCTCCCCTGGACCAAGGAAGGTTGAGATGCAATATGGGTTATGGTAGATCTCTTTACCTAGATGACATGAGAAAGAAAGAGTTCTGTCAAGGGACAGATCTGGTTGAACTACCCATGAGAGAGATGGTTCAACTAAACCATGAAGTGGGTCCAAAGGTTCTTGAGTTTGACCTAAAGGTTCCCTTCCAAAAGGTGGAAGTAGGTACATGAAGAACTCGATGTTAGTATAGTTCATAACCCATAACTAATGGTTAGTATGATCCAGACTAAAGGGTCTGATGAGAGCATATGTGCTTGTTCAGGGTGATGGCTAGAGACAGATCTTTTTCTGTGAAAGATGTGAAGATAACCACCATAGCCAGTATTGGGATTTAAAGAAGCTCTGTAAGGGAGGTTATGTCGGTCACCACTTCAGTAAGGTGATTTTGGTGAAAGGACCACAGTGTGGGTAGATGAAGTCACTTGAATCATGCAAGGGCTGAAAGGAGCCTAGAGATGACAAGAGTTGTGAGCAGATGCAAAGTAGACTGACATGTAGTTCACTGTGGGAGAATATGTGACGTGAAAATCTGACCCCTCTAAGTTATAGCTACGAGAGCTGAGTCCCCGATGCATGACATGGTTTGGTGGAAAAGTTTAAGTTTGATCTTACCCCTCAGGATAAAGTAATGTGTGATGAGTTCCATGTGTCCAATTTAGAGCACTATGTGAGGCACCCTGACCATGTGTTGAGCAATGAACCTAGCGAGCCCCAAGGGAGGCTGAAATGGCCTGAGTCCACCTGTGCTGTTTATAGACGCCATGATGAAAGAACTCAGAGAAAAGAATATGTGATGATAAAGGTTATTTGGAGATGCCATGAGTATGGTAAAGCCACATAGGGGCCAATGATGGTCATGGAAAGGTCTTATCCTGAATTGTTTGTTTGCTTGATAGAATTTTGAGGACAAAATTCCTATAAGAGTGGAAGGATGTTACAACCCCAAATTTTGGGTTCTTTTGGTGAGAAATGTAATTTCTCATATTAAAGATATTTGAACAAATAATGATATAATTTGCTTCAAATAAATGGATTTCATTTACAATAGCCTTGATGATTGTGTTGTGGGCTTTATTGGCTATTGGGCCCAAATAACAAGGAAATTCAATTAGTAAATGGATAATTGATTTTTTTTTAAGAAAAGAAATATGTAGAAACATCTAGAAGGCAAATCCAAAGAGGATTTCGTGCCTCTTGGGTTCCTTGGGTACCAAGGAGTCCAAGGTTGCAAAAAGAAAGCAATAAGAAAAGAAAAGATTAATTAAGTATTTCTTTATTAAGAAATAAATTGAAGATAATGATAAAATGTGGAAAATGAGTGGAAAGAGGCATAAATGAGATTTCTTGGGGAAATTTCGTATCCATAAGGTTGCTAATATTAAAAGGAATGACAATGAGGAAAATAAAAGAGAAATAAAAGAAATCCTCAAAAAGAGATATTTAAATAAGAAATAAACAAGATAATGTGAAATAATGCATAATGATGCATCTAGAAGGATAATAAGTATCCAATAAAAAGAATTTCGAAATAATGGAGTGTCTTGGGATCCAAGGAGTCCCAATAAAGAGGAAAGAAAGAGATAATACTAAAAAGGCAAAATAAGAGGATAATGTGTTGCATTATTAATGAATTATGTGGTATTGTTTAAAAGGATGATATTTTCTATAAAGGAAAATAGGATTTCGTGGTTAATGGATTAAAATGCAAGAACAATGATGATAAAAGAAAGGATTTTCGAAATTCTAATATTTATAGAAAAAGGTATATTAAAAGGATGTTGAAGAGATAGAAGTTTACTTCTTATTTAAAGGAAATTGCTTCCTATTAGGAAAGGAGCTTGTTTCCCCTTGTATGAACGTCCTGGGGGTGTGGATACCTCCCCTATATAAGGGGTAGAGTTCTGGGTCATTTTGGAAGGAAGTTCCACACAACCATCCCTCTCTTCTTCTTCTTCCTCTTCATCTTCTTCGTCAAAACCCTAACTAGGAGAAGATAGAAAGATCCTGGAGCAAACCAGGGAACATGGAGCAGTCTTGGTGGAAGCACGATACTCCCACACCGCAGGAGTAATGCTCGACGCTCAACCCTTTGCCTTCACCCCGACACAATGGTAGCAAGGTGGCTGCAAGTAGGCCGTGAAGTAGAGGTCTGGCCCACATGAGTCCGCCATCATGGGCACGAGACGAGGAGAGATCTAAGCACGGGAAGGGGCATCGCATGTGTGGGCATCATCCTGGATGGTGGCCAGTCCCTGGAGGAGAGGGGGCACGTGCATGTGTGCTGCAGATCGGCAGCAGGTGCAGCAGCGACCAAGGGATGATCTTGCTGGTAAACGGCCATATTGGCACGCCATGCATGCGCCCATGGTGCAGCAAGGAAGGGAGGCCATCTCCGGCCACCCACAGACCGAGAGTAGAGGGGATAAACCCCCCGTAGACCAACCTGGGTGGAGGGCAGCGCAGGGTTCCGCAAGGAAGGAGACGACCTGGTCATTGGACCGCCTTGCCCCTCCACGGGCTATAGCAGATATGACCTAACCGAGGGCAAGAAGGTCAATTCAAAATGTTTCCAAAATCAATCGCCTACATGCAAGGGTGACGTGGCGACTTACTATTGGCTCAAGTAAGTTGTTTTACCATAAATTATATCTCATGATTCGTAACTCGGATTAAAACAAGTCTTATATGAAAATTGATCCTCAGAACGAGAGGAACACAAATAAATTATGCTTGAACCTAATTTTGCATGCTATTCAAAAAGTAGTGTAAGTTATCATCTTTAGTGAATTAAAGATTAAGAAACCCTATTTTGAAATGAATAAAGTGTTTAATAGGGTTTAATGGATCATTAGAGTTGATGTTAACCAATTAAATGTAAAAAGGTACATTATGTTCAAAAAGGAAGAACTTTGCATGTGATTAGTCTAATTTAGGGTTTATGTGCATAAATATGCTTGAAATTTGAAAAGGGCATAAAGTTATCATCTATAATGATTTAATTAAGGAAAAACCCTTAGATTTGATGATAGATGGATTTAATGTTGTTCAATGGGTAATTCGAGCTGATATTAACCTGTTGTTAATAAAAGTGAAAATAGGATCTAAAAAGATGATCTTTTTATATAATTGGCTTAATTTAGGGTTTCGTGCATGATTATGCATTAATGAGCTTAAAAACCCTAATTTAAGAGGATACGTCTTTTAATTGGTTTAATTGTTCAAATCCATGAATAAATAGGGATGTGATGATCCTAAGACAATTTGGGTATAAAAGACTATTAAAATGAATAGTTGAGCAATTAAGGTTCATATAAATGGAAAAGAGTGTTTTAGGGTTTGTTGACCTAAAATGGATAAAGTTTGAGGAATGGATCTAAGAAACCCTAATGAAGATTAATGAAACCTTAATGCAGATTAGAAACCCTAGAAAGTGAATCCAAGTCAATAAAGTAGATTCTTGATAAAGCGTGTAATAAATAGAGTACATATTCTTTTCAGGAATTATGTGATGATTGAACTACTTTCTTGGATCTATTGATTGGCTTGGTTGTATATACATGAAGTATATGTTGAATAATCTGCATGACTCATCAAATCAGGGGTTTAATGGGGAAAACATAGAGGATAGGGTACTCTTGGATCATAGAGTTATATTGAAAATGTAATCTGGGTTGTTAAATGATTAATTGAATGATTACATTGTTTAACGTATTTACATAATTATTGTTTCCTCCACATACCAGCTTCGGCTGATCGACGTTTTGTTTGTCGGCGTTTTAGGTACAAGCCAAAAGGACAAACAGTAAATCGTCATATTGTAGTATACATGAAGTAAAATACAAGGAGGATTAGCTAGGATAGAATCCATAAGTGGATAGAAGTTTAGAGATCCAAGTTTTCAAAAAGGTATGCAAAAAATTATTTTCTTACAGCTTTTCAGTATAGTATGTTAAAATTTGATAGTTATTCTTGGTTAATTGCCGAACCTTTGATCCGGGTTATTGGTTAACGGCTCTGACCTTTTGGTCTCCCTTAATTGGGGGTCATTGAGAGTCAGGGTCGTTACAGTAATGGTATGAGAGAATCCCTAATGACAAAATAAGGGATAATACCTTATAAAGGTGAAATATCTCAAGTAGTTGATATTAGGCAATCTTATGGTAAACAATGCCTTAACCTGAGATGAGATTATATCATTGACGAGAGTTGGACAATTCTAATGGGTGACATATGCACTACATGATATAGGTGATAGGTTAGTGGTTAAAAGTATTAAGAGGGAAATACCTTAATACAAGGTCAGTTGATTAACTTAAGAAAGTTGGACATGATAGATATCACATTTAGCATTTTAGGGTTGATATACCTTGATGCATCTCAATCCAACATACTTGGATAAGAAACACATGAAGTGTGTTATGTAGTTGTTATAATAAAATCGTAATGAGTTTGTTATACTTTGATAAGTATAGGCTAATATATCTTGAGAAAGGGGTTAAGCCAAACTAATGAGTATGATGTAATCATACCATGGTAAGGATGAGACATGAACTCATACCCTGTATTGATAATCCTTAAATGATATATGATGAGAGTAATAAGCATGAGTGAATACTTTTGATATCAATAGATGCTCCTAGAGGTGTGGAGCAATATATTAGGGTTGGACTAATAATGTGAACATGAAACCCTAACTAATGTGAAATGGGAAATCCTAACCCTAAATTGAGCAATGGAATGGAAAACCCTATTTGATAGTAAACCCTAATCCTGATAAAGGAATGGTGGTGTTACTATTGTATCACATGATGTGATAAGTGATTTTTATGGCTATTATCATGTGTATCAACCATACATGTATCATGATATGATAAGCATAGCCAAATATGAGCTATGATGATTATTTGATATAGAAGTTGATTGGCCTTGTGAGCCATATGAACAAGTTGTTGCCTAGTGAAAGGTGACAAGACACTTTATGGCCTTGTGAACCATGTGAGATGCTTGTGTAACAAGTATCATGTATACCTCGGTCTGAGGACCTAGAGGTAATAGTTACCTAATAGTTGGTAACAATGATTAGTGATGAACTGAGGGTATGAATACCCAGATTGATAAGTATGATAATGATGTTGTTGAGAGATGTGAACTTTCAAGTAATGAAATGAGGGACTGAGATCCCAATGTCTTATAAAGACTAAGAAGTAATTGATGATAGTAGTACATGTTTCTTTGTAGCAATTGTCATAATAATTCCTATTTGAGAACTTGACTGATGCTAAACGAATATACTAATGTACTTAATTAATCAAGTGAAATCATATCATGTAGAGCCTTGACCATAGATCCATCATCGTCAGTAATTTGGTGATGGTGAAACAGGTTGCTCCACTACATAACCTGGAGTTCATATATTTTTGAATATGCAGGGGTTGATGGGCGAACATATCGTTACGTCCTAATGAGGGAATTGATGGAAGGTAAACATTAAACCTCTCAATCCTTCATTATTTATACCGGGATGGATGTATCATGAATCTCCCAATGATTGGGATAGATGCAGTACACATCTCCCAATAATATTAATTCCAGATCGATGGAGGTAAACATGAAATCTCTCAATCGTGAAGAGAGTGCAGCTGACCCTGCCTCTATAGCGAAGTTACCAGTATACCCTGGAAATCTATGTAGCAGAGACACAAGATGTCATGCGTGTGATCTCGCACTGACTGAGATGTGGGAGGTCATGGAAGCTGACTCTTCCATTGATCTTGTATGGTACTGATTTCGACTTCGCAATGGTCAGTTGGAGTATGAGCGGTATACATCTTCTCCTCATGGCATAAGTGTGATTGTAAAATGTAATCAGTCGTATAGCATGTTTGCTTAAGGATTGAATACATAAATTCATTGGCTGATGTTACATTTCTTTTATGCATCTCTAGTTGATAGATGTTATTTATATCTCTTTACATTCATTGCAAGTAGATGGATGAATTATGACTCTACCATGGGTAGATGTAATGTTCTCCTTAGAAAAGGAGATTACTTCACTATGGTCACACAGTGATTTATCTACTGTTAAATATATTTAAAATCCTTTTGCTCAGTTTTATTCTAATAAACTGCAATAATTATGTTTTGGCAGAGAGTTATATCTCTCGCTGGGGTAATTTACAATTGTCTCACCCCCGTGGGATCCAATGTTTTTAGGTGGACACAGGAAAAGAAATAGAAATCCCTACAGTAGACGAAGGACAACAACATCAGGGACAGCAATGAGATCTCAAGTAGAGATAGTGTCTGTCAAGTCATATAGATAGTAGTCCTATGTGTCGTCTCTATACTCTCAGGTCCTCAGAGTTAGTAGTTAATGATTTTGATTAATCAATCTGAGATTTTGGCTTGATGCCTCAAGATTTTTATACTGCCTGTATACAATGTTAACAAGGCAGTTAATGTTTGTAATCCTTGAGAAGAGATGGTACAAGGCATGTATTTATGAACCAGGTTGTAAATGTATTACATTGGTTCCTGATGCAAGAGTTTTCCTATGTCGTGTAAAAATGTTTTAATTTTTAGTGATTTTTGTTAATCTACTGCTAATGATCGCTTCCGCTTAAGTAAATCATGTTTTGTGAGTTGGATGCTACATGACACACTTCCCCATAAAGATAGTGTCTCCATATCTTCAATGCATGAACCACCGCTGCCAACTCCAAATCATGTGTCAGATAGCTTTCCTCATGTTTCTTAAGTTATCGAGAAGCAAAAGAAACCACATGATCCTCCTACATCAGCACACAACCTAAGCCCTTCTTGGAAGCATCACAGAAAACAACATAGCCTTTCCCCTGTTCTGGCAACACTAATACTAGAGCACTTGTCAGCTTCTCCGTCAAACTCTGAAAAGCTTTTAAACACTGACCATCCCAAACAAAAGGTACATCCTTCCTGATCAACCTTGTTAATGGAAACGCTATCACACTAAAGTTTCTTATAAACCTCTGGTAGTATTCTGTTAAGCCCAGAAAACTACAGACTTCAGTCGGCGTCTTTGGTTGCTCCCACTCTGCTACTAACTCCACCTTCTTGGGATCCACCCTGATCCCTTCTACTGAGATCACATGTCCCAAGAAAGTCACTTCCTTCAGCCAAAACTCACACTTACTGAACTTGGCATATAACTGATGCTGTTAAAGAAGAGTCAATGCTTGTCGAAGATGGTGTTCATGTTGTTGTCTATCTCGACTATAGATCAGGATGTCATCTATGAATACTACAACAAACTGATCTAAGAACGGACAAAACACTCTATTCATCAGATCCAAGAATGCTGCTGGCGCATTGGTTAGTCTAAATGGCATAACCACAAACTCGTAGTGCCCATACCTCATCCTAAAAGCTGACTTGGGTATGTCATCCTCCTTGATCCTAAGCTGGTGATATCTAGACTGGAGATCAATCTTTGAGAACACTGTCACACCGCGCAACTGGTCAAACAGACCGTCTATCCTCAGTAAAGGATACTTGTTCTTGATCGTAACCTTGTTCAACTGTCGGTAATCTATGCACAAACACATAAATCCATCCTTCTTCTTTACGAACAGAAATGGAGCACCCCAGGGTGATGTGCTCAGCCTGATGAAACCTTTATCAAGCAGCTCTTGCAACTATTTCTTCAACTCTGTTATCTCTGCTGGAGCCATCCTGTACGGTGTCTGAGCAACAGGTTGTGTCCCTAGTACCAGATTGATCTCAAAATCAATCTCTCGAGGTGGAGGAACACTGAGAAACTCATCAGGAAACACATCTGCAAACTCTCTGACGAAAGACACGTCCTGAAGGCTAGAACCCTTTGCCTTGGTATCCACAACATGAGCCAAGAATGCTCTACAACCTTGCCGCAACAACTTCTCTACCACCATTTCTGACACCAAACACGTCAGAAGAATCTTCCTACCTCCTTGGAAGATCCACTTCTGACTGTCGTCAACAAACATTGCATGTTAACCACAGTCCAACACAACCTTATATCTTTCCAAGGTATCCATTCCAAGAATTACATCGAACCCATGCATATATCAAGTGGTATGAGACCCACTTGTAAGTTGTGTCCCAAAAAAGATAAAACACAAGATGGACACACTTCTCGAAGCAACGTAGGACCAACAAGAGGGGTTTCTAACAACAAGCTATCATTCTTACAACTAACTAGTAAAAGACATCTATCAAGCATACTACATGCGATAAAAGAGTGAGTAGCACTTGGGTCAACCAGAACATATATAAAGCAAGAAGAAGAAAAATCAGAATGAAACAACTCCATCTGACCTACAACTACTCACAAGTTGACTATCGCCTCCGGTTGACTCATAGCATAGAATCGAGTCATTGCTTGCTGTCGCCCACATCCTCTGCTTCCTCGAGCAGATGATCCTGTTTGTGATGCTTAGTCGCATCCTCACCCTCTGGCACCATTAGACTGATGTCTATTCGATCCTTGCGGACTCTGCCTCGGTTGTTGTGTCAACTCAACGTCTCTTCTTGGGCAATTCGACTTTATATGCCCTGTCTGTCCATAGAGAAAGCACGACCTATCCCCTAAATGTAGCCTAGATGACCCTATCACTGCTACTGTAGTTGTACTGTAGGTTCTAGATGGCAAAAAACCACACCCTCTTCCTTTACTCAGTGACCATCGTGACGGCGCACTGTAACTTTACATTACAGAAGGTGTAGAAAACCTTGGCTTCTTGGGGCCATCAAACCTCTGTCTCTAAAACTAAACAAGTCTTTTCTTGGACATAGCCTCTCTCTTTTCCCAGATCGATCACTCTATCCTCCTAACAGACTCCACAAACGTGGCAAACCGTTCTCAGTTCTCCGAAGCAGCAACATGTGTTATTAGCTCGGCACTCAAAACTTTCTCAAACCGTCTGATCCTCTCATCATTCGTTGTCGCCATGTGAGGACTAAACCTCAACAACTCCATAAACTTGGATTCATACTCAGTGATGCTCAAAGGACCTTGGTGCAAACGCTCAAACTGGCTAATCTTCTCATCCAGATACGTCTTCGGGAAGTATCGATTGACGAACTCCCACCGGAAATCATCCCAACCGATCACCTCACCAGGCCACTTCTCCTCCTCGATGGCCCACCAGTGGCCAGAAATACCTTTCAGAAGGTAGACAACGTGCTTGACTTTGTCTACCTCGGGGATGTTGAGGATCTGGAAGGCCTTCTCAAGACATGTCAGCCACAGATCTGCATCCGCTGGATCAGCCGTTCCAGCATAATCCGAAGATCTGACTCGGCAAAGCCGCTCGAAGGTCTTCCCAATACCCGAAGATTCACCATGGGGAATTGGTGCTCTTGGCAGAGGCACATGTAATCTCTCCACCATGTGATTCATCATAGCCACTAGCTACCCCATAAGGTGTTGATAGGCAGGGTTCTCAAGAATGGTTGGGTCAAATTGGGAGACCTCATGCACCCAATCTTCATGTGCCTGCACACTAGTTCCATCAATAGATGCAACAACACTGCTCTCGGAAACATGTTCTTCATGATTCCCAAACATCTTTTAGCTTTATCTTCTGCTGGGGGCAGAAGTCATTATAAGAAAATATGGAAAAATCATAAGAACAGACACAAGCCTAGTCCTAGATCCCTGTAGACTCAGCGAACCTAGATCTCTGATACCAAAAATTGTTGTGACATCCCTCCATCACAAAGACAGTGAAATGCCATGCGAAAATGTGTGGAACCACCATAAACAACATATTACCAAAAACACAGGTTAATTAAAACTGATTGTGGATAACATCATAAGAAAGGAACTATTACAACCAGATCCACATCCTACAAGAAAACATGTTATATATGTACATAAGCATGATATATGTCCACCAACACATAGGATCCATATGTTCCATATACATCAAGGATGCGTCACTTATTTATATACATATCAGACCTAGCCAGGCCAACAATAGGTTATAAAATCCATACTTAGATCATACATCGTGAAACCTCGTTAAAACACCTCCAAGGACTTGAGAGTACAGGGAGACTCTAAGTATCTACTACAAAACAACCACAACATCATATCCATTCTTGCCTTCTACTGATCTTCTTGCTGCTCAGCCACAACCTCACGACCACCACTACGTCTAGCTCGATCACCTAAAAAGGGTGAAACCAATGGGGTGAGACACACAGTCCCAGTGAAAAACATAACCTCTCGCCAAACTATAAAATCTCTGAAAGTTGGAACAGATAAAGCATGTAGCTGATAACCATATCATATATGAATTATGAAGAACAAGATTATATATATAACATCTTACTATGATATATGAGAGGCATATAACTAACTACAAGAAATACTTAGAGCATGTATATAAGACAATCACACATTATGCAAGGCCTCAACCAATGTTCCATTTTTTCCCTAAGCAAATATACTATACAGATGGATTACCATTTATTATGCCCTGAGGATTTGAGTCGTACCGCTCAAATCCAACCTTCGGTTGCAAAACCCAAAGTAGGTGCCATACAAGGTCAATGGAAGAGCCGGACTCCACGACCTCATCCTCTTCATGGTCAGTGCATGATATCCAAGTAGGACCACAATATCTTTCTTAAGTGACCTCAGTCATAGGGTCATCTCCCACATTCTACCCTTTCCTCTAGCCCGCCTTGGTACAGGTCTCGACGCTAGTATACATTGAGCCACGAGCCTATTCACCGTGCTCCCGAGCCATGAACACATTCATGCCCTATCACACTGAGGAATGGGCCTATTCGCCATGCTCTTATACATATCTCAATTCTACAACTGAAGTTGCACTCTAATCCTCCTTTTTTCAGCTAGGAGAAACCCCACATATTCAACAATATGCACTCCAGGTTAACCCATAGCAGAACCTATTTCACCATCACTAGCTCCTAACGATGATGGATCTATGGCCAGGACAAACTACATGAAAGGTTCATCTGTAATTAATTAATACATTTTAAGTGGATTGTCAGGGTCAACCAAGTTATATTATGCAAACCATAAACAAGAGTAAACAACATAGATTCCATTATCTCGTATCACACTATTACTACTATTCTCAATGCCATCAACATCATCATGATCCATCTCAAGGATCTAACATTACATATTGTCACTTGGCCTTTTGTCAATCATCACGATCCATCAAAAGGATCTAACCATCATAGGGATTCCATCCCATCATCAAGCACATGTTACCATCTCATAGGCCACACACATCATGCATTCTTATAGTTCTTATAGCACATCATTTAACATTAAGCAAATGTCACTAATGGCATCATCACAACTCATACTTGATCACACATCTCAATTGATGGGACCTACATGGTTAGCGCAATCAGAAAAGTATAATCATGCTTTCATAGGAAACATCCTTAATTCAACATTAGGATTTACAAAACCTTCACATATGAATCAAAAGAGATATTACTTCTATCATGTAGAGATGCGTAAAACCCAACATAACATAAAGCTTTCTCAAGGGAATATCAGGTAGACATCAACCCTCACCAAAGGTATATCGGGTAAGGACAAACCCTCACCAAAACATGTCAGGTAGGGACGAACCCTCACCAAAATATCATGCTACAACCCAACCTTAAGGAATCAACTAAAAGGCAACTAACCACATCTAGATGTGTTTCCCAACACTATCGGCCAACACCCATATCTGGCAAGCCACAAGCAATCTGACATCGTGCAACGCCATAACATGCAACCTGCATCGTGCAATGCCATAACGTGCAACCTGCATTGTGTAACGCCCCATGATGGGCAACACTCAAGAGGTTAACATATCATCTCTTCAGGTGGGCACCGTATCATGCAATGCCTCATACCGGGCAACACGCAAACCAAGGGTCAACATTATCGTCTAAGGGAAATAGGCGTCCTATCGCCCACATGGTCATCAAAACGTCAAGCACCCTATCAAGCAAGGCATCTCCTAGCAGGGTGTCGGGCAACACCATCCAAGAGGATGTCATGCAAGGCACCAACAAGCCATAACACCCAACATAGACTACCTACCGCCCAAGGGAAAGAAGATCATAACGCCCATCATATATCAGGAAACACTCTCAAGGAACCATATCATGTAACTAGGGTTATGACAACCCTATCGGCCAATCTCACCATATCGTCCAAGGCATCAAGAGTGTTAGCACACCTCGCAACAACTAGGTTGATTTAGGGGTATTGCCAAACTCTAGCATATCAGGCAGGAGCTAGATCTCACCTCACAACTCAAGGAAGGAGGGGAATTGCTCAAAGTCCACCCTCAAAGGCATGGCCACTCATGTCGCCCAAGGTATCAACATGGACATAACGTGTAACTAGGGTAGGGCAACACTTATATCGTTCAAGCCAACTCATTGTGTCGCCCAACACCTTAGGCTCACCTCTCAACAGCAAATTGAGAGAGGGGTTTCACCAAAGGACACACTACTCAAGGATTGGCCAACCCAAAGGTAGATATAACATAACGCCCAACCTGATCTAGGGGATGTATGAGACAACAACGTTACTAGTTAAAGCACAAGCATTACTAGCAAGATAAGCATAGCCGATCAAGATAACACATCAAAGCAACATATAAAAGAGATAATATAGCTAGGTTAGAAGCTATGTAACCCCCCTTAAGCATAACTCTCCAAGATCCAAGCTCCAAGAGCCTCCTCCAAGCTTCGGCCACCAACTAGAGAAGAGAAAGAGCAAGAACAATAGGATGTATCAGCCACCACTAAGGAAGAAGAAAGCAGCAACATCAACAAGGTATATCGACCACCTCCTCTCCTTCTTCTCCTCATTCTCAGCCAGTAAGGGAGAGAGTATACGACTAAGGTGCAAAGAGATCCCAAGCAAGAGAAAAGAAGCATATATATAGAAGGGGTAAATGATAGAAGCAAGAAAGGTGGCATCCACTTGAGGTGCACTTGTCCATGGAGCAAAGCCACATGCTATCTCATCTAGCTCCACTTGTCCAATGCCTCGCCACTTTCTAGCAACAAGCACCATGTGTCCAAGAGAGGGTGACACAAACGATGCTAGGTAGAGGGGTGTGTGTCACCCAACATGGCAACCCGACACACCATGGCCGATACAACCACCAAACACTCTCTACCCGATACACATCAAGCAAGGAGGAAGGGCATAAAGTCCAACAACAAGCCCAAGCTCAAACGAGGCCCAAAACAACTCAAGCAAGGCGCCCAACCCATCCTATCAACTCTAGAGGATGCAAAGAGAGACAAGGAGGCCTCTCAAGGTGACAAGCTTGCACAAAAACCCTAGAACTTGGGTAAATTGCAAGTTGCACCTCAACCCCATAAAAAACACAACAAACGCTAATCACACCTTGGGTGATTAAGAAAACCTATAAACACAAGGCAAAGAAAATAGGGTACTCCCAAAATGAAGGTCAGGGTCCTTACACCTTCCCCGTTGTTGTGGTGATGGCAGTTGTACTAGCTAAAGCCATGGAGGCTGGCGTTGCCACACTAGAGGCCACCCCCAAGCCATGTCCCACATCTATTTAGACACCAACACAACCTAGGGATGATGCTCAACTCCATCATCCAAGCAACAGAATCCCCAAAAACCCAATCCGTGGTTGCGTCCCTATTTGGCAAAGTGAACATCAATACGCCCCTGTTGGGCTGCTAAAAGGAGTGTGTAGATGGAAGGAGATAGGGGGAAACATGGAAAGATAAATGAAGAGGGTGAGGTCCTAAGTCAAGATCTAGGGCTCAGGGTCATCAGACAAGCAATCAACATGCAAAGCACATGAGCAGGGGAAGAGTGAGGAAGAAGGAGAAGACATGAGAGAAGAAAACATATCACTCAAGTTGAGACCAGGGAACCCTAGAACCGCTGGGCAAAGGAGATCGTCAAATCATGAATGTTGCTATCACGAGCCTTCATCTGCGACCACGAGAACTATTGGGCCTTCAATAATGAGAAAGATAGAGCTTCATCCAGGAAGGATATGTCCAGAAGCTCACTTTGTCTGAATGAGAACCGCTGGGGTCAATCGCAGTGGAGGAGGAGATGGCTAGAAAGGAGGAGCTCGATGACCGGGGGTACTAGATGTGGTTAGCGGTGAAGGAAGTAGTGGCGGCGAATGGGGGAAGGATATGGCCAGGGAGGAGATGAGAGAGATTGGGAGAGTCGGGGGAGAGTCGGGGGCGATCGGGGAAAAACCCTTGCCTCTAAAATTAGAAAGGACGCCGATATTGGCGTATTTTGGGAAGTTCGGGAAATGTAAGTGGGGGTAAATGCCACATTCCTACTGCTGAAGTTAAGAAATCACATGTAACTAGACAACCGGTGTTTTTATGAATGCAACAGTTAAAATACCTAATTGAACTACAATACCACCCCCAATGACAACACCCAAACACCCCCTAAAACGCTTCATGAATGTACATTTTTGAAGAATGATTTAGTGATTGTAACAAATTTGAACATCTCTAACGACTATATTATAGCATGGAAAAGTCTAGAGTGGCGCTGACCATTAGTTTTGGGGATGTTGTACCGATACAATCCCATATGTGATGAAAACTCATTGTGGAAGCATTACCAACAAGCATATAAACCCAAAGAAGAAACACTAGATTTAACGTGGAAAACTCTCCCCAAGACAAGGAGAGAAAAACTACGGGAAAATATCGGCCAACAAGCATTATGTAATTAAGATTACAACTCACACTGCCTGGATTTAATTACCCCTAAATCCAGGTATCCCTCCCCCATACGAGAAAAAAGATGAGGAAGAAGAGAATCACACCCAATGTGTACAAAACCTTCCTCTTTACTTGATCTCCTCATGAGGTCATTGTCATTGTTGGGGACTACTTGATGCCTCTGTGACCACTGACTGGACTGGGCCGTTATCACTATGACAACATTGCATCTGTAACTACCAACCTCTACTTTTCTTCAAGGAAAAGTCGTTGACCCTCTCTTATAAACCAAGAGATCTGCTCTGTCAGTGCACCCAATGTGTCACTGACTATCAACCACTACTTCACTTAAAGGCAAAGTCACTGACCCTCTCTTATTTACCAAGAGAGCTCCTCCAGTCATTCTTGTTCTGTGACACCCTCTACTACAGAAGGCACCAACAAACAAATGGAGGGATGACACCTTAACTGGTGGGATGATCTCAATGGCCTCCACTAAGGCCTCTATTTATAGGCCTCCGTGGCATGTGGCTGCAACTAGAAATCCTTGTCCAACTCTATGTTGCACATAGGGGCCCATCTTCTTTCCCTTTTAGATTTGACTCCTATTAGGATTGGTAGCACAAGCCAACTCCTACTTAAGTCTGAATACAATTAGGCATGGGCCATATCCTTTTCCTATTCCCAATAATCTCCCCCTTCAACCCATGAGGGAGACGTTTTCTTCAACAATCATCTGGAGTAGCTTTTGGACCCCATCACCACTTGTGATGGATCCATTGTCCTCAGACATGTCAACATCTTGTCATTTTCACCCATCTTCTTGAAGTCCCATCTTGACTTCACTTTGTTCCCAAGCAACTAAGAAGAAGTATCCTGGAAGCACCACTTCTCTCTCCATGCCCACACCTAGAACTTTGCTTGCTCCCCTTGACTGGTAAATCGAGCCATCCTGGATGAACATCTTGTGTCTGAACTTCTATACTAAGGTTCAAAAACCCTCTGAAGATGCTCCCCATGTCCATGTAGCTCCTCATTAAAAGCTTGATCCTTGTTGTTGTCATCTCTCTTCATCCTGTAGACCCACTTGTTCTTTAGTGCTTTCCGGCCTTTGGGAAGCGCCACAAGCTCATAGGTATCATTCTTCTACAATGAAGACATCTCCTCCTACATCGCTTGATGCCACTATGCTTTATCTCTATGAGTTTGTGCCTCATGATAAGTCTCTGGCTCCCCCGTATCAGTAAGGAGAATATACTGAGATGTCTGATATCTAGATGAAGGATGACGAACTCTTTCAGACCTCCTCAATTGCTGCTCTGAGGACTCAACCTGGTGATGATCTTGCTCCCCATGTCCAAAAGTCTTTGATTGTGAATCTGAATCACTCAATTGTGTGTTTGGAATAGGAACACTCAACGTGCTCTCACTCTACTGCTCAGGGTGATCTTGCTTCTCTTCTTCGTCATCTGAGGACTACACCTGTGAAGAAACTGAAGCATCCACATACTCATCATCAGAAGAACTATCACTTGATCCTGCAACATCTACATCATCATTCTTAGGCTCTGTAACTGTCTAACCCTCATATAAAGTCACATCTCTATGTCTGCTTATGGTCCTTTTTATAGGATCTCATAACCTATAGCCAAACTAATGATCTCCATTGCCAAGAAAGATACATGACACCGCTTTATCATCCAACTTTTGTCTCTTTTCTTTCAGAAGATGTGCATAAGCCTTGCACCCAAATACTCATAGATGAGCATAGGATGCATTCTTGCCTGTCCATACCTTCTCAGGTATATCAAATCCCAAAGGAACTGATGGGCATCGATTAATCAGATAGCATGCAGAACGCAATACCTCGCCCCATAATATCTTTGGAAACTTTGCAGTCTTCAACATGCATCTAACTTTCTCCACTATGGTATGGTTCATCCTCTCAATTGTACCATTGTGTTGTGGTGTGCCGAGATCTATCCTTTCATGCCGTATTCTGTGTTGTGAACAATAATCTTGGAACTCCCTACTGGTGTACTCTCCTCCATTATTTGTGCAAAGACATTTTAGCTTTTTCTCTTCTCCCACTCCACCATGGCATGAAATTTCTAAAAACATTGAAAGACCTAATCCTTGGTCTTCAGCAAGTAGGCACACACCTTCCTATATATGCATAATCAATGAATGTGAAAAAATACCTATTGGCACATAGTAAAGCCACCTCAAACTGTAACGTCCCCGATTCAACCACCTGATTTTCTTCCTTCAAAAATCAAGTAGCTAAATCTGAGCCGTTAATATGGCACCAAGAATCAAAGCACAAGAATGAGATAAGCAATATTTTATTTCAAAATATTACACCCTTACAAAAGGTAGATTTACATTTCTCCTATATCCATAAAAATGATACATGAGTTTAAAATTAAGCTTGATCTGCCTTTTATTCTTGACGCCCTTCAGGATCTTTTCAAGATGAGTCTTCCACAAAGAAAGGTCTCTTATAAATAATATAACCTGCAACATGGAAGAATATGTCGCATCCCAAGTGGGAGAGTATGCGTTAGACAAATGTCTAAGTATGGAAAAATATAGATAAGCAACAAGACACCATTAATATAATTGTACTCTTAATGTATTACCAAAGTATTAAAAGTCCAAACCAAAATTATTGACCATCTACTAGCATGAAGCATAAGGAATGTGTATGTATGTATATTCACAAAACATTTATCATATGACAACTCTATCAAAATGTTAGACCAATACTGTGGAGCATAATCAAGATTATTGTTATAAGGATAACAAAAAGGGAGACCTTATTCCATAAATGAGTTTAACTACAACTCTCAGAGAAGGTGTCAATTCACCTTGGGCAACAGGCCTGCAACCACAAAAACTTGCTTAGCCAAGACTTTAGTCCATTAGGGTCACCAAAACACCTGTCAGTACCCTGACACACCCCCAGTCACTCGTGCACACTGCATGCTCTATTCAATGAATTAGATTACCACATGCAGCCATCGGTCGCCTTTCCAAGACCAGAAGAGGGTGCTCCTTGCACAAAATGGCACTTGAATAATCATTAGTTGGCATGCTTAATCTTTGCAGGAGATTATTCCCCATTACTAACTTGATCATGCCTGACTCTACATGACCAACCCAAGTGTGGGCCTGAGTATGGTAGAGAATTATATTCATCCATCCCTGACTCCAAAGGACTTAGGTCCGGATCCCAAATGTATCAATCCCCGACCAAGACATGGCGACTCTGTTACCAACACATCTCCCAATATGAATTTTAAAATCAAAAGGACATCATCAATGATATACAACTATTTGATGGATATTCAGAGTTGGAGAGATCAAAAGGTATTCAAGTAATTGAATCACTGATTATTATTTTACTATGAAACCTAAAATGTAAACTTGTGGGATTGTGGTTTTAAATCAGACAAGTCTATGTCCAGGAGCGTGCAAGAGGTTAGGGAGTCCCCCCGTGCGAACACAGAACCAATTAAATAACCTTTCCTATTTACTGGCTACAAACATCAGCGAAACAGGATCCTAGTCACCTTAGAAGTGTCTGATAGATTTCCACTTTCCAACAATATCACATGACACAATTAATAGAGAGAACTAAAGGAAAAGGGAACTAAAAGACAATAGGACTAGAATCCAAAGAAATGCTTGATTATCATCTAAAGCCTTTAAACTCAATTTTAAAGGATAATATGGACGAATATATGGAAGTCATACCTAGCTTATTAATAAAGAGGTTGTGTATAGTTGATCACTTATTCATTCCTTAGGAAAGTATATGAAGTATACTATACTCTTACTGCATATAATACCAAACCATTCTATACCATACCTTTTATTGATCTTGAATAATAGATTACAATAGGAATTGAATATCATATTAAACAATAATAAACTTTACTTTTTGGATGATAAAAATGTGGGAAGCATACCTTTTATTGATGTTGATATAATAGATTGCAATAGGAATTGAATATCATATTAAACAATAATACCATGTACTTTTCAGATGATAAAATGTGGGAACCATACCTTTTATTGATGTTTCTATAATAGATTACAATAGGAATTGAATACATATTAAACAATAATAACATGTACTTTTTATTTTAGTCTATTCTACTTAAGGTTATCTGAATCTAGTTTTAAGTTTATACTTCTACGATTTTCCTTGGGTAAGGTCTCATCTTGTTGCTCTGATACCATCTCTGTAACGTCCCCGATTCAACCACCTGAATTTTCTTCCTTCGAAAATCAAGTAGCTAAATCTGAGTCGTTAATATGGCACCAAGAATCAAAGCACAGGAGTGAGATAAGCAATATTTTATTTCAAAATATTACACCTTTACAAAAGGTATTTTTACATTATCTCCTATATCCATAAAAATGATACATGAGTTTAAAATTAAGCTTGATCCGCCTTTGATTCTTGACACCCTTTGGGATCTTTTCAAGATGAGTCTTCCACAAGGAAAGGTCCTACAAATAATATAACCTACAACATGGAAGAATATGTCACAGCCCAAGTGGGAGAGTATGTGTAACACCCCTGACCTGGGTTATGACCTAACCCTGGAAGTTTTGCCTAAATATGTAATTAATATACTTGTGAACACTCCCTGGCATGTAATTAAGTTCCTCAGGAACATTTACTTTCAATATTGCTCCTTTTTGTATAAAATTGTAGCATTGTGTTGTATGCAGGGACCTATGTGCAAATTACCCAGTTTAAGGGTTGAACTTGCAAAATTCACAAGATAAGATGTTCCTTTGATGTTGAGACATCATGAGAATGGTTATGGTAAAGTTTGAGGGATTTCCCAAGCTTGAGCACCAAGGTGCAGCTGTGGAAGCAATTCCCATGCTTAGAAACCCTAATTTGGGGTAAAGTGCAAATTACCCAAATTGAGGGGTCCAAGTTGTAATTCTTAATATCTAGAACATCTTTTATGACTCTTGTCATCATTTAGAGTAGAAATGATGAAAGGGATACATCATTTAATAATCAGATGAGAAAAATGACCTTTGTGATAGAAATCACCTAAAATGGGTATGAAACCCTTTCATGTATGTACCCTAGTTGAAGGTTGGATTCCTTTACCCCTAGATCTTGAGATTTCATGAGATTTGCATAAGGATAGATAGGTTTGGTCGTGCCTTTGAGCAAGGAGGGACCTAGATGTGATTTCCAATCTTGTGAGGTCCTTAGGGTGTAGAAGAGGCTAGAGTATATAAGCCCTTTTCCCTTGCAATTAAGTGAACGGACTTTCTTTCCTTCACTTCTCTTCCTTTCTTTCTCAAACGACCAAGGGTAGCTCTGGAGCTCAGGGGGGGCGACCAACCTGTTCAAGGTAAGAAAACCCCACCTTCTAGCTCGAATTCATGGAGGAATTCACTTTCTAAGGTTGGTTTTATGGTTAGCTTACTTAGTCTTCTTGTTCTAGCCGACCAAAGCAACGTTTCCTTGGAGAATTCACCTCTGACCAAGTTGTGGAAGCTCAAGGACACCATTAAATCTTGGAGCTTGAAGGCTTGGAGCTCTAAGATCAACCTTTAGGCGGGTTTTATAACTCTAAACTTATGCTTTATATGTATGCTCAATTCTTGCAATTTACTTGGTAAATTCTCCTTCTACCACCCTTCTTCCTTGCACGTTTGCAAGAAAATCAGTGGAGAAACCGACCTTGCAAGAGGTTGAAGATGAGGGGCGTGATTCCCTATGTTACGTTTTCAAACGACCTTGGACCCTTTCGGTCCAAACGGTTGCAAACCGTTTGGGTTCAAACGGTTTCAAACCGTTTGCTCTCAAACGGTCTTGCAAGACCGTTTGGATTGAAACGGTCTCAAGACCGTTTGAAAGAGTTGACCAAGGGACGACCGTTTGAGGGTCTGTTCCTAACATGTTGAATTTCATCTCTGCAAAGAATCAAAGTCTAATTCTTAACCAATTGAGAGTTGAAGGCACTTCAACATGAAACCCTAATCAGGTGAAAAAGTGCTGATTTGACATATAGATCTCGTTGAGTTTTGGGTTGAGGGACCAAAACGGTCTCAAGACCGTTTGGGGATTTCTCCAAACGGTCCTAAGACCGTTTGGGCACAACCCAAGACCGTTTGAAGGTCTAGGGTTAAGTTAATCTAATGGTTTGAGGGTCCAATTGTAGGAAATTGATGAATTGATGAAAATTGCTGATTTTGACCTAATTGGACTTCAACCTTAGTCAAAACGACTTGGATTTTGGTCAAACTTTGGGCAAACGGTCTCAAGACCGTTTGGATGATGTCCAAACGACCTCAAGACCGTTTGGTCCAAGTTTGAGCCCAATTGGAGGTCAATTGATAGGTTCAACCTCGAATTGATTCACATTGTTGAACATTGATGATCAATCGAATTAAAACCCTAATTGAGGAGGATTGAACCCTAATTGGCTTGCAATTGAGGGTCAATTGGATGTCTAAGTGGTTAAGGCTAACCCTAACTGACTCAAATTATAAGTGGTTAGCATAGCTTTGACCATTTGAGGACTTCAACACACATATCCATGGACATTGGTAACCTTTGAACCACTTTGGAGGTCCAAACGGTTTGAGTCCTTTTTGTACCAAACGGTGTCAAGACCGTTTGGATCCAAACGGTCTCAAGACCGTTTGAGACCAAACGGTCTCAAGACCGTTTGGGCTCAAATGACCTCAGGATCGTTTGGTCCAATCGATCTCAAGTAAGTTTGATCAAACGGTCTCAAACCGATTGAAGCTCCAAACGGTTGGGAATTCAACCCTTCCAAACGGTCTTCACCTCCAAACGGTCTCAAGACCGTTTGGGTGGTTGAAACCGTTTGAAGGTTGAAACCGTTTGGAGATTGGTGATGGTTTGTACTTAACCATTTGATGATGTAATTAGTTCAATGATGATTCAATCTAAACCCTAATGGTAACCTAGGTCATTAAGGGACTATGTGATTAGTGAGTTAACCCATGATGGTAATCATGTGGCAAATTACCAAAATACCCTTGAGGGGTCTAAAGGGGTAAAACCTTGTTCTAATCAAACCCTAATCACATGATGTTGATGTTTTGGATCATGTTAGTCAATGGAGACTTATCTCAACCTGATCTAGAGTGGTATTGTCACCATCTACCAGTGAGAGGAGAGAGAAAGTATTTCTAGAGAGAGAAAGTATCTTAGAGAGAGAAAGTACCCTTTTTAGGAGGAAACTCTAGTGAGATACTTCATTTACACATGAATGTGCATGATTAGGGAATGACCCACCTATGTGAGGTCATGGAAACCCTATTTATAATATCTAATGGATCTTAATTCTAATTAAGAGCCTTAATGATGATGTTTCTCTTACATAATGATGTAATGAGTACAATTCACCATGGAGTGAATAGTAAACCCTAATTTTAGGGTGACGACATGAAAGATGAACAGTAAACCCTAATTGACAGGGTTATTGAATTAAACCCTAGTTGAGGGTGATTCCATGTGAAACCCTAGTTGAGGGTGATTCCAAGTGAAACCCTAATTGGGAATGCATCCCTAATTATTGAATTGTTTATGATTATCTGTTGAACTAACCGTGCAGGTTATTATGAGATAATGGTCATACCCAGGTATGAAATACCATGTTATATTCATTGAAAGCATGTCTTAAGCTTTATGAATAAGTGAATCATCTTGATGCACTGCTAAGTGACATCTTTTGTGATTTATGGGTTGTAAGAGCCATAAACACCATCAAGGTCATGCTTGACAGATGACTTGTGATGAGATAATTGAGAACTGGTAATTGAAATGAGTTAGGCCTGCTACATTTTAGTATTCTCATATATAGCTGTGTTGTTGTATGATGATAAGAATACTGAATGTACCTAACTAATCAAGTGAAATGTAGAGCCCTGATCATAGATCCATCATTGTCAGAGTCTAAATGATGGTGAAACAGGTTTTCCTCAGGGAACTCTTGGATCACATACTTTTGAGTATGTGGGGTACATGGATGTGTAGAACCTTACATCCTAGTGTAGGTATTTGATGTAGATTCTTGTAGTCCGTCATACCTTCACTATAAAAGAAAAGGTGAGAGGATGATGTAGATTCTAGTAGTCCATCAGACCCCACCATAAAGTCCTAAAGGTGAGATGTATATCTACACTCCCTTAAAGACACAAACACCGCATCGATAAAAGATAAACAAGAAATCTTCCGATGACGAAGAGAGTACAGAACGTCACTGTAACTCTAAAATAGCGAAGGTCCAGTTTACCCTGGAGAGCTATAACAAAAGATATCCCGCCAGATATCTAACATTCGATCCTCTAACTGACTGAGGAAGATGAGGTCATAAGAATCCGGCTCTTTTAATGACCTATGTATGATACTGATGTGACTTCTTAGCGATCAGTTGGAGTATGAGTGGTAAGCCTCATCTCCACAGGGCATAACAATAATGTTTGAAAAACATAATCAACAGCGTAGTATATCTGTTAGAGTTATCTACGAGATATTTGATTGATGTTATCTTGAATAGCATAGATGTTCTCATATTTTAATATTGATTGAACTCTTGCTCATCATCAGAACTGCTAGTGAATATCTTGAAGGCTCTTATTGCTTTAGTTATTCCTTGCTTTGCTTATAAAGCCTAGTGGAGAGTTATAACTCTCGCTGGGGCAATTCTGTATAATTGTCTCACCCCGTAAACTTCTACTTTTTAGGTGGTCGTCGAAGATGGAGGAACAAGAACACAGGTGACCAATCCCAGCAACAGCAGCATCAGGAGCAGTAAATATCTCAGGTGGAGATCTAGTCTGCTTCATGGTGTAGTTAGAGTCAAGTCCTATGTGTCCTCTGTACTCTCAGGTCCTGGAGTGTTTTGGAGTATGAATTCTTGAGAATTTTGGTATCATGTTGTATATAATTACTCAAGAAGTAATTTTCAGTGATGTAAACAGTTAAATCCTTTTTCTATGGAAAAGGTTTGTGGTTTCAGGCTCTTGTCTCGAAAAGTTTTAATTTCCCGTGATTTTTGTCTTCCGCTGTTTACCGATTGCTTCCGCACATGTTTAAATCGGGATTAATTCGTGGTTTGGAGATCGGAGCCCACAGTATGGGTTAGACAAATGTCTAAGTATGGAAAAATAGAGATAAGTAGCAAGACACTATTAATATAACTGTACTCTTAATGCATTACCAAAGTATCAAAAGTCCAAACCAAAATTATTTACCATCTACTAGCATGAAGCATAAGGAATGTGTATGTATGTATATTCATAAAACATTTATCCTATGACAACTCTATCAAAATGTTAGACCAATATTGTGGAGCATAATCAGGATTATTGTTATAAGGATAACAAAAAGGGAGACCTTATTCCATAAACGAGTTTAACTACAACTCTCAGAGAAGGTGTCAATTCACCTTGGGCAACTGGCCTGCAACTACAAAAACTTGCTTAGCCAAGACTTTAGTCTATTAGGGTCACCAAAACACATGTAAGTACCCTGGCACACCCCCAGCCACTCGTGCACACTGCATGCTCTATTCAATAAATCAGATTACCACATGCAGCCACTGATCGCCTTTCCAAGACCAGAAGAGGGCGCTCCTCGCACAAAATGCCACTTGAATAATCATTAGTTAGCATGCTTAATCTTTGCAGGAGATTATTCCCCATTACTAACTTGATCATGCCTGACTCTACATGACCAACCCAAGTGTGGGCCTGAGTATGGTAGAGCATTATACTCATCCATCCCTGACTCCAAAGGACTTAGATCCGGATCCCAAATGTAACAATCCCCGGCTAAGACATGCTGACTCTGTTACCAACACATCTCCCAATATGAATTTTAGACTCAAATGGACATCATCAATGATATACAACTATTTGATGGATATTCAGAGTTGGAGAGATCAAAAGGTAGTCAAGTAATTGAATCACTGATTATTATTTCACTATGAAACCTAAAATGTAAACTTGTGGGATTGTGGTTTTGAATCAGACAAGTCTATGGCTAGGAGCGTGCAAGAGGTTAGGGAGTCCCCCCGTGCGAACATAGAACCAACTAAATAACCTTTCCTCTTTACTGGCTACAAACATCAGTGAAACAAGCTCCTAGTCACCTTAGAAGTGTCTGATAGAATTCCACTTTCCAACAATATCACTTGACACAATTAATAGAGAGAACAAAAGGAAAAGGGAACCAAAAGACAATAGGACTAGAATCCAAAGAAATGCTTGATTATCATCTAAAGCCTTTAAACTCAATTTTAAAGGATAATATGGACGAATATATGGAAGTCATACCTAGCTTATTAATAAAGAGGTTGTGTATAGTTGATCACTTATTCATTCTTTAGGAAAGTATATGAAGTATACTATACTCTTACTACATATAATACCAAACCATTCTATACCATACCTTTTATTGATGTTGAATAATAGATTACAATAGGAATTGAATATCATATTAAACAATAATAAACTGTACTTTTTGAATGATAAAAATGTGGGAACCATACCTTTTATTGATGTTGATATAATAGATTACAATAGGAATTGAATATCATATTAAACAATAATAACCTGTACTTTTTGGATGATAAAATGTGGGAACCATACCTTTTATTGATGTTGATATAATAGATTACAATAGGAATTGAATATCATATTAAACAATAATAACATGTACTTTTTGGATGATAAAATGTGGGAACCATACATTTATATGTCCTTAATACATGTTTCCACAAGAAGACCATAGCATCATTAAATATATCCAATCTTGATATATTTGGGCAGCATTGCATTGCATTTTCCATCACCTCGATCCTCATCCCCAACTAGAACAACTTCTAGGGTTTCTCTCACTAGAGTAGAAGAGAGATGGCTTAAAGCATCATGACATATGTGGAAGATATAGTATTTGGATTATCTTACTACAATGGAGGAGGGAGATAGTAGGTTTCTATAGACATAGGGTTTGCTGGGAAGTGGTTCCATTCACTAACATAGAGGAAGAGAGAGTGATTCACTAGTCTAGAGAGAGATGTGAGGTTTATGGTAGGGAGTGGGGCTAGGATAAGGGAAGGACGTCCACCTTTGTTTTTGGTATGAAGAGGAGAGAACTTATGCTTATGGTGGGGTGGATGGGGGCTCTTTATATAGGAATGGTGAAGGGTAGCATGGTCCTAATAGAAAAAAGTGTGTGGATGACACATGGGTGCTAGGTGTCATCTTTAGGTGGATGCTTACTAATTAGGTTACACATGGATGGTTAGGTGTCATCTCAAGAATTGCTAGATGACACATGGAAGCATTTGTGTCATCTCAAGATAGCTATTAAAGGGTGGTTGCCACATGGCAGGATAGGTGTCAACTTTTGGAGGTGTTAGGTGTCAAGGAAAGGAGTGTGTCACTCACCTTCTTTCTTCACCAACTAATGTGCTTGCTTAAGCTACCTACTTGCTATCCAGCTATATGCTTTCCTCTATAAGCAACTTGCTTGCCGCCCAGCTACCTGCTTATGTGCTTACCCACCAAAATGATATTTTTTCAAAATTGGAAAAAAGTATCGCAATTATATTTTCAATATATAAAAGCTTTTAAATTAATCAAAATGAATTATTTTAATATTAAAATTGATTTTACAAAAAAACCTCAAAGAAGCTTGTTTTTATGAATAGCTCTAAATAAGGAGTTTTAACTTAAGCAGGAGATCAGGACGTTACACAAACAGACCGCAGACATCTGAATGAATCAACTATAGAACATCTAGCTTCGCCTTTGATCTTATCTTGAAAGAAACTCACTGATGCTTTCCTATCTTACATGCATCACATGAACTGAGACCAATATCCTTGTCACAAAGAATCAATATGTTCTTTGATAAAAGATTCAAGCCTTTCTCGCTCTTGTGTCCTATCCGTATGTTCCATAGTTCTGTCTAGTGATCCTCAACTATATATATATGGCTTCCTTTGAGCACTTTAAGTTGGGTCTTGTACAGTGTACGACACAATTTACCTCTTACAATAACCAAAGCTCCCTTGTTGATGTTGCATTTGTCACCACCAAAATCCAGATGACAACCTTCTCTATCAAAGAATGAACTAGATATCAAACTCACCTGCAAATTTAGAACGTGATGAACATCCTTCAGCGTGAGCGTGCAATCAACACTTATTTGAACACGAATGTCTCCAATCCTAATAATCCTAGAAAAGATGGAATTTCCCATGTTCACCCTCCCGAAGTCTCCCCTCCTGTATGAAGTGAAGAATTCCTTACTTAGTGAAGCATGATAAGAAGCTCCAGTATCCACCACCCACTCAGATTCATCATCCTCAACATGTAAACACTTCTCTTGGACTATTAAGACCACATCGTCATCATCGTCCCTGTTGTTAGAGATTGCCACTGTAGTATTCTTGTCGTCACTTGCTTGTCTTTGGCCGCCAACCCATGTTTCTTTTTCTAAATATTGCAATCCCTTTTGAAATGACCTGGCTTGTCACAATGGAAGCACCCTTTACTACTCTTTGACTTGGATATACCATGAGACTTCTCATGGTTCTGGGACCCACCGTGACTCTTGGATCTACCACAGTCTCTTGCTCTATCAATGCCTCTACTCTCTATGAAGTGCACCTCTGATCCGCTATCTCCCGAGGCTCATCACCGAGTCTCTTCATTCAATAGATTGCTCTTCACCTGGTCAAATGTCAACTTGGCTTCATGTATAGAATTGTTGACTGTCACTACGAGCATCTCCCAACTATCAGGTAATGATCCCAGAAGAAGTAGAGCCTAAAGTTCATCATCAAGAATCATCTTCATGAACCCCAGTTGATGTACAAGGACTTGGAATTCATTTATATGCTTGACGATGCTTGTATCGTCTCGATGCTTGAGGTTGACCAACTTTCTATTCAAGAAAGCCTTATTTGTGACAGTCTTCCGCTCATATAACTTCTTAAGATTCTCCAACAGATCTTTGGCATTGGTTTTTTCTGAGACGTGAAGGAACATGGAAATGTCGAGCCACTTTCAAACTATTCCAATAGTCTTCCTATTTAATTTATTCCAGTCCAAATCAGACGTACTCTTTGGCTTTTGTCCCTCTGTCAGATCGTGTAGATCTTTGCAATAGAGAATATCCTCCATCTTGGGTTTCCAAATCTACCAATTTGTGCTTGTCAACTTTATCATCATCACCTCTTCACCCTTCTCCATCTGGATCAGTAGTTGCAGCATGTTCTCTGATACCACTTGTTGGGAATGTTGTACTGATACGGTCCCGGATGTGATAAAAACTTATCGCGGAAGCATGATCAACAAGCATATAAACCCAAAGAAGAAACACCAAATTTAATGGGGAAAACTCTCTCTAAGATAAGGAGAGAAGAACCATGGGGCAATACCAGCAAATAAGTACTGTGTAATTAGGATTACAACTCACACTGCTTGGATTTAATTACCCCTAAATCCAGGTAGCACTCTCCCATAAAAGAACAAAGATGAGGAAGAAGAGAATCACACCCAGTGTGTACACAACTTCCCTCTTTACTTGATCTCCTCACAAGGTCGCTATCGTTGCTGGGGATTGCTTGATGCCGCTGTGATCGCTGACTGGGTCAGACCATTGTCCCTATGACAACACTGCGTTTGTAACCTCCAACTACTACTTTGCTTCAAGGCAAAGTTGCCATCCCTCTCTTATAAACCAAGAGAGCTTCTCTTTTAGTTCATCCAATGTGTCACCGACTATCAGCCACTACTTTGCCTAAAGTCAAAGTCGTTGACCCTCTCTTATTTACCAGGAGAGCTCCTCTAGTTGTTCTTGTTCTTTGGAACTCTCTACCACAAAAGGCACCAACAAACAGCTAGAGGGATCACACCTCAACCGGTGGGATGATCTCAATGGCCTCCACCATGGCTTCTATTTATAGGCCTCCATGGCATGTGGTTGCAACTAGGAATCCTTGTCCAACACTGAGTCCAACTCCATGTTGCACGTAGTGGGCCATCTTCTTTCCCTTTTAGATTTGATTCCTATTAGGATTGGTAGCACAATCCAACTCCTACTCAAGTCCAAATCCAATTAGGCATGGGCCAGATATTTTTCCTATTCCCAATAATTAGGACCTATGATAAACTATTGAAGGAGATCGTGACTCGACCTTGGAATTGCATTGTTGTTATTCTCAGGTTTGGTCAATCATTTTAGAGATCCTTATGGTCCTTGTATATATTAGATATGGAATCTGGTTACTTTGCGACTCAACTCTCCATTAAAAATTATAATATGTGTTTGTGATATGGACTAGGGGGAGCAGAGCATACCTGGGTCGCATGTATCTCTTTATCAGAGGTCATGATATGGTAGTTCACTAGTTTGCACCTCCAGAATCTTAGATATAACTCTCATGAGATCTGGACTTTGACCCCTTCACGAAGTCCATGAAGAGCATGAAGGAAAGACAATAAGAGTAGATATTAACTCTAAGGATAAAAAAAGGTGAAATTAAAAAAAAACACTCTTTGGTTTGTGCGGTGATTGATGGCAGTGGTGATGATCTTATGTGTATATGTACTCCAGAGTATTTTTTTTCCACTGTGGAAGAACTTTACATGATTATGAGGACGTCCAAATAGGCCAAACAATGTTGTTATAGAATAATTGATGGATAGAGAGAACCATCATCCAGATTGAGGATATGGTGAGTGGATGCATGTCCCTCATTTAGGATTTAGGCAAGAATAATTATTACCAAAATTTAGAACGAGTGGACGTTTCAAACTATGAAATTTGTTGGAGTATTCAATGACATCAAACAAAATGAGAGTAAAGTGGAGGAGAACCACATCGGTGATAATCTAAGATTGCGTGAGAGCTATGAGGACCAACCAAAGGAATAAGATCAATATAAAGAAAAATAGGAGACTAATGATTGAATTCATAGGGGTACAACCACATCATTTACATATACCAATTTACGTGTATATGTTGACCAATATTTTGCTAAGTGGCTTAAACATCTCATTACATGTACAAAGCTTTCCTACTCTAAGGATCACTTGTGAAGTGTCCTTGTTGGCAACATATCTCTTTCTATGATCTTTAAGTAGTTACCAAACTATCTAATTTTGTGGAATGAATTAGTGTATCGGGAACCTCTACCTCTCAACGGATGACCCTATGGACATAGGGCCAAGTTCACATTTTAAAGAAGAGACCCCATGATCTTAGGAAACTTTGAAAGATATAGGAAACTTTTGAAACCCGACTGATAAAAAAATGTACATGTAGAAATAATTAAGGATGATAGTCCAAGTTAAACTTGACACAAATTAACATCTTTCTATCCATATATATAAACAACTATAGAAGTTATCACATGAAATCAAAGCATGGAAGATGCTAACAAGAGAAAACTTTTCAAAGATTTTGAATAGGAGAGTATACAATGGATGGTTCCATTGGAAGTGCATATGTAATAACCTTATTGGGAAGGCATTTTTAGAAGGTTGAATTTGATAAATGACATGGACTTTTAGCTCTAATAAAAATAGAGAGCTGGAGTTGGTTGTTTATAAGGAAATTTCCAATTTAATGTGGAATATATAACAAATGCCAATAAATATGCCAATTTTTATGAGCCTCCACATTGAATAAATGACACATTAAAAGTGTATATTGATATTCTTTGGCGTGGAAAAAATCTATGATCAAGATTGGAGCTGTCAAGGCCAAGTTATTATCGTCTTGGATCTTGATAGGCCACTTCAACTCTATTAGGGATGTAGACCAAAGGAAGGAATGTGTGCAATTTAACTATGCTAATGTTGAGAAACTTTTATACACATTGGCAAATTCCAAAATTATAGATCTCACTCTTATTTATAAAATACAAAATAATTAGTTAATTAGATTAACCTTTATCAACTTTGACTTATTTTCTCATCTACATGTTATTTAAACCATCTAAGTAGATTAAAATTAGATAGTGATTTTTCTCAAGACTAAGAGGTCAATACATGAAATTACATTCCATGTTATCACTCAAACCACATCATTTCATTATATTCAATACAATTTATTAGTAAAAAGGCTTCTAGAAAATCCTTATATGATTTGTGCACAAAACCCATTGATGAGTTTATTAAGTTCTTTGTTAAAATTATCCATGGAAAAGAACATTATCATGAGATGAATTGATTGGGAAAAGAAGGCACTTGAAAATAACATTGATTTGAATCTTATAGAAGTGGAAATCATATTTCATTTGGATCCAAAGTATAAATATAGTTATTAGATTTTTTTTTGAAAAATATAGATCTAGGACTAGTTTTATCGAACTAGATGTATAAGTACTAGATTTATTTTGCTCTATATATACTCTCAAAAAAAGAGATAATGTTAGCATCGACAATAATTACGGAATAAAAAATTGAAAACAAGACTATGTCTATTCAATAATTCAATTTATTTGCAATCCCACATAGTGTTTCTGCAGATAACCTTATTTTTATCATATGGGTGATAATGATATCTTATCAAACTTGAACACAATTCAATAAACGTGGCTTGGAATTATACATGGGTTCATATTCGTTCTATAGAAAAGTTATTTCTCCTAGGAAATCCTCTTCGTGAGGTTGACATATTGACAACTTAAATGAAATTTGAGTTGTATCATTTATGAAATATTTTATTAAATAATGAAAATAGTCTACTATGTAAGAGTAAAAAATCGAATTATAACATAGGAAAAGATAGTCCACAATTTTTTCATATTAGAATACAACAATTTCTATAAAAATATATAATTAAAAATAGTAGAAATTTTTTATGGGTATGTGATTCTATCCATGGAGCATGAAAAATAGCCTACAATACCTAATATGTGTCAGTATTCCACCATTATTTTATGTTTTATTGTATTTTGACACCATGTCATATATGATACTTCAATTATAAAGTGATGTTATTTACAAGATAAAACCTATATGAAATACTAGAGAATATTTCTTATATCAATTTCAATGTGTAGACCGTAAACTTGAATAGATGCAAGATGGATATGTTATATTTACAAATTGTTTCACAAAAACTATATACTATATATGAAATTTTATTATGAGTGTTAGTTAGTTATGCACATATGATCAAATATGAGTTTTTTATGAATGAATATACAATGACCATATTTCTTACTAAGCGAGGCTGACATATTACCAATTCAGATGATATTTTGATTGTATCATCATGATAATGTTTTTATTAAATTAAATAAACAAAAAATAAAAAAATGTCACACAATAGACTTATGAATTTTGTTATCTCAAACGAAATAGTCCATCGATTCTTTACAATAGAATATACTATTTTGAATAAAAATATAAAACTAGAAGTAGTCGATTATTTTTTTAATCCTTATCTGCTTAAATCTGAGGAACATGAAATATAGCTATGATTTTCTAATTTTTGTTAATAGGCCACCATTATTTATGTTGTACAGTTAAAACTTATATGTTGAGGCATAATCATCAATTATGCATGTGGACTATTGGTATTTTTCTCATGTTAAAAGTGATATAAATTACTTTAAATTGATCCCTAGATAGTAATGTGTAAATGCATATCTCACTCAAATAATGTTAAATTTTACAGAGCAAAAAGAATAACATATAAGCATGATCCAAAGGAGATCAAAGAGAAATATTTAGTTTTTTTAAAAGCTCTTTCCCTCAGCTATCTTGAAGATTACTAGTAAAACACCATACTTTGAAAGATTTTGGGGTTGTAGGTGGCATGTACTAAAGAAACCATTCTTTTTACATATCTTATTTAAAGAAATACTTGCTTGGATCTGGTATGGATATTGCAAGGTTACAAAAACTAAGATCATGCAAATAATTAGAAGGTAACTTTTATGAGGATATGCAACTATTTGTATCTAACAACATAAAATTGTTGTGGCGCTTGTTTGGTGTGAGTATATATTGGGAGCATGGTATCGAAATTGTAATCGTGATATATGCATGTGAGAATAGATGATATATTGTGAGTCCCGTCATGAATACTTGGCATGTTGTTTCTTTAGATTGTAAGCGAGTTTGACTTGTACAGAAAAGATGCAAGTCTAATGAGAGTGCCAACTACAACGTGGCAGTGCTTCGGTGGTTAGAGCCAAGCTAACCAATTGGTGGAGCTATTGCCTACTTGGGGGTTATTGAGTTTCTCGCACGGAAGAGGAACCTGTAGTCATCCGAGATCCAACAGTCAACTTGCTCCTACATCTAAAGCTGGTAGTACAAGACAAGACATGTATCGAGACAAAAAGAATAAACATTACGAGTATATATTAAATTTACTTCGACGGGGTTTACTTCTTATAAATCTAGTAGCTAGAGTTGTTCAACAATTAAAAATTGTTTCCTCTGTACTGTAATTGTTGAATTATTTTGCTGGAAGGTAGTTTCGATTCGCATCACACTTTCAGTGTCATATATACGGACCTGGTACGCTCCTCCATGAAATCGTTATCGTTATAAAATTCTATAGAATAATGCTTGTAGCAAACCCCAGTTCTATATTATTATGTTCGTCTCGTCAATCACTCAATTTCCTCGACATTTCCTGCCTGAGTTCGATTCCAGCTTTCAGGGTTTATCCGTTCCTGGTATAATCTTTATAGGAGTGGTGACACATGTTGTCCGGTTTTCTTCACGGCATTTTTCTCGGTTTGTTTGACAAGTTCCTGCTGGTGTTAAAGAAAAGGAATATGATACTTGGATTTGGAATCGTTTTATCCCTTTGTTTGGTATAGAACAAAATAGAAGAGGGGAGTAACTCTCCTCTTCTATTTTGTTCTATAGTAAACAAATGGACAAAAAAGTCTTAAATCTGATCTCATTTTTAGTCCCTATAATTAATCTCTATAAAAAATTGGTATTTTTTTGTGGCATTCTGCTGTTTTGAACAATAGCTAGTCAGCGGCCATTTGGATATACTTAGGGCATGTTTGGCTAGTGGATTTACTGAAATCATGTATTATGTACATTCTGTATTGTTGAAATGCTGCATTCTCAAAATCCCGCAAAGTAAAATTTTATTTTGGTTTGCTGGATTTTGTAAGTGTGAGATTTATCTTTTTTCGTATCTGCTGTCTTGTCTATGATGGATTTTAGTGTCCGAGAGAATTTTGATGGAGACCAAAATGTGAGATTCCCATTCTGTCTGAAAATCTCAGAATCCCATTTCTCCAATCCCGCAAATCAAACATAAAAGGAGTCCACGATACAATCCACCGGAACGCAACAAACCACCTATAGTTATCCCCAGCCGGCCGTGAGTGCGTGCCTAGCACCGCGTTTCCACGTTTCAACGCCTGGAGTGTGTCATCCGCGTCTCCTGAGCTGGAGTCCAAACCTAGGGTGACGGGAGACACGAGTTGGCGCTTAAGAATACCAGGTTGAATGTATCCAGCCCCACGCAGAAATGCACATATTATTCACAAACTGGGGAGGTCCTTTTTATCCACGCACCCTCAGCTTGCAGGCGGAAAACTAAGGATTGCAAAGATAAATCTGACAAGTCGAAAAATAAAACACGAAAACAAGCTTAAGCTACATTATAATAAAGACAGTACCGTTAATGAAGTTCACATTTATAGATTTGCTGTTTAAATTAGTGGGAAGAAATCTCTAAATAAATGTCTTCGATGAACTCCGAGCTACAAATTAAGCTGCCTATCCTTCTTGTATAGCGAAGCTCAATGACCTAAGTACAAAATCTGAAAAAGTAGACGATGACATTATCACATTCTTATGTATGATATATTTATGAGTCATCAGTAAGCATTCTGAAAATCTCAGAGTAAACAGAAGAAAGTGATGATGATTTGCTTCACAACCCCATGCTTACGAACTTCGTGTTTGACCACATCAAAAATTGTCTTCAAGACTTTTATTCCAACACGAGAATTAATGTCAAAGAGGGCATTTTGAACGACATCATGACAGAATGTGAATCCTTGACGGATGCGGCAATACACTTGTTACAACCCGTTCTTAGTTTTGCTGGTAATCTTAATACTTGTCATGCTTTTGTTAGTAATATTTTTATCTTATGTTTTATCTTTAGTAGCCTTAAATACTTATTTAGACAACTCATAATCATGACTTAAGCATACTATAAAGATTCGAGTTGGAGTTAATATAACATCAACTCATTCATGTATGCAAGAAGAGAGTTAATGACATTGGAAGAAATAATTAATAAATAATTTTTTATTTGATAATATTATCAAAATAATACTGTAGGATTGTAGAGAATTCAAGTATGAAACTAACAAAACATAATGAACTAAATTGGAGTTAAAATGAGAGAGTTATGTTCTTTTTAGTAAACATGTACAAACTGCCGTGACCGCGATGCTAGTGTCGCGATCCCGACGCCGTGTCGCAACCGCAACGGATGCCTCCCAGGACAACCAATCGCAAAATGATCATATTTTAGGCTATACTTATCCATTTTCAACGAAACGAAGTCAGTTCGATCTTCTATCGTCTCAGACTATTTTCTCAACGAGAAGACGATCTGGAATGCAATTTCAGGGGCAATTTTTGGGGAAGAACGGCAGAGATCCAAAGGGGTTTCCATAGATTCGACTTGGTAAGTAGTTTTAACCGTTTATTCTTATATTTCTTGATTTTTTCTTGCTCAGAATCCCTAATCCAGCGAATATGAGGTTTGGGTTAACCTCCAATCTTCATCTTCTACCTACAACAGACCTTCTTTAGGACTGGAAAACACGTTAAAAGGCTATTTTGAACGAGATATGAAGCTTGATTCTGACTCATGTGAGCTAAGATCCAAGATTAGTTGGTGAAAAGGCTAAGATCAATGATCTTGGGCGAAGTCTATGAGTAGATAATCTACTTCTAACCCTGATTTAAAGCATACAAATTCAAATAATGGTTTTTCAACATTGATTCTTGCTGTATGATATTTGTGATGGTTTAAGTAAACGTGTGTAGTGATTATCAATAGTTGAAATGCTTTTAGAATCATATTATCAGTGATGTATTATCATGTTGAAAGTTGCCATGTGAATTGTTATGATTCGATGTGTGATGAAAGTATAAATTGAGGCACCAAAAAGTTGGGTTTCCCTAGTTCATGTCTAAAAGAGTTGAACTATGGTTTGTGAGATCTATGGAAATTATTAAATGATTTATTTGTTTAAAATGAGATGATTAATTGTCAAAAATAGGGTAATCATTAGCTACGATGATGAAACCTGACAATCAACTAAATATTACTAGGCATTAGATGACATGGACACTGTAAAATTCTCATAGGATAAGGCTTGTGCTGTGGGGAGGAAACAGTATCCTGACTGGAGGTAGTCCAGATCGAGGTAAGCCGGAGTGTACCAGTAGGATCCGGGGGTCTTGACCAGTAGGGAAGACTCCTTACAGTTGTGTGGTACCCAACACCAACTGGGGATGTTGGTGGTACCAGTGTTACATGTTGTAGTGATTAGTAGTCGGTAGGTCCATTGATGCACTTTAAGCCTGAGGGCTTTGACTCACCGCCTGAGTACTTAGGTTGAGAGGTGGAGTTTGAGATATCCTACCGCTCCCATTAGCTGTCGAGAGGCAAACGTGCTGATGTCAGTTGCAGACGTGGTATTGAAATTAAAGACTTAAGAACTCATGTATGCTTCTAAGTCTCGTACAATGAGATTGTAGCTTGCTATGATATGCTACACATATGGATTACATATTTTGTTAGTCTTGGGTAGTTTGAGACACACCATTCAAACTAATAGCTGACTATTGTGAAGCAAAAAATCAGCCCCGTATGCGATCTAGAATAACCATAGTCCTAAGATATCTTCCCTCAGTTAGTATGAGTAACAACCATAGTGGAACATTAGCCCAACTACTAATTAGCCTAGTCCATCCTGGGTACACATTCCACAACAATATAAAACATGGTATTAACCCTAAAATTTGAGTTTTGACCACATGAGTAACTACCCCACCTCCCGGTAACCCCCAATTAAGGGAGACCAAGAGGTCAGAGCCGTTATCCCAATTTTCGGATGAAAGGTTCGACAAATAATCAATAATAATTATCAAATTCTACCAGACTATACTGAAAAGCTATAATAAAATAAAATTTTGCATACCTTTAAAAAACTTAGATTTCTAAACTTCTATCCACATACGGAAACTATTCTTCCTAACCCTCCTTGCACTTTAATTCATGTATTCACAATATGCCAATTTACTGTTTGTCCATTTGGGATTTTGTACCTAAATCGTCGACAAACAAAACGTCGATCAGTATAACAGATTATACTGGTATGTGGGGGAATATAAAAATTGTGCAACTATTGTAACAATGTAATCAATCAAATATCATTTAACAACCAAGGTTACGTCTTAAGCGGTACTACTCAATCCGTACCTATCCCCTATCTCTGTGATGTCCTTGTAGTGGACTTAGACACCACCTCTCTCATATGGTAGATCCTTACCCCCATGGTCCTACCTCACAGGTAGCCATTACTTAGGGTTGTGGAATCGCATGGCCCTACCCAAAGGTAGCCCAATCCCTGACTCATGGTGATGTGATGGTCCTACCCCATAGGTAGCCACATACTAAGTCATCCAATGACATGATGGACCTACCCCATGGGTAGTCATGTACTAGGTCAATCAAGCTACAGAGGGAACTAGGATATGAGCTAGTTGGCATATATCTTAGGTGATAGTCATATCCACATTATAGTTTGCATGAATAAAATCCATCCAATAGTTTAATTCAATCCACTGATGGAAACTTCAAAAATCCTTAGAAAACTAATTTGGGATATTCAGAAGCGTAACCACATACCTGTGATTGCAGATTTTGAGACATAATCAATTAAGTAGAGAAAACCCAACCAAGTAAGCAAGTATGCACAGAAATCCTGAAATAAATATACAAATTTCCTTTTATCAAGATTTATCCAAACCCATCTTGTTTCTTAGGATTTCTATTCCAATTTTAGGGTTTCCTTTGCAATTAGGGTTTTGCCCCCACTTTTAGTATTATAAACCCTAATTCAACAAAACTACATAAAAACCTTAAATTTCTCGTCTTAACACTCCTAACAGGCTTATGATCATTATATGGTAACATATTTCCATAATCTGATTTAAACAAAGTTTTTCTCTTCTTTTACCCTAAATTAGGGTTTCTATATGTATTATCCTTCATTCATAGATTAAAATCCTAAATTAGTCAAATTTTCATGTAAAATGGATTGAAACTCTACTTTAATATTCAACAGGTTAATACTTCTCAAATTAACCTATTAAACCATAAAGATTCATCCTTTATACTCAATTAGGGTTTCTAATTACCTTTTAATACCTTTTCCTATCAAATTAATACACTTTTGCAAAATGAGATAGAAGTTGGTTACCAAACCATTTTTATCTTATTCCTTGTATTTTCCTGATCAACTTTCATATATAAAGTTTGTTAATCTGAGATTCCTAGTGATTTCTATAAATTTTGCAAGAAAAAAACCCTTTTTCTAGATTTTCGGTCAGAGAGAGGAGTTTACCAAAAATCTGGGGTCGCTCGATCAGTGCTCCAGTGGGGCGCATCTTAAGTTACCCGACTCGGCCTTGGATCGTTGGATCAGCACGTGGACTACCGTGGATCGCTATCCAACAATCGATGCTCGTTGTCCTCCTTTTCCTCACGCAAGCCTGCGACGGCGCCGCGGCAGAGCTATTGTCAAGCGGGAGCAATCCAGAGATAGAGAGGGAGCTAGGGCTCGGGAAGATGTCGTCTGGGTTTGTGAGGATGTGAGGAAGCAAGAGGGGGGTTTATTTATAGGATTTGGGGGCTCCTTTAGGGTTCCCCTATCCTTACTGTCGCCTGTTCCTCGGCCCAATTGGGCATTTTGCCTAGATGCTTTGAGAGATCATCAAACCCGGGTCAAGAGGGTTCACGATCCTCTACCGAACTTAATGGAATTATTTCCATGATTGCATATGCACTAGATTGAGAGGAAAATGAGGGGAAAATCCATCTGTAACTCGGCCGGAGTCCTAGTTCCTTTGGAATTGGACGATGAGCGGTGCTCGTTGGATCAAGATCCAACGACCCTCATCCCTCACGTTCAACCAAAAAGGAAAAGAATTCCTATATATCCAAGATAATTCATATTTTTGAAGATAATTTTAGAAAATCATAACTCCTAATCCGTAGCTCCTTTTTATCTCAAATTTTAAGGGAAACTCATTAAAGCCTTAATCTTTCATGCCAAAATTTGGGATTATTATCTAAAGAAAACGGGTACTTTTCTTTAGTTGCAAGTCATTACTTAATTATATACATTTCTCACATATTTTCTTTTTCCCTTGTCATTAAATTATCATCTTGGACTCCTTAGACCTCAAGGAACCCTAAAGGCATGAAATCTCACCTTGGGAAATATTCCTTTTCCTTTTCCTCTTATTCTTTTATCCCTTTTATTATTTATCCCTTTATTCAAATAAATTCCTTTTTCCTTTTCTTTTCTTTTTATTTCAATTGGGTTTAATAGCCAGTAGAGCCCATTAAGAAAACAAACAAGGCTATTACGCATGAAAATCATTCAATTCAAACAAATAAATCAACCATTGATTTCATTTATATTTTAAAAGAAGATTTACAAATCTCATTACATGGTTTAGAAAAATGAGGTTATAACATCCTCCCCTCCTTAAAGGAATTTTCCCCTCAAAATTCAACAATCAAACAAACAAATCAGGATATGCTTTTTCCATGTCTGTCTTCAGTTCCCATGTGGCCTCATCCTCTCCATGGTGCTTCCAAAGAACCTTTACCATCTCTATATTCTTATTTCTAAGATTTTTCACATTGGTATCTAGAATCTGCAAAGGTAACTCAGGATAAGTTAGCTTCCCTTGAAGCTCAATGGGTTCAATGCTCAGCACATGGCTCGGATATTGCACATATCGCTTCAGATTGGACATGTGAAACACATCATGCATCATACTATATTGAGGGGGTAACGCCAAACAATATGCGGCTGTACCAATCCATTCTAACACCTCAAACAGAGCCATGTATTGGGGATACAACTTTCCTCTGTTCTTGGATATAGCTCAGAGCGGTCAGATTTTCAGAAAAACATGTTCTCCCATAGTGAAATGCACATTAGTCTGCCTCGCATTAGCATACGACTTCTGTCGATCCTGGGCTCTCTTTAGCCTTTTCCTGATCAAAGCAAATGTATCATCATACACTTGGAGTTCATCTAACCTCAACATGGTCCTTTCACCAACATCATCCCAGTGAAGTGGTGACCGATACAGTCTCCCATAAAGAGATTCATACAGAGGCATCCCAATACTGGCTTGGTAGCTATTATTGTAGACAAACTCAGCTAATGGTAAGTACTGCTCCCATGATCCACCCCAATCGAGCACACAAGCTCTTAGTAGATCCTCTAAGGTCTGGATTGTCCTTTCTGACTAACCATCTGTCTGAGGGTGATAAGCGATACTGAACTTCAACCTTGTACCAAGTTCCTCTTGAACTTGGTTCCACAACTTGGAAGTAAACTTTGGGTCTCTATCGGAGATGATGGAACCGGGTATGCCATGCAAACACACTATCTCTCTGATATATAGCTCAACTAATTCTAACACCTTGGAAGTGGTCTTTAGTGCAAGGAAGTGTGCTGACTTGGTAAGGCGATCTACCACTACCCATATCGCATCGTGACCTCTCTTGGTCCGGGGTAGACCCACCACGAAATCCATGGTTATCTTCTCCCATTTCCACTCTGGAATCTCTATATACTTTAAAAGTCCATCGGGTCATTGGTGTTCAACCTTCACCATTTGGCACGTAAGACAGCTGGCTACATATGCCGCAATGTCTCTCTTCATTCTTGGCCACCAGAAAAACCTCTGCATGTCCTTAAACATATTGGTAGTTCCCGGGTGCACTGTGTACTTGGAACCATGACCCTCTTGTGGGATACGTTCCTTCAACGGTGAATCTTCAGGAACCCATATTCGATTCTTGAATCTGATCCCTCCGTCTATTCCCAATGAAAGATGGGTCTGTGGCTTCTTCATCAAGCCCTTCATCTTGTCAAGCTCCCCACTGGCCAACTGTGCTGTTTCAATTTCACCCAACAATTCTGACTGTATTTGAATGTTGGCCAATCAAACTCGATCCTCTAATGGTTGTAGAGTCCACTCCACCAGCTCTTCTGAACTCTTCCACTGACTGAACAAAATAGCTACACACCTGAGTTGTTTCTGATTCAAAGCATCTGCTATGACATTCACCTTTCCTAGATGATAGGCAATGGTGAAGTCATAATCCTTCATGTACTCCATCCATCGTCGCTATCATAGGTTTAAGTCTCTCTGTGTCAGGAGGTACTTCAAGCTCTTATGGTCAGTGAGGATCTCAAAAGTAGCACCATACAGGTAATGCCATCAAATCTTCAATGCATGGATGAGAGCAGCCAATTCTAAGTCATGCATTAGGTAATTCACCTCGTTGGGCTTGATTTTTCGGGAGGCATATGCAACCACATGCTGATTCTGTTCCAACACACAACCAAGTCCCATCTTTGATGCATCGGTGAAAATCATGAAACCCTCATTTCCTGATGGTAGAGTCAAAACTGGGGCAGTGGTCAAGTTCTCCTTAAGCTCCTAGAAATGAGCATCACATGTATCAGACCACACAAACTTCACATCCTTCCGAGTCAACATGGTCAAAGGCAAAGCGGTCTTTGAGAAATCCTTGATGATGTACCGATAGTATCTGACCAAACCCAAGAAACTACAAATTTCTAAGGGATTCTTCAGTGCAGGCCAGTCTCGAACTGTCGACAGTTTAGCTGGATCTATGACGATCGTTCCTCCTGAGATGATGTATCCAAGGAACATGACTCGGTCTATCCAAAACCCACATTTGGAGAATTTCTCGTAGAACTTCTGCTTTCTCAAGATATCACAGAATCTACTTAGGTGGTCTCAGTGCTGATCTAAGTCATTAGAATAGACTAAGATATCGTCTATGAACACTGTGACAAACGAGTCAAGGAAGGTTGAAACACACTATTCATGAGGTTCATGAAAACACTGGGGTGCATTGGTCAACCAAAAAGGCATAACCACAAACTCATAGTGGCGATATCGTGTCCTAAATGCGGTTTTTGGGATGTCCTCATTCTTGACTCTCAACTGGTGGTAACCTGATCTCAAGTCAATCTTGGAAAAGACTTGAGCAGACTTTAACTAGTCAAACAAGTTATCTATCTAGGGTAAAGGGTATTTGTTCTTAATGGTAGCCTAATTGATCATATGGTAGTCTACGCACATTTGGAGCGAACCATCCTTTTTCTATACAAAAAGAACCGATGATCCCCATGGTGATGTGCTAGGGTGGATGAAACCCTTGCCTAGCAATTCCTGCAGTTGTTTTTTCAACGAGCAACTCAGTAGGGGCCATCCTATAAGGCGCTCTGAAATTGGGCTTGTCCCGGGAGCTAGCTCTATGAAAAAATCTACCTCTCTCTCAGGAGGAATCCTGGGTAGATCATTTGGGAAAACATCTTCATAGCTCCTGACTACCTCTATTTCTTCTAAGGGTTTCACCCTGGGTTCTGGCTCGGTAACTACTGCCAGGAAAGCTCGACACCCTTTACTCATCATCTTCTCTACCTTCAAGGATGACACATATAGGCTGGTGGTGGCATCTTTCCTACTCCTAATGATTAAAGGTGGGTGACCTGGTTTCTTAATGACCACTTTCTTCTCCCTACAATTAATATTGGCCCTATAAGTATAAATCCAGTCCATACCAATGATCACATCAAAGTCATTCATATCAAGAAGGATAAAGTCTATAGGAAACTCATGATCTCGATATTTCACAGGTATCACCAAAGTTTTCAAAAGAGATGTAAAGATCCGACCACTCGGGGTTGTAACATCTAAGACATACCCTAAATCCTTGATATCCAAACAAAGCATAGTTGCGAGATTTCTTGAAATGAAAGTATTAGTATATCCAGAGTCAAATAAAGCTTTCACATTGTGTCCCATGACTTCAAGCATGCCTACATTGGTTTTCACCATACATTAGACCATTACATGCTTATCTTAAAACATAAAAGAAAACTCTAAGGGTTATTACCCTCGATCAACCGATTAGCATTTGCTTGAGCCTCCTCATTTCAATAGCAAACACTCAAGCTTGTCTTCTTTCTCCAGTAGGTGGGGCGACAGCTATAGGTGGGGCTGCCACAAGTGGGGCTGCTACTGGTGGGGCTTCTACTGGTCCTGGTCCTCTTGGATCTGGAAGAGGGAAAGAAGCTTGGAGATGTCCCTCTTGTTGACAACGGTAGCAGACTTTCTTCTTGTAGTGACACTCATCGGTATGCCACTTTCCACAGGTGCGACATTGGGGTCAGTTGTTCTCTTGACGGGGTTTCCCTTTTCTTCCATGTTTTCCTTTGGCATGATTACGCCCTTGACCTTTCTTATGATTGTTCTTATGGCCTTGAGTCCCTTCAGTGAAACCCAAATATCCCTTAGGTGGATTTTGAGAAGGCATCACTGTCCTCTCCATGTCCAGGGCAGTGTTGTAAGCTTCGATGAAGGTTTTAGGTTTGCATTCCATCACATGGGGCTTGATGGTAGGGTGAAGACGCTCTATGAAGTGATCCACCCTTCTTTCCTCATCCATCATATGCCCAACACGCTCCAAGATTCGAAACTTGCACCCAAAATCTGCCGCAAATGAGTTTCCTTGAGTCATGTTGGTGAACTCCCTTTCCTTTTCTTTCGTAGGTGAGACAGGGATGAATTTGGCGGTGAAGATTGTCTTGAAGTCGACCCACGCCATGGATTCTTCAGCCAAATCTCGGCCCATGATGTGTGGCTCCCACCATATCTTGGCTGCTCCTTCCAGGAGGTAAGTAGCAAATAGGAACTTCTTGCTTGGTTGTACCTCAAGCATACAAAATCCATTCTCGACTGCAAGCAGCCAAGCCTCCGCCTTGTCAACCACTTCAGACTTATCCTCTCCCCATAACTTCTTGATGTTCAGCTTGACGAAGTCCATGATGGTGGCTCCCAGTCAAGGATGAACATGAAGTGGCTCGCCATTCTCACCTCTAGCTATGTCTCGGAGGGCCAAAGCTCTAATGGTCTCCGTCAGCCTCTTCTATTGCTCCATCCACAAAGTGTCAGGGGTGTGAACCACCATAGTTGGTTCTGGACTACCATCTTGGTCCTCTTCCATCTTGGCCTCCTCCTCGTACACATGTTGCTCCTCGTACCCCTATTCCTCCTCTTGATCAAGGTTGTTGAAGGGTATCGGGTTAGGGTTGGGGACCTCATGTGTAGTTTCTTCAGGTCTCTTCCTCTTCTTTGAGGATTCACCACCATGGTTCCTCTTCCTCTTCTCGGAAGATACTTTTCCCTTACATGTAGGTTCACCACCATTGGTGGTATCCGGGATAGCCATCACGCGAGCCATCTACATAAGCATACAAATAGACCTTTTAGTCTATACCTTTAAGCTAATTATACTTATGTCAATGACGTCTTATTACATATCTTTTATTAGTTTGATGGAGGATTCCTTAATCCTTAACATACTGACCCATACCACATGAGGGTGAGGAAGAGAGAGAAAAACCCTAACCCTTAAAATCCTTAATAGAATGTGTGATGAGAAGGGATGAACAAGATGAGAGAGTCCTAAAGGTATCTTATTTCGAGTCAGATCCTAAGACATCGGCCAGGCAGTCACATAGATCCGTGAGTCACATATTCGAACTAGCGGTGTAGATGAAAATAATGCCAGCCCCCAGACGTGATCCTTTTCTAGACACCTCTGTCTTTCATATAATCCTCTAATAACTCCCTCGATTCTATGGAATTTGTAAAATTTAATAATTATGAAAGATTAAATGAGGAACCTAAGCTCTAATATCAAATGTAATGACCCCACCTCCCGGTGACCTCCAATTAAGGGAGACCAAGAGGTCAGATCCGTTATCCCAATTTCCAGATTAAAGGTTCAACAAATAATCAATAATAATTATCAAATTCTACCAGACTATACTGAAAAGCTGTAATAAAATAAAATTTTGCATACCTTCTGAAAAACTTGGATTTCTAAACTTCTATCCACATACGGACACTATTCTAACTAATCACTACTACATTTTTGGCCAGTAACGTCGCTGCCCATAGCGTCATTTTTACTAGAATAACCGACCTAATAGACTATTGCATCGACTTTATCATAAAAACCGATCTTACAGGTTTCCCGCGGAAAAAATTCACGCGATTTTGGCTTCGCGCCTCGAGCTATAGGGTCGCTTTTTCCAAATGACCGATGCTATAGGGTCAACAAAAAATGCGGGCACCGCTTTAGAACTCTAGGGTCAGTTTTTTCAAATAACCGACCCTATAGACCCTGGCCTCTAGGGTTAGTTTTTTCAAATACCCGACCTTATAGATGGTCTCAAAAATTTCGGGCACAACTTAGTTTCTAGGGTCAGTTTTTTCAAATAACTAACTCTATAGACCCTGACCTCTAGGGTCAGTTTTTTCAAATACCCGACCTTATAGATGGTCTCAAAAATTTCAGGCACCACTTAGTTTCTCGGGTTGGTTTTTTCAAATAAATGACCCTACAGACCCAACCTGTAGAGTTGGTTTTTTGAGATAACCGACCCTAGAGGTCAGGCTGATATTAGACCAAAGCCGAGCCGTGTTTTAGTGTGTTTTAATTCATTTTGTTCGTCTCCCCATTCCTTCTCCCACGCCCAAAGAGAACCAAATCGCCGCCGCTTCCAAGGTTACCTTCCCAACCATCTCCATGCCCGAAGAGAGGAAAATCGGCACCCCTTCTTGGATGGCGACGCCCAACCGCCGTTTTCTTCTTTGGATGATATCGATGCCTCTCGATCGACCACCATCTCCGGCACCGTGCACTTTGGATGACGACACCCAGCCGCTTTCTTCCTTGAACGACGACGATGCCTACAGCGTTGCAAGGGTCGCACACCTTCTCTCTCTAGTTCTTCTCCCGCACAAGCTCCACCACCATCCGGTTCTTCTCGAGGTAGAACGGTTGTCTTTGTCGCCTCACTCCTCCATTTTCCTCTTACTGTCATGCAACTGACCAGGTAGCACGACCGTGCTGGGCAACATGGCTGTGGTGATGGCACAACCGTACTGGGTAGCACGACCATTCTGGCTGAGTTGTGAAACTTCAAAATATGTCAATTTTGCATTTGTTAATTCATACTGCTCCTCTAAAAGTGATATATATATTGACCCCTAATTAATACATTATAATAGAATTGAATCATGCATTTGTGTTGTTGCAGGTGCTATAGACTTGTTGTTGACTTGCATATATTTCTTCTTCAGCCTACAAGTGAGGTATAATATTCTCACTCTCCCAATGTGCCATTTTATTTGACTAATAAATCAACCAATAATAAAAATATGTATTCTTTCATATCTATATTTTGTTATCAATCACATATGTAATCATTATATACATTCTAGAAATATGAGGGTAGACATTGTGTAGTCTCAGATTGACACTTTAGGGTTTATAGATGAGATCATCGATGCATGATGTTTAACTTAATATATAAATATGAATACATTTATGTATCAACTTTGAAACCCATTCAAAATTTACTCATTAGGAGTAAATTTGGGATAGTCCCCAATTTGGGACTATTTTTGGATATTTAATCTCACTTAGGATGTAACTGTATAATATATGTTTAGTTTTGAAGAAATTTTTAGAATTGATGGGTATAAGAAAAGAATTATCAATGGAGATCAGGGGTGATCGCACATATTCACCACCATCTTGTTACACTTTGTCAAAGCAGGACAAAAAGAGTTTCTGTGAGTGCTTGTATAATATTAAGGTTCCACAAAGATACTCTTCTAATATTCGTAGATTGGTATTAAAGAAGGATCTGAAGTTGATAGGTCTCAAATCTCACAATTGTCACACCTTAATGCAACAAATTTTACCTGTGGATATTCGATCTATATTGCCGAAGCATGTAAGGTTTGCAATCACAAAACTCTATTTCTTATTCAATGAAATATGCAACAACGTGATACATCCTGATACTCTTAATAAATTACAGAAAGATGTATTTGTTACCATTTGTCATCTTGAAATGTACTTTCCTCCTTCATTTTGTGATATCATGGTTCATCTTGTAGTACATATTACAAGGGAGGTGAAGATGTTGGGTCCAATTTTCTTACTCTGGATGTATCCATTTGAACGCTACATGAGTGTTTTTAAAGGTGATGTTTGGAATCGTTATCGTCCTGAAGGTGTATTATTGAGGGTTATGTGGCTAGGGAGGTGATGGACTTTTGCAATGATATGTGAATTGCAATGAAACTTTTAGCGATCTAAAAAATTCCCAAGACACTGAATCTTATTGTGGTAAAGGAACTCTGGTTGGATGAGTGAAAGGAATCAATCATGAGTTGTGGGAGCAAGCACATTTATATATTTTACACAACATCAATGAAGTTAGTAGCTACATCACATAACACAATGATCTTATCAAGAGAAATCATCCACGATCCAATTAAATGTGGCTTGCAAGAGAGCATAATCAAACATTTATTAGGTGGTTTGAAGAGAAAGTCTTAAATAAACTATCTGAATCACCGAATAATGTTGCTGAGAATATAAAATGGTCCGTCTTTAAGCCAAAAATGGATGTCATGTCATATGAATGTTATGACATAAACGGATTTTCATACTACACAAAGTGTCAAGATGAAAGTAGTGTAGTTCAAAATAGTGGGGTCACTATTCAAGCTTGTTCATTGTATTTTGCTAGTGCCAAAGATAAAAGACCACGTGAAGCTGAGATGTCATATTACGACATCATTGACGACATATGGGAATTGGACTATACAAATTTCAGAGTTCCTATCTTTAGGTGTAATTGGGTTGACAACAACAAAGGAGTTTTAGTGGATGAGTTGGGTTTCAAATTGGTGAATTTTGAAAAGATTGGTGAGAAAGATGAGCCATTCATCATGGCGGACCAAGAAAAACAAGTATTATATATTGATGACCCGAAAAATAAAAATTAGTCTGTCGTTCTTCATGGAAAAAGACAATTTACTGTAGATCCTATAAATGAAGAAGAATACTACGAAAAGTATGATGATTCCAGCCCATTCTCAGTTGGTTTGCCAAGTGCAAATGTTGAAGATAACACTGATGAATATTATAAACGTCAAGACCATGCTGAAGGAATTTTACTTGACTAACAACTCAACCAATACTAGAGGCATGTATTCTTTGAATTATTTATTTTATTATCATTCAAACACAATCTTTTAAATATACATCATATATCATGTATTATCATGTATACTTTTATCACTTGTGCTTTTATTATCACTTATGTTTTTTTATCATGTATACTTGTAGGTTCTAAAATGGGGAGTAAAGATGAACATTCTGAGCATGAGCACCATGAGGATGGTAGTGGAAATGCTAAGAAAAGTAGAGGTCCCACACTGATGCGTAGGCTACAGGAGCTCAAGGCCAAAGGGGAGAAATTGGCAGTCCAGTTTCATGTCACAAGAGCACCTATTGGGGAACATGCCAGTTCTTTCAAGCATTATGTAGGGGCGACCACACGCAGTAAGGTGCCAATAGATATAGAAAATTGGCATGATGTTTCTAATGCCTTAAAAGACCTCATATGGAAAGATATATCTGTGAGTGGAAGTGATATTATTTCAATATATTTTTGTTTATTGATTATAATTTAGTTTTCTTGGAAATACATACTTTTTAAGACAACATTATGCTTCTTTTGCATGTATAGGGTGTTTTTCATCTAAATGAAAAAGATCACAAGAAAAAAGTGCTACAACATTGTGGTGTATGATGGAGGGATTTTAAGACATATCTCAAAAGGGAATTTATAGATAATCCTAAACAAAAGAACAAAACAACAAATATGTATATTTTTATAGATCCTGAGGTGTGGGAAAGATTTGTTGTAGCTAGGAACACGGAAGAGTTTCAGGTAATAAAGATTGTGATGTATTGTATGAATCTTTAATTTTATACAATTAAGGAAGTGAATCTTTTTATATGCCCAAGCCATATTTTATTCTAGAATCCACATTCGACGAGTTGGGAAGTAAATGTAAATTTTTGTGTCGATACTTAGCCAACCAAAGCTCTGGATTACAAATGTTGATCAATTTAACAGAAGATGCAACTGGGAGGGACTTTGACAATTATATTTTTCTTGATGATATTATAGAGTTGTTCTGGTATGATTGGATGAATACTTCAATAATAAAAGTATGGATAAGGTAAGGATCTATCAATATAGAAAATTCCAATACACATTTTTAGCTTATTTCTTTATATGGAAATAATTACAAATGTTTTACATCTATTTATATACCGAGACCACAAACTTTGATATAAGAAATGTTGGATTCTTAGTTCCTTCAATCACTAGTCAAGTGGAGACACATATTGAGGATGTGAATGAGTACTTCTCTACTGTATTCAAATATTTTGCTAGTGAGGGGAAGGAAATTATCCTAATTCCTTTTAACATCCAGTAAGTATTATTATTCAATATAATTTTAATAATGAATAAAATTATTTATTTTAATGTTTGTTTTATTCTTACTCAGAGCTAGACATTGTGAATTAGTGGTGATTGTCCCAAAATTGATGACTCTTTATTATCTTGACCCAATGGGTAAAGCAATAAGGGGTCACAAACTGAAGTTGCCAGCTATGGAGTAAGCATAAATTTAGTCAATGCTTCAACATCATATTTCTATTCAGAATTTCTATTTTACCAACTATCGTTTAATTGATAGGTGTATAAAGGTTTTTGTGAAGCTGGAGGACAAATGCCCACAAAATTAAAGACATTGACTTTGAAAAATGTCAAGGTAGCTACTTTGACAATTGCGTAGTCTTATATGTATTAATTTTCAACTCTTATATGTCAACTCTTATAGTCTTATTTCAACTCTAATTTATAGTAGTTTACTAAAATTAAGTATAATTCATTATTTGTAGTGTCCTATACAAAATAATGACTAGGCTTGTGGATACTATGTAATGATATATATGCAATCTATTGTCAAACAAGCATCACATGACATTCAGACTATAGATCAGTTAATAAAGAATAACATCATAAATTTACAAGTGATTGTAGTCATTTTATAAAATATTAGCATGTGCATTTTCTATTACAGATCTTTATAACTCAACCTTATACACGTGAGGACTTAAATGAATTCTGAGAAGAGTGGTCAGATGCTTTTCTAAATGAAGTCAATATAGCATTGGATTAAATATGTTAGCTCCATTTATGTATGTGGTTTTAGTACTATTTCATATTTACTTTTATATCTGACATTTAATATCATCTCAGACTTGCAATCTATCATTTTGTAAATTATGATGTGATTATGCGTAACTCAACTGAATATATGAATCATTTTTGTTATGAATGTGTGGTTTGGAATGGTGACGGTTGAGCATCAATGCTCTCCTCTCCCATATCCTAGTTCTTTTTGTTCTTCTATTCTGTTTCTGCAGAATTGTTTTTAAAAAAATTGTACCCTATAGGGTCGGTTATCTTAAAAACCGACCTTATAGGTATCTCAGCCGTGCCGCGTAGCACGGCTGTGTTGTAGCGTAGAACGGCCGTGCCACATAACAAGACTGTGTTGGGATATGTTAGAATGGTCGTGCTACGTGGCACGGTCGTTCTACCATATCCCAACACGACTGTAGAATCTATTGAGTCAGTTTTCTTCATATAACCATCCTTACAGAGCATCTTTAGGGTCGGTTATTAAGAAAACCCGACCTTATAGGGTCTGGTTATCAGTAATCTCAATCTATAGACTCTATTGAGTCAGATTTCTTCATATAACCGTCCTTACATAGAATCTCTAGGGTCGGTTATTAACAAAAACTGACCTTATAGGGTTCAGGTACAATTTCTTTTCTCGTTTGGGGTTAGTTTTTGACAACCTCTTGGGTCGGTTTCTACTATATAAGGTCGGTTTTCTTTGTTTAAAAAACCTGACCCTATCGAGCAATTTCTCTAGCGATGACCACTTAAGCGTCAGCTGAAAAGTGATGCTATAGGCTTGAAAAAACCAATTCTATAGACCATTACTGTACTAGTGAATCCTCCTTGCACTTTAATTCATGTATTCACAATATGCCAATTTACTGTTTGTCCATTTGGGATTTTGTACCTAAATCACCGACAAATAAAACTTCGGTCAGTGTAACGGATTATACTGGTATGTGGGGGAATACAAAAATTGTGCAACTTTTGTAACAATGCAATCAATCAAATATAATTAAACAACCAAGGTTACGTCTTAAGAAGTACTACTCAATCCATACCTATCCCCTATCTCTGTGTTGTCCCTATAGTGGACTTGGACACTACCTCTCTCATATGGTAGATCCTTACCCACATGGTCCTACCTCACAGGTAGCCATTACTTAGGGTTGTAGAGTCACATGGACCTACCCAAAGGTTGCCCAATCCCTGACTCATGGTGACGTGATGGTCCTACCCCGTACGTAGCCACGTACTAAGTCATCCAATGACCTCATGGACCTACCCCATGGGTAGCCATGTACTAGGTCAATCAAGCTATAGAGGGAACTAGGATCTGAGCTAGTAGGCATATATCTTAGGTGATAGTCATATCCACATGATAGTTTGCATGAATTAAATTCATCCAATAGTTTAATTCAAGCCACCGATGGAAACTTTAGAAATCCTCAGAAAACTAATTCGGGATATTCATAAGCGTAACCACATACCTGTGATTGCAGATTTTGAGACAGAATCAATTAAGTAGAGAAAACCCAACCAAGCAAGCAAGTATGCACAGAAATCTTGAAATAAACATACAAATTTCCTTTTATGAAGATTTATCCAAACCCATCTTGTTTCTTAGGATTTCTATTCCAATTTTAGGGTTTCCTTTGCAATTAGGGTTTTGCCCCCACTTTTAGTATTATAAACCCTAATTCAACAAAACTACATAAAAACCTTAAATTTCTCATCTTAACACTCCTAACAGGCTTAGAATCATTATATGGTAACATATTTCCATAATCCTATTTAAACAAAGTTTTTCTCTTCTTTTACCCTAAATTAGGGTTTCTATATATATTATCCTTCATTCATAGATTAAAACCCTAAATTAGTCAAATTTTCATGTAAAATGGATTGAAACTCTACTCTAATATTCAACAAGTTAATACTTATCAAATTAACCTATTAAACCATAAAGATTCATCCTCTATACTCAATTAAGGTTTCTAATTAACTTTTAATACCTTTTTATATCAAATTAATACACTTTTGCAAAACGAGATATAACTAGGTTACGAAACCATTTTTATCTTGTTCCTTGTATTTTCCTAATCAACTTTCATATATAAAGTTTGTTAATACGAGATTCCTAGCGATTTCTATAAATTTCGCAAGAAAAAGCCTTTTTCTGGATTTTCGGTCAGAGAGAGGAGTTTACCGAAAATCTGGGGTTGCTCGATTAGTGCTCCGGTGGTCCGCCTTCTAATTCGATGTTCCACATCATGCATGACTTAAGTTACCCGACTCGGCCTTGGATCGTTGGATCAGCACGCGGCAACCGTGGATCGCTATCCAACGGTCACTGCTCCTCGTCCTCCTTTTCCTCATGCAAGCCTGCGGTGGCACCACGGTAGAGCTGTCGTCAGAGCCGGAGCAATCCAGAGACAAAGAGGGAGCTAGGGCTCGGAAAGTGGTCGTTTGGGTTCGTGAGGATGTGAGGAAGCAAGACGGGGGTGTATTTATAGGATTTGGGGGCTCCTTTAGGGTTCCCCTATCCTTGTCGCTGCTTGTTCCTCAGCCCAATTGGGCGTTTTGCCTAGATGCTTCAAGAGATCATCAAACCAAGGTCGAGAGGGTTCATGATCCTCTCCCGGACTTAATGGAATTATTTCCATGATTGCACATGCACTGGATTGAGAGGAAAACGAGGGGGAAAATCCCTTTGTAACTCGGCCAAAGTCTGAGTTCCTTTGGAACTGGATGATGAGCGGTGCTCGTTGGATCAAAATCCAACGACCCTCATCCCTCACGTTCAACCAAAAAGGAAAAGAATTCCTATATATCCAAGATAATTCATATTTTTGAGAATAATTTGAGAAAATCATAACTCCTAATACGTAGCTCCTTTTTGTCTCAAATTTTAAGGAAAACTCATTAAAGCCTTAATCTTTCATCATGCCAAATTTGGGATTATTATCTAAATAAAACGAGTCCTTTTTTTAGTTGCAAGTCTTCACTTAATTATATACATTTCTCACATATTTTATTTTTCCCTTATCATTAAATTATCATCTTGGATTCCTTAGACCTCAAGGAACCCTAAAGGCATGAAATCTCACCTTGGGAAATATTCCTTTTCCTTTTCCTCTTATTCTTTTATCCCTTTATTCAAATAAATTTCTTTTTCTTTTTCTTTTATTTTATTTCAATTGGGCTTAATATCCAGTAGAGCCCATTAAGAAAACAAACAAGGCTATTACACACGAAAATCATTCAATTCAAACAAATAAATCAACCATTGATTTCATTTATCTTTTAAAAGGAGATTTACAAATCTCATTACATGGTTTAGAAAAATGAGGATATAACAACATGCACTCCCAAAAAATTCAAAATTAATATAATAGGGATTTGCCCATCCTATTACTAAACAATATACAACTTCAAGCACCTTTTAGATTACTCAGTTCACTATCCAACAAGTTATAATAATGGAATAGTTCTACTAATTTAGGACACTATGTGATTAAGATTTCACTTGGTTAATTAAGCTAGTTGCGTGTTTATGAACATCATCAGTTAAGTTATGTATAAACACCAACAAGATTCTTACAAAGTCATTGGGGTTCAAAACCTCATAAGATATAGAGCATATTAGAAATAGTTCCTTAACACTCATTTACAAACAAAGTAATCATCCTTGGTCATGGAAGATTGATCGCTAGCTATAGTATATTGAGCCATAAGCATCACTAAGACCAGGACATCATTAACTTCATGCAATAGTATTATGAACATTCAATATTTAGTAAAAAGGAGTTACCCTCTGAATTAGGGTCTCATCTAATCATTTTTACACAAGGATAAGTAAAAAAAGCAATATAACCACCATTGGGTAATCACTAGGCAACAAAGTTTAGTGTATGAATCATATTTTTATGCATTGGGAACCAAAACTGCTCCAATATTACATTTTTAGGGATTATTCTACCTACCTTTCAAATATCAAGCCTTGCATGTTCAAATAAAATCCTATTAACTAAATAAAAATGTTTACAAGATCTAACGAAGGCTTAAGAACTTGTAGCATCATCATTCTTATGTCAACAATTGTACAAACAAGCCATCTTTTCTCATATTGAATTTCTAGAACAATATTTACATAAAATAGGTAATGAATAGGAAAGAGATGTATTCAAATTTATATCACTCACCTTAAGTTGAAGAAAACATCCAGAAACAAGGATTCATGAAGAAAAGTAGGGAATACCTAAGATTTATACTCCAAGAGCTCCAAGATAGCTCTTAACTTCAAGAATGCGGTATATCTACAGAAAAAGAGAGAAGAAAGAGGGTTCTTCATCCATATACTTGAGATTTCAGTTAGAAAATCCATAGGTTATTCCAAAGGAAGAAGAGAGAGGAAGAGAAAACTACAAGAACTCAAGGTTTGAGGGGAGATCTTACATCTATGGAATAAGGAACAAGATAAAAAAACTTCAAATAGACCTAGAAAAGCATGACCCAAAGCTTGCATCAACATGCACCCACGATCACATAAGATCTTGACCAACCAGGTCAAGGGTATTACAATAGACTTGCCCTTTATTGATAGTAGCATCATCTGCATAGTTGAGAGGATTATATACATTCCATCTTTAAGCATTCCTTGGGCCAAGTTTGTGTTGTTCTATAAATGTATAGTTAGGAAGATATCTCAAAAAAATAAATTTTATTAGGGAAAGTCATTCATCAGTTGGGACTAGTACATTTTTCACGCTTGGTGTCAAATTTCTTAACATCAATTTTTACATAAAATCAACACTATAGGCCTATAGCTTCGGTTGATAAAACACAAACATCACAACTAGTCAAGTCTTATTGATTAACAAAAAATGTAGGTACCACTTTTACTATACTGTTGATTTTGTTGTGAAGAATTGACGTCTAAAATAGCCCACAAAATTCAAAACGAAAATATTTGATATAGACCTATTGGGTCGGTCGTGAAAAAATCAATGACAAGGCCCTTCCCAGAAACTAAAATTTTCCATTAAAAAGACTCTACAGTCAGTTTCTCTCCATAAAAACCAACAATGTATGTCATGCCCACCACAAAATTTTTACTTCCAAAACCCTGTGGTGTTGATTTTTTACTATATGAACTGGAAACAACAGTTTCCCGCCATGTGCACCTCAAAAAATATTTCCTCCCATATGTCCTCACTTTTTGGCAGGAACCCAACTACACATGGCTTAGTGAGGTTGACATTTTTTAATAGGGATAAGCTCATGTGGTGTCAGTTTTTTGAGGATAACCAACAATAGAGATTCAACCATGTTTGTAGTTTTTAGATAAAAAATGACAAATTATGTCTTTGCAAGGCTGGCATTTTTGATAGGAATAAGTACATGTAGAGTCAGTTTGTTGGTGGATAACCGAAGATAGAGATTGAGCTATGTCATCAGTTTTTAGCTAAAAATTGACAACATATGTCTTATCAAGGTTGGTGTTTTTAATAGGGATAAGTACATCTAGTGTCGATTTCTTGGTGGATAACCGATGATAGAGGTTGAACTATGTTGTCTATTTTTCAAGAAATGCCTTACCAAGGTTGGCATTTTAATAGGGATATATACATATTGTGTCATTTTGATTATGGAAAGCAAATGATGGAGACTGAACTATGGCGTTGTTTTTTATTGGACTACCGAAGACTAAAGTATTAGTCATTGGTTTTGTGTAACAATCAACAATTAACGTCTTAGTTGTCATTTTTGTGTAACAACCAAAGACTAAGTACCACACTAAAAAACCCTATGAAACTTTCAATCCCACATTCTCTATTTCATCATGCGTGATCCCTAGCTCTGGAGATGATGACAACGATCTAGATTCTTCTAGCTATTGCAGACTCCTCCATTGCAACCTTCACTGCCATCACCGCCTCGACACCACAATCTCTGCCCTAGTTGGAGACACAACCACCCACCTCCTTCACAACACCTCTTTTGCTTGCCACCACTTTCTCCTATCTTGCTTTCCACCACCGTCTCCTACTTTAGTTTTTCGTCGTTGTCACCTCTACCAATGTTGTTGTTGCCCCTGCTATTGTTATTTCCTCTATTTTTGTGGCCTCCATTGCTTTCTTGTGTCAAACCTTACTTCCACTGTCTTTGCTTAAGTCATTTTCCACTACTATGAGCACACCCTCCGCTCATACCATGGAAGATCCCTACTTCTCCTTCTTCTCTTTGTATATTTCCATTATTTGTTGTGTGTATTATTTTATAATTTCTTGTTGAGTGCAGTGTTGTATAATTTTTTAATTACTTGATATGAGTTAGAGATTGATATGAATTTACCTCAATTGACACCAATTAGATGATAAAATGTAACTAGGGTTTTATTTTGGAAATTGGAGAAATCATTCTTGTATAGTTGGAATTCATGTATAATGCTTGCATAATTTGGAGTTTTGTTCAATTTGAATATTGTATGGATAAATAATCACACCTAAGAATTACTTAAAATGAATTGATATGATTTACCTAAATTAGATTTATTTAGACTGAATTTGTTATATTTACCTAAATTCTAAACTAAATCATAATTTAAACATTATGAGTAAATCTAAGATAGTCCCTAATTTGGTAATATTATTGAACACTTAATATCACTTAGGATGTAACTTTGGAATGTGTATTCGGTTTTTAATATGTTTCATCAACACTTTACCATTTGTTCTCTAAGTACATATTCTAGTGGGTATTTGCCCATAAACATTAGTGTACTTGGAGAATTGTGGGGAAATGTTGTTGAAGTATTCTTGGAAATAAAATACACACTATACACTTACTACTAAGATTAGGTGTTCAAGAATATGATATGTGTTATACATTCATTACCAATCTCTAAACCCTAATTTGTAAACCCTAAACCTTAAGTTCTAATCTGACATGGAAATAGGTTCTATTTTCCATGTAGGAATTGCAATTACAACTTGAAAATTGACAATGTTGATGAAATCAAAAGTCATGTCATGTGAAGCAAGATTGTATAGGGCTATATAGAATCATAATGACATAGGGAGATTCCCAAAATGAGATCAGTAGATGTCAATCGAAGTACTTGTGTGATAACATTAGTTTTAATGCACATTTCATGCCTTTTTCATAAATAAAGTTATCTAATTTAGTGATTAAAATATCTAATTTGGTTCAGTTTATCTCCAATCTACCAAATTCCTTGTTTCCATTAAGTTTTGTTGTAATTTGAAGGAATTCAGTGCAAAATCATCATGGTTGATAGCTTAAACCATCGACCCTCAAAAGTGATCATTAAAGAAGTACATATTGACACTGATCATCAACCTAATTAGTCAACATTCAACCCCATCCTCAAAAGGTAGATAGACCCATCGAGCTGCACCCCGCCAAGAAGGAAGATTGACATACTCATCAAGCTCTCATCGATAGTGTCCTAAAGACTTTCGTCAACAAACTCAACTCATCGACGTTTCTGTCGATAGATTCCCATCATTTTTAATTTGTCGATAAAATAGTCATCAATGCCTTCATTGATGGATCAGATGTCAGATGTCGACCATCCTATTGAAAGACCGTCCACTTAATCCTAAAGCTCGACACCTCTTACAGTCGATGAAGACCTGTTGGGCAATTACCTCATTGACTTTCAATAACAATGTCAAGAAGACAAAGAGTCCATGTGGACCAATCTAGAGTCAAAAAAGCACAAGTCAAACCATATAAATAATCCTCCAAGGCATCACTTCAAGGCATCTTAGATTTTTGGAGTTAACAAGCTGAAAGGCTATCGCCAAGTTTAGGACCCAAGACTAGAGCCATCGACTAATCTAGATCTGTTGACCTAGCCGGCCATCGACCTCTACCCTTATAAATGAATCCACTTCCTTCGACAGATCAACGGATCGGCTTGCACCAAGCCTAGATCTGAAGACAGAACATATCCATCGACCCGTTAGACATCGACAACTAGTTGTTGGGCCTCAATATTTGATCAGCTGAAAGGTTGGTAGATCGACCACTTGATCAACCTTTGTATTGACTTCTTTCCTCTCTTTTCTTTATCATGACTTCAACAAGTTGTAATATGTCTCTTTTCTATTCCATAATTGGCAAAACTTTATAACTTTGGTTGGGAATATCCGTCAGACCCTCCCAACCATGTAATTATTTATTCTTCTATTTATGGCATATGTTCATACAAAATTTGTTTCTATACGTTTGTTTTATTGCGTTGCTTGATGATTTGTTACCTTATTTTGACGTTTGATATGGATATTATTTGAGAGAATGATTTTATTTAGATGTGGAGTATAGATTAGTAATGAGATACGAGACTGAGGAGTCACTACAACAAAATTCATACGGTTACTACCAATTCTATGGTTATTACCTTGAGAGAGAGAAACACTTCTAAATAAAAATCTTCCCAGATTATGAGAAAAGGAAGGAGTGGATACCTTTTATGACTATTTGCAAAACATGTTAAGAATGTGTATAAATTAGAAGTGAACGTTTTACATGATTGTGGTTGGTTTGATTGGTGAAACCCAATCCAAGTTCCTTTTTTAATTAATTTTTAGTTTTCAATAACTTAGATTTTTTTCTTGATTAGATTAATTCATTCCTAAAGTGAGACACCAAATTCACTTATTTGATTATACTAAACTAAGCTAAGATCATTTGTTTTTATTCTATTATTCTCCTTGGCCCTATGTTCACCCCACACTACTATAATAGACTCTGTATTGAGTTGTGGATGTCTCTTATAATCAGGTATAAATTTAAAGTTCGATATTTTTTATTAGACAATTGTGCTTACACTTTTGACTTACAAAAAAGAGAAATAAAATTTTGGTGTCATTCCCAGGGACAAGGCGACAAATAACCTTGAAGAACTAGTGGTGTACTTAGCATTAGTCATTGCTTTTAAATTTGGTAACAAGTTTATTAGCACCCTTTTTAATTTTAACTATTTATCTACAAACATAATTTACTTCTCCAGTCTTTGACTCTGATTTGTTTGATTTTCCTTTACATATACTCAACACTTTGTCCTCAACACTGGGTTTTCTTGCTAAATTTTCAAATGTAGATAATCTCTTTGACAATCCAATGGCTGCTCCACCACCTCCCAGCAGTGTCCCTAGAAATCATCCTTCACTTCTCTCATTGGAAACTACTAATGACAATGACAAGAGGGACCCCATCATCATACCTTGAATGGCAATGGTGAGTTTTAAGTTGAAGCCTCCTTTCATCAACATAATTCAACATTAGACTTTTGGAGATAATTCTTTTGAAGAGAATCCATATCATCACATTGATGCTTTAAAAATCATTGTGACACCCTTAAGGTGAACATGGTCCCTGAAGATGTCATTTACATGAAAGGTTTTCGGTTCACTCTAAGAGACAAAGCTTTATAGTGGTATCTTTCTCAAAAAGGGATCACTTCTTGGCAACAATTATTTGAACCGTTTGTGAACAAAATTTTTCCTATGGAGAAGACCTCAGGTGCAAACACAAGATCACATATTTTTTACAAAAACCCTCTAAAATTTTGTATGAAGCATGGGATAGATATCAAGAAAATCTGAGAAATTTCCCACATCATGACTATGACTAAGGTTTTCTCATTACCGCTTCTATGAAGGTCTCACTTCTATTGAAATGACATCACTAAGTACAATATCTACAAGTGACTTTATGAAACATGATGTTGAAACCACTAAGGAGATCATCAAAAATATGGAAACACTACAAGAAGTAAAAAATTGTGATAGAGGTTCTATAGAAGCTGTATCAGTCGTTAATAGTTCCTTAGAGTCAAATTTACTTGAAACCCTGAATGACGACCTCGCTAGAATGACAACCTATGTCCAGAACTTTGAGGAAGCCAACTCTAGATAGCATGATGAAGAAACTGCTAAGTGTGTCACATGTGGTGAGGGAGGTCATAAAAGAGATTACTGCATTTACACTCATGAATCTGAAGACACTCAGGTGAATTCAATAGAAATGTATTTTATGTGAATTATAAAAGACTAGATCATCCAGTATTTTCCTATGGAAATATCTCTACTGTAAAAAATTATTTTTAGTTGAACCAAACATCACAAGACATGGGAAGGGGACAAGTTGTAGGATGAGGAACTCTACCTAGATTTTAGCAGATTAGACCCTTACAACAAAAAGATAACCTCAATGGACAACAAAGGCGAAGCTTATTTCATCAACATCAGAAATCCATAAACGAACTACACTTTTTTACTAAAATATTAGAAGATCACATGGTGATCAACAATAATATAATGAGAAGCATGAAAACACAATTGGGAAAGGTGAGCACCCAGATAAGCGATTTGCAACAACATAATTGAATGATAAATCAATGACTAACTTCTATTACAACATCTATCAAGGGACCAAAAGGGAAATTTCCTTCATGTACTGAGAACAATCCAAATAATAAAACTTCCAGGACGGCTAAGCTTCACTATAGAACCACCTATTCTATGCCACAACTAGAAGTGATGCCTATTGAAGAAAGTAACACCAACAAAGGAAAAGTTCTAGTAATAAAGAAATCATAAGGGACATCTGATCATATTCCGTCCCTTAGAATGTTTGAAATTCCCTCATAAGCACCTTTTCCTCAATGTTTCATCAAGGCCCAACTTGAGAAAAGATACACCATAATCTTGGAAACAATCAAGAAAATCCATTTGGAATCTATCTTCTAGACGTCATTGATAGGATGCCTACATATGCCAAAATTTTTAAAGATCTTATTACAAAGAAGAGAAAGAGAGGTGAGGTAGAAACAATGCACCTTGCAACAATGACGTCCACTTTTTGTCAATCCACCATGCCAACAAAATTGTAGGACCCTAGAGCTTTCACCATCCCCTTCCTCATTGGAGATACTTTAGCAAGATATGACCTAGAAGATCTGGGTGGCAACATAAGTCTCATGACACATAGCTTGGCCATCAATTTGGGCCTAACATGTATTATTCATTCAAACATGTGAATTTAGTTGGTCGACAATTCCTTTACTAAGCCAGTTGGCATAGCAGAAGATGTGCCAATCAGGATTGGGAATTTCTTTATCCCTTGTGATATAGTCATAATTAATGTGTTTGAAGATCATATGTGTCTGCTGATCTTTGGACAAACTTTTCTTTCCAAAGCCCATGCATTAATAGATGTCATTAATCCGATTATAACTATAAGAGTTAATAATCAATCCATTGACTTTAGTGTACTCGATCACATGAAGGGCCCTTCACCGTTGGAGACAAGTTACTTTGATGACTGTTGTAGTCAATTTTGTGCAGAAATTCAATATCACAATGCAATTGTAGATCCTTTAATGTGGGCACTAATCAATCCAAATTCAGGGATTATTGATACTGAGTTTGAAGAAATATTATCTTACTTAAAAGTTGTAGAAGAAAAAGAATCTCAAAGATCCATTGAAATGGCCAAGTATGTTTCTATATGGTGAGAACCAAAGCACACTTCCGCACCAAGGCCTATAACAGAGCCCAAACCCATCCCATAAGGTTTGAAGTACACATTTCTTGATGATGAAAGGAGGAACCCAACGATAAATAATGATCAAATATCTTCTGAACAACAACAACTACTCCTAACTAAACTTAAAGTTCATCTAAAATCCCTTAAGTACCGTATAGATGATATCAATGGTCTTATCCCAACTATATGTATGGATCAGATAAATCTTGGAAACAATGTAAAACCTCATGTTCAAGGTCAAAGGAAATTAAATGACAAAATGCAAGAGATGATGCACAAGGATGTGATTGATCTATATGATGTTGGAATAATATATGCCATTAGTGATAGTAACTGGGTAAGTCCAGTAGATGCTATCCCTAAGAAAGGAGGGATGATGGTGGTAGAAGTCAGAAATGGAAAAGAACTGACCACTCACATAGTAATGGGCTGGCGTATGTGCATTGACTACAAATTAATCAATATAGAAACACACAAAGATCATTTCCCAATTCTGTTTATTGACTACATCCTTGAATGACTAGTGCATCATTTACACTTCTGTTACCTAAATGGGTACTATGGGTTCTACCAGGTGCTCCTTCATCTAGACAATCAGGAAAAGACCACATTCGCTTGCCTTTATGGGACATACACACTCTTTTGTGTGCCCTTTGGTCTATGTAATACCCCAACAACCTTTTAAAGGTGTATGTCGACTATATTCTTTGATTTTATAGAAGAGATCATGGAGGTCTTCATGGATCACTTTTCAAAGACTGGATGAAAAATATATCTCTCACTCTCCAAAGGTGTGAAGAAAAGTAGCTTGTTCTCAATTAAGAGAAATGCCATTTTATGGCTCGAGAAGGAATTGTCCTTGGTCATAAAGTATCTAAAGCATGCATCAAAGTAAATAAGAGAAAAAAAGAAGATATTGCCAAGCTCCCTCCTCCCTCCTCTGTCTCTTATGTATGAAGTTTCTTGGAACATGCAGGTTATTTTTGTTGTTTCATCAAAGACTTTTTGGAAATCTTGAAGCCTTTGTTTAGACTACTAGTGAAGGACACACCGTTTAGTGTTTATGAGGGTTGCCTCAAGGCTTTTCACATTCTTGAAGATGCCCTAACTTCTACACCAACTATACAAGATCTAGATTTGAGCCTACTATTCGAGCTAATGTGCGATGCTCTGGCTACACTATTGGAACAATACTAGGACAAAAGAAGGACAAGAACCACCATGTTATATATTATGCCAACAAAACCTTTTATGAAGCTTAAGTAAATTGTACTACAACAGAAAAGGAAATGTTGTCCATAATCTATGCTTTGACAAGTTCATGTCATACTTGATAGGAGGAAAAGTGACAATAAATACCGACCATGGAGCAATAAAATATCTTATTATGAAGAAGTACGCTAAGCCTCACCTTCTCAAATAGTCTCTTCTTTATAGGAATTTGAGCACAAAATAATTGATAAATAGGGGTTTGAAAACATGGTTGTAGATCGCCTTTCCTGTATACGGGTCAAAGAAGGAAACTCTTTCCCCATCAATGAACCTTACTAGGCTGAATCTTTACTAATTATCAGCACTCTAAACCAAATAACACCACAGAATGTCGACTTCAGTAACTACCTCACATACCAACAACTACCTCATGATATGACATATAATAAGAAGAAAAAGATCTTTTTAGACCTAAAGAATTACTATTAGAGGACCTACTTCTATTCTGGAATTGTGTAGATAATGTCTATCATCATTGTGTCAACCATGATGAAGCCTGATCTATTTTAGAGAAATTTCATGCTTCTTTTTATGGTGGTCATTTGGGTGCTGAAAAGACTAATATAAAGATCTAAATTTTGGATTCTATTGGCCAAATATCTTCAAATATTCTCATGCCCATGCTAGGCAAAGTGACACATGTAAACAAATCGAGAACATCAAAAAAAGGAATGAAATGCCTCTTGCTGAATGTATAGAGGTTGAAATCTTTGATGTTTAGGGGATCGACTTTGTGGGACCTTTCCCATCATCTTTTGGGAATAAATACATACTAGTAGCAATGGATTATGTCTCCAAATGAGTGAAATCTCTACCATCACCCACGTATGACTCAAAGATAGTAATGCGCCTATTCACAAAAGTTGTTTTTTCCTAGATTTGGAGTTCATATGACTATCATTAGTGATGGAGGTTCACATTTCATGAAAAAATAGTTTGAAGCACTTTTTAAGTGGTATGGATTAAAACATAAAATATATACCCATACCGTCCTCAGACTGCAAGCCAAGTTGAAGTCTCTAATAGATAGATCAAACAAATCCTAGATAAGAATGTATGAAGATCTAGAAAGGACTGGTCCACAAAACTCGATGATGCTCTTTGGGCATGTCAAACTGCTTATAAAACTCTGATCATAACTGATAACACCCAAATTCAGACATCTATGCTAAATATTTATTTATGGTTTTGTGTCGTTATAGACTTAATATGCCCAAAATAATCCTAGATTATTATCTTTTAGTAATCTATATCTTTTCATAAATAAAGTTGCTCAACTAGACAATTTTGGGACTTGTAGGCACAAAACCTGAGGAGACATATATTCTCCAATATTTCTCCACAACATATGGTTTTTACAACAATTAGACCTCCATGATGCCACGACCACGACCAATACATTGTATTGACTGACACTCAGTACGATCAGGCCAAGGCTCGGCATGGTCCGGCCGAGAGCACGAACGTGACCGAGGCATTTGTCTCGACCCCAAGATCCACGTCGAACGTAGTAGGACCGTGACTCAACCACAACTGCGACCGCGGAGTCCACCGTGACCACAACACGAAGGTGAATGTGGATCCACCTCGAGTGAGGCATCTACTTTGACCGTGGAGTCTACCTCGACCAACACTCGGTACGACTGGGCCAAGACACAGTCATGATAGAGGCAGTTGCCGCAAGCATCTTCTGCCTTCTCCTATAAATACCCACCCCTCATGACCTGGAGAGGGGGTCGGAGATCGAGAGTTCCAAGTTTTGAATTTTCTTGGTTCCTAAAGCCCTGTAGAAGAGTTCTAAGGTTTGGAAAGGCTGAGGTGCTCATCCTACGTCTGTTCCTCCAGTTTGCTTCCATCTACCACCATTTTCCACCACTATTTTCCCATATCCTATAATTTCCAGCCATCTTCCACCTCCGTACACCCACCAAACTGTTGTTCGAGGCAAAGTCAAAGAGAATGGAGGCCAAGGAGTCCATAAGACCAAGGAGGACAACCCAAAGATGAGATCCGACCTATACGGAGGCTAAGGAGCGAGAGCCACCTCTCTTCTATGGGATAAATATCTTCTTCTTCTCCTTTCTTCTACTATTCTCCTTTATTTCTGTACAAATGATGTTCTTCCATCTTTATTCGGTGCCAACTATACTTGTCCATGGATAATTGAGCTCATTCTTGGCTATGTATCCCTTTTTGGGTCTGTTTATGTATTTTTACCTTAAGTAAGAAGTTTTGTTTCAGATCTAGTATGTTTAATGTTCTATCTTCTCTTTCTAGTTATGATTGCTAGTTTGGTTGATCTCTTTCTTACTTGAACTTCTATTTATGCCTATATCGAGAGATTCATTATAGAAATAGATAAGAGAAGGTAGTTTGGATTGAAATCTGAAAGAAGGATTGTCCAAGGTGATTTGTGCAGAACCATAGACCTGGGCACGATTGGGCCCACTACTTGGTTCTACCCAGATCACACCTGTTCCTAGAACCTCAAAACATTCTAGACCTGCGAGGGTATCTAGAAAATTCTAGGGTGCTGATTTGTCATTCCTCGAGAGAGGTTTCATGTCATTAATGGGTTTTAGTCATGCTGCACAAGAGCGAGTGGGATGACCCCACGGGAATAGATACCACAGTACATACTATGTTTGGATGTAGGTTGCTTGCTAAGGTGTTCGAGGGTTGTCTATGCTTGAGGATGGGTGCATATGCTATCCAACTTGTGGTTACATAGCCAGGAACTCCTTCTCTCTAATTAGTAGAATCCTACATACTCTGTTTTGTTTTCTGTTCTTTGTTTTCTTTTATTTTGTGACAATCTACTAGATAGTTCTAGCTCCATACTTTTATCAACTATCAAATTGTCTTATCTAACTTAAGAGTGAGGTCTTAAGCGTCCTAAATGTCCCCACATCCCTGTGTTCAACCCCGTATATCTACTTCGACCTCGTAATAAAGTTGCGGGGGTCCTTGAAGGTTTTGGGTTATAAATTCAAAGTCCGATCATGACCGCCCTCCGAAGGAGCCAATCAACTTTTGGTGCCGTTGCTGGGGATTTGGTTTTCCACATTTACACATCCAAAGATTTTGTTCTATCACCCATAAGCTTATATATATATATATATATATATGCATAGTTCTTCTTTTGTTTTACACATACTTGTTCATATATACTAAATAGCTTTTCTTTTCTTTTTCTTATACATCTTTTCAGCAATGGATCTTGCTTCAGCAAGACAAGTTATCTTGTCCACCTGTCCTCCCGAGTTTTTCCATAGCTCCGACTGCTGGCAAATAATTGAAGGCCGTGCTCTACAACTAGTCGAGCTATACTCGCCCTGCCGTCGTCATACTTAGAAGTTTCAACAATGTAGATTGCTGACCGGCCCTCAACTTCTGTGCTATCATGGGATCTAGAACTGATTAGAGTAGTGGAGTTATTCGGAGAAAGTTTCAATGTGCTAATCTCCTCCTTAGCTCCTCATCTCAAAGAAAATGTCGATCCGCTCCAGTAGCTACTAGAAAAGCGGGACCATCAACTCCAAGTAGCCACTAAGATCGAAGACCGCAATAGAAGTTTACTTTAAATTGTTGAACAATAATTCACATAAGTGCATTAGTTTGATACCGCAGGCTCATAACAGAGGTGCATGGCAGAATCGACAAATCTTGAAAGCATTGCTGCTCAAGTTCAACAGCTGCGTGAAAAGGATGTTGAGCAGGATAGGAGGCTTCAAGAGCTCATTGATTTGTTTACCATTCAATTGCAAACGCCATCACACAACCATGAAGATTACAATCATCTGAACCATTCCATTGGGTCTGAATTGGGGCATGCCTCACCACCCTATTCATACCATCAAATGGTCTGTGAAGACCAACCCACTTGGGGAAGCCCTTCATTCTATCCAGATGATTCAGCTGGTCAACCAATGGAAGATACAAGCCATATGCATGATGGGTTCTATGATGAAGATGATCAGGGTAGTGAAATGACATCACAACACAAAGGTTAGTTTGAAGAACCTGAATCATATATTGATCCAGACCAGAGTGATACCTCTCATATCGAGACTTGTCACTTCACTTTGAGTAGTACGCCGGTCATGGTTTGGAATAATTTGTTTGATGAAAGTGATGACGACTATTCATCTCAGTGGAGCGAGCATACTGAAGATGACTAACTGGACCAGTATAAGCCGACATTGTGTACAATCCCTTTTCAAGGAAGAGTTGACATCAAGGGAGAAGGGTGGACAATCCACTACAACATGGCTGCTGAGTATGAAGATATCCCAGACCCCATAAAATGTGACAAGCTTGGGGTTGTAGAACTACAAATAGATTCAACTGGGGGTACTTCTTGATCTGAAGATGATTCGATGACTCAGACTATATATAAAAATTTATCTCAGCATCCAACCTCAAGTTCAAAGGTGGAGAGAGAAGAGAGGAGTCCTCTAGAAAACTTTCAGTCTCTCCCCTCCATCTCATCCTGTGCCAACATCCTAGGGCCTTCCTATTCATATTCATACATTGAGGGGTACCTTGAGGATGCTCTACTGAAAAACTCATTTCAATGTAGTTCAAATAAATCCTAACACAGAGATGACTTTACCGAATCGCCAAATTTTATTCCTCATCTTCATACTCAGAATGGCCCACACCCCTGCTTATTCTACTCCTACATGGAGGGTCCGATCAGCAAGACACATGTAACTTGGACCCCAAAACTACATAGTTGCGATCCAAGTGTAGGATTTGGACAACCACCCCTATTACCTACACAATTTTTCTTTTAATTTTAAATTTTAGTATAATGAAGTCAATACAAGTTTTATCTTTCCTCTAACTATTTAAATTTAGTTTTCTTTGCATCATCTATGCTTCTTTTACTCTTTATTGCATGCATTTCCTCATTTTCACCCTGACAACTTCTTTTGGTCTATCTTTTCGAAAGAAGTTACTTGGTATATCTTGTTGTTCTCCCATGGTGTTTGATTGTGAAGCTATTTTCAACATTTTCCACCCTCGGTTTACCCTCTTAAATCTGGATTCTCTGAGACTTGAGCCCGCCCGGGCCAACCTTGGCACGATCGTGCCAGGTTAGCATGGTCGGGTCGCTCTTGTGTTTTTATCCAGATTTCTCACTTGGCAGTGCCATGACTGCGACCGTGGGTCTGTACGACCGTGACTACGGGCCCAACCATGTAGAATCTGGGTATGATAAATATTGTTGCCTTGAATGAGTAGCATGTCGGTTTGTCTCTATTTTTTCACCAACTGTAGCACTTTTGATCGAATATTTCATCTTTTTGATCGAATTTTCATTTTTGATCGAGTTTTTCTGCGCCTTTCTCGATTTTTCTACCACCCAACACAAGGCCAGCGCGGTCGGGCCCAGGGCAGAGCAGTGTGCCCACCCTATAAATACTCCCATGCCGAGCCAATTCTTCCCCACAACTTCCACCGATTTCCTTTCTCTCCATGCGAAACCCTAAGTTTGCCTCTGCCTTCTCCCCTCATTCCCTTGTTTCCCCTACTGGCTAGCAGGCCTGAAGCAGCTGCAGGAGCAGCCCGTGACCACAAGTTGCTACTCCAATGTTGCCGCCATATGTGCCCGACCATACAAGACCCCATGTCGCGGTCGCGGTACACCTCGCGGCCATGTCGCGGTCACGGCCAGACTACACACAGTGATTGCGGTTGCCTCAGTCCAGGTGGTCAAAGCCACGGTAGCGGTCAAGGTTGATGTGTCTTGTCCCGACTGTGCCAAGCCTGGGCTTGGTCATGCCGGCCAGATAGAACCAAAAATTAGCACCATGGACGCAATGAGAAATAGCTTCAAAAAGCTCAAGAAGACAGTGTCATGAAAGAAAGGGGAAGGAAGCTCCTCGTCAATGGAAAATCATGAGATATGATCTCCACCTCCTGCCACGTGAACCACGAACCTAGTATACAAAGATGAGACCATGCTTTCTGCCTCAACAAGATTCAGGCCATAGGAGACCAATTCAGACTACCGCCGTGTGTCCGCCACTCCGATGGACACCTACAGTGGTGAATTGTTACAGGAAGTCTCCCGTGAGAGATGGTTGAGAGCACACCGTCAGACTGAGCTCCATACTTTGAAAGACCATCAGGAGGGCCCGTCAGTGTTGTACAAAGCTTCATCTATAGGGGACCAGTGACGAGAGTCAGCAGAATGGTCGACGTCTTTACGCTGGTCAATATCATCGCGCGATTCAGTTCAGGGAGAAGACACCACCCCAGTCGTGAAGGTGTTAACCAAAGCTCCCTCCCTTCTCCCATGTTCAGAAGTATGAAGCAAAAGTAGTAGTTTGATGTATTAATTAAAGAAAAGCACAGACTGGTAGGCCCATGATATGCCAACCCTGCCACACTCATTAAGCTCGGGATACAAGCACCTGTCGACAGATGTCTTGCAGTTGTTGGCCTAGACATCTTTGTGTACACGAAGTGCAATGCTTATCATAGACTCACCTGTGAGTTCTATGCTATGCTTAAGACACCTAAGGACCACTAGCACACTGTCATGCTTTGTATCCTACTGAACCAGAGCTGCCAAATCACCGAGGATCACCTTAATAGCTAGTTGTCATGCTCTGCTGAGGACTACACCGAGATGTCTAGGGGCCAGCTGGAGATAAGGGACCACAGCTTTAACATTGCTCAGGCATGGAAGATGCTTACATGGGAATATAAATATGTTTCTAGAGGTGCCAAAGCTTTACACATCCACAACCTGACACTTCATTATCTACACTAGGTGATCGTAAACTTCGTCTTGAAGAAGCAAGATAGTCAAGGGGTGCTCAGTTCAGCAGACCTCTACATTTTGTGGTGTGCAACAATAGGAAGAAAAGTGAATGTGGGGAACTTCATCATCTGCCACTTTCACAACTCTTTCAAGAAGAAGGTCCAATTCATGCCAATGGCAGTCATTATCACTTTCACAACACGTCATCTTGGAATTGGAGATGGACACTTGGCACTTATGCATGAAAAGGCAGAGTGGTCCAAGTTGGACTTGGATCACTTGATTCGTACATGGGTGGTCAAATTGTTACGACCCCATCTGAGCTTAATTGGTAAACTAGGGTTTACCTAGACAATTGCAAAGATCAATTGGAATAATCATTCTTGAAATCTAATTAATGACGATAACACAATTAGGATGTTTTAACTATGATAAGAAGTCTTAATGTTCTTTTGTCTTGAGAATTAGGGTTTGAGAAGCATAAACCCTAATCGGCCCAAAATAGGGTTTTAATGACATATAAATACAGAATTTGATAAGTAGAATGTCTCATTAAATGATTTTTAGTATTTTATATGTAACTCTGATTTACTTCAAATTTGGATATGATTTGTATATATAAAATGTGAACAACATTGGAAAATATCAGAATTTTTGAAGAATGCTCTGACCTGTTTATAGGCCGAGTTTCAAACTCGACCGATCACATTTCCAGAATTTTACAGCAGTGTGGTAATTTAATTTTATCTTTTTATTGGTATATCCAATTGATCTCAAATTTTAACTGTGCCTGAAAAACACAGTTTTAGACACTCTGTTAAATTGGAATAATTTTTGGATGACTTTTGAATCCCTACAGTAAGGGTGTCGGTCGAGTTTGTGCAGGACAAACTCGGCCGAATATTTTGCAGACTGCAATATAGTAGTGCACTGTTCTATTTTTAATTATTTATTGGTAACTCCAAATGATCTCAAATTTTAACTGAAGCCTTATAGATCAATTATAAATAACGTGATAAATACCCATAATTGTTGGAGAATGTTTGTTCTCTGAAATAAATGAATTATAGTAACTTTTGTATAACTGAATATTCAGCCTATATAATTAAAGTTAAGTGTTGGGTCAATATGCAATTGACCCAAGCAGCTCAATTGACTTATATGAGCAACCACACACAGACACAGCTCTCATTCTTCGTCATTCACTCCAGAGAAATGAAAATCTAGAGAGAGAGGGAGAGTTAGGGCTTGAGTGGAGAAAGAGGAGGAATTGCTGAATTAGGGTTCTGCGGTCCCAAAAGTGGTGAAATCAAGTAAGTTTGGATCCTTTGCATAGACTTTTATGGTGGATCTTCTCTCTCATATCAAGATTCCGTCCATGCTCTCATTTGATCCAAGATGATGTCGAAATTCCTTCTTTTCTCACCCTTTCTTCATAATCCCCTATTTTCAAGGTTTCCGAGTTGAATGGAAGAAGAATTGGGAGATTTGCTAGGGATTTGATAGGAATTCGAGATTCCCTGAGTTGAGCTGCAGTTGTGAGGTGTTTTCACACCTTAGGGTGAGTGGGTTCTTCCTTCAAACATTGTAATGCACGAATTTGATTATAACATCCAAATCCCTAAATGCTTAGCATGTGAATTCTAAATCCTGAAATGTCCGTTTGATTTAAGTTATTGTAAATTGATATGATACAGATTCCTTCTCTGTTTGAATGATTTTTTTTATGGTAGATTCATATCAGATACGTATACAACACTTCTTAGTGAGAATGATTTTCAGATTTATATCAAATGATGTAATTAGGGTTTAACCTAATTGAGACATCACTAGTGTTTCAACCTTATTGAAAAGGACTAGTAATCCTATAATTGGTTAGGATGTATCTCATGGGTTATCTTAATTGAATTTTATTCTTGATAAATGATATCTCAGTAAATGATATGGAAAAATCTAAATTTAGTTAAGTTTCCATGATTTCATATCTATATTGACTATATAAGATTTGTTGAAAACAGTCTTTATTTAGTGAATGCTTATATCTTATGAGATCATGATAAGAGCCATGTGACAAGTGAATGAGGCAAATGAAACCCTAAGAGTAGGGTGTTGGCATGTGATGAATGAATAAGGCGAATGAAACCCTAAGGATAGGGTGTTCAATGAATCATGTTACGGTGACATGAAAGGTCTCAATATGAGATGTGGTGATACTTAACTGTTGAATTGTATGTTTCTAGTGCATTTAATTTTATATGCTTGTTCTCTCTGAGTTGATATCTACATACTGCAGGGCTTCTTATTTTCAATACATATCTCGTAAATTGCAGGTAATGATATATGACATGCCCTAGAAAGGGATGCTACTGAGACATGGTATATGTTGAATACATGAGCTATGATATTTATATGTTAACTAATTAATAGACTTAGGTGCCCTAACACCGTAGAACCCCTCGTGAGGTCTGCACCTTGGGGTGAAACGACCTACCTAGCGTGTGTCTAGATGGTCGGTGACTCGTGTTCAACAATAATCCGTGCGTGTGTCACGGTGGCACGAGGGCAGAAAGGCAGTGTTCAACAATAATCCGTGCGTGTGTCACGGTGGCACTGGAAAGAAAAGAAAATACGGTTATCTAACACCATTCGTGCAGCATCACGAAGGTAACCCTGTGACTCTCCGCCGATGTACTTAGGTTAAAGGAGGAGTCTAGTGTACACTCTTTTGAGAGTGCAGTGAGGCCGTGTGAGCCTGAGAGTCCTGTAGCAGACCAGGACAGCAGTCAGACTTAGCACTTCCCGGGTGTGTCGCTAAGTCTTGTACGGTGGGACCGTAGCATGGACTTGTTGCGGATCTTTATATGCAGAGTACACTGCATATATTTAGGGCATAATAATAAAATAAGTATGTAATCATATAGGATCACAGTAAATTAAAGTATTCAAACTTGTGTGCTATTTCTTTATATCTGATTATCTGTTCAAATTATGTGCTATTGCATTGAAATGTGATTATATTCTGCAAATCTGTTATGTTATTAGAACTGCCTTGCTTAGTTCTGCATTTATGTTAAATTTTAAATCGTTTACTCAAAATTATATCTGTAATCACCTTAGTGCATTAGTCTGTTTCCATGAAGTATTCATTCACTGAGCGAGTAGGCTCACCCCTCTACTCAAACATTTTTAGGGTTAACCGCGTGGACTTGAAGATGGTCAGAGCATCAGTGTAGACCTGCCACAGGAGTCAAGTATGAGATTAGTTGAGTCAGTCGGTCCTTGTCACTCTAGGTCCTCAGTAAGAGTTAAGAGAGAGAGTTGTAATTACAATGTGTAATATTGTTCCTCTTTGATATGTATGCTAATTACAAGTTTCATGTGCATAATGTGTGAGAGACATCATGAATGTTTATACATGTATCTTTACTATTAAAGTTTGATTAGTAAAGGAAATGTTCAGATTCCCTTGTTAAGATGTTTTATGTGGTTCAATGCGAAGAAACAAGAGTTTTTAAGAAAAGAAAAAGTTAAGGGTGTTCTTTGTGTTACATATAAATCCTATCTTATGCCCTAATCTCATGATTTGAGGAAATTGTGAGATCGGGGTGTGACAGCTTGGTATCAGAGCTTAGGGTGAGTTGTCAAGGACCATTAAGTTAGTAAGTTAGAGTCCTAAGTGTGGCAGATAGGAGATGTTTGATGTTAGCTTTGGGGATTTGAGTATTTGGATATCCTGGCCCGATATCTGAGTACTTGGATCAGCCAGTACAAGCTACTCTGTCTATTCTCTCACGTATACCCTGGCCAGGTATACAGTGGAAGAATGGGCTAGAGAGGAACCCTAGAAATGTTAGGGTTAGAAAATGAGAAAAGAAACAAGAATTAAGAGCATAAATGTAAAAGGAGATATAACTTACATTTCATAATGTTGTTTTTGTTGGAAATGTATAGAAATGCTCTTATATGTTGAATTGAAGTATTCAATACTTTGAAATATGGGTCTTTAATATTTGTTGCACACTATGCAGTTGTTGCATTTATTGATTTCATTCTTTGTAACATGTAGATTAGAAATCATCTTGAAATGAGCTTTTGTTTCTATGGTTTTGCCCGCTGATTCGAGTAGAATTGACATCAGCAGGTCTGTTAAGGTTTTCAGTCTGTACACGATTCGGCCGAGTTGTATGTGGTTCGGCCGAGTTTCCTTAATAGGCAATCGAACAGCAAACTGATCGGACGAGTTGTATGTAATTCGGCCGAGTTTCCTTTTTCAGGAAATCAAACGACAAGTTGATCGGCCGAGTTTCAAGCGGATCGGCCGAGTTGTGAAGCAATCGGCCGAGTTTCTGACCAATCAGCCGAGTTTCTGAGCTGTGAGTGGCAGTTCAGGAAGAATGTAATCCTTTGTAGTTCTTGGCTTCAGGACTTCAGGTTTGGCCTGGTCCGGTTGGCAGGATGCGTTACTAGGATCTAATGAATCCTATCAATAGCATAATAAGAATAGAATTAGAATAATTAGACCCACATCAGAGTAAGAATGTACATACAGTAAGATGTTGAAACATATGGGCAAGATCAGAACAACTAAGAATTAGTTGAAACTGATATCTGAGGTTCAACTTTGGGGCCTCATATGAGAAACCCTTAATTGGAAATAAAGGAACATGATATGAGATTCATAATCAGTTTATTGATTAATTTTGCATGAACTATACATATAAAATATAGAAAAGATATGTGAAATGTATGTATGTATGGTTCAAGATAACAAGAATCAATCATGAAGAATGAATCATATAATAGAGTATAATACTTTTATGAACTCTAAAGCAAAGGCTAAGTAGAGAATAGGGTTGAGCATTCAATAGGTCCATAAAAGTAAAGAGAATCATATGAACATGTAATTCATAAGACTAGAACAACAAACTAGTTTCTAAGCAAAGAACATAGGTGTAGTTTAATGAATGAATAAGTCATACCAAGGTGGACTGTATTCAGAAAAGAAAAACTTGATTGAAAGAGAAACTATGTTTGACCCATGCATGATCCACTTGATGTAAAAATGAAAAATATGTAATGTATTCAACATGAGTAAAAACTAATAGAAGGACTATTAATTTGGAATGATTAACTTCACAAAAGTATAAATATAAAGGTGGAAATATGTGCAACATGGTATACATGACCATACATATGAATAAGCAACATGGTCATAAGAGAAAAATTTAGAATTTAAGATGACTGGTTAAAGAGTAGTATATGGTGAGAGGACTATGAAACATAAGAGAGGATTTGAATTATGATGGAGAAATTATAATATAAAGAGGTTGTGGGATTCAGGCAGGTGCTAATTAATCAAATATCTCTGTTGATAACTAAGTAAATCTACATACAAGAATGTATTAAGGGAATGTTTGAATACAAGAATTCCAAGTCTTAAAATCATCTTCTCTTTCATATATTCCTTAATGAGAGCAAGATGGGAATGAAATGATAAGAGAAAAAGAATCATATATGGTGCATAACTACCTTGGTGGGGTCATCTAGTGAATGTAATAGTGACATACAATATGATGAAGTGCGATAAGAAATAAAATTCTTGTGTGATAGCAAGGATGATGAATAATCTATTCCTATCTTAAATCCTTCAATGTTAATAATGTTTATCGTATATAATCATATGAAAAGGATAGGTAGCAAAAAGTAAAGAAGTAATGAATGAGCAGAGAGATATGGGAAAACACTAGCTTTGTGTAGTATGTGAATTTGTTTTTACATGTATGAGTTGTTGAAGGCATATTAAGGTATGAAAGTTGGTTCTACATATGATTTCAGGGTATTTGTGCAAGCTATATGTTAAATTAAAGGTGTATGATAGTTGTAGTAACTCATACCAGATATGCATCCTAGTATTGTGTATTTGTAATATGGTGATACAGTTTGGATGATGACGAAAGACATGGAGTGATATCCTGAATAAGGTAGTTATACCTATTCACTCATATTAATAGAAAGGGATGATAATCAAATTGTCTGGACAAGTAACCCTAATGAGGTGTAGCTTGTTATACCTAGCTCTAATATAACTGAGTGATGATAATTGAGTATGATTAATGCTTGAAAGATTGATACAATCGTGGATTACCTTATTACTGATGTTGAAACTCTAAAATGATATAATATGATGGTTACACTTTGAATTGTGTGTGGGCCCATAACCCACAGGTCCCAGGATCGAAACGGGATAGTATAGAATGAGGTGGTAATGCTTCACCTCATACATCCATGACCCAATGGGGATGCCAAGCGTAGTATTGTGCAATTGATTGTTGAATATAGTCTTTTAATTCAAGACTGTTTTGCTATTTGAATAGCACTTGATTACAGTTTAAAACAGTATGGTGAACTTGCTTTTGTTACTTAAAGGTGATACAGAACAATAGAACTCTCTGAGCAGCATAAGTTGAGATAGTTGTATCAGAGTATCAGAGTTGTGCAGTGAAAGCGTGGTGGTTTATCTTTGCATTCTATGTTTGACTGTGGCATAAAGAATTTGCTTGATATCATTGATAACTATTTGAAATATGTTGTGATTTAGTAAAAAAATTAAAAGAAACATTCTAAGGGGAAGGTTGTTACGACCCCATTCAGGTATGAAATACAAGAATATAATGACATGGAAGGTTTTAGAAGCTTAGAATAACCTTGAATGTATCTTACTTGTAGGTTTATGTTTCGAGGACGAAACATTCTAAGGGGGGGAGAGTTGTTACGACCCCATCTGAGCTTAATTGGTAAACTAGGGTTTACCTAGACAATTGCAAAGATCAATTGGAATAATTATTCTTGAAATCTAATTAATGACGATAACACAATTAGGATGTTTTAACTATGATAAGAAGTCTTAATGTTCTTTTATCTTGAGAATTAGGGTTTGAGAAGCATAAACCCTAATCGGCCCAAAATAGGGTTTTAATGACATATGAATACAGAATTTGATAAGTAGAATGTCTCATTAAATGATTTTTAGTATTTTATATGTAACTCTGATTTACTTAAAATTTGGATATGATTTGTATATATAAAATGTGAACAATATTGGAAAATATCAGAATTGTTGAAGAATGCTCTGACCTGTTTATCGGCCGAGTTTCAAACTCGACCGATCACATTTCCAGAATTTTACAGCAGTGTGGTAATTTAATTTTATCTTTTTATTGGTATATCCAATTGATCTCATATTTTAACTGTGCCTGAAAAATACAGTTTTAGACACTCTGTTAAATTGGAATAATTTTTGGATGACTTTTGAATCCCTACAGTAAGGGTGTCGGTCGAGTTTGTGCAGGACAAACTCGGCCGAATATTTTGCAGACTGCAATATAGCAGTGCACTGTTCTATTTTTAATTATTTATTGGTAACTCCAAATGATCTGAAATTTTAACTGAAGCCTTATAGATCAATTATAAACAACTTGATAAATTCCCATAATTTTTGGAGAATGTTTGATCTCTGAAATAAACGAATTACAGTAACTTTTGTATAACTGAATATTCAGCCTATATAATTAAAGTTAAGTGTTGGGTCAATATGCAATTGACCCAAGCAGCTCAATTGACTTATATGAGCAACCACACACACACACAGATCTCATTCTTAGTCATTCACTCCAGAGAAACGAAAATCTAGAGAGAGAGGGAGAGTTAGGGCTTGAGTGGAGAAAGAGGAGGAATTGCTGAATTAGGGTTCTGCGGTCCCAAGAGTGGTGAAATCAAGTAAGTTTGGATCCTTTGCATAGACTTTTATGGTGGATCTTCTCTCTCATGTCAAGATTCCGTCCATGCTCTGATTTGATCCAAGATGATGTCGAAATTCCTTCTTTTCTCACCCTTTCTTCATAATCTCCTGTTTTCAAGGTTTCCGAGTTGAATGGAAGAAGAATTGGGAGATTTGCTAGGGATTTGATAGGAATTCGAGATTCCCTGAGTTGAGCTGCAGTTGTGAGGTGTTTTCACACCTTAGGGTGAGTGGGTTCTTCCTTAAAACATTGTAATGCACGAATTTGATTATAACATCCAAATCCCTAAATGCTTAGCATGTGAATTCTAAATCCTGAAATGTCCGTTTGATTTAAGTTATTGTAAATTGATATGATACAGATTCCTTCTCTGTTTGAATGATTTTTTTTTGATGGTAGATTCATATCAGATACGTATACAACACTTCTTAGTGAGAATGCTTTTCAGATTTATATCAAATGATGTAATTAGGGTTTAACCTAATTGAGACATCACTAGTGTTTCAACCTTATTGAAAAGGACTAGTAATCCTATAATTGGTTAGGATGTATCTCATGGGTTATCTTAATTGAATTTTATTCTTGATAAATGATATCTCAGTAAATGATATGGAAAAATCTAAATTTAGTTAAGTTTTCATGATTTCATATCTATATTGACTATATAAGATTTGTTGGAAACAGTCTTTATTTAGTGAATGCTTATATCTTATGAGATCATGATAAGAGCCATGTGACAAGTGAATGAGGCAAATGAAACCCTAAGAGTAGGGTGTTGGCATGTGATGAATGAATAAGGCGAATGAAACCCTAAGGATAGGGTGTTCAATGAATCATGTTATGGTGACATGAAAGGTCTCAATATGAGATGTGGTGATACTTAACTGTTGAATTGTATGTTTCTAGTGCATTTAATTTTATATGCTTGTTCTCTCTGAGTTGATATCTACATACTGCAGGGCTTCTTATTTTCAATACATATCTCGTAAATTGCAGGTAATGAGATATGACATGCCCTAGAAAGGGATGCTACTGAGACATGGTATATGTTGAATACATGAGCTATGATATTTATATGTTAACTAATTAATAGACTTAGGTGCCCTAACACCGTAGAACCCCTCGTGAGGTCTGCACCTTGGGGTGAAACGACCTACCTAGCGTGTGTCTAGATGGTCGATGACTCGTGTTCAACAATAATCCGTGCGTGTGTCACGGTGGCACGAGGGCAGAAAGGCAGTGTTCAACAATAATCCGTGCGTGTGTCACGGTGGCACTGGAAAGAAAAGAAAACACGGTTATCTAACACCATTCGTGCAGCGTCACGAAGGTAACCCTGTGACTCTCCGCCGATGTACTTAGGTTAAAGGAGGAGTCTAGTGTACACTCTTTTGAGAGTGCAGTGAGGCCGTGTGAGCCTGAGAGTCCTGTAGCAGACCAGGACAGCAGTCAGACTTAGCACTTCCCGGGTGTGTCGCTAAGTCTTGTACGGTGGGACCGTAGCATGGACTTGTTGCGGATCTTTATATGCAGAGTACACTGCATATATTTAGGGCATAATAATAAAATAAGTATGTAATCATATAGGATCACAGTAAATTAAAGTATTCAAACTTGTGTGCTATTTCTTTATATCTGATTATCTGTTCAAATTATGTGCTATTGCATGGAAATGTGATTATATTCTGAAAATCTATTATGTTATTAGAACTGCCTTGCTTAGTTCTGCATTTATGTTAAATTTTAAATCATTTACTCAAAATTATATCTGTAATCACCTTAGTGCATTAGTCTGTTTCCATGAAGTATTCATTCACTGAGCGAGTAGGCTCACCCCTCTACTCAAACATTTTTAGGGTTAACTGCGTGGACTTGAAGATGGTCAGAGCATCAGTGTAGACCTGCCACAGGAGTCAAGTATGAGATTAGTTGAGTCAGTCGGTCCTTGTCACTCTAGGTCCTCAATAAGAGTTAAGAGAGAGAGTTGTAATTACAATGTGTAATATTGTTCCTCTTTGATATGTATGCTAATTACAAGTTTCATGTGCATAATGTGTGAGAGACATCATGAATGTTTATACATGTATCTTTACTATTAAAGTTTGATTAGTAAAGGAAATGTTCAGATTCCCTTGTTAAGATGTTTTATGTGGTTCAATGCGAAGAAACAAGAGTTTTTAAGAAAAGAAAAAGTTAAGGGTGTTCTTTGTGTTACATATAAATCCTATCTTATGCCCTAATCTCATGATTTGAGGAAATTGTGAGATCGGGGTGTGACAGCTTGGTATCAGAGCTTAGGGTGAGTTGTCAAGGACCATTAAGTTAGTAAGTTAGAGTCCTAAGTGTGGCAGATAGGAGATGTTTGATGTTAGCTTTGGGGATTTGAGTATTTGGATATCCTGGCCCGATATCTGAGTACTTGGATCAGCCAGTACAAGCTACTCTGTCTATTCTCTCACGTATACCCTGGCCAGGTATACAGTGGAAGAATGGGCTAGAGAGGAACCCTAGAAATGTTAGGGTTAGAAAACGAGAAAAGAAACAAGAATTAAGAGCATAAATGTAAAAGGAGATAGAACTTACATTTCATAATGCTGTTTTTGTTGGAAATGTATAGAAATGCTCTTATATGTTGAATTCAAATATTCAATACTTTGAAATATGGGTCTTTAATATTTGTTGCACACTATGCAGTTGTTGCATTTATTGATTTCATTCTTTGTAACATGTAGATTAGAAATCATCTTGAAATGAGCTTTTGTTTCTATGGTTTTGCCCGCTGATTCGAGTAGAATTGACATCAGCAGGTCTGTTTAGGTTTTCAGTCTGTACACGATTCGACCGAGTTGTATGTGGTTCGGCCGAGTTTCCTTAATAGGCAATCGAACAGCAAACTGATCGGCCGAGTTGTATGTAATTCGGCCGAGTTTCCTTTTTCAGGAAATCAAACGGCAAGTTGATCGGCCGAGTTTCAAGCGGATCGGCCGAGTTGTGAAGCAATCGGCCGAGTTTCTGACCAATCGGCCGAGTTTCTGAGCTGTGAGTGGCAGTTCAGGAAGAATGTAATCCTTTGTAGTTCTTGGCTTCAGGACTTTAGGTTTGGCCTGGTCCGGTTGGCAGGATGCGTTACTAGGATCTAATGAATCCTATCAATAGCATAATAAGAATAGAATTAGAATAATTAGACCCACATCAGAGTAAGAATGTACATACAGTAAGATGTTGAAACATATGGGCAAGATCAGAACAACTAAGAATTAGTTGAAACTGATATCTGAGGTTCAACTTTGGGGCCTCATATGAGAAACCCTTAATTGGAAATAAAGGAACATGATATGAGATTCATAATCAGTTTATTGATTAATTTTGCATGAACTATACATATAAAATATAGAAAAGATATGTGAAATGTATGTATGTATGGTTCAAGATAACAAGAATCAATCATGAAGAATGAATCATATAATAGAGTATAATACTTTTATGAACTCTAAAGCAAAGGCTAAGTAGAGAATAGGGTTGAGCATTCAATAGGTCCATAAAAGTAAAGAGAATCATATGAACATGTAATTCATAAGACTAGAACAACAAACTAGTTTCTAAGCAAAGAACATAGGTGTAGTTTAATGAATGAATAAGTCATACCAAGGTGGACTGTATTCAGAAAAGAAAAACTTGATTGAAAGAGAAACTATGTTTGACCCATGCATAATCCACTTGATGTAAAAATGAAGAATATGTAATGTATTCAACATGAGTAAAAACTAATAGAAGGACTATTAATTTGGAATGATTAACTTCACAATAGTATAAATATAAAGGTGGAAATATGTGCAACATGGTATACATGACCATACATATGAATAAGCAACATGGTCATAAGAGAAAAATTTAGAATTTAAGATGACTGGTTAAAGAGTAGTATATGGTGAGAGGACTATGAAACATAAGAGAGGATTTGAATTATGATGGAGAAATTATAATATAAAGAGGTTGTGGGATTCAGGAAGGTGCTAATTAATCAAATATCTCTGTTGATAACTAAGTAAATCTACATACAAGAATGTATTAAGGGAATGTTTGAATACAAGAATTCCAAGTCTTAAAATCATCTTCTCTTTCATATATTCCTTAATGAGAGCAAGATGGGAATGAAATGATAAGAGAAAATGAATCATATATGGTGCATAACTACCTTGGTGGGGTCATCTAGTGAATGTAATAGTGACATACAATATGATGAAGTGCGATAAGAAATAAAATTCTTGTGTGATAGCAAGGATGATGAATAATCTATTCCTATCTTAAATCCTTCAATGTTAATAATGTTTATCGTATATAATCATATGAAAAGGATAGGTAGCAAAAATTAAAGAAGTAATGAATGAGCAGAGAGATATGGGAAAACACTAGCTTTGTGTAGTATGTGAATTTGTTTTTACATGTATGAGTTGTTGAAGGCATATTAAGGTATGAAAGTTGGTTCTACATATGATTTCAGGGTATTTGTGCAAGCTATATGTTAAATTAAAGGTGTATGATAGTTGTAGTAACTCATACCAGATATGCATCCTAGTATTGTGTATTTGTAATATGGTGATACAGTTTGGATGATGACGGAAGACATGGAGTGATATCCTGAATAAGGTAGTTATACCTATTCACTCATATTAATAGAAAGGGATGATAATCAGATTGTCTGGACAAGTAACCCTAATGAGGTGTAGTTTTTTATACCTAGCTCTAATATAACTGAGTGATGATAATTGAGTATGATTAATGCTTGAATGATTGATACAATCGTGGATTACCTTATTACTGATGTTGAAACTCTAAAATGATATAATATGATGGTTACACTTTGAATTGTGTGTGGGCCCATAACCCACAGGTCCCAGGATCGAAACGGGATAGTATAGAATGAGGTGGTAATGCTTCACCTCATACATCCATGACCCAATGGGGATGCCAAGCGTAGTATTGTGCAATTGATTGTTGAATATAGTCTTTTAATTCAAGACTGTTTTGCTATTTGAATAGCACTTGATTAAAGTTTAAAACAGTATGGTGAACTTGCTTTTGTTACTTAAAGGTGATACAGAACAATAGAACTCTCTGAGCAACATAAGTTGAGATAGTTGTATCAGAGTATCAGAGTTGTGCAGTGAAAGCGTGGTGGTTTATCTTTGCATTCTATGTTTGACTGTGGCATAAAGAATTTGCTTGATATCATTGATAACTATTTGAAATATGTTGTGATTTAGTAAAAAAATTACAAGAAACATTCTAAGGGGAAGGTTGTTACGACCCCATTCAGGTATGAAATACAAGAATATAATGACATGGAAGGTTTTAGAATCTTAGAATAACCTTGAATGTATCTTTCTTGTAGGTTCATGTTTCGAGGACGAAACATTCTAGGGGGGGAGAGTTGTTACGACCCCATCTGAGCTTAATTGGTAAACTAGGGTTTACCTAGACAATTGCAAAGATCAATTGGAATAATCATTCTTGAAATCTAATTAATGACGATAACACAATTAGGATGTTTTAACTATGATAAGAAGTCTTAATGTTCTTTTGTCTTGAGAATTAGGGTTTGAGAAGCATAAACCCTAATCGGCCCAAAATAGGGTTTTAATGACATATGAATACAGAATTTGATAAGTAGAATGTCTCATTAAATGATTTTTAGTATTTTATATGTAACTCTGATTTACTTAAAATTTGGATATGATTTGTATATATAAAATGTGAACAACATTGGAAAATATCAGAATTTTTGAAGAATGCTCTGACCTGTTTATCGGCCGAGTTTCAAACTCGACCGATCACATTTCCAGAATTTTACAGCAGTGTGGTAATTTAATTTTATCTTTTTATTGGTATATCCAATTGATCTCAAATTTTAACCGTGCCTGAAAAACACAGTTTTAGACTTTTAGGATATTTGGTAAATCTCAAAAATACCAAAATAGTTCTCACCCAAGCCTATAAAATAGAATGTAGAGAATAAAATCTTGAGTGTGAAAAGAATAAATGAGCATTGTTTTCTCTTTTAGGATATTTGAGGATGGTGCCCAGTTGGTGTATGACTGTGCTCATGAACACGGGTATGTCGTTCCTGGTAGTGCCACCCCGAAAGCTCATTAGAGAGTCACTAGGAACCTCTAGGAGACCTATGATATCATTCCAGTAGTATGGTTTGTTTGAGCACTGTACGAGGAGTTTGTCTCACTGCTTTGGGCCAACTGGACTGGGCTGTAGGGACTATTGCTCATTACACAAACCAACCAGACATAGATCGGGACCTTCAGAAGTCATTAGAGTCTTTTTGCTTTTGTTTCTTCTCAGGACCTGAATAAGTGGGAAGTGCGTTGTTCCTGAGTTGTCAACATGAATACATGATGATGGCTCATCGCTCATCAGTTGCGTGATCACCTATGTGATAATTATTTTTTTGTTTTATAATTATGATTCAACCCTCATGAGTATTAACAGGTTGCAATGAATTCGCTTAATCTTACCTTGACACTCTTTGATCTTACTTTAGTAGGATTGTGCTCAATTGGTGGGGGTTTGCTCCGAAACTACATGGGTCAAGAGAATTAATGTTTAAACTATTTTTCTTAACCTTAGCATTTATCGCCAAGATTAATTTGGATGTTATCTTTTTGTTATTTGAGCACAGTCTTGTTTGCGGACAAGTAAAGGTTTAAGCTTGGGGTGGTTGATAACACCCAAATTCAGGCATCTATGTTAAGCATTTATTTATTGTTTTGTGTCATTATAGCCTTAATATGCCCAAAATAACCCTAGATTCTTATCTTTTGGTAATCTATATATTTACATAGATAAAGTTGCTCAGCTAGCCAATTTTGGGACTTGTAGGCACCGAATATGAGGAGACATCTATGCTCCAAGATTTCTCCCCAACACATGATTTTTGCAGCAGCTAGACTTCCATGATGCCACGACTGTGACCAAGATGTTGTGTCAACAGACACTCATCATAGTCGGGCCGAAGGCACAACTATGACTAAAACATCTGTCTCAACCGTAGGATCCACCTAGATTGTGGTACAACTGCGACCGTGACCCAACCACGAACGCGACCATATAGTCCATCATGACCGTGACATGACCACAACCGTGACCATGACCACAGAAAGAATATGACCATGGGATCCACCTCGACCGAGGCATCTACCTCAACAATGAAGTCTACCTCGAATGACACTCGGCACAACCAAGTTGAGGCTTGACACAGTCAGGTCAAGATAGGGCTGCGACTGAGGCCGGTGTTGCGGCCATCTTCCACCTTCACCTATAAATATCCACCCCTCATGACCTGGAGATAGGTTCAGAGATCAGGAGTTCCATGTTTTGAATTTTCTTGATTCCTAAAGCCCTGTAGGAGAGTTCCAAGGTTTGGAAAGACTGAGTTACTCATCCTATGTCCATTCCTCCAGTTTGCTTCCATCTACCGCCATTTTCCACCACCATTCACCCACATCCTATCATTTCCAGCCATCTTCTACCTCCATACACCCACCAAGCTGTTGTTCGGGGCAGAATCAAAGAGAAAGGAGGCCAATGTGTCCAGAAGACCAAGGAGGATGACCCAAAAATGAGATTCGACCCATACAGAGGCTAAGGAGCGAGAGCCACCTCTCCTCTATGGGCTAAATCTCTTATTCTTCTCCATTCTTCTACTGCTCTCCTTTATATATGCACAAATGATGTTCTTCCATCTTTGTTCCGTGCCAACTATGCTTATCCATGGCTAGTTGAGCTCCTTCTTGGCTATGTAGCCCATTTTGGGCATGTTTTTGTACTTTTACCTTAAGTAAGTAGTTTTATTTTAGATCTAGTATGTTTACTGTTCTATCTTCTCTTTCTGGTTATGATTGCTAGTTTGGTTGATCTCTTTCTTTCTTGAACTTCTATTTCTTCCTATATCGAGAGATTCATTATAGAAATAGATAAGAGAAGGTAGTTTGGATCAAAATCTAAAAGGAGGACAGTCCAAGGTGATCTGTCCATAACTGTAGACCTGGGCACGGACGGGCCCACTACTTGGTTCTGCCCAGATCACACCTGTTCCTAGCACCTCATAACATTCTAGACCTGAGAGGGTATCTAGAATATTCTAGGGTATCTAGAATATTCTAGGGTGCTGATTTGTCATTCCTCGAGAGAGGTTTCATGTCATTGATGGGTTTTAGTCACGCTGCACAAGAGCAAGTGGGATGACCCCAAGGGAATAGATACCACGGTACGTACTATGTTTGGATGTAGGTTGCTTGCTGGGGTGTTTGAGGGTTGTCTACGCCTGAGGATGGGTGCATTGGCTGCCCAACTTGTGGTTACATAGCCAGGAACTCCTTCTTTTTTATTAGTAGAATCCTACATACTCTGTTTTCTTTTCTTTTTCTTTGTTTTATTTTATTTCGTGACAATCTACTAGACTAGTTCTAGCTCCATACTTTTATTGACTATCAGATTGAATTATCTGACTTAAGAGTGAGCTCTTAAGCATCCTAGATGTCCCCAAATCCCTGTGTTCGAACCCATAATAAAGTTGTGGGGCTCCTTGAAGGTTTAGGGTTATAAATTCAAAGTCTGATCACGACTGCCCTCCTAAGGAGCCTATTAGTAACTACCCCTTATCGTCTCATATACAGTAAGTCATGCCACCTTCCTCTAGAGTTAGAACTCAAGGATTATTGGGCAACGAAGGCTCTCAATGTGGATACTGACCTCATAAAAGAGAAACATTTTTTGCAACTACATGGAGTTGGAAGAACTCCGTACACATGCCTATGAGAATACCAAGATTTATAAAAAATACACCAAAATTTGGCATGATTCTCACATCAAATGGAAGGATATTTCTGAAGGTGATAAAGTTCTTTTATTCAACTCTGCACTCCATTTTTTTCCAGTAAAGGTACATTCTCATTGGTCTGGGCCATTTACAGTTATAACCGTATATCCTTCCAGAATGATGGACATTCACAATGAGAAGTCGGGAACCTTTTCAGTCAACGATCATTAGATGAAGAGATACTACAAAGTCGAAGTTATCACTAGTAAATAGGACATCGACTTGCCCTACGCTCTGGATTCTGAATAAGACGTCCAGGATTCAAGATACAAAACTATAAAAAAGTGCTAATCTTTCTTCTGCTCATGTCTTCTACATTTTTTCATACTTTGTTGATTTTATTTTCTTGAAAAACTTTCCTTGTAATAATCTTCTGTCAACTTAGATGGACTACTATTTTTTGAATGATGATTGGTAGATGATCACTTCACAATGACCCATCGGCCTAAGAATGGTTTAAGTAAACCTTAGTTTTTAGTAGTTCCTACTTCTATTAATCAAATCCATCCTTCACCTTTCCCTCCATGCGAGATTCCGAATTCATTCACTGAGCCCTATGTGATTCCACCCAAAAGAATTCGTGCACACCCATCACACAATGACTTTCCTTTAACTCAGGGATCACCTCCTTTAGATATTTTCAAAAAAGATCTGATGAGGAAGTTGGATAAGGTGTTTCTTTCTTCTATTAGCCCTATTCGATCTCTATGTAGTCACCACACCTTCAAGGAGGATATCTCCTTGGGGTCTATATGACTCTTTTGGACTTACAAGTAGATGTGACTAGTCCTTCTGATGGTGAGGACACTTTCTTAGGCAAGGATAATGGGTATATTTCCAAAGTTCTTTTTGTAGAAATCCCAAGACTACCTGACTCAGTCTTTCCTGAACCATCCCTACCACTTCCACCACAACTTCCTTCTAAGATGAGTGGGCTTGAATTTGGTTGTTTGGTCAGGATGCCTATGTGGGAAATTTTATCTTACATGATGTCTTGGATGATCACCATGACACAAGTTAGATAATTTACAACAATGGGTCTATATCTCTTTCTAGGGAAGTGGCCATCCTTCTATGCAGCTCCCTTCCTTGCTAACTGTCTATTCATAAACTATCTGGAAGCTCCCACTATTCTGACACTCTTAGAAAAACTCAAGTTACAGAAAACAAGAGTTGTCCTTATACTTTTTCACTTCAGAGGCTTATGGCTCATCTGTGACTTTGATCTGAATAAGCGCTAGTACCCTGTTCAATACTTGTATGGCCAACCTTCAAAATACAAATATGCTTTTTAAAGACCCTACTATCGACAAGAATCCCCGTATCCCTATCTGACTTCAAAATGGGTCATTCTCTAGATCTCTTATTATCATCCTAATTAGACCAATTATTTGATCAAACTTCTTTTCCATCAGCACAATTAGGGTAAAGATGATTGTGCTTTCATTGTCCTACGAGTTATGGATGCTCTTAATCGCAATATTTCTATTGCAAACTTATATCCCAACAGGTTTTCTCCTCTTTGAGGATGCTACACCATAGAAGTCATCCATGACCGGTGTTTCTTTCAAGATCCAGAGTTTCCATATAATTTACAGGATCTTTACCCATTGATTTTGTGGCCTATGAATACACCCTTCCACACAATTTTACAATGGGAAGAAGCATCCAAAATTATATCATGCCATCCCCTATGAATAGAAATCCTCCAGTTACTATTACAACTACTACCAAGGCTCGTGAAGCTTCATATATATTGAACTTTCTTGATGAACCTAAACCCTTTCCCATTTACAGTCTAGTAGTATATATTGAACCCAGTTTTGAAAATTCCAATAGAAGTTCCTGCTATGAACTTTCATATACTCAGCTATTGACACTTATGAAGCATTTCTAGGAGGGAAACAATTCTTTTATTTTTAGTAAATATGACTTATATGTTATGGGAGATGATCTTATTGAAACTCTCCAGACCAGGGATTATTTATCTCATGGCCCAATAGTTGCTTATCAATTTTTTATCATCCAAAACATGGATGATTCCTGCATGGATGGTTCAGACCTCAAAATAGATCTTTCTAAGAGATCTGATTCTGGTGAAAAGGCACTGCTCATTCAACATCTATAAGCAGCAATTCCTCGATATAATTTCTTGCCCTTGCTCCATGATAATCATTGGGATTTACTGGTTATCTTTACTCATAAACAAAAAGTCATATTCTATAAAAGACGTGACACCACATTCGACATCTAATGACCTAGCTATCATGTTCTAGTTTGAAGGAGCATGAACATAATGATGATGCTTGTGCCAAAGAACTCATTCCCCTGATCCATCAACATGGCTACAATTATCCTTCTTTAGAACTAAAGAAATGTAAGCTTCCATGATTATGTCATTGCTTCCCTCAACAACGTCGTGCCTCCAATGACTACAGATTCTAAATCTTGCATAGGATGTATAGCATTGGAGTCCTTCACACTACAGTTGAAGAAACCCACAAGTCTCTATGGCAATTATGTTATGATGCTTCTGGAATCTCCCTCGACCACTGTTGACCTCTGTTGAACATCTCATGTGTTTACATTTTTCATTTTTCTTTTTCACACTCTAAGGATAGTGTCTGTCGTAAGTTTGGGGGGTGTAATCCCATGATATAGATATTCATAGTATCACACCAAACTTCATTTTCTTCCTTTTAGCCGTTTTCTCACTTTTTCTTAGTTTCATCAACTTTTTGACAATTTTCTTCTACAAACTCATAAAGATGCAGATGATGGAAAACTCCCTCTACCAAGAATCTGGTTTGTTTTCAAACTATACCGTTTGCAAATCAATCACATGATAACATAGGAAGATCTTTTCTTTACTGATGTTGTTTTTATGCTTTTGTCTTACCAAAACATTAATTCCTCATTTTGATTTTAACCTCAAGACATCATAAAAAGATTCTTACCAAAAATATCTTGTTAATACAAAATCATTTTTACTCTCAAAAGAATATTCTAACAGAAAGAAGAAATCACTAACTTGTTCCTCATCCCATCTTTTATTGTATGCAGAATCCCCAAAATAGTGAGGAGTGAAAAGAATCAGAGATTTGTGCCATGTTGTTGAAGAGCTATTAAAAATGGTGTATTGTTGTGCTCATGAACACAAGTATGTCGATTTTATTGAACTCTAAGACGAAAACCACAAACCCAATTCCAATGGTGTTCATTGAAGGTATTGCAATCCAGGGCGGTGATACTTAGGATGTGCAATCACTGCTCTAAAACCAACTGGCTTGGAATGCAAGGATCACTTGCCCATTTAACGAGCCTATGCTAGAATGACCCAAAAAGAAGGGATACCCATAAGCCTTTTTTTCCTACCCATTCCTTCCAATTACAAAATCTTGACGAGAGTGAAAGCTACTTTGAAAAGCGAGATATGCCAAAGATAATATTATGACCCAAAAAAATTAAGAAACAATCAAAGAAAGAATCTTTGGACTCGTGATGTTCTTGTTTAGTTGGGTCATTTTATAAAAAAGTGAATGGTTTTGATAAGAGGTCAATATAAAGTTTTCTTTTAGTAAATTATATATTCTTCTTACTTGATTTCATTACATAATTATTCCATTATCTTGAGGACAAGCTAAATTCTTAGTTTTGGGGAGTTGATAACATCAGTTTTGATGCATTCATGCCTTGTTCATAAATAAAGGTACCTACTTTAGTGATTAAAATGTCTGATCTTGTGTATTTTATCTCCAATCTACCAAATTTCGAGTTTTTATTAAGTTTTATTGGAATTTGAAGGAATTCGGTGCAAAATCACCAAGATTGATGGCTTAAACCATCAATGCTCAAAGGTGATCATTAAAGCACTAAAGATTCACATTGATCATTGAACTATATAGTCGAGATTTGACCCCTTCCTCAAAAGCTTGACAAACCCATCGAGCTCCACCCTATCGAGCAAGAGGACCATTATAATCATTGAGATATCATCAATAGTTCCCTGTGAGCTTTCATCGACAAACTCAACTCATCATCATTTATGTCGATAAATTCCCATCATTTTCAAATTCGTCGATAGAACAGTCATCGATGCCTTCTTTGATGGATCATATGTTGACCATCATGTCGACAGACCATATGTTATGGAACCAATTCTTACCCCAATCCCAATCCCACTGCCTAGACAGTGGTAAAGAGATTGAAGTGCCTATCCCTGAGTGGCCGGACAGGATCTAACGCACAGGCATATACAATAAGAATAATAACTCAAAAACAAGATATTTAAAGAACAAACTAACCCAATTGTGAGATATTGCCGATATCCTTGTCATAAGAGTATATGAAGTGCGGAAGCAATCTAGTCAATGTTCCATTTATTTTACCTAAAATAAAAAAAGTTGAGACACAATCATGCAATTGCACGGTACACTATCAAAATCAAGTAAAACAGTTTATAGCAAAAGTATACTTGGAAGGACTTATGTTCAAAAGTATAACAAGCAATTTCCAAAACCAAAAGTCATTCGACAAGTTATATATTTCAATCAATTCAATTTTTATTATGAATTCCCATTATGCTATAACTGAGAAGCATGCTTATATATTTTGTGTGACTTTGTCAGCCCAACACGATGGGGGAGGTCACCAGACTCCTCTCCATATGAGGTAGGAGGCCAATGTACAAGTCCCACCTCCGAATGAGGGGGGTCGCTTGCACTCAATATCAACATTATCAGCATTATCAACATCATCATCATCATCATCATCAATATATGGTCAGTCATAGTGGGCATTATCATTTATGTTCTCATGTTTTTTTTTCGAAGTATAATATAGGGAAAAACATAAGACTAATCATAGGGAACAGTATCTCAAACAAGTATATAGCCAAGTATACGGTTAAGAGATACATAAAAAGTATATTCAATACAATAAAGGAGGAGATATAATAGCATACATTTCACCGAAGACTGAGAGTAAGATCAACAAGTAATAGGTAGACCCTTTGAGTCAGATCCTAAATCACAATGTTTGGATTAAGGGTCAGGATCATGATATTTGGAGATCATGTTTGAATATTCAAGATTAGGGTTACATTTTTCCTATGTCAAACTTAGGGTTGGGTCATTCAATTATAATCAACCAATATTTCAACATGTCCAACATTATTTTAGGTGTTAAGAATTTTTGAGTGTGAAGGACTTACCTAGGTTTTCTTAGATCATATGTGTTAACCCTAATTTATGATCATTATCCAAGTCATCATCACATTTCTAGATCATCATCATGATACTTAGAATCATTGGTGTTCAAGATTAGACCAAGTTTCGATTAATATAAGGAGTAAGTCAGAGATCAAGTATTAGGTTAATAGATCAAAATATGCCACAAGATTTAGATCAATCATATTATCAAGATATCATCAAATATATCTTCAAGGAATATGATTCATATTCAAAAGCGATTAATCTGAGGGCTGACTAGGGCCGCCTAGGGCTTCCGCTCTGCAGTTGGCGATCCGGAGGAGTTGCTGCCTGGGGGGAGGGACGACATTTGGGCCATCCAGGGGTCGATGTCTTCCTCCCCTGGTACCTCTGACAACCTACTTTCTTCCCTCTCTCCTCCCTTCTCTTCCTGATCTCACCTGTGAGGATTTCCCAGTGGGATCCTGGAGTAGAGAGAAGACCGTGGTGAAGGCAGCTATGATGTGTGCGACGCCAAAAGAGAGGCAGTGGAGGTTTGGGGCTCCGTCTCTGATCGTCCTCCATTACCTCTCTTTAGATCTGTGGGTGGTCCATCTCCTACTTGAAAAGGGGTAGAGATGAAGGCAGGGAATGGATAGGTGGATCTCGATGAGGCTTGGAATTTGGTTAAAAGAGGCGACATCAGTCTTTCACTATCCATTCGGTTCAAGAGTGACCGGTGGAGGGAGTCGTCCCCAACCTGATTAGCCTTCGGGTGGTTCCCTTGCTTCTGGTAATACCCCCCTTCTGTCCTCTCTTCTTTTCTCTCGTATTCTGGTGGATGGCAACCATAGACCACAGGTGCTCACGCAGAGGTGAGTCTCTCGTCCTACTGTGGCGGTTAGGTCTGAGCGATGTTTGGGCGTCATATGGCTGCTGCTGTGAAGATTGGTGCTGCTTTGGGTGCTATTCCCAGATGGCTGTCTATGGTGGCACTAACAAGGCGGCGGCCCCATCTCAGATGAAGGTCGGCTCCGCCCAAGCCCCGGCTGCTAGGCTTCTGGTTCCCTTCACGGGGATTCCAACGCCACCTGGAGCCTAGCCAGCCTTTGAGAGCTTTCTGCTCCCGACGACTGGTTGGGTTCCTGCTCTGGCACCGGGGGAGTCCGACTTGCAAAGGGAGTTCTTCCGTCATCTACGACGAGGAGGATATCCTGGCGGGCATCGCATGATGGAGCTTCAGTGTGGTGCTTAGAGCTTCTTATGCGGCTGGGGTTAAGGGGAGATAGATGCTTCTTTTCTCCTCTTTGGCCTCCTGTGGCCCTGCGGTTGTGAGAGAGTAAGGAGCACCCTACAGGTGTTCGATGTTTGGCTGTTGTGCGAACAGTAGCCACATGTTCTGGTTTGCAAGCCTGGATGATGCTTTTCAGTGATCTCTTGAAGGTCTGTGAAGCAGTTCGAGAAGGAGATAGGAGTGGCAGGCTTGTTTTCCTCAAACAATGGATAGGAGTTTATCTCTAGTCTATCCTGCAACTGTTTTTTTGTCGGTTCGCTTCTTAGAGGCATACGCCTATTCAAAAGTTCTGAAGATGCTTTGATTTGATCCGTGAGCATGGATATGAAGCCTTTCTTGAATCCTTCTTTCAGGGTTTGGTTGTAATGCATAAGGAGACAAGAAGGTTCTCATGCCCCTGTTTATGGGTCTGTTATCGTTGCCATTGATGGCTTTTGTTTTGGAGTTTGTAGCTTGGAAGCCCTGGGATTAGGAAGGAGGACCTAGACGATTGCTTTGGTGTGTTTTTCTAGCTAGTCTTCTAGCCTACGTCTGGTTCTTGAGGCTAGGGTTCACATTTTGAAGGTGGTGTTATTGATAGTTGTTTCCATGGCTTCATGTTAACATGACTAATGTTATTAGGTTGGTTAGTATAGGATAGCCTAGCTTTCATGTTCATTTTCCTTTTCTTGTCTGAGAGGTCCACTTGTTGGACCTTGGCCTCCCTGGATTCTATCCTGGTTGTATGGGGCACATTGTCTTGTACCTAAAGTTTTGGACTCATTAATAGCAACACATTTTTTTGCCGACAAAAAAAAAGTGATTAATCCTGCAAGATTAGATCTAGTCTAGCCAAGCATGATTTAGTGTCTCAAGATAATGATCAGAGTCAAGATATAAGGTTTCCAAATTCTAATCATAACATTGATTCATTTAGACCAATTAACTAAGCAAGAGATCCAAATTTAGGTATATTGTGAGAATAGTTTCGAATCATATTTTAAAAGTATTTTTAATAGATTCCTTGGGTTTTTCTAATAAAGATTGACTATTTATTTGTAATTTTTGGATCTTGGAATCAAGAGTTATCATTTTTGCAAGAACTATTCATTTATTGGATTTTTCAAGCAGAGAGGAGATAATTAACATGAAAAGATAAAAACCAAGGGTAAAACATTTGCCGTCGATCCGCCGGTCAATCACTGACCAAGGCCACAATCTTGTGGCTCAGAGAAGCTTTCTCTAGGTCACGTGTGCGAGAGGGGAAGCTAAGCGTGCTAATCCAGTGTTGTTGGATCATGTTTATCCTTTGACCGTGGACTAAGATCAAAGGTAGGGAAACGTTTCCCCTGGCTCGACTGCCCACACGCCTGGCAAGGTGGCGCCGCAGAGGAGCAGTGGCCGGAAAAAGGAGGAGCATGAGCAGGGGAGTGGGAGAGTGGAGGAAAATGTGCCACTCGGGATCGTGAGGTTGAAATGAAGTTAGGGGTGGGATTTTTATAGGTGATCGGGGCTGGGTTTTAGGGTTTCAAGAGGTCACCACACCCATGGCAGTGACTGTGAGAGAGGGCTCTCAAATGCTCTCAAAATAGGTCTATTCGAGGGGGAAAAAGGGCTAGATGAGTGTGGGAGAGTGAGGTGGAGATTTCCATCCATTTTGATTTTCAAATTATGTTCAATTTGAGGTCAAGTGCCCGCTCTGTCTCACAGTTGTCTTCCCTACTGATTGCGGGAGGTAGGGGATAGGTTGTCGATCGTTTGATCCGACCGGGATCTGCGTGCCTCAGATCCAAGGGCTGGGGTTTGTCCCCCAAGCGAGCCCTGGATTGCGAGGTTGGTCTGGACTAGTTCATTGAGAAAAGAAGGGGCATTTCCCCGATTCACAGCTTTATGGCTGAGTCAGGCCGGGCGACTACTAGGTCAAGCCCAGTAAACAAGAAAAAGGAAATAAAGAGGTTATTTGGGGTTAAAAGGGGAGCAAAACTTAGAAAACTCCTATAAAATCATAGGAGGGTCCAAATGACCTCAAATTTGGATCAATGATTCATTATAGGGTCTACAACATGTGTAAAACATTCCAAATTAAAATGATCACATATGATTAAGAATTTAATCAAAGTATTAAAGGAGTATAACAAAGTTAGGGTTTTCTACCCATTAATTTCAAGAAATCATAGTAATTGTTAGGAACGTCCGATTGCAATGGAATTTGGACCATAGCTTCACAAAAATGTGGAGAGTATTTAGAAAACGTTTTAGAACCATATGATGAAGTTTGATTGACCAATTTGATTCTTTGGACAAAGTGATGATTGAATCCAATTTGTGGTGCTATAATGTGTATAAAAACTACATTGATCACCATATTTTGTATTTGAGTATCAATATTGATTTAGAGGCCAAGAAAAATATATTGGGGTCCAGAGTGAAAATAATGAGGGTAAAAGAGTAAGTAATTCATTATTATGTTAAAATCCACTTTGTCACACCATCCTATTGATCCTAAAGATCGACACCTCTAACAATCGATGAAGACCTGTCAGGAAATCACCTCATAAACTCTCAATATTGATAGAAGGAAGACCAAGAGTCCAAGCCATGTGGACCAATCAAGAGTTGACAAAGCATAAGTTAAAATCTATAAATAGGCCCCCAAGGCATCACTTCAAGACAACTTATATATTTTGGAGTCAACAAGTTGAAAGGTTGCCACGAAGTTCAGAGCCCAAGACTAGAGCCATCGACTAGGCTAGATCTATTGATATAGCTAGTCATCAACCTCTACAATTGTGACTCAATCCACTTCCATCGACAGATCAATCAATCTTCTTGCACTAAGCCTTGATATGAAGAGAGAACAAAGACATCGACAACTAGCTATTGACCTCAATATTTGATTAGACGAAAGGGGTTGGTAGATTGTTCTCTCAATCTACCTTTGTATCGACTTCTTTCCTCTCTTTTCTTTATCATGACTTTATCAAGCTATAATCTATCCCTTTTATGTGACATGAGTGGATAAACTCTATATCTTGGGTTGGTAGTAGCGATCAGGCCCTCCCAACCATGTCATTGTTCATTCTTCTATTTTATGACATATGTTCTTACAAGTTTTGTTCCTATACTCTTTTTTTACTACATGATGGATGCATATTCATCTTAATCTTAGTCTCCATTTTTGGCCCAGTTTTGCACTAAAAGCTCTCATATACCCCCTAAATATGCTCATATACAATTTTACTAAGTTTTAGATGGTTATTTAGAGTTTTGATCCAATCCATTCATCTCCATTGCAGGAATAAGCATCGCACTATGTGCACAAGTGTAGGAGGTGATGGCCAATTCCTTCATTAGAAAGCATCCTCATTCTCTAGGGGATTCATCGACGCATGCACATTGACCCATAGCAATAGCCCCCCCGGGTGGGTTTGTTACATGATGTCATGACCACGACCAAGGAGGAAATTCCGTGACTGTGAACAAGAAGAAGTGACTAATACTCCTCGACCGAGGCAAGACACCTTGATCGAGGAAAGACACCTCGACCGAGGCACATCACCTCGACCAAAGCCCACACCAACATGACCTCGACCGCGACCTTGACTGTAGAGTTAAGTTAGTGCTCACCTCGACCATGGCTTTAAGTCGGTAATATGCACCTATAAATAGACAACCCACTCATTCATTTGGGGCATCTCTTCCATGCCACAATGCCGACAGGCTGCCATTCTGTGCCCAGCTTAGGAAGAAGATCTCCACCACCAAAGACTACCTCTGTGGTGTCCTTGCTACTCTTCCATCTCCAGTCCATCAACATGTATCTCCTAGCCACAAAAGTGGTGGAATTTCAGATTTGTAGCACCTTCATCCATCAGCCATCTATCACTCCACCTCCGATGAGCAAGAGCACAAGAAGAGAAGGAAGAAGGAGAGAGAAGACCATCCTCGTCCGTCTTGGTGTTCTTCCCCTCGTCGTCTAGATCTGCCCCACCATCATGTAGAAGACCATTTCTCCACCGAGCATCGACCATCTTCTTCACCATGACCGTGGAAGATTCTTCCCTCTCTCTTGTTCTTTTTGTTTCCATCATGAGGAGCAAGTAGTCTTTTTCGTTGGGGTGCGGGGACTAACCCCGCTGCCTGTTCTTACATGTTCATCTTATAACATTCCATGGCTTATATATAACTTTCCATTTCATTGTTAATCATTTAATGCATGCTTTGTGCATTGATCACCTCCCTTGCATGATCTATTATATTCATTTGTTGTGAGAACTTCAATACTTATGATTTGAATATCGATTAACATGGTTGATGCTCGGACATGAACTTTTGAAGGGATATCTCTGGAGTAGTAAGTGTGTGACTCATGGGTGACAAGACATCGAGCCCATGGAGATGCTTATGCAAATTGTACTTCCCAACAAATGGTTTGCTACTCCATTTGGATAGTTGTATCTTGCGTGGATAGGTTTTGGATGTGTTTGCATGTGTAGTGGTGGTGAAACTTGATTCCACCCCAGTGATTACCACCATTAAAACTCAGTTTTAATCCCACTCTTTTACTTTCCTTGGAATTAGTTTAACTAAACCCAAATCAACTCCCGTTCTAAATATTAGTCTTAGTCGACCCAGATTCAACTAACAAGATTCTTAAAAAATTTGTCCCATGGGATTTGATCCTTAACTATACTGTGATAAGACCCGTCCTCTTGCGAGTAGTACTATTGCACAAGGTTTTGGTAAAAACTTAGGGATTTCAGCCCTAAGTGAGATTGTTAGTGCAGTAAAACCACATCACTACGTCACTTGATGATTAGATACCATCTTTTGACGTTTGATATGGATATTATTAGACATAATGATTTCATTTATATTTGTGGTATAGATTAGTAATTAGACACGAGAGTGAGGAGTTACTACAACAAAAGTCATATGATTACTGTTGATTCTTTGGTTGTTACCTCAAGAGACAGAAACTCTTTTGAATAAAAATATACCCAGATCTTGAGAGGAGTGGTTACCGTTTATGACTATTTGTAATTTTTTTTAACAATAAATATAAATTAGAAGTGAAGGTTTTGCATGTTCGTGGTTGGTCTATTTGGTGAAACCCAAACCAAGTTTCTTGTTTTATTATTTCACAATTTATTTTTATCTCATTTCTTTGGTTTTCTATAACTTAGATTTATTGCTGGATTACATTAATTAATTCCTTAATTGGGACACCAAATTCAATTATTTGATTCGATCAAACTAAGCTAAGACCATTTATTTTTATTCTATTATTCTCCTTGTACCTGTTTTTGACCCTGGTCTACTATGATAGACTCTATATTCATTTGCAAACGTCTCTTATAGTTGCGTATAAATTTAAAGTCTGATATTTTTGACTGAACAATCGTGTTTGCACTTTTGAGTCATGAAAAAGAGTAATCATTATGTCAAAAAAAATATTACCAATGATGTAGATGTAATGAACCGATTTTGATAGACATGGTTGATGGGATGTTGGATAGTTGTGGGGTAAATCTTACTAATCCACATTCCTTATTTGGAAACATCGTGCATGATGTTGAGAGACCGTTATAATTAGATTCTACTGAGTTTATGAAGATGAGCACTATGTTCAGATTGCATACTCTAAAAGATAACAATACGTGGAGTGATAAAAGCTTCATGTCTCTATTGTCTTTGTTGAAAGAAATTCTTCTTGAAGGTAACAATCTTCCAATCTCAACATATAAATTAAAAAAATGTTGTGCCCAATGGGAACATAGGATAAGAAGATACATGCAATCCCAAATGACTATGTGTTATTTCAAAAGGACTATATCAATTTGAAAGATTGTCCAAAATGTGGGGTGTGAAGGTACAAAATGACGACCTCAGGTAACTGCAAGACTGGCTCTCCTGCTAAGGTGATGTGTACGTATCTATCTATAATATCATAGTTTTAATGCTTATTTACCAATACCATGGATGCACATAATTTATCTTGGCATGCGAAGGTAAAGAAAAACAATGATGGGATCTTGCGACATATGTTTGATTCCTCTCAATGGAAGAAAATTGATTTATTGTATATTGAATTTGGTGAAGAAGTTAGGAAACTAATACTTGGGATTTGTGTCGATGGGAATAAACCATATGACACATGATGTGGCCAACATAGCGGTCACAAAACTATTCTTACCCTAATCCCAATCCCATTTCTGGGGTAGGAAGTGTTATGGGGATTGGAGCGCACATCTCTTAGTGGCCCAAAAATCACACACACATGATATGAAAAAAGAAATAGCATTTAATTTATTGCTAAGAACTATGGATTATATTACATCAGGGACCCAACAAAAACAAGAAAGAAAGTATTACAAGATAAGAATATACAACTAGATACTACATTCACTTTACATATAATCCCATGTGAAGAGCATTCTTTATTCTAGCATATATTGGCAAGATTATAGTAGATCATCTTTAACAAGTCCTCAAGTATTCATTCCTAAAATTAGGTAATTCAAGACCCAATAAATGAAATTGCATTGATACAATTTTAAACGAGCAATATTGAAAAATTGAAAACATTTATAGTAAAATATGGTACTTGGCAGGATTTATAAGCAAAATAATCAACAAGCGATTTCAAAATAGTATTTATTTGACATCATTTTATTACGAGTTTTCCCATTATACTTATACTGACAACCATGCTTATATACACACACACATATATATATTTGTATATATATGTATATATATATATATATATATATATATCTCTGTTAACCCAATGAGATGAGGGGAAATGATCTAGCTCCATTTCTCCAATCAAAGGAGAACATCACCATTTAGTACAAGTTCCACCCTAAGAGGTGAGGAGTTCTCTTACACCCAACATCATCATCATTATCATCATAATTTGGGCGTCATAACGGGCATATCATTTTTATTCAAGGTTTTCCAAGAGTATATATATATACAAAACAAAAGACTCAGTAGGGAATGTTGTATCCCAAACAAATACATAGCCAATATAATCAAATGAGTGTACATACAAGTATCATTCAATACCACTAGTTTCTTTAAGGAGGAATAAATATAAAAGTGTACGTCTTTCAGAGTCAATTAGATTATTAGAAGTATCCAAATCAACAAGCTTATAGAGTATAAGATCTTGGTACAAATAAGAACAATAATGTATCAATATATAGTTCATTTCTCTAATGATCTACTAGGGCATTCATTCATGTATTATTTTTCTCAAAGAGTTTATTGCCCTTTATTCATTAAGAGTACTGATCTAGGGTCATATAATTGAGATCAGGGTCTACTATTTCGAATTAGTTCTGATCAGACGTAAACAAATATCAAGGATTGATGACAATAAATCATTTAGTTATTTTCATGTACAATCATGTCAAAAGTAGATTGGAATATGATCAATTATGCATAGTCATGTGATCAAGTCATCAATATAACATCAAATTATAATAGAATCATTGTGTGATCATATATCATGTAAATCATGCTTTTCACAAAATTAGGGTTTGAAACATTAATGAAAAACCCTAATTAAGATAATAAGAAGGAGATAATTATCATCATGAAACTATTCTATAACAGTGAAAAATATTGGTTCCATAATATTCTAGATATTTTTTTAAGAATAAAGATACTTTGTGGGAATTTTTATGGTAATCGAGCTATTTACTAGGTAGTTTACAAAACTGACCAATAGGAAAAGGGTGAAAACGCAAAAATGAAAATAAAAAAGGAACTCACCAGCCATCTTCCCACATTAATGGAGGTATCCGGACCAGTGGATCCTCTTGTCCTACCTGACCTGTAAGCTAGGCTTCACTTAGAGGGGGTTTCTTGAGAAGTTAAAAGGGAAAAAATGCCAATGTTTGTGATATTAACTGTGTTACACAATAGGGGCATATGAGTAAGATTCGACACTTGAATGACCAGATTAACATGATCTTTACTCACACCATTGTAGCGTCAAGAAGAAGAAAAAAGGAAGAAGAAACCGTGACATGTGAATGCAACACAGAGTCCTACAAAGGCACCTCGAAAAGTCGTTCATTTCGTGGAGTTACGACAAGATCAAGAAGTCATTTTGTGGTCGGAGACAACAAGCAATGTTGGAGAGGATGTACTAAAAAGTAGGTATAAAGTGAGAAGTAAATTGAGAAGCATACCACATGTAGGGAAGAACTTGGGGTATCAGTAGGCTCCTCAGTCTGTGAGGAGTCATATGATGCCTTAAACTCCAACACAGAGGCACAAAATGACTCTTGTCGGTGCGAACACATGCAGTTTAGGAGGTGTGTTGATGATGGGGCGTTGTGGACCTTTGAGTCACCTCATTAGGGTCTAAGAAGCTTTGTCAAGATCTTTTGATGGTGGTAGAGAGATTAGCTAAAAGAAGAGGTCTGATGGAAAGAGAGGGCCTCTTCTGAAGTAGGAGGATGCAAGTAGAGAGAGTGGAGGAGTCGAGAGGTAATGACAAGAAATTGATGCATCATTGTGACCAAAGAATGTGTGGCATAGCTATTGAAGTCTTTAAATAGGTGTATCGAGGTCTAGAGTTAGCTTCTTTGATGAGGGGTTGAGGTGTTCATGGTGTCACCAAGTTGGGCATTGATGAGATCCTGGTCCTTGAGTAGATTTCTAGGGATCATCAGAAAGAGGAGACAAATTCTGAATGCATTTTATTTGATGAGATGAGGACCAGAATATGGGATTCAAAATCTCACACTACTATGTGCATATCCCTCCACAAGTCACGGGAGGGGAGATGACCGATTCTCTATGGTCTTTCCCAGATTCGGGTCCAGGTCTAGGTGACAAGGCCCAATAAGATTAGGAAAATATGGAATTTGGGGATATTTTCTTCTTAAATTTAGAACTCTCAATCGAGACACCCAAAATTTAGGAAATTTTAGACACCATCGATTTAAAGTCTTCTAAAGGTATGGAAAAAGTTTGAGGTCCGTATATTAGTATTTGTTCCATGAATAAAATCAGTTGAGTAACAATATAGTTCAAGCTAGGTTTCCATGTCTCAAGGTGCATGCCATTAAATTTAGACATCACATCATCAATTTGGGTGTTAAAACATTAAAATAATCATAAGGTGACGAAGTTGTATAAATTTGAGCAACATTAGATAATTGTGGGGTATATATGTAATTTTCTCATTAAATGTGGAAAAAAATCCACTTCATCACATCCTACCCTCCTTAAAAAAGATTTTTCCCTCAAAATTCAAACAGTCAATCAATTGAGATTGGGGTTTCATCATATTTCATATAAACCAAATTGGTATCAACATGATTTCATAATCGAGAAATCAAGCATCAAGGTCATCACATAGTCTCATATTGTTCAAAATCATCACATCAATAAGAAATTGAGAGAGATCGTCCTATTGATCACAACATTTGGAGATATTAGAATTTAGGTCAAACACATAGAGCTCTTGAGTCAAGAGTACACCATGACTTTTAATCCCAATATATTAGGGTCCTAGATTTTACATTAGCCTAGGTGGGTGTATGCATACATGATCAAGAGTTTGTATTTAAATAATTCAAGACAAATTTCATAATTTCAACTTCATGATTTCATGCTCAAAATGAATTGAAGGTCCCACCCAAGACCAGACGAGAGCTAAGCCCTATGTCATAAACTGAGAGAGTCAACACATGCATCAATCAACATTTTTAAAATTTGGGATTATGGAAGTCATTAGCCATATGCCGAGGATGATCTCAAGACATAAATAGTGTGATCACAGGATTCATATCATTATTGATATTGAAAATCATGATTCAAAAGTTTGTTAATCAAGATCAAGAGTTGATATTTTTCAACATCAAAGGTCATAGGTAAAAATTGTAGAGATAGAGTTTACATTCCTATTATACACCATAGGGGTGATAATTCATCTATAGAAAACAATCGAGTAGTATTCGAGCAACATTTTTAATATTGCATTATCATGGTATTCAAGGTTGATGAATGATCTAGACCTAGGTCTTTCTAGGAAGTCAACCACAAGATATAGTCGACATTTTCATATTTCAAGATCATAATTAAATCACTATTCAAAATCAAGTATTAAGTATCAATAACATCATGGATTTAAACTATTAGAATTAGGTCAAGAAATCAAAATTGGATGAAAGGGGTTACCTTTCAAAACAATAAATGATCAATAAAATGAAAATTTATAGACAATCAAAATAGAGATGTAGCCTAGGTTAAGGGAGTCATGAGTGAACTACCACCCTAATCTAGAATATAAATCCACACTAGGGAAGACTAAAACAATGTGTCCAAAAAGGGAAAGTATTAATAATCACACAATATACCACAAGGTCATAAGGTCAAAATTTGAGATAATAGGGAAACCTTGTAAAATTTTGCAAAATAAGGGTCATAATTCCATTCTCATTCTTTCATGATTGAGGTAAATTGAGAAGTTAGAATAGGCATTCGAAGAGTCATATGATAATAGTGCAAGATTGAGATCCATATTCATCATATCAAGATTGAGATTTTAAAGAGGCATAATAATCAATATAGAATTTTTCTTTTTGTATCAAAGTCTTATGTCATAATTTTGAGAGACATAAGGCATAGTCATTTTATGGCATGATCACAAGATGTATCAAACAGAGGAAAAGTTTTCTTAACCATGTTAGAGGTTTAATAAAAAATAGGGAAACATAGACTTAATCAAATAGGGACCTCATCAACCATGAGGTATAAGGTATAAATGCTCCTTATTTCACCATATCAAGATTAACAATCATTTACCTCAAACATAAGAAGTTTGCAGTCTAGTTTTGTTGAAATCAAGTTTACATGATATGAGAGGCATACATGACTATTTGATTTCAAGATTAATTTCATTGATCAAAATCAAGTTTTTAAAATTAAGGTCAGATCATGGCATCATCATTTTAATCAAATTTTCATGTTTTTGAACGAATTTTAATTTCCCCCATATATAAGCTACGTATAATCAAGAAATCATGTGGTAAATAGTCATCATAGAGGAAACACATGAGGGGATTCGAAGACTAACTAATCATACTCTACTTGGGTGGTTTAGGTTAGTCCTCAAATAAGAGAAGAGACGCTCGAAGACTCTCTAAGGTAATGGGAAATCCTTCAATCCATTTCTATATCCACTAAGGCCTGGTGGAGAAGGGGGAATCTCAGCCACTGTGAAAATGGATTGGAGGAATTACTGCCAAAACCCCTTAATATTGTTTCTAGACACCTCAATTCACCATAGTGAACTTTAGGGATTCCTTCATTTAGACCTTAGAAATATTATTTCATAAATGCATAAGAAGTGTGCGGTCACTTTGATACCAAATGTCATCGAACTATTCTTACCCTAATCCCAATCCCACTGCCTGGGTAGACAGTGTTAAGGGGATTAGAGCGTGCATCTCTAGGTGGCCAGAAAATCACACACACATAATGTGAAAAAGAAAAACATTTCATTTATTGCAAAGAACTATGGACTCTATTACATTAGGGTCTTGAAGGCAACACTAAAATAAAAGATTACAACATAAGAAGGTACAACTCGATACTACATTCCCTTTACATATAATACCATATGATGAGCGTTATTTATTCTAACACACATTAACAACAGTTTAGTAGATCATTTTTATCAAGTCATCAAGTATTCAGTCCTAAAATCATGTAATTGAAGAGGTAATCAATGAGAATGCATCAATATGCCTTGATATGAGCAATATTGAACAATTAAAAACATTTGTAGCAAAATATTGTACTTGGGAGGACTTATAAGAAAAATAATCAACAAGAGAATTCAAAAAGTTATTTATCCGACATTATTTTAGTATGATTTTTAAAATTATTGTGACACTAAAAGGAATGCTTTTATATATGTATATATATATGTATATATATATGTATATGTATATATATACATATATATACATACATATATATACATACATATATACATATATATACATATATATTTATACACACATATATATATACACATATATATACTTACATATATATACACATATATATACTTACATATATATACATACATATATATACATATATATACATATATATACATACATACATATATATATATATATATATATATATATATATATGTATACATACATACATATATATAGATATATATATATATACATACATATATATGTATATATGTATGTATATATATATGTATATATATTTATAGGGGATTTATTTAATACCCGCGCGAGTAGCTACCCGCGCACCCTTCCTGATATTTTTTTTAATTATTTTTTCTCACAATTGTAGATGAGAATTGTATCTAGCTCCCAAAAAAATTCCATCCAAAAATAATATCATTTGCCCCCCCCCCAAAAAAAATAAAAAAACCTGTCCATATATTTACTGACTGTATATTTTCTGCGCAGTTACTTTTTTGGTCTTAGAGTTAATTTTGTATACCATATAGTTACTCTATTGATCTCGGAGTTACTCTTGGTTATTATATAGTTACTCTTTTGGATGGGTGGGTAGTGAAAAATTAGGCAACCCGCACGGGTATTAAAGATAAGCCCATATATATATATATATATATATATATATATATATATATATATATATATATATATATATATATATATATATATATATATGGCCCATATTTATTGCCTGCACGGGTAGCTACCCGCCCACCCTTCCGAACACTTTTTTTTCAAAAAAAATTTTGCAATTGTAGAGGACTATTTTGTCTAGCTCTCCAAAAAATTTTAGCCAAAATTAATATCATTTGCCCCTCCAAAATCAAAAAACCTGTCCTTATATATATATGTTGTATATTTTGTAGATAGTTACTTTTTTGGCCAGCAGACTTACTTTTTTGACACCATAGTTGCTTTTTTTTACAGCAGAGTTACTTTCTTAGGTAGGAGAGTTACTTTTTTGGCTGCAGGGTAGCGAAAATCCATGCTACCCGCGTGGGAAATGAATGAACACCCATATATATATATATATATATATATATATATATATATATATATATATATATGGCATCATCACCAAAATGAGACGAGGGAGTTCACCTAGCTCCATCTCTCCAATCAAAGGAGAATGTCACCATTTTGTACAACTTCCACCCTCCAATGTGAGGATGTCACTTGTACCCAACCTCATCATCAGTATCATCATCATACTCATAATTTAGGCAGTCATAATGGGCATATCATTTATATTCAAGGTTTTCCAAGAGTATATATACAAATCAAAAGACTATTTTATAGGGAACCTTGTAGCTTAAACAAATACATAAACAATGTTTTCAAATGAGGGTACATACCAGTATCATTCAATACCACTATTCTGTTCAAGGAGGAATGAATATAAAATTGTACCTCTTTTAGAGTCAATCAGATTGTTATAAATATCCAAATCAACAAGCTTATAGAGTATAAGATCCTAGTACAAATGAGAACAACAATGTATCAATATATAGTTCATTATCTAATGACCAACTAGGGCATTAATCCATGTAATATTATTCTCAAAGTGTTTATTTCGCTTAAGTTGTTAAAAGTAATGGTCCAATGTCATATGATTATGATTAGGGTCTTTTATTTCATATTAGGTCTGATCTGATGTACAAAAATATCAAGGATTGATGATAATAAATCATTTAGTCATTTTCATGTACAATCCTGTCAAGAGTAGATTGGAATGTGATCATGTATTCATAGTCATATGATCAAGTCATCAATATAACATTAGTGTATAACAATGTCATTGTGTGATCATATATCATGCAAATTGGGCTTTTCGCAAGATTAGGGTTTGAAACATTAATGGAAAACCTTAAATAAGATAATAAAAAGGAGATAATTATCATCATGAAACCATACTATAACATGGAAAAACATTGGTTCCATAATATTATAGACATTTTTCTAAGAATTAAGATACTTTGTGGGCATTATTCTGATAATCGATCTATTTACTATCTAATTTACTAAATTGACCAATAGGAAAAAGGTCGGAACACAAAAATGAAAATAAAACAGAACTCGCCATCCAACTTTGCATATTAGGGGAGTGATATAGATCAATAGATCCTCCTTCCTAACCCACGAGCCAGGCTTGTCTCATAGGGAATGAGTGAGGAGTTAAAAGGGAAAAAATGGCCATGTTAATGATATTAACTATGTTACACAACATGGGCATATCAGTAAGACTCGACCCTTGAACGTTCTGACTAATAGGAACTTTACTCGTGCCATTTTAGTGTCAAGTAGAAGAAAGAAGGAAGAAGAAACTAGGGCATGTGAATGCAAAATGGAGTCTTGCAAAGGATCCTACAAATGTTGGTCACTTTGTGGAGTTACAGAGAGGTCAAAATGTCATTTCATGGCTGGACACGACAAGCAATGCCAGAGAGGATGTACTGAAAGTAGGTCTATTGTGAGAAGTGGATTGAGAAGAATACTAGGTGCAAGGGAGAACTGGGTGTATCGTTAGGCTCTCCTCAATCTAAGAGGAGTATCTTGATGCTTTCAACTCCAACACAGAGGTACAAGATGACTCCTGCCGGTGCACATATAGGTGTTTTAGGAGGTGTGTTGGCGATGGGGCATTGTTGACCTTTGAGACACCTCGTGAGCTTCTAGGAAGATACATCATGATCTTCTAATGGTGGTGGAGTGATTAATTGAGAGAAGAGGTCCATTGGAGAGAGAGGGGCTCTCCTGAAGTAGGAGGGCGTAATGAGAGCTGGGTGGAGGAGTTGAGAGGTAATGGAAGAAATTGATGCATTGTTGAGACAAAAGGATGTGTGGTGGAGCTATTGAAGTCTTTAAATAGGTGTATCGAGGTCTACGATTATCTTTTATGATGAGGGTTCAATGTTTTCATGGTGTCTCCAAGTTGAGATTTTACAAGATCCCGATCCTTAGGTAGATCTCTAGGGATCGCTGAAAAGAGGAGAGAAAGATAAGGTGAGGATCAGAAGAGAGGGTGAGTGGAGGATTTAAAATCATGTGCTACTATGTGTGAATCCCTTAACAAGGGATGGATGGGGGTGACGACTGACTCTCTATGATCCTTCCCAAATCTGGGTCTTGGTAGAAGGGCCCAATAAGATTCAGAAAAATGGATTTTGGGCATATTTTCTTCATAAATTCATAACTCACAAATAAGACACCCAAAAATTATGAAATTTTAGACATTGCTGGTTCAAAGTCTTATAAAGGTATGCAAAAAGAATGAGGTCCAAATGGTAATATTTGGTCCACGAATAAAATCATTTGAGTAACAATATAGTTCAAGCTAGGTTTTCATGTCACAAGGTGAACGCCATTTAGTTTAGACATTACATCATCAATTTAGACATCATCTATTATAAGTGTTATATACAAACTACCTCACTGGTTGTGTATGAAAAATAAGTATTTCATTTGATCCATTATGATATCCGGCTTCAAACAACATGGCAATGATATTGATGTTTTTTATCCTCTAATTGATGACTTAAACAAAGTTTGGGGATAACTTGTGATGACCTATGATGCTTTGCATAGAGAGACATTTTGTTTGCGTACTATGTTGTTGCGCATATAATTAATGACTTTGAAGATATGGGGATTTACCTACATACAACACAAAGGGATCCAAAGCATGCCCAACATGTGAGGAGAACACTAATCGAATACAATTAAAGCACGAAAGAAAGACTACATTATATTGGTCATCAAAGGTTTCTTCTAAAAGGGCATCCTTACCAAAGGTTGTGCAGAGCATTCCATGGTTCAACTAAAGAATGAAGTGCCCCTAAACTATATCAGGGGAGGTTGTTTATCAAAGAGTAAGAGACTTTTCCAATGCATTTGGTAAGAGATCATAATGTATCATTCCCACACAGAGTGACACTATTTATTCAACAAGAGGTCAATATCATATGATCTTATTTATTGGAATTCTTTGGTAGTTAGACATTATCTCTATGTCATGCATGTTGAGAAAAATGTTTGTGATAATGTCTTTGGTAGTATGTTGAATATGCAAGGTAAGACTATATATGATATAGAATACAGAATGGACCTAGGTGAAATGGGTATAAGGAACAAAGATACCAAGAAATTAGTAGTGATAAAAAACTGTATTTACCTCATGCTTGTTACACATTGTCTAGACAAGATAAGATAAATTTTTGTGAGTGATTGCTTAATGTTAAGTTACCATAGATAAGATATGCAATCTTTCAATATCTGAAGATTGCATTCAATGTAGGATCAGAAGATGAAAGGTCTTAAATCTCATGATTTTCACACTCTGATGTGACAACTATTGTATGTAGCTATTTGATTTATACTACTCAAGCATGTAACATTTGTAGTTCCCTAGTTTTGTTTCTTCTTCAACACTCTATGAAGAAAATGTATTGATCCTGAGAATCTTCATAAGTTGCAAAGAGAAGTGGTCATTACCTTGTACCATCTTGAGATGTATTTTACTCCTTCATTCTTTGACATCATGGTACATTTTGTTTTCCATTTGACTAGGGAAGTGAAAATGTTGGGTCTAATTTTTTTGCATTGAATGTATCCATTTGAATGGTACATGATTGATTTTAAAGGTGATGTTCAAAACCATTATCGACTTGAAGGGATCATTAGTGATGTTTATGTGGATAGGGAGGTTATAGACTTTTGTAATAACTTTGTGAGTTTTAATGAAGCTCATGCTAATGAAATTAATTTAATCCATGTTTCCAGATAAGGAAATTAGACCACAAGTGAAAGTATTTAGTCATGAGTTGTGGGAACGAGAACACTTGTACATTTTACACAAAATTGATGATGTCGATACTTGTATCACCAAGCATACCAATTTTATCAAGACAAAATATTATTGAGACAAATCAAAGTGTCTATCTAGAGAGCATAATAGGACATTAATTACGTGTTTTGAAGATAAAGTCTTGCATCAATTATCTGAAACACCAAATAATGTTACTTATAATATGAAATAGCTTGCCTTTAAGCCAAAAATAAATATTATGTATTATGAAAGATTTGATATAAATGGATTTTCATATTATAAAAAATATTAAGATGATAAGAGGGTCGTCCAAAATTTTGGATTCAATCTTAAAGCATCCACATTGTATGTTTCTAGTATGAAGTACTATTAGAGTCTACATGAAGCTAATATTATGGTGTCACTAAATACATATGGGGGTTTGACTACATATATTTTGTAGTTCCCATCTTTAGGTGCAACTGGGTTGATAACACCAGAGGAGTTGTAGTGGATGAGTTGGGTTTGACATTATTGAATTTTTAATAGATTGGCAAGAAGGGTGAATCGTTAATAATGACATCACAGGCAAACAAGATTCTACACTGATGATCTTGGAAATGAAAAATGGTCTATTTTTCTTCATGAGAAAAGGAAGTTCATTGCAGATCTTATAGATGAAGAAGAGTATTACAAAAAGTATGATGACTTTGGTCCATTATCATTTGGCTTGCCAACACCAAATGTTGAAGCTAAGACTAACTTATACATGCTTAGAGATCATGTAGAAGCATTGTTAGTTGATCAAAGATCCAACCAATATTAGAGGCATGCGTTTCATATTTTAAATGCTAGATGTGGATGTTATATTCTTTATTATAGTTATAAATGTTTCATATGCTACATGTAAATTTTACATTCTTTATCACTTATATTTCATTATTTGACTATTTTCAATATGATATTTTCTAGATGGCATCTGATTGTGATGATGAACACCATGATGATGTTCACCATGAGAATGATTCTGATGTAATTTGTATTATTTTATTATATATATGTGTATTTTACATTCTCTATTGTGGTTATTACATTGATGTGCATTTTGCATTCTTTATCACACCTATTACATAGATGTGCATTTTATATTCTCTATCACTTATATAAGTTTCTTGACAATTTTAGGATGAGAATTTTTAGGGTGTTCACCTTGAGGATCTTGCTAGATTTGTAGGAGAACATCATGATCATGCATGTAAAAGAGGCATCACCTTAATGAACAAGTTAGTAGCACAAAGGGGTAAAGGACTAAAGCTGGATGTTGACTTTAATGATGTAAGAAATTCTATTAGAAAGAAAAATAATACTTTCATAAAATATCTAGGGGTTATTCCTCACAACAAAGTGAATATAATAATAGAATCTTTGCACAAAGTTAACCCTTCCATGAAAGACTACGTACGGAAGGACTTATGTGTGAGATACGCTGAGGTTTAAAGATATTCACAATCCTTTATTTTTAAATATTCCATTAATATGTGAAATCTTACAGAACATTATTGATCTTGATGAAAAAATTGTATCGTAAAAAGGGGATGCAACGTTGTGGGAGGGTATTAAGGGATTATACAACAAATTTGATAGGAGAATACATAATGAGAAACAAGAAAAAGAAGTCCACCATTGAGAAATGGTCCTATCTTGACCTGAAGGTGTTGAAGTATTTGTTGCTTTAAGATAAAAAGATGAATTCAAGGTAATAAGCATCCTCATTAAAAATCCATTCTTATGAATTTGATGTATTATGTAATTAACATATGGTTTGCAGTAACCAGGTTTTACATGATGCTAAAAAAGAAAGGTGTGAAAATAATGTGCACGACCACAACATGGGTCAGGTGGCTACACAATGCTTCTCCAACAAAGACTAGAACAATCTTCTTCTGAGCAACCTACTCCTTGGTCTGTTGATTCTTCTACTACTCCTGCACCTTTATTTTACCATGAGGAGTGGATATCTACAAGGAAAAACTGATATGGAGAAATACCCAATCCCGCAACTACTGAGGTGACTACAAAAATGGAATAATTCAACTCTTAGAGTGTATATTTATTTTGACATGCTTGTTATGTTTTACTGACTGATTACTATTGATGATGATTAGAGGGAGCTCTATGAGCAAAGAAAAGAAGCAAAGTTCATCCTTCAGGGTCAAATTGATGAGTTTATAGTTTCTCTGGGTACTCTAGAGCATTACGGCAGTGTTAGGGATGTTGGGCATGGTATCAGTATAAGATCCTTTTTAGATCATCAGAGAAACAAAAATCTGTCAAAAAGGGAGGATTTTCACAAGAGTAGGTGTAACGACCCAGTCTCCCGGTAACCCCCAAATTAAGGGAGACCCGAAGGTCAGAGCCGTTATTCAACTAACAGGATCAAAGGTTTGACAAATAATCAATAACAATTAATAAACTTTACCAACTAAACTGAAAATTGGTATAAAATAAAACTTCGTTTACCTTTTAAAATCTGGGATTTATAAACTTCTATCCATGAATAAGCTAATCTAACTAATCCTCCTGTGCACATTACTTCTCATTTAATTCCACATATGCCACTTTACTGTTTGTTCTTTTCATTGTACCTAAAACGCCGACAAACAAAATGTCGGTCAGCAAGAAGCTGGTATGTGGGGGAAATGATAATCATGCAACTACAATAACAAAGTAATCAACCAATTATCATTTAACAATCAAGTTTACGATTTAAACCATACTACTCAATCCTTTCCTATCCCCTATCTCTGAGTTGTCCCTGCAGCAGACTGAGTTACTACCTCTCTCTAGGTAGATCCTTATTAGACCCCGCATGATCCTACCTAACAGGTAGATCAATATCTAGGGTTGAGTCGCATGGCACTACCCATAGGTAGCCCAATCTCTAACTCAATGTGACTTGATGGGCCTACCCCATTGGTAGCCATTTACTAAGTCATTTAGTGACCTGATGGGCCTACCCCATTGGTAGCCATTTACTAGGTCAACCCATTAAGCTACAGAGGGGACTAGGATCTGAGCTAGTAGGCACATATCTTATGTGATAGTCATATTCACATTATACCTTGCATGAATTAAATACATCCAACAGTTTAATTCAAGTCACGATGGAAACATCGACAAAATCCCGGAAAACTAATTCAGGTAGTCATAAGCGTAACCACATACCTTTGATTGCAGATTTGAGACAGAATTAACCAGAACATAGAAATCCCAATCAAGCAACCAATCATGCACAACATCCTGAAATAAATATACCAATTTCCTTTTATTAATATTTATCCAATATCCTCATATTCCTTAGGATTGCTATTCCACTTTTAGGGTTTCCTTGGAAATTAGGGTTTCATTATTTTAAACCTTAATTTAACACAATCGATTACAAACCCTAGTTATTTCCACATCAAATTCTCAATTCCGGATTAAAGGCATAATTAACCATTAATTAAGCTTATTAAGCCTTTTCTATTAAATCTACTATTTTTATCCTTTTTAATCCACGACAAGATCATTATACGCAGTTATCATCAATTCATAGTTCATTATGATCCAATTCACATATGAACTCGATTTTCCATTAATTCCATCTTTTATTCATGAGAAAACCCTAATTACTACATTTAGGGTATTTATCCACAAACTAGGAACTTTAATGCTCGAAATAGTCTTAGATTCAGAATATTCCATCTTTAATCATGAAATTAATCAATTAAAGCCATTAATAGTCAAATTAGTCAACATTAGGGTTTCAAGGCCCATTAAAGCATATCCATGCATATGAAACTCTAAATTAACTAATTATATGCAAAGTTCATCCTTTTTCTTACTAATATTCCTTTTTATCATTAACAGGCTAATATCAACTTTAATCATCTATTAAACCCTCCTAATCACATTAAACACTTCAAAATAGGGTTTCTTAATCATCATTACATTAAAGTTAATAACTTATACTACTTTTCGAATTGCAAGAAGAATTAGTCTTCAACTATATTTTATTTAGATTCCTCTCGATTTTCTGAGCAACTTTCATGTATTAACTTTTGTCATCCGAGCTACTATTAAAGATTTATGATTTTTGCAAGGAATACCTTTTTAGACCAACCGGAAGCTGCCACGTCATCACATGCAAGTAAGTTGGCCCGCGTTTGAGTTTATAACCTAATTACCAGAACACCCTCGGCATGACTGTTGGCTTCTTAGTTCTTCGGAGGGTAAAACGGTCCAATACCCGTTTCCTCATCTTCAAGCTCACGACGGAGCCGTGTTGCGCCCTAGTTGTGCGTCACTCGGTTGTATACTTCTCCTCGGACCTTGGTGGCCACCAGAAGCTGCCGCCCTGACTCCGGCGACCCCCATCGCAGCTGCCCCTGCTCCTATTCTCGGCCTGGTTGGCTGCGCACAGGGTCACAGGACCTCCGAACCATGGCCGTGCTGCAGATTCCTCTGCAGGGCTGCATGGTGGTGGAAGTAGGGTGGCGATAGCAACCCCCCTCCGCAGTCGTCGTGGGGTCATTCTACTTCCTTCAACCCTCCGTCTATGGCCTCTTGTCGCTCCAGAGTTTGAGTTCTTCCCTTTGTTAAGGTTTGAACGGCTACATGGCTGGAGAAGAGTGGGATACCAAGAAACCCAAGTCTGCGGGTCTGTTTCCTTTATAGGGATAGGTAGTAGCGTGTTAGCATGCCTCCCCACGAGGAGGGAAAGTCCCATAGTCTATAGGAACCCTTCTTTCCTTTCTTATAAAGAAAACATTTCTTTTCCAATTATTCATATCTCTTAGCCATTAGGAAAATCCGAATTTTATCTCCTTGATATTTCTTTATGCTCTAGATCTCAAGATTTCGAAAATAAATTCTTTTATCCTCTTAGTTCTTGCCCCTAATTCCTAAGGCAAGAAATTCTATTTTCATTTAGTAGAAAGTACTTCCTTCTTTACAATACATAATCCATTATGTATGCACATTATCCTCTTATTTAACAATTTTGGTATTTTATCCTTCTTTCCTCTTCATTGGGATTCCTTGGATCCCAAGAAACTCAAAGAATTCGAAATTCTTTTTATTGGATGCTCCTTATCCTTCTAGATGCATCTAAATGCATTATTTCATATTAACTTGTTTATTTCTCATTAAAATATCTCTTTTTGAGGTTTTCTCTTTATTTCTCTTTTACTTTCCTCATTGGTATTCCTTTTGTCATTAGGAATCATTGGGATACGAAATCCCACTAAGGATATCTCAATTCCACCTCTTTTCATTTGTTTTCCACATATTACCATTATTTTCAATTCATTTCTCGATAAGGAAATATTTAATTGATATCTTCTTTTATTATTGTATTCCCTATGCCTCCTTAGACTCCTTAGAACCCAAGGAACCCAAGAGGCACGAAATCCTTCTTTGGATTTGCCTCCTAGAGGTTTCCACATATTTCCTTTTCTCTATTTTCTTATTTTCTCGATGATAGTGGAATTTCTTTTATCCTTTCTTTATTATTGGGCCCAATAGCCAATAAAGCCCACAAATCACACAACAAGGCTATTTTCAACGAAACTCATTTATTCAACACATATTATATCATCATTTGTTTTAAAATGAGAAATTACATTTCTCTCCTTATGAACCCAAAAAGTGGGGTTGTAACATCCTTCCCCTCTTATAAGAATTTTGTCCCCAAAATTCCATCAAACAAGCAAACAAACAGGATAAGCCTTTCATATGTCCATCATGGCTTCCATGTGGCTTCCCCCTTTCCATTGTGTTTCCCAAGAACCTTCATTATCTCATATGCTTCCATCTGAGTTCTTTCTTACCTTGGTATATCGTACCCTCATAGGTGACTCAGGACATTTCAGCCTCTCAAAAGCTGAATAGGTTCAAGGCTCAACACATGGCTTGGGTACCTCACATAGTGCTCTAGATCGGACTCATGTAACACATTATACATTATGTTATCCCAAGGGGTAAGGCTAAACACAACCATTTCCACCAATCTATCTCAAATGGACCCATATATCGGGGACTCAGCTTTATCATCTGTAGCTTAGAGGGGTCGGATTGTCACATCACATATTTCCCTACAGTGAACTGCATGTCAGTCTGCTTTGCATCATCTTGTGACTCATGTCACCATTGGGCTCTCTCTCAACCATTGCATGATCAAAGAGACTTCATCTGCACACACTGTGGTTCTTTTATGACCTTCACAAGGCCTCCTTTACCAACATCATCTTAATGAAGTTGTGACCAACACAACCTCCCTATAGATCTTCTTGCATCCCGATCAAGGATATGGTGGTTAACATTACATCTTAAGAACTGTCTCTATGTATCACCCTAAATGAGCACAAATGCTCTCATCAGACCCTCTAGTCTGGATCATACTGTCCATTAGTATGGGGTGATAAACTGTACAAACACTGAGCTCTTCATGTATCTACTTCCACCTCATGGAAGTGAATCTTTAGGTCACAACAAGAACTTTGAATTCGCTTCATGGTGTAGTTGAACCATCTCTTTTTCTTGTAGTTCAACCGGATCTGTCCCTTGACAAAACTCTTCCTTTCTCATGTCATCTAGGTAAGGCGATCTACCATAACCCATATTGTATCTTGACCTTCTTGATCCAGGAGAAACTCACAACCTCCATAATGATGAACTCCCATTCCCTCTCGGGAACTCTTTATACTTCATATCCATGCACTGGGTTAATGGTGTTTGTCCACCACCTCCTGGCTTGCATGGCCACATGCTACATGCAACTTTGTTTTAAGCACCCATAATGCTACCATCACTTACTATCTTTGTAGTACCAAGGTATATCATGTCCCCCTGTATTGTTATGATTCCTCAAGCTTGATACCTTGGGAACCCTAAACCACTCTCAAAAGGGTTTTATTACCTTCCTATCCAAAGAAGTGTATATAAGGTTCTATCACCATCCTTTCACAACATCAAGGACTAAACTGGCTAACCCAACAACCATTAACTTGTTCAACATATTACATCCGAGTGTTAGCCAAAACACATCTTCTTTCCAAACATAGGGTTAGTCAAAAAACCTCAACTTCTTCTAGCTTCCAACTAAACTAGGTAGCTATATCTCAACCAGAGCATTCATTACCACTCCTTCTCCTTAGGTGTTAGTCAATATCGTAGACATACTCCTCCATGCATTATACTTATCATCTCATCTCAAACTCTAAGGTTGTCTTCATCAAGTAACTCTGAGCTCATCCTCATGGTGATCAAATTCAACCTTGTGATTCCTTGTAACCCTTGCAAAAATCCACTTAGTTCAAGATAAAACATCCTCACAAGATGATCTCCTTAATACTCTAGGTGTTTGTAAACCATCCATGTATTATTCTCTCCACGAAGGTATGTTATCATCTCTGTCCTCATACCTTGTATCAACGTTCCAACCAGCATCTTCTTTTACTCTTGGCGTATGGCATGCATACTGTCCCATCTCTACCTCCCATAACAAGAAGAAATAGGCATTTGGCGGCCGTCCAAACACAAAGTTCTTCCTGTTCCAAGAGTAGAGATGATACATCCCACATCTCCAGTACACCTTCAGTTCTAGGTTGAAACGAGAAACTTATGTCTCTATATCACCAACATTGTGATATCAAAGTTACTTCCATGGAAAACTGGTATCGAACCTACTTAGGTCACCACAAAATCCTTAGTCATCTCAACTAGGTTTATAGGGTGCCGGTATTTTTGGGGTCATCCCTTTTTCCTTTATGCATCAGAGAGTGCCCTACTCATCTGTCCTTTGGGTCCCATGAGTTTATGAAGGTGATCAATCTCCTAACCCATGGCCCTAGAACAATGATAGTTGTTACCTCCCGACCCTATGGTCATGTGCAACTAGGGAAGTAGGCAACTCCTTCTTCCATCGGTCTTATCCCTACCTGACCCTAGGATAGACTTAGGATTATATCATAGTACATGTTCAACTTAGAACCTTACCCAAGTCTTCATCATCTCTCTTTCTGCATTCATGACTATCTTCCATCCCTTCATAGGGGTCATGGCAACCTGCCTACCTTGGTCAGGCCCCATACCGGTTAACTCCCTGGTAACACGTCCATATGCACTTTAGAGATGGCTATCTATGGGTCTATAGGTTCATTCTCATACCATGTACTCTTCACTTAGCTTCTCAAGATCCTATGAAACCTCCTTAGGTCACCTTAAAACCCACCAAACTGGTATACACCCTACAAAAGGGTCCCTATCCCCGGATGGGAGGAACTACAACTCTTATCAACGAGGTCACAACCGTCCTTAGGGTTTACCTCCACATGAGCATGCTTAATCCATCAACTACTAAGGCACAAGCGTACCTACTAAACCATGCTAGGTCACCCTCATTCTCTTTCTCAACATTGGACCAACTTCATGGTGAGGGGTTCCTCAAACATACCCTTAGCTTAAGGGGTTTCCTTTACCTCTACTCACGAGGAGTACCATGCTCGAAACTATAGAGACTCAAATCTCATCGTGAGCATCAGATACACTGCTTCCCCTCTTAGGCCTAGGAACCCTAGGTTCTCCTTTGGGTATCCAACTACATGCTCAACCTCTTAACCACGAAACAAGTATGTCCAAGGTATGTCATGTACTCCCCTAATCTTTCTACTCGAGTAACACTTCAGAGTTGATTCCTCTTCCCGGACAACTACTAGGTATAAAACCTCACAACTGGTGCCTTAACCTCCTCAGGGTCTAAAGCACTCTCTATCTCATCTAGTAGGTAATCACTTATACCATAGGTACCAAAAGCATCATCCTCTCTCTAGGGTATGGTTACTCTCAAGCTAACCAAGACATCACCAACCTCCAGGGATCATGCATGAGGCAACCATTATCATCCACTTAGGTCGCATCATTCTCGATTCCCACTATTCTCAAGTTTTAGGCTTCCACTTTCTTGGCCGAGGTCTGTTCCCTCTCTCTAGAGCTAATCTTACAACCAACCTCTCTATCAGAGGTCCTTTCCCCATGATGAATCAAGCTTCGCTAGCATATCTCCACATGGGTGAGGCCTATGCTCGAACTTAGGTTTGCTCAAGATCATCCATAGCCCTTCCATAAGCCATCCATCTCGATCTCTTAACCAGGATGTCATCAAGCTATACCCCACTTGCCTAAGCCCATAGGGTAACTATAGGTTCTCCTCTAACCTCATCCACGAAGGAGCTATCCTTTTCTATGGCATGCATGACCCTCTCCAGGGTTGGGTCGCCAAAGGTACTAGATCATCTACCCTCTTATGGCATCCCAAAGGCATGTCCTCTCGGTCAACCATGCCATTTAACTCACCATGTCATCTCTCCCTCTAACCTTCACTTAGGGTTAGGGTTAACATCATCCTCAAAGGATTGTGCTAGGTTTCTACTTTTAATGGAGGTCTCTACCTCCAAGACTAACCCTCTCTACTCGTCCTCCTGCCAAGGAGGTCTATCCTCAGGCCTCTCCTGAGGGCAATGACAACTCATGTCATACGACCTAAGCATGTATCTATTCCTTTACGCTTACTCTATTAAGCTTATGTCCATGACGTCTTATTTACATGCTTTTTATTAATTTGGTGGAGGATTCCTTAATCCTTATCAACCTTACCCATATATCAAGAGTGTGAGGAGAAGAGAGAGGAAACCCTAATCCTTAAGGTCCTTAACAGAATTGGAGTTGAGAAGGGATGAACAAGATGAGAGAGTCCTAAAGGTATCTTATTTCGATTCGTACCCTAAGACTTTGGCCAGGCAGTCACACAGATCCGGGAGTCCTCGTATTCCAACTAGCGGTGCGGAGGAAAATATTGCCAGCCCCCGGACGTGATCCTTTTCTAGACACCTGAGTCTTTCGGACAATCCTCTAATAACTCCCTTGGTTTCTACAGAATTTGTAAAATTTAATAATTATTAAAGATTAATTGAGGAACCTATGCTCTGATACCAATTGTAATGACCCAGTCTCCCGGTAACCCCCAATTAAGGGAGACCCGAAGGTCGGAGCCATTATTCAACTAATAGGATCAAAGGTTCGACAAATAATCAATAACAATTAATAAACTTTACCAACTAAACTGAAAATTGGTATAAAATAAAACTTCGTTTACCTTTTAAAATCTGGGATTTTTAAACTTCTATCCATGAAGAAGCTAATCTAACTAATCCTCCTGTGCACATTACTTCTCATTTAATTCCACATATGCCACTTTACTGTTTGTTCTTTTCATTGTACCTAAAACGCCGACAAACAAAACGTCGGTCAGCAAGATGATGGTATGTGGGGGAAACGACAATCATGCAACTACAATAACAAAGTAATCAACCAATTATCATTTAACAATCAAGTTTACAATTTAAACCATACTACTCAATCCTTTCCTATCCCCTATCTCTGAGCTGTCCCTGCAATGGACTGAGTTACTACCTCTCTCTAGGTAGATCCTTATTAGACCCCGCATGATCCTACCTAACAGGTAGATCAATATCTAGGGTTGAGTCGCATGGCACTACCCATAGGTAGCCCAATCTCTAACTCAATGTGACTTGATGGACCTACCCCATTGGTAGCCATTTACTAAGTCATTTAGTGATCTGATGGGCCTACCCCATTGGTAGCCATTTACTAGGTCAACCCATTAAGCTACAGAGGGGACTAGGATCTGAGCTAGTAGGCACATATCTTATGTGATAGTCATATTCACATTATACCTTGCATGAATTAAATACATCCAACAGTTTAATTCAAGTCACGATGGAAACATCGACAAAATCCCGGAAAATTAATTCAGGTAGTCATAAGCGTAACCACATACCTTTGATTGCAGATTTGAGACAGAATTAACCAGAACATAGAAATCCCAATCAAGCAACCAATCATGCACAACATCCTGAAATAAATATACCAATTTCCTTTTATTAAAATTTATCCAATATCCTCATATTCCTTAGGATTTCTATTCCACTTTTAGGGTTTCCTTGGAAATTAGGGTTTCATTATTTTAAACCTTAATTTAACGCAATCGATTACAAACCCTAGTTATTTCCACATCAAATTCTCAATTCCGGATTAAAGGAATAATTAACCATTAATTAAGCTTATTAAGCCTTTTCTATTAAAGCTACTATTTTTATCCTTTTTAATCCACGACAAGATCATTATACGCAGTTATCATCAATTCATAGTTCATTATGATCCAATTCACATATGAACTCAATTTTCCATTAATTCCATCTTTTATTCATGAGAAAACCCTAATTACTACATTTAGGGTATTTATCCACAAACTAGGAACTTTAATGCTCGAAATAGTCTTAGATTCAGAATATTCCATCTTTAATCATGAAATTAATCAATTAAAGCCATTAATAGTCAAATTAGTCAACATTAGGGTTTCAAGGCCCATTAAAGCATATTCATGCATATGAAACTCTAAATTAACTAATTATATGCAAAGTTCATCCTTTTTCTTACTAATATTCCTTTTTATCATTAACAGGCTAATATCAACTTTAATCATCTATTAAACCCTCCTAATCACATTAAACACTTCAAAATAGGGTTTCTTAATCATCATTACATTAAAGTTAATAACTTATACTACTTTTCGAATTGTAAGCAGAATTAGGCTTCAACTATATTTTATTTAGATTCCTCTCGATTGTCTGAGCAACTTTCATGTATTAACTTTTGTCATCCGAGCTACTATTAAAGATTTATGATTTTTGCAAGGAATACCTTTTTAGACCAACCGGAAGCTGCCACATCATCACATGCAAGTAAGTTGGCCCGCGTTTGAGTTTATAACCTAATTACCAGAACACCCTCAGCGCGACTATTGGCTTCTTAGTTCTTCGGAGGGTAAAACGGTCCAATACCCGTTTCCTCATCTTCAAGCTCACGACGGAGCCGTGCTGCGCCCTAACCGTGCGTCACGCGGCTGTATACTTCTCCTCAGACCTTGGTGGCCACCAAAAGCTACCGCCCTGACTCCGGCGACCCCCATCGCAGCCGCCCCTGCTCCTATTCTCGGCCTGGTTGGCTGCACACAGGGTCACAGGACCTCCGAACCATGACCGTGCTGCAGATTCCTCTGCAGGGCTGCATGGTGGTGGAAGTAGGGTAGCGATAGCAACCCCCTTCCGCAGTCGTCGTGGGGTCATTATGCTTCCTTCAACCCTCCGTCTATGGCCTCTTGTCGCTCCAGATTTCGAGTTCTTCCCTTTGTTAAGGTTTGAACGGCTACATGGCTGGAGAAGAGTGGGATACCAAGAAACCCAAGTCTGCGGGTCTGTTTCCTTTATAGGGATAGGTAGTAGCGTGTTAGCATGCCTCCCCATGAGGAGGGAAAGTCCCATAGTCTATAGGAACCCTTCTTTCCTTTCTTTTAAAGAAAACATTTCTTTTCCAATTATTCATATCTCTTAGCCATTAGGAAAATCCGAATTTTATCTCCTTGATATTTCTTTATGCTCTAGATCTCAAGATTTCGAAAATAAATTCTTTTATCCTCTTAGTTCTTGCCCCTAATTCCTAAGGCAAGAAATTCTATTTTCATTTAGTAGAAAGTACTTCCTTCTTTACAATACATAATCCATTATGTATGCACATTATCCTCTTATTTAACAATTTTGGTATTTTATCCTTCTTTCCTCTTCATTGGGATTCCTTGGATCCCAAGAAACTCAAAGAATTCGAAATTCTTTTTATTGGATGCTCCTTATCCTTCTAGATGCATCTAAATACATTATTTCATATTAACTTGTTTATTTCTCATTAAAATATCTCTTTTTGAGGTTTTCTCTTTATTTCTCTTTTACTTTCCTCATTGGTATTCCTTTTGTCATTAGGAATCATTGGGATACGAAATCCCACTAAGGATATCTCAATTCCACCTCTTTTCATTTGTTTTCCACATATTACCATTATTTTCAATTCATTTCTCGATAAGGAAATATTTAATTGATATCTTCTTTTATTATTGTATTCCCTATGCCTCCTTAGACTCCTTGGAACCAAAGTAACCCAAGAGGCACGAAATCCTTCTTTGGATTTGCCTCCTAGAGGTTTCCACATATTTCCTTTTCTCTATTTTCTTATTTTCTCGATGATAGTGGAATTTCTTTTATCCTTTCCTTATTATTGGGCCCAATAGCCAATAAAGCCCACAAATCACACAACAAGGCTATTTTCAACGAAACTCATTTAATCAACACAAATTATATCATCATTTGTTTTAAAATGAGAAATTACATTTCTCTCCTTATGAACCCAAAAAGTGGGGTTGTAACAGTAGGTGTATAACATGATTGCAAAAGGAATGAAAGACACAATGAGACAATATCAAGATTCTCAGTAACAACCTCCTCAGACGATACTTGTGCCACCCCGCTCTTCATATGAGGTGGACCCTCTTACCAGAGAGGTGGTTGGGAGTAATCCCATGGACCCAACTAGCTGGCACACACAATGCAAGTTTTCTGTGATATAATAGTTTACAAGTGAATTTATAATATGTTTGTCTTTAGGTATGTATAACACTATATACAAATTTGTTGAGGTTGTCTCCATGCCATCTTACTTTAATATACAACATGACTTCTATGTTATTGCACTGGGCAACACTTATCCACCTCTTCTAGGTGACATGATTCATGATGTTCCATTGCCCACTGATGTGGTTCATGTTCCTATGAAGATTGTCTATGATGCTTGGAAACAGACACCAATGCCACATGGCCACCCTAAGAATGAAGGATAGGTAAATGCATAAAGTGGTGTGGTTCCGTGCCTCAAGGTGGGAGTCAATTATATTGAAGTATACTCAATTTTCATTGAGTTTGTACGTGTGATTCTTTTCTACTTGGGTATATATTTTGAAATTGATGATGAATATATAAGGGGATTTCCCTGGTTCATAGCTTCGTGGCTGAGTCAGGCCGGTTCACTACTGGGTCGAGCCCAATAAATAAGAAAAAGGAACTAAAGAGGGTATTTGGGGTTAAAAGGGGAGCAAAACTTAGAAAACTCGTATAAAATCATAGGAGTGTCTAAATGACCTCAAATTTGGATCAGTGCTTCATTATAGGGTCTCCAACATGTATGAATAATTCTAAATCAAAATGATCATGTATTATTAAGAATTCAATCAAAGTATTAAATTGGTATAACAAAGTTAGGGTTTTTTACCCATTAATTTCAAGAAATCATATGAAATGATTGCAATGGAATTTGGACCATAGCTTCACAAAAATGTGGAGAGTATTTAGAAAAAGTTTTAGATCCATATGATGAAGTTTGAATGACCAATTTCATTCTTTGGACAAAGTGATGATGGAATCCAATTTGTGGTATTATAATGTGTATAAAAACTACATTGATCACCAAATTTTGTATTTGAGTATCAATATTGATTTAGAGGCCAAGAAAAAATATTAGGGTCCAGAGTGAATATAATGAGGGTAAAAGAGTAATTACTTCCTTATTATGTTAAAATCCACTTTGTCACACCATCCTATCGATCCTAAAGATCAACACCTCTAACAATCGATGAAGACCTGTCAGAAAATCACCTCATAAACTCTCAATATTGATAGTAGGAAGACGAAGAGTCCAAGCCACATGGAACAATCGAGAGTTGACAAAGCATAAGTTAAACCCTATAAATAGGCCCCCAAGGCATCACTTTAAGACAACTTATATATTTTGGAGTCAACAAGTTGAAAGGTTGCTGCCAAGTTCAGAGCCCAAGACTAGAGCCATCGACTAGTCTAGATCTATTGATATATCTAGTCATCAACCTCTCCCATTGTGACTCAATCCACTTCCATAGATAGATCAACCAATCTTCTTGCACCAAGCTTGGATATGAAGAGAGAACAAAGACATCGACAACTAGCTATTGACCTCAATATTTGATCAGACAAAAGGAATTGGTAGATTGATCTCTCGATCTACCTTTGTATCAACTTCTTTCCTCTCTTTTCTTTATTGTGACTTTATCAAGATATAACCTATCCCTTTTATGTGCCATGAGTGGATAAACTCTATATATTGGGTTGGTAGTAGCGATCAGGCCCTCCCAACCATGTCATTGTTCATTCTTCTAATTTATGGCATATGTTCTTACAAGTTTTGTTACTATACTCTTTTTTTATTGCATGATGAATGCATATTCATATTAGTCTTCGTCACCATTTTTGGCCTAGTGTTGCACTGAAAGCTCTCATATATCCCCTGAATCTTCTCATATACAATTTTCCTCAATTTCAGATGATTATTTAGAGTTTTGATCCAAGCCATTCGTCTCCATTGTAGGATTAAGCATCACATTATGTGTACAAGTGTAGGCGGCGATGGCCAGTTTTTCATCAGAAAGCATCCTCATTCACTAGAGGATTCATTTACGCTGGCACATTGTTAAAGCGTCGTTTAACACTTACAATAACTAAGATAATTATCCTAGAGTTTAATCCTTTTTCAACTTTCTGATTAAGGCTAGTATAGAAAGGGTCGATCCCACAGGACAACTTTTTAAGATTGTTTCCTTTTATCCCAATTGTTTGAAGAACATATTATTTATTTTTGGTATTTTTCAGATTTGGAACAGAAAGTAAAAGTCGAGTTTTGGGGGTTGGTGATTAACACTAAAGAAAGAATTGCAAGAATGGAAATGCACTTAATAAGAATGTAAATTTGCCCTGTCACAAGGAAAATTAAGATTCTTGTTAGCACAAGAAAAACTATTATGAATGAAAAGGACTATAGAGAAAGGAAAAGAAAAGGCAAGCGGTGATTAGATCAAGAGATGAGAATCGAGGATTCAGGGGTTTTCACCACCTTAGCCTAGGCAAAACAAACTAATCCTTTAAAAATGATGGATTCGATGAAGGCAAGTGAATTAATTAAAATCCACTAAAGATGGACTCCACATGAGCCCGTTGGTCCTGGTGCTCATGCTTCTTAGTTCATCATCCTAAAAGAAGAAGATCCATGATCGTTTCCAAACTCCTATGCGATTGGGTTTGTTGTTCTAAATCTGAACTTCCATGGTCATATCCATCCAGATTAACTTTTGATCAAATCAATTAATTACTTTGATAGATCAATTAGTTATCAAACCCAAAAGCCATCTAGAATCATTTTTTAAGGAAAAGTCAATAAAGACATGGCTAAGGGGTTATTTCCCTTGCCTTGATAAAGAACTACTCACTCATGGAGAAGGAGCAAGGAGAGACAGAGGAAGGAAGTGATCTAGCCATCTTCGAGTCTTACGACTACTGATCCTCAATTAGAGACAATGAAGATGGTTGCCTCTTCCTACCTTGCTCGATTGGTCAAGAGAGGAGAGGAGGAGAAAAGAGAGTGCTAGATCTAAAAATGATGGAATGACGGAATTAAAGAAATAACATGTAACAAAATTTGCAATGCTTCTTTATTTCAGAACTAGAAGAATACAAGAAAACTTGCTCTAGAATGTTAATACAAGAGAAAACCTGAGATACCCAAAAGATGGAGAACCCTCCTCCTTTTATAGGAGAAGGAGAGGGTAGGCTTCCCGCAAAAGAGCGGGAAAAAGAGGGGAAGCCATCAGTTTGAATTTTTAGATCAGTCAACAAACTTTTGATTGTCTTTATTTAATGCAGATTCTCGCAGTAACGATTTCGAGTGAATTTCCACTGTCCAGAGAATTTAAAGTGAGCCCAAAAATATGAATTTCCTGTAGGCCTTTGAATTCCCTTTCCAAATCATATTTGAACATTAAATTCCGCCTTGGGATGTGAGAGTTATGCCAATTTTAGTGCAAGGTATGCATTTAAGTCCGCATTGTGGGAAACTGAATTGCCTCCTACCTTCATCTCTTCTTAATTTCATTCATTCCAGAAAATTGAGGGAAATATTATTAGAATTTAAAAAATAATAATATTGAGAGGATCAAAGTACAATTTATTCGTGATAGAGATAGGTAGAAGTTATCTTATTGCATGTCAGTCGATTAATAAAGAAAATCTATGAAATCAAGACTGCAACATTATCAAAAATTAATGCCAAAATGGCATGCATCAAAATACCGCGGACTTAAGCTTTTGCTTGTCCTCAAGCAAATAAAATCACAAAACATCTGTTTATAAAAAAACATGTTCATACTCTCCAATTAGCAAAGATTTATATCCTTTTCATGGTCAAGCAACCAAATCTCCTAGAATCACAAAATATAAGCTTCTATATTTCTTATGATATTAATTTTCATAAATTTTCTTTTAAGTCCACACTTTGTAAAAACTATTTTTCATCCTTCTTCTGCTTCAACAATTTTTTTCTCTTTTTTTCATTTTTCATTCACGGGGACGAGAGAAGTGGGGGTGTGGAAGATGGATCCTTCCTCTATTTGACTTGGGATATTATTTATGGACTTGCGGTTACATTGACCACAATTTTTTATGTGCTCTTTTTTTGGCATCTTTTGGTAGTATGCCCCTATTAAATTTATGAGGGGTATGGAAGAGAGAGGGAGAAGGGGCTTGCCACCCCGAACTTAGGGTTTGGCAAGTAGATTTATCTGTCCCCATGTGTGAATTTCAAACTTTTTTTTGAAGCATTGGTAAGACAGAACATGAAGATACATTGCATAAACAGAAATAATCAGTTAATCAATGCTAAAGATAGGAAAATTTTGCATTTGATTCTAATTGATACTCTAAGGATTTCCATATTTTCCAAATCTATTTGTAATTTAGGTCATAGGGAACATGCAAATTTCAGCTCATAGATGTTTTGGTGACAATTTGTTTTATAGGAAAGTTGATTTATAATTCAATTTTGGCAGAAAATACAACAATTGGCCGACTAGGTAAAGGCCAAAATAAAAAAATTTGAAAATGTGTGATTTTTTTAAAGGAAATTAAAACTAAATTATATAACATAATGAAAAATTTTAGAAGAATAAGATAGTGTAGGTGGAAGGAGTACGTACCACCTACCTCCACCCCGAACTTTAAATTTTACTCGTCTTGAGCAAAATGCAGATCCAGGATGGAGGGAAGAAAATCACTGGGATCACCAGGAGGTCCTGGTAGCTCAAAAAATGTCCATCTGAAGGGGATGTTGATGATGGTTGTAGCTTTGAACAAAAGAGCTTCATGGTACACCCAATTGATGGGTGATGGTAGAGGCTGAAAGAGGATTTTATAATGTCTTTTGCCTCACACTCCTTCCAAAAGGATCCACACATCTTCCTTTAGTAGTAAAGGAAATGTCATAAATGTGAGTGGCTTGAGGGGGATTGGCGGGTGTTCAATGGGTGGCACATATGGTGCTGACTCTGCAACATCGGGTGGGGGATCAGGCTTTGGTTTCCCTCTGTCATATTGATCTACATATAGTAAAATTGGTGGTAATATGAAAGAGACACACGAATTTAAATCAGCATCATACATATTTTGGCTCTCCCCGGCAACGACGCCAAATTGTTAATGTGTCGTTTAGCACTTACAACCACTAAGATAATTATCCTAGAGTTTATTCCTTTTTCAACTTTCCAATTAAGGCTTGTATAGAAAGGGTCAATCCCACATGACAACTTTTTAAGATTGTTTCCTTTTATCCCAATTGTTTGAAGAACATATTATTTGTTTTTGGTATTATTCAGATTTAGAACAGAAAGTAAAAGTCAAATTTTGGGGGTTGGTGATTAACACTAAAGAAAGAATTGCAAAAATGGAAATGCACTTAACAAGAATGGAAATTTTCCATGTCACAAGGAAAATTAAGATTGTTGTTAGCACAAGAAAAACTATTATGAATGAAAAGGACTATAGAGAAAGTGAAAGCAAAGGCAAGCGGTGATTAGATCAAGAGATGAGAATCGAGGCTTTAGGGGTTTTCACCACCTTAGCCTAGGCAAAACAAACTAATCCTTTAAAAACGATGGATTTCATTAAGGCAAGTGAATTAATAAAAATCCACTAAAGATGGACTCCACATGAGCCCATTGGTCCTGGTGCTCATGATTTTTAGTTCATCATCCTAAAATAAGAAGATCCACAATCATTTCAAAACTCCTATGCGATTGGGTTTGTTGTTCTAAACATGAACTTCCACGGTCATATCCATCCAGATTAACTTTTGATCAAATCAATTAATTACTTTGATAGATCAATTAATTATCAAACCCGAAAGCCATCTAGAATAATTTTTTAAGGAAAATTTGTTAAAGTCATGGCTAAGGGGTTATTCCCCTTGTCTCGATAAAGAACTACTCACTCATGGAGAAGGAGCAAGGAGAGACGGAGGAAGGAAGTGATCTAGCCATCTTCGAGTCTTATGACTACTGATCCTCAATTAGAGACAATGAAGATGGCTGCCTCTTCCTACCTTACTTGATTGGTCAAGAGAGGAGAGGAGGATAAAAGAGAGTGCTAGATCTAAACACGATGGAATGGCGGAATTAAAGAAATAACATGAAACAAAATTTGCAATGCTTCTTTATTTCAGAACTAGAAGAATATAAGAAAACTTGCTCCAGAATGCTAATACAAGAGAAAACCTGAGATGCCCAAAAGATGGAGAACCCCCCTCCTTTTATAGGATAAGGAGAGGGTAGGCTTCCCTCAATAGAGGGGGAAAAAGAGGGGAAACCATCCGTTTGAAATTTTAGATCTAGTCAACAAACTTTTGATTGTCTTTATTTAATGCAGATTCTCACAGCAGCGATTTCGAGTGAATTTCCGCTGTCCAGAGAATTTAAAGGCGCCCAAAAATATGATTTTCCTGTAGGCCTTTGCATTCCCTTTCCAAATCATATTTGAACATTAAATTCTGCCTAGGGATGTGAGAGTTATGCCAATTTTGGTGCAATGTATGCATTTAAGTCCGCATTGCAGGAAACTGAATTGCCTCCTACCTTCATCTCTTCTTATCTTCATTCATTCCTGAAAATTGAGGGAAATATTATTAGAATTTAAAAAATAATAATATTGAGAGGATCAAAGTACAATTTATTTGTGATAGAGATAGTTAAAAGTTATTTTATTGCATGTCAGTCGATTAATAAAGAAAATCTATGAAATCAAGACTGCAACATTATCAAAAATTAATGCCAGAATTGCATGCATCAAAATACCACAGATATAAGATTTTGCTTGTCCTCAAGAAAATAAAATCACAAAACATATGTTTATAAAAAAAACATGTTCATCCTCTCCAATTAGCAAAGATTTCTACCCTTTTCATGGTCAAGCAACCAAATCTCCTAGAATCACAAAATATAAGGTTCTATATTTCTTATGATAGCAATTTTCATAACTTTTATTTTAAGTCCACACTTTGTAAAAACTATTTTTCATCCTACTTCTGCTTCAACAATTTTTTTTCTCTGTTGTTTTCATTTTTCATTCACGGGGACGAGAGAAGTGTGGGTGTGGAAGATGGATCCCTCCTCTATTCGACTTGGGATATTATTTATGGACTTGCGGTTACATTGACCACAATTTTTTATGTGCTCTCTTTTTTGGCATCTTTTGGCGGTACTCCCCTATTACATTTACGAGGGGTATGGAAGAGGGAGGGAGAAGAGGCTTGCCACCCCGAACTTAGGGTTTGGCAAGTAGATTTATTTGTCCCCATGTGTGAATTTCAAACTTTTTTTTGAAGCATTGGTAAGACAGAACATGAAGATACATTGCATAAACAGAAATGATCAGTTAATCAATGCTAAAGATAGGAAAATTTTGCATTTGATTCTAATTGATACTCTAAGGCTTGCCATCTTTCCCAAATCTATTTCTAATTTAGGTCATAGGGAACATGCAAATTTTAGCTCATAGATGTTTTGGGGACAATTTGTTTTATAGGAAATTTGCTTTATAATTCAATTTTGGCAGAAAATACAACAAACTCTTAGTCTTTTTCTTTAGTTTTCCATACTCTTTTTACATTTATACTGTACATAAACCTAATTTTATCCCTTTTTGTAAATACATCATCAAACTAACTTTTTCCTTTTATACTTGCAGAAAAAGCACAAAAAAATCATAAAAGAATAAACCAGCCTCAAGGCCGAGTGAAGTCAAACGGTCCCAAGACCGCATGGAGTTCAAACGGTCCCAAGACCGCATGAAGCCAAACGGTCCCAAGACCGCATGGAGTTCAAACGGTCCCGAGACCGCATGAAGCCAAACGGTCCCAAGACCGCATGGAGTTCAAACGGTTCCGAGACCGCATGAAGCCAAACAGTCCCAAGACCGCATGGAGTTCAAACGGTCCCGAGACCGCATGAAGCCAAACGGTCCCAAGACCGCATGGAGTTCAAACGGTCCCAAGACCGCATGAAGCCAAACGGTCCCAAGACCGCATGGAGTTCAAACGGTCCCGAGACCGCATGAAGCCAAACGGTCCCAAGACCGCATGGAGTTCAAACGGTCCCAAGACCGCATGAAGCCAAACGGTCCCAAGACCGCATGGAGTTCAAACGGTCCCAAGACCGTTTGACGCCAAACGATCCCAAAACCGTTTGACGCCAAACGGTCTCAAGACCGTTTGACGCCAAATGATCTCAAGACCGTTTGACGCCAAACGATCTCAAGACCGTTTAACGCCAAACGGTCTCAAGACCGTTTGACGCCAAACGGTCTCAAGACCATTTGAACCCAAACGATCTCCAGACCGTTTGGACCTCACTCAAGGCCTATAAATAAGACCTCAAGGGCCATCCCTGAGGAGGGTCCAGACGTCCAGAGGCTGTCTCTCTACTACCAGAACAACTCCATCCACCGCCCGAGGCTGCCGGTCTGAGACTCACGTTCCATTGCAAAGCTACCTTCTCTCTCATCAACAAAGAAGGTGAGAGGAGAAGATCCGTCGTCAAGCAAGCCACGAAGGGTGAAGATCGTTGCTCTCTCCACCAAGGGTTCAACCTTCTCTCCTCAGTGGAGATGATGTTCTTTCTATCTCTTCTTGCCTCCTCCTTTGTTGTTCCCTCTATGAGGAGCGAGTAGTTCCATCCACTGGGGCGCGGGGACTAGCCCCGCTGCCCATGTTTTGTACTTTGTACTAAAAAGATGTTATCCTTTCGTTTTAATACTAAATCGTTTCATACATGCTTGAATGATGGCCACGTTCTTGTATGCATCTATTGTCTTTTGTTGTGGTTTGTCTATGACCACTCTCGAGACTCGAATACCGATTTAGTGTTGGTTTCTGGTGTGTGTATCCACCACGCATCCGTTTCGGTGTCTAGGAGTGTATCTCAAAGAGTGGAGTAAACTCACTATCATCCGTTGCACTTCCATCTGTATGGAAGTAACATTGGTAAGTCGAGGAACACACTTTGCGAGGGGAATGATGTAAAGCATGTGACCATTTGATCGGGAATGGCTGGCGTTGCAACATTCCCGCACTTCTCGTAGCTAGGTTATCCGAATAGGAGACTAGGCCTACAAAGATACTATTCGATTTGATAATTATCGCTCGCTTGTTAGTTTCAGATGCACGTTTCATGAGGTGGAGTAAGATTCTCTCTTTGGAGACTACATATCTTCATTGACACGTAGAAATGTACCGAATGAGAGCTACTTAACCCTTGAAGGATGCGATGCATTGCTCTTGTCTTATAAGGCATCGGTCTTGTGGAACATCGAAGGATGCAATGCATCGCTCTTGTCTTACAAAGGCATCGGTCTTGTGGAACATCCTTGGATGCAATGCATCACTCTTGTCTTATAAGGCATCGGTCTTGTGGAACATCCATGTATCTAGCTTATAAGTCTTGCTTGCTTAGTACATATACAATGCATGTGTAGCGGTGGTAAATACCTGCTTAACCCCAGTGATTCATCATCATTTGTTAAATCTTAGTTTTACTTGCTTTATTTACTTTTCATGCTTTAGTCTAAAAACTAATAAAAATCCAACTTTTCGATATAAATGCCAATTAGTAAAATAACTAAGTGAAGTGTTGTACGTTTTCCATCTTGTTGCTTGCAACAAGACCGTTGTCTTTTGGGTTCGATCCTAAATATGTACTATGATAAGGCTTCCATACTCTTATGGGGTTGGAGTTGTTATCTAAGCACCAGTTCTAGGTAAACCTAGGGAAGATATAAATCCTCTCTAGGGTTTTTTGGTGCAAATTTTGGGACTCCCATTGGAAGAGTAAAATCTTTTGGTGTAAGTCTCAACTCCATCAAAAAATGGCGTCGTTGCCGGGGACAACGGAACGTTAGTATTTCACTTAGTTTATTTTTTCTAGTTGGTTAGGATTTTACACTTTCTTTTTGAATCATAATTCACCATCTTCTTGAAGCTTTCATATTGTCTCTATTATCTAAAGGTGTTCTCTTTTCTTTACTCCGGTAGAACCCGTATATGCAATCACCGCATAATCGAGGATTCTCCCCTGATCCGGAGTTCGACTCCGAGGTAGAGAGAAGTTTCCACCGCAGAATCCATCTCAATCACCAACACGCTAGTCAAATGGCTGACGAACAGCATCAAGCCGCTTTGGTGATGGAGAGAGTCAACGCTGCTATAGCCGCACAACGAGCACAACTCATTGCAGACACCCGTGCCCAAATACAAGCGGAGATACGAGCAGAAGAGCAAGCCCGCATAAGAGCAGAGACCGAGGCTGCTCAGCTCGAATTACGAAACAAGCAACTGAGGGACTATGATGTCCCGAAGAATTACGAAGACAACCACCCGGTCCGGCCTCCGATCATCAATATCCCAAACTTTGAGATCCGGACCCAGTGGATCCAGATTATGCAAGGAATTTCCTTCTCTGGAGGTTCAGGAGACGATTGCATGGACCATTTGAAACGGTTTAAGGCATTATGCCGCCTGGTCCCGCAAGATGGCATTGCTTTCGACGCAATAATGCTCCACCTGTTTCATTTCACCTTATCTGGAAGGGCTTTGAGTTGGTACAACTCATTGGACAGAGAACCCATCATAACCACTTGGGCCCCTCTAGAGGAAAAATTCTTGGAGAAGTTCTTTCCATCCTCGCTTACCTATGAAATCAGAGGGCAGATCAACCATTTCTCCCAGCTACCTGGAGAAACCCTCGCTGAGGCATGGGAAAGATTCAAGGAACTTCTACGCAAATGCCCTCATCATGGAATTTCACAGAATCAATTGATTGAAACTTTTTATCGGGGGGTAAGCGATGACATTAAACAGTTCTTAGATTCCTCATCTGGAGGAAATTTCATGAGGAAAAACTATGAAGATGCCTGGAAGATCGTCACCTTAGGAGCCGAAAACCAGTCCAATTGGGGGCGGTCAGCCGGAAAAGGCGTCTTAAAAGTCTTTAAAGCTGAAGAATCTATGGAACTAAAGTCAATAGCTGAGGCTTTGAAGATAATCGCTCATAAACAGCAAACCCTTGAAACAACTCTAGGGGAAATTGATAAGAAGAAAACCCCGCTGGTTCATCAAGTCAAAGCCGTCACAGGATCCTGTGAGGCTTGTCATTCTTCGGATCATCCGACTCTTTCCTGCGGAATACTCTATAATGTTATGATGGATCTGCATCCACCACCACAATCCTATGAGGCCATCACTAATCAGGCTGAAGATCAGATTCCAGAGCAAGTCAACTCCATCCACACTATTCCCGGACAAGTTTATTATAATCCCAGTCAACCAAGGAACCATCCTGGGTTCCAGTATGGGAATCCTTCTGGAACTGCGAATCCGCAACATCAGACACAAGGGGGATTTGACAGTAGGCTGCCTCCTGGGTTTCCAAACAATTTTAACCAAAATCAAGGGAACCCAAGGAACAATTTCCCTAGGGCTAACTACCCTAGAAATCAATCAGCCTACTATCAGTACACTCATTCCCCGCTTCACCCACATTTGCATACTCAACAGTCCCAACAACAAAACCCTCAGAAAAATGCTACCGCGCAGCCGGAAGATGAGCTATCTTCAATAAGACAGATGTTGCAATCTCAGCAAACCATGCTGGCCAACCAACAAGCTCAGCAGAAGGCAGTTGAAGCACAGCTTGCCCAGATTGCTGCACAATTGAAACCCCCAACAGGCACTTTCGCTGGGCAGCCCGAATCGAACCCTAAACATGGGCCGAATGGACATGAGCAATCAAATACTATGCCAGCAGCATAACAATGTTTTAACTTCGTCGAGCCAGCGACATAAAACCAAGGCGCTTCTTGGGAGGCAACCCAAGACCTGAGTATCACCTTTTCTATTTCTAGTCTTTTATTTTCTTGCTTTCTCTAAGTTCTTTCATCATTAAAAAAAAATACAAAAAAATCTACATAATCAAAACTACAAAAACAATACATAATACAAACAACATAAAAATTCATAAACCAAAATACACAAAAAATATATATATACATACTCAAAAACAAACATAAAAATATATAAACCCTTGTGCCCCTCCAAACGGTCTCCAAACCGTTTGGAGCCAAACGGTCTCCAAACCGTTTGGAGCCAAACGGTCTCCAAACCGTTTGGACTCCAAACGGTCTTCAAACTGTTTGGAGCCAAACGGTCCTGAAACCGTTTGAACTCCAAACGGTCTCCAAACCGTTTGGAGCCAAACGGTCCTGAAACCGTTTGAACTCCAAACGGTCCTCAAACCGTTTGAAGCCAAACGGTCTCCAAACCGTTTGGAGCCCAAACGGTCCTCAAACCGTTTGAGACCAAACGGTCTTGAAACCGTTTGGGACCAAACGGTCTTGAGACCGCTTGGGACCAAGCGGTCTTCAAACCGTTTGGAATACAAAAGGTCACCAACCAATCACTATAAATATCAACCCTACCCCTCCGTCTTTCTCTCTTCGAACCTTCGAATTCTCAAGAGCTTTTGTGCGAAGAATCTCGTTCTTTCTCCTGTTGCATCCGCGCAAGCTTCTCACCTGTTCGTCCATCCACCTTCCGCAAGGTAGTCCGGCGACTACAAGCACGCTGCTCACTCCGACGTCTCTTTTGCCGCCATCGCAGTCGTCATCGAACGAGTTCACCGACTCCTCTATCGCCCTCGCCGCCGCGTTCTTCACCTTCGCGCCGTTCTGTCGCCACCATCATGGCACCAGTTGCCGTTTCCTTTACCATCGCACGACGTCTCTTGATCCGCCATCGCCGTCGCTGTCGAAATATTTCACCGACTCTCCCACCGCTTTCATCGCCGTCGCCGTTCTTCTCATCGTTTTCGAAGGCGCCGCCGCGTTCTTCACCTTTGCGCCGTTCCACCTTCTCCCGCGCCGGCGACCTGCGACTCTTCGCTTTCCAAACGGTCTTGAAACCGTTTGGGACCAAACGGTCCTCAAACCGTTTGGGACCAAACGGTCTTGAAACCGTTTGCTACCAAACGGTCCTCAAACCGTTTGGGACCAAACGGTCCTCAAACCGTTTGGGACCAAACGGTCTTGAAACCGTTTGGGACCAAACGGTCCTGAAACCGTTTGGAACCAAACGGTCCTCAAACCGTTTGGAACCAAACGGTCCTCAAACCGTTTGGAACCAAACGGTCCTGAAACCGTTTGGAACCAAACGGTCCTGAAACCGTTTGGTCTTCGTTTCCCTTTTGCTTTCACAAAATATAAAAGATATAACTACAAATCAAATTTACATTGTTTCAAATCTTCTCTAATTATGAAACTCTTATTTTTTTCAGAAATGGCGTCACCAGCGAACAAAACTTCCGGCTCAGGAACTGCCCCTGCTCGGACAAGGGAGCAGATGATGGAAGAGCGAGACAGGCTCATACAGATCAGGGACACTTACAACACCACCAGAGCCGTCCCTCCCAAGACCAAGATCATCGACGTCCTGTGTGAGATAACCCGCCTCACCAAATGCTTGGGTGAGGCCCCTGAAGAGGACATCGAGCACATCTCTTCTGACGATGATGAAGGATCGGACTACATACCGAATCCCGATGAAGACTCCTCTGCCCAAGAGACAGAGGGAAAACACAAAGCTGCAAAGGCTGCATCTGGGCAGCCCCCCAAGAGGGCAAGAAAACAAGTCCACCCTCTATCTGCCATGGACCAACCCTTCACCAAACCATCCACCTTTGCTGCTACCACTACCACCCCTGCAGCTACCATCCCTACCACCTTCATTCCCATTACCACCCCAATACCACCACCAGAGCACCTATCCATCCAAACCTCCATCACCACCGATAAAACCCTTAAACCAACCAAGTATGTTTGCTCCAGCATACTAGCTAAAATGGGAATTCACGAGCGCATCTTCAAAGCGCTACAAAAAGCCAACCTTACCAGGTTGTGCTTAATACCTGAAATATCCTACATTGAGCCCACAGCGGAATTCTTCTCCTACCTGACAAAGGAGCCCGTCGACATTGCAGATAGGTCATGGGATGGGGGTGATAGAAGGATTGTCACCCAAATCTTTGGTAGCAACGTCGTCTTAACAGAGAATATGCTAAATTCAATATTCATTGACGACCTGGAGCAGCTACAAAAGGCCAAATCAGTGGGAACTGATCATCCAGAATTCAACCGCCACACATTCTGGAAAAGCTTAACTGGGATTCCCACATACGACGCCAAAACATGCAAAGCGTCCAACATACACTCCGGATTTGTGCGCACTCTGCACAAAATCCTAGCTGGCGCACTTTTTCCAAGAACGGAAGGAGGAAACGTTACAATATCATACCTCTTTGTCCTCTGGTCTATCCTCAACAGAAGGCCAGTCAACATCGGACGGTTGATGGTCCAGAAATTATCCGCCGCCTTCATAGGGAAAGAGATCTGTTTGGGGGGCCATGTCACATCCATAATTAAATTTTTTTAAGATGGACAGGCTATTACCCCAATGCACGCAAATAAAGGGCGACATCCTTACAAACGAACAATCTTTGAAAAATTCGTTTATAATCAAAGAAAAGGATGGAAAGTTACACTATGTATTCTGCCCGATGGTTAAGTCATCAAGAACCCTCCTTCCATTACCGGAGCTAGCACACTATGATATGACACAGCTCCTCTTTTCTGACGAGGAGCTTACTCATCTACTAGCTTCGGTCACACCCGCTGAAAAGAAACAAACTGCGGGCCCAACTGAAATGAGCATCACAGCTCCGACAACTCGACCTACAAAAGTCCCTGTCAAACGACCTTCTAGAAGGTTGCTGCAGGCCCAACAGCTGTCGGGGACACCAACGTCCCGCCCAAAACCGGAGGACGAGCGGTTCAACGATGAAATCTTAACAACTTCTTCATTTGACTCTTTCATCCAGAGTCTAAATGAGCAGCTCTCCACTGCCCCCACCACTACTTTCCTCCCCACATCCACGCCAGCATTCACACCCACCCTAACATCGGGCTTCCCTTTCCCCACCTCCATGCCCGACTTCACCACCTTTCCATTCACATCCACAGTTCCCACCCCTTCATCATCAGTGCCACCTTTTTCGCCACAAATACCACCGCTCTTCACATCCGCCACCACCCCGACACCGCTGGTGACTTCATCAACAGTCACTACGCAGTTCGGGACATCATCAGTGTCTCCTCCGCAAGACACTACCACCATCCCACATAGGCCCCAGCCACATCACCCTTCCGCCTCTGGGGTCCACATAACTAACATCGGTGAGGAATTCGGCCGTCAATTTGACGCTGTCCGAAACCTCCTCACCGATCCTTCTAACCTATTACATTCTATTTTTTCTTGTATACAGGACTTATCTAAATAGGTAACCAGGATCGACAACCAACACCGAGCTCTGCCTGTCGTCCTACAAGGCATCCAGCAACGACAGGATGAAGTGGCTAAGCAAGTTGAGCATATCAACAGCCACACCAACAACCTGCCAGACCTGATCCTTGAGGCAACGCGCCAGCAAGAAGCTACGACAAGAAAAGTCGATGAGATCTCTAACCAGACTCACCCTATGCAAGAGAATCTCCGCAAGCTTGAGCAGAATCAAGAAGAGCTAAGCACGCGCCTGGCTACCATCGACGAAACAATCACGCAGCTCCATCATCATCAAGAGGAAGCAAATATCAATGAAACACAACAACTACGTGCCCAAGTCACAGATCTGACAGCACGCCTCCTCTCCGCCGAGGGTAGATACACAGATCTCAAAGAAGCCCACGACGCACTGCTCGAGAAACACGAACATCTGCAAGTGGCTTTCGATGAGCTACAAGCCACTCACCGACGGTGTAAAAAGTCGACTAACAAGAAGACAACCGACGAAGCTGCGGCCGACAACGACGATGATGATGAAAAAGAAGACGAATCCGATTCATCTGCTGACTCCAATAAAGACACATCTTCAGGAGACAAGCATGATGACGGTGAAGACCCCGGGAACGCAGCAGGACCCTCCCATAAAGGGTCTGATAAAGGTCACCAGGAAAGTAACTACCACCCCAAGTCCCCACAGCATGACAACGTAAACATTTCTTACGGGGACCAATTCTTTGATTACTCCGCTATGGGGTCAATGGGGGAAGCTGCCAAGGATGCGGCCTTCACTGAGCTCCACCAATGCATACTAGGAGCCAGCGCTACCTCGCCAAAAACTTCTCCCCCCTCCTCAACACCTTCTCCCCCTTACCTAGACGAGGCAGACCGAGTGAGTCTAGATACTGACGCAGATCTTGACTCCGCCTCCAATCTAGACGACAACCTCAAAGGCCATGAAGAGGCCCCCGAACAGCACGCCTCCCCTCCACCACAAGACCTCCCCCCGCCACCTCCTCTCCCACAAAAAATGCACGATCTTGATACGACAGCCATCTCTACTTTAGATGCTCAGGACATCTTCATCCTGAACACTATAGTAGACGATGCAAAAGTGGGGGACGACATAGTTTACAACAATACAAAAACCAGGCGTACGTTGACACGTGAAAATTTTCGTTGCATCCTCCGACCCCGGTCTACGATGCCAATGCCAATCTTCCGTGTCCTCCTCGCCAACTGTATAGAAATCTATAGAAGTAAACAACGGATACAACCAGCCTTCAACGCTTCACCCGCATTGTCTTTTGGCCTTTTACACAAAATCTTGCGCGCGAGGTCGATTGAGCAGCTGCGTGCCGGTTTAGCGCGTCGGGCACGCTATATCACAATGCCTTTCCAAGTCTCGGACCACTGGCTTTTTATGATAGTGGATACCGAAGCAAGGGATGCTAAAGTTTACAACTTCAATAGCGCCGAGCTACCAGCCGGCATAATAAACTTCGTCGGAGACGCAGCAGGTGAAGCCCGGTGTATACCCTTCCGGCTGCTCAAAGTAATCTGGGCTGTACGCCCTTCTCTTCGTCAAGACTGGAGCCAACCCTGGTTCAGAATCATTAACCCTCCAGTTCAAGCCACCACGGGATCTGGGGACAGCGCTTTCTACACCATCCGACATATCCAAGCGCTGAACCAAGAAATCCCTTTCACCGACTTGGCAGCTGAAGACTTCCATTCGTTACGAGGACGCTACGCCATGGAGCTCATCTGTGACAGAAGATATTTTAACGATCCGACTATGTCACCAGATGATGTTCCAAGGTATCTCTACTCAGCTGTACAACGTCGACAACGGCGACCCTTCCGCCAAATTCTGAAAGAGTCTGAACAACACAAGTCGCCAGAAGAAGATACCAGCAAGAACGATCCTGCTTACACCACTAAACCAACTTTTCCTGATTTTGATCACGATTCTTGCAAAGGTCTCACCGACCTTGAAATGCGCATCATCATGGCGAATCTCTCCGCAGAAAAAGATGGCATAGTATTCATGTCTCAAGACATTATCGTGATGGCCGATTCACTACGAGAGACTTTACAAGATAAGGGGCAACTTTCTGTCAGCCTCATGACAGCTTACCAATCTCAGATTGGCCAACATAATCCAGATACATACATGGCGTCCCCATACATGAAGGATGATCTACTCAAACTCAAAAACTTCGGCACAACGGAAGCGTTGATCGCATATCTCCAACATACAACGCCGAAGTTCATCATGTTACCAATCCTGCATCAAGAGCACTGGATTCTTCTGGCAAGTAACCTCCAAGACGGAACAACTACAATATACAACAGTTCCGACAGCCAGTTCAACGCCCGACAACGACACTACGTCGTAACGCCCAAGACGCCAACAGAAGAAATGGCAAAAGAGTGCACTGCGAAATTAATAGAGCTTCTGAGTCAGCACACTAAGGCATACAGCAAGGAACACTTCAATCGCCCCGCCTTCTGCCACAAATGCCCCCAGCAAATATGACAATCCAACGACTGCGGCTTCCACGTCCTCTACTGGATGTACACCATAATCGTTCTCCAAAGACCAGTGGAGGAAATGACTGACGTGGACTACCACGCCTTACGTGGGCAGTTCGCATCTACACTACTCCGTTCTCCAGGGGCAAACGAAAATCTACCTTAACCTGGAGCCCTTGTTCTAATGATTTCTCAACCTATCACTTTGCCACTCTGGGGACAGAGTGTGTGATAAGTTAGGGGGGATACATTAGACAAGGGCTAGGTATCAACTTCTATACTCCCTTTTTCTTTAACACTTTCCATACATTTCTTCATTCTTAAAATCTTTTACAATTCTTTAAAAAAATAGTCACCTCAACTAACCCTAGAATCATGTTAGTCTCTACAAGTAAATAGCACTCAGACATTAAATGGCGATTTATCAATTTCCACCTACTATGGATCCCATATTTTTGCTTCAATTCTTTATCTGACTCTCCACAGGTCAAAATCAGGGCAGAAATAAGCCGAGATCTCGAGGATGAGAGGGAAATTAGGCAACTTCCAAATCAAAAAGTTCTGCAAGTGGACCACAAACCAAATAAGTGCATGCTGAAAAACTTTAAGAACAACTTTCCTCTCTTCAAAATAAAAGAGGCTTGTCCGCCCAAAATAAATCCTCATTCCAAAACCCAAGCCTGTGAGTTTTTGAATAAAAGCCAGAGAGACGAATAAAATCATGAGAGTTGTGCCACGCATAAGGACCTATATGAAGAACTGATAAAGGGCTCACCCGGCCGGCACATTCCGCTGCACTCACAAAGGCAGATGTGTCGCGTCCGGTAGTGAAACCCTAAAAGTTCCAAGTATATGAAAAGGCTCATAAAGGACTTTCCCGGCCGGTACATTCAGCTGCCCTCATAAAGGCAGATGTGTCGTGCCCGGTAGTGAGATCCTAGAAAGCATAGACAGCCCCTCCCCCGCTTGAAAGGGAGCTACACTTCAAAGCCTTTAGCCAACCCTCATACCCTCTCTAGCTTCCAGTAGGTTTCCAGAGAGGTATAAAGTTGATTAGAGTCAACGGCATGCACAAAATAAATGTGGTCCCAAGGCAAACTTTGAGATACGGAAAAACCTGAGATCCAAGCAACTCTCGAAATCCAAAGGAATCAAGGCATGCAATAAGCCTCGATATGACCCCTGGGGAACTCAGGTCAAGAATTGAAGCAAGAGTATGGAGATCCTAATTAAGATCGCCTCGCCATTTCATGTCTCAGCTCTATCTAACTTGAGGACAAGCTAGACTCTAAGTTAGGGGGGGTGATAACCTCCTATTTTAATAGTTTATCTTAGTCTTTTTCTTTAGTTTTCCATACTCTTTTTACGTTTATACTGTACATAAACCTAATTTTATCCCTTTTTGTAAATACATCATCAAACTAACTTTTTCCTTTTATACTTGCAGAAAAAGCACAAAAAAATCATAAAAGAATAAACCAGCCTCAAGGCCGAGTGAAGTCAAACGGTCCCAAGACCGCATGGAGTTCAAACGGTCCCAAGACCGCATGAAGCCAAACGGTCCCAAGACCGCATGGAGTTCAAACGGTCCCGAGACCGCATGAAGCCAAACGGTCCCAAGACCGCATGGAGTTCAAACGGTCCCGAGACCGCATGAAGCCAAACGGTCCCAAGACCGCATGGAATTCAAACGGTCCCGAGACCGCATGAAGCCAAACGGTCCCAAGACCGCATGGAGTTCAAACGGTCCCAAGACCGCATGAAGCCAAACGGTCCCAAGACCGCATGGAGTTCAAACGGTCCCGAGACCGCATGAAGCCAAACGGTCCCAAGACCGCATGGAGTTCAAACGGTCCCAAGACCGCATGAAGCCAAACGGTCCCAAGACCGCATGGAGTTCAAACGGTCCCAAGACCGTTTGACGCCAAACGATCTCAAAACCGTTTGACGCCAAACGGTCTCAAGACCGTTTGACGCCAAACGATCTCAAGACCGTTTAACGCCAAACGGTCTCAAGACCGTTTAACGCCAAACGGTCTCAAGACCGTTTGACGCCAAACGGTCTCAAGACCGTTTGAACCCAAACGATCTCCAGACCGTTTGGACCTCACTCAAGGCCTATAAATAAGACCTCAAGGGCCATCCCTGAGGAGGGTCCAGACGTCCAGAGGTTGTCTCTCTACTACCAGAACAACTCCATCCACCGCCCGAGGCTGCCCGTCTGAGACTCATGTTCCATTGCAAAGCTACCTTCTCTCTCATCAACAAAGAAGGTGAGAGGAGAAGATCCGTCGTCAAGCAAGCCACGAAGGGTGAAGATCGTTGCTCTCTCCACCAAGGGTTCAACCTTCTCTCCTCAGTGGAGATGATGTTCTTTCTATCTCTTCTTGCCTCCTCCTTTGTTGTTCCCTCTATGAGGAGCGAGTAGTTCCATCCACTGGGGCGCGGGGACTAGCCCCGCTGCCCATGTTTTGTACTTTGTACTAAAAAGATGTTATCCTTTCGTTTTAATACTAAATCGTTTCATACATGCTTGAATGATGGCCACGTTCTTGTATGCATCTATTGTCTTTTGTTGTGGTTTGTCTATGACCGCTCTCGAGACTCGAATACCGATTTAGTGTTGGTTTCTGGTGTGTGTATCCACCACGCATCCGTTTTGGTGTCTAGGAGTGTATCTCAAAGAGTGGAGTAAACTCACTATCATCCGTTGCACTTCCATCTGTATGGAAGTAACCTTGGTAAGTCGAAGAACACACTTTGCGAGGGGAATGATGTAAAGCATGTGACCATTTGATCGGGAATGGCTGGCGTTGCAACATTCCCGCACTTCTCGTAGCTAGGTTATCCGAATAGGAGACTAGGCCTACAAAGATACTATTCGATTTGATAATTATCGCTCGCTTGTTAGTTTCAGATGCACGTTTCATGAGGTGGAGTAAGATTCTCTCTTTGGAGACTACATATCTTCATTGACACGTAGAAATGTACCGAATGAGAGCTACTTAACCCTTGAAGGATGTGATGCATTGCTCTTGTCTTATAAGGCATCGGTCTTGTGGAACATCGAAGGATGCAATGCATTGCTCTTGTCTTACAAAGGCATCGGTCTTGTGGAACATCCTTGGATGCAATGCATCGCTCTTGTCTTATAAGGCATCGGTCTTGTGGAACATCCATGTATCTAGCTTATAAGTCTTGCTTGCTTAGTACATATACAATGCATGTGTAGCGGTGGTAAATACCTGCTTAACCCCAGTGATTCATCATCATTTGTTAAATCTTAGTTTTACTTGCTTTATTTACTTTTCATGCTTTAGTCTGAAAACCAATCAAAATCCAACTTTTCGATATAAGTGCCAATTAGTAAAATAACTAAGTGAAGTGATGTACGTTTTCCATCTTGTTGCTTGCAACAAGACCGTTGTCTTGTGGGTTCGATCCTAAATCTGTACTATGATAAGGCTTCCATACTCTTATGGGGTTGGAGTTGTTATCTAAGCACCAGTTCTAGGTAAACCTAGGGAAGATATAAATCCTCTCTAGGGTTTTTGGTGCAAATTTTGGGACTCCCATTGGAAGAGTAAAATCTTTTGGTGTAAGTCTCAACTCCATCATGATCATAAGTAAATAGTCTCATTTGATAATAGTAAAAAATCAAATCAAACACTTGAATTATGTCATTCTCTTTGGAGATTTTTGAGTCAACAAATCCCTATCAAATTGAAGAGCGAAATGAGATATGAGAAGAGTGGGCTCAATCCTTCATTAATTAAGTCAATGTTGAATTTGACTGGGATAAATTATTAGTTTAATAAACCTTGATGTCATTATATATACATGTGATGGGTAAGACTTACTATAACTTTCAATTTGATCTAAACAAAAATTGGTTTCATATGTGAATGATATGTATATATGCATGTGTGTGAATGAATGTGAATAGGAATGAATACAATGAGAATTGCATCTGTACATGTCATGAGAATGGAATTGTTTGTGTGTTTAGTTTCTAAATTGTGTATGTGCATGAGAATGGAATTAAGTATTGAAGAAAATGAAATTGGAGAATGGAAATGTATGTGGGTGGATGAATTGTGTGTAAGTGTTTGTTATTGTAGGTTTTGTAGGTGTGTTGGCTTGTTGTTAAGTTGAACACAGAATGGAATATGTAATTCTAACAAACTACAGGTTATTTATCCTATTGAATAGCCAGAAAACGGGTCTCTAGACTTCATAAAAAAATATACCTACAATATTGATTAATATAAAAAAAATTGGCGATGTAGGTATGTGTCGTAAGTTCTAACACCAAAACCAAAACACATAAATTCCAAAACCGCCATGCCACCTAGAATGGTCATTCTACCTACCCAAGAACATGATTATGCTGCAAGCTAGCTAATAGAGTCAATTTTCTCACAAAACCGATGACATAGCTGGCCTATAGCATAAAGTTTTGAATCAAACCTATGACATAGCTATATAGTTTTTAAAAGGGAAAAATACATATTGTGTTAGTTTGTTTTATGGTAACTAATGATAGAGACTGGACTATAGAATTGGTTCTTGGTCTGGAACCAACAAAATAGAGTGATAGCATGACACTGATTTCACTCTGAGTCATTAGTTGGGTCGTTGATTCTATTATGATAGAAATTGACACTGAACATCTATCATCAATTTTTCCTTTCCCTCAAAATCGATACATAATGACCTTATCTTTAGTGTCACCTACTTAGGTGATGATACAAAACTGATATTATAGGTCTATTTTAACCTACACTAAAGGTGGTACTTGTACTAGTGTGGTCAACACATAAGAGATTCCACTTCATATGTGGAACAACTAGAATCTTTGAAGAGGATTAGAATGTTAATGTATGATATGTGTCTTTCCAGTGTGAGTAATAAGAATACCATTGATAACTAGTCATTATGAAATCACAACATTATGAAATAAAAACCTTAGTAAACAATAAGATTATTCAAAATACCTGAATTTTAAGCAATGTGATTTGTTGTACCTGAGTCAACCTTATACTTATTCAAATTGAAATTATTTGGATCAAAGATGTGCATCCCTTCCATGACCTTAGCTTGTTCGGTAAAATTTTGAATAATATTTCTTTAATCTCAGGGCTCTACTAGTTGTTGTGAAACATGTTCCAACATTGAAATGCTTCATGAAATCTTTTTCCACAGATCTGACAAGATATGGAGGGTCATATTGCTCGATTGGAATTCACAAGTGGTCTAATTGTTTGATTAAAGTATCATCCCTATGAAGATAAGTGTTGTATAGACTCACTCCTACAAAACTAGGGTTCTGATTGAATTGTTAGATTTGCATATGATAGTTTCCCCTTCTAGGATTTCTATTCCTATAATTTTTTCTTTGCTTGATGAAAGTCATATTAGGTCCAAATAAATTCTCAAATGTCGATCGGCTCGTATTGTTCTCTTTCAAAAGGGATTGTACTTCATTATAGGTAGATAGAGGATGATGCATCCTAAAGATAGTGAAATTTTCATAATCGAAACCAATTTTTGCTAGGAAGGAAATGGAACTTATCATCACCAGGAAGTGGCTTACCAATGACATGTATCTGATAACATATGAGTTTGAGTTCACAAACATAATCAATCACACTCACTTTTCCTCCTAGATCACTCCTTATCTTCATTGTCAGCTTGTAGATTCTTGATTGTGTTGATTAACTTTTGGATAACGCTCCCTAGATCTGAGCAGATGTTGTCAATCCAACTACGATTTCAAGAACTTCTTCTATAATAGTCCTCATGGTTGAGCCCTTGATTAGTTTATCAATGTGCATCCAGAGAGTGTGTTGTGTGTTTACTACACGCAAGTGCATGTATCATGTAATATAGGCCTATGAGGCCCAAACGTCAAACTCAGAGAAACGTATCTAGAGACTACTACTACTAACTATGACTCGATCAACTAGACAAAGTGAAGAAGTTATTGGTTGATTAATAAACTAATTTCATAACTAAAACTAAATTAAACGGGTTGTGTCACAAATGAAATTGATTCCTTAGGAATACAATTTCACTACAACTTACACTACGATTAACATCATGTATAAATATTTATTTCTCCTATCTTAGACCAAGAGATCTTTAGCAAGAATTACCTACTCTTTCAACATAATTTACTACCTATTCTAATATAAATCCCACTCTCATAGCGATTTAATTATTAGTAAGATGATTTAATGAATCCTCTGGGATATTCCCTTCACAATCGTAAGCCCTCTCTTGAGGCAAGGTATAGACTATGTAATACTATGACTTTTCTAATCATAAATTCCTCTCTTGAAGCAATTAAGGATATTAGAAATTAACAATTTTGACCAAGCACAGTTCATTCATTATGCAATCATAGTATTATGTCTACAAATTAGGAAACACACACACACAGATATATATATATATATATATATATATATATAGTCAGGATAGTATACACTCGAGTGTACTAGAGGCACCATACACCTCAATCATTTTTAAATATGCAATAAATTTTTGAAAAATCTAAACCGTTGAACTTTTTAAATATCCTAAGAACATATTAAAAAATAAATTTTAGCTCATTTCGAAACTTATAGGTTGTGCATCTAAAGGAGGCAAAAATTATGCATTTTAAATTAGTTTTGGGCGTCGATTTTTGTTGTCCTTAGATGAGTGACTTACACTCATCCAAATGAGATCAAATTTTGCATGTGGGCTATTATTATTGTAACCATGAAGATATCAATGGATTAAATTTTGAAAAAACATGGTCTAGATAGGCAAACATCATTGGGGTGTACAACATGATCTATACACTCGAGTGTATTCTAGCTTGACTCTCTCTCTCTCTCTCTGTATATATATATATATATATATATATATATATATATATATATATATATATATATATATATATATATATATATATATATATATATATATAAACTTATAATGTCAATTACAATGCATAGTCGAGCTACTCTTGGTTCCTAAGGAACTACAAGATTATGCCCGTACGATTTCTATTGTCATACATAGAGATGGAAGAGAAGAAGAATATGAAAACAATACAAAGTTAATGGAGACTCCTAAAGAAGATTATTTGGATTTTTCCCTCTAACAAATATGATGATTTGTTGTCCTCTGGATGCAATTTGATCCACCAGAGGTGCTCGAATCGTCGATAATGTAGCTTTCTTCTCTCCTTTCTCCTATCCTAGCTCTCCAATGTCGTGCAATGAACCAGAACATGATAATTAGGTCTATCCAAACTCCTCCCTAGTCATAAGAGAGACTTTGGGCATCATTAAGTCATGATTGTCAGATTAATCAAGATCTTCAATCTCATATGATCGTGCCAAGTTGGAACCACCCATAGGATATTGGTGACATTGAGTCCTCTTCTGGGTTGTGACTCTATGTAGGTGTTGGTACTATTGACTATAGCGTTAGTAGCACTGAGTTTCTTTTTATCTTTACTAACGATTTCTCCATAAAAAAGTCAGTACCACCAACAACAGGTCAGTGGCACTAAGATGATTTGGGTGCATTACTGTCTAGAAAGTACATAGTACCAAACTTGTGGTTGGTACCATTGACCGTCTTCTATTTATGTATGTTCTTTTTCTCCCAATATCAATACTACTGACAAAATAGTTGGTGACATCGAGCTCACTCAGGACTTCTTAAATTACCTAAAATTCATGGTAAAAAACAGAAGTTCACTTAAGATGACAATTCAATATAAAACAATACAAATAGATAATATTTGATACAAATATGTGTCACATGCTAACGATGATAAACCATGCACAAGTAGTAGCAAAATGAGAAAATATTTATGAAATACATAATAAAATAACATGTGAAAGGAATATAATTTATAGTGCATTAAAATCCCCTAAGATTAAATGTTTCTCATCCTCGAGCAAAATACCCTTGGATCTATTTGAGACAAGTCATCAAAAGGACAAATAATATGAACTTCCTTTCTCAACTACCCCCACCTAGCGGTCCCAAACCAGCCCTTACCGACCACTAAACAAATAACTTCTGTTAAGTGACCAAAAATGTTCATTAAAGATGTCCACCCCTAGATCAGTGAAATACTATTAATAGAGCAATTAATATCATAGTCAATAGGACATTCACTTGGTGCATCATGTGATTCCCTATATACATTGCTATTTTGTACGTACCAAACTAATTTTAAGCAGTTCCCCTTATAAAAATAAATGCGGGGAATAATGATATATGTGGCCTACCATAAAGTGCAATGGGTTGAATGAAGTAGGTGGCTTATGGGAGAATCACAAGTAACATCTGAATCATTTATGGAAAAATAAAACATTATGAACCTATAATATGAAGGAAATGTAAAATGCTTGAATCCTGATGCCTACTTTTTGCTGGAATGATTCATGGAATGAAGATGTAATTTGATTGATGAGAGAAGATTAAAAGAATGCATTTAGTAACTATTTTCACATCTTCTTGTAGAAAAATTTGGATTTAAGTTCAAGGCATCATTTTCTCCCTCTTTATTTAATATATACACATTTTTTCTTTTCCCTATTATTTTAGCATGGTTCTAGAATATACTCAAGCTTCACTACGCAACTCATTGAAAAAAAAATCATTTATAGGGGTATGGATGTGTATCCTTTCAGTTTATTTTCAAAACAAAACAACATAATTACATGACGAAAGAATGAATGATGCATAGAATATGCCATCTACATAAGTTTTGTTATGAAACTGATTGATATGCACAATTGTTTAATATAACTAGTACAATAAAAGGAAACTTATTATCATGTCACCTATCATGCTATGCAAAGCAATCAAGAGGAAACAATTTAGGTTACTTGATCATCTTAAAGTGGTGGATGAAATGTATGAAAAGTAGGTGGAATCACATGACTAAGATACAATGCCTTTCTTAAATCATGATATGCCCCTCTCATATCAACCTGTGTACATGGTAACCTTAAGATTTTATTTCTAAAATTTCATTTGAGGTCTCGTTACTTGTTTGGTCGGTTTGGGATCAAACCACATCATCATCCTTAATTTATGGATGACTGAAGACTTTTCATTCATATTAAATTTCCTCAAGCTGACTAACCCATACACTTACTCTAGGTGATGTTGCCTTTCAAATTTGCAACTATAGTTTTTGAGATATGGAGGCAAAAATCATGATACTTATGCTCCACAATTACACTAGATAGTTGTATATCCTACAAATTTAAAATAATGCAAAAGCTAAAACAACTAAAGAAAAAACATAAACATAAATTTGTTCTAGCACCCCCTAAACTTGAACTTGACTATAACCTCATAGTCAAAATCCAATCAAAGAGGTGGAATAGTGGCATCAAATCAGAATGGTGGCGGTGCCATGTTTGAATCAGGTGGGTACAATGTGGAGGTAAAACTAGGTTGCTTAGTTGGCATTTTTGGTAGTTGTGGGTAGTTGGCAAACAACCCTTAGTTGTAGTGGTGATCATAGAGTTGTTGCTAGCAATGCTCAATCTACTACAAGAAAGTGTGTGTATTCTTATGGTTGGTTAGGAGAAGGCTCTCATTATCATAAATGGTCTATTGCTACTGAAAAAGCCACCCTTGAACGTCGTGGATCTGCCCCAAGTTGGTTGATTGTTGTTGCTGCCCCTTTTGAATTCATTGCAACATCTCATACATACCTGACATAGAAAATGAGTCACCTTGCTGAGAAGGTGGTGGAGCGGCAAATCGTGATGCTCCAAGTCTTTGTGAAGACCGATAAATAACCCACAAGTGAGTGAATGGCATTATATGCTCTTCCTCGAATGCTTCTTCAAACCGCTCTGGCTTGGAGTTATCTTGCTCCTTCAACACCGCTTCAACATCCTCCACAGGAACCTCAAGAAGTGCACACCTTGTAGATGGAAGATGGGGTCAGGGAGATCCCTTTCCCATAGCTGATCGTCTACTATGCAACTTGCAAACACCTTTCACTCACATTTGCTAACATGATGAGACCTCTTGACGTGTTTAAAATCCATCTTGGAGGAGGTCCTCAAAGAGTTGGAGGTGGAGAGGTCGAGGTTGAGGTGTAGAGATAGTGGTGTAATGAGCCCACCAAAATGAATTGGAGGCTTCCTTTGCACGTGCCTCTTTATTTCTTGCATATGTTGCAAGAATAAGGAGTCGAGGTCTACCTTCTCTTACCCTCAGGACAAGAATGCCCAAAGGATAAAGAGATCAACTTGTTTCACCTTATCTTGTCCTTGTGTAGACCTGGCAAAGATAGTGTGGGTGAGATATTGATGCAAAATATGGGTGAATGGATGCTCAATATCCATGACAGACGATTGATGCCTGTGGATGGTGAATCCTTGCAACAAGTCCATCATGAGAAGTGAAAGTTGTTTGGCGTGAAGCGCACGTCCCCTATTGGGTAGTAATAAATCACATTGAACTCTACTAGTGTGAAATGGTGGATGATGTTGTAGAGGCAGAAGCACACCCATCCTTCCTCCCAACCTTCCTTGTACTCAAGTATGCTGCAACCCTCCAAGGATGCTAGGAACTTGCATATGATTTACAAGTAGGTGGGCCAATCACCAAAGAAAGGGTAATCATCCATCATGCCTTAGGCAACACAAACTTGATGAAGATTCTTGGTTAAGCCCATGATGTTGAGGAAGGCTAGGTCACCATACCTCGTGGGTATGATCTCTATCTTCATCAAGTTGGGGAACATCTTCTGATCCTCGTTGACATGAGCCATGTGTGCCGATTTGGTCACTATATTGTTGGTTCCTCCCATCAATGAAGATGACCTCCTAGTAGCCATTGATCCAAGCAGAGAATGAGATTAACAAGAGAGTATGGGGAAGACTCTGTCTATCGTGGAGCTCTAGTTCCTTTGTGTATGCAAAGGATGTGGTGTGTGCGTGTTTTAATATCACCCCACACCTGTCCTTTTTTAGCCTACAAATTGGTCTGATGAGCCGTGTCAGTACCACTGACAGGAAGTGTTGGCAGCATACACTCCACCCCAATCCATGTGTGTTAGTTCCATCCATTAGAATAGATGGCTTGTGGTCATCAATGTATCGACACACAGATAGCTCAGTCTTGGTAGTACTGATGTTGTGCTAGTGGTACCAATATATGGTATGAGTTATCATATAGATACCACCGACAAGTTGTAGGTAGTTCTGAGTTGTATCCCAGTCACTATTGTCTAAGGTGTCAGTGCCACAAATTTTTTGATTTGGTGATACCGACTCCTTCAAATTGTTGATGCTCTCAAGGGGCGCATCGATGTCTCGAACCTGGAGTTGCTTTAGGTGTTGATGATGCTGACATAATTCTCAGTAGTACCAAACCCTGTAAAGTGAATCCTGATTTAGCTCTACAAAGAGTGTGATTGGGTTTCGTATCTGTAATTTTTTATGTAGACTCAGTGTCACCGACTAGTTTGTTGGTGATATTGAATTTCTCACAAATTTTACTATTGAATTTTAACAATGATAACTCCTAGAAAGTATGTAAAAGACAAAACACATATACTATAAAATAAAGTTGGGCTACCTCACAACAATCACCTTTATTTTACGTCATATGCTTGATGATAAGATCATGCAAAACCTTAATGAAGCATAAGGAACTTCAACTTCTATCCCCATGAATTAGCTCTCCCCAATAATAATATTTCAAATGCTTCCCATTTATGAGATATACACTACCCCATCACCAATTTCTACTACTCCAGGAGGGAAAGTCTTAACCACCACATATGGGCCACTTCATCTAGATCTTAATTTTCTAGTTTGTAATTTCATTTTAAAATTGAACTAAAGCACCTTCTTTTCGGGAGTAAACACTCTATGAGGTATATGGCGGTCATGAACATTTTTAGTCATGTCTTTAAATATCCTAGATCTTTCATAGAAATCTAGCCTAACCTCATCCAATTCATTGATCTCCAACATGCATTTCTTCCCTACAACATCAAGATTATAAATCAGTTTTCTCAAATCCACTTAGCTTTGTGTTCCAACTCTACTAGTAAATGACAAGCTCTCCCATAAACCATGCTAAATGGGGTTGTTCCTATAGGTGTTTCATAGGCTTTCCTATATGCCCATATAGAATCATTTAGTTGCACCCTCCAATTTTTTTTTTTTGAAGATGGGATGCGGACAAGGAGGTCCGCATCAACTTTCATTAACTATCAAACATAGAACAAGGAAGTTCATTCGTGATTCTGTTTAACATATTTAGATCATGACTGCTGGTAAGATCGTCAACAACAACTTTCTTTTCCAGATAGTGAGCTACATTATTCAAGGACCTAACTACATCTGAGAAGGAAATAACATTAACATAACTACTAATGGACAAGATGTCCTCCACAATGAGACCAAGGTGGTCCGGCCTGCTCCCTCCATTCTGTATGGCTCTGACTAGGATCATCGAATTTGATTCAACGTGAATCTGCTGCAGTCCCCATGATCTTTCTTGGTCCAAAGATAGACTCAACACCAAGGTTTTTCCTATCTCTGGTGTAACAATCATCTCCTACTACTCTCCCACCACCGACACTAGCTTTCCAGCGTGGTCTCAAAATTCTCAAGCCAGTCTGATCTTTCCCTCAGTCCCCACTGCTAGGTCCATGTTCATCGTTGTTTTCCCCACTGGAGGGTACATCCATGCTCATCCTTGATAATTGCTACGTGCTTACATTTCTCTAGGTTGCATCTCCTTTGTTTGCCTTTAGTCATGGATAATTGTCAAGAAGGATTGCACAGTATATGCCAGTTCCTTCTTCTTTGACTTGAAGACCAATCTATTCCTATGACTCCACGTGGCCCATAGCGATGCCACTGCTAGATCTAAATGCTCCAGTTGTAGAACATCATGTATTTTAACTAAGGCCATACATGGATCCAGTTTGTGAACTTCTTCTATCAGTCTGGTCTCTCCAAAGTTGTCCCACATCTTACCGATCTCAGTACAATTGAAGGCCACATGCATGATAGTCTTCTTCTCTTTATTACACAATTGTACCTGTAGACCTGTCAAACTGGGTCAAAATACGTGGGCACCCACGGGTTGAACCATTTAAGATGGGTTTGGGTGGATAAATTTGCCACCCATTGAAAATCACCCAAACCCATACACACCCGTTTATTTAGTGGGATTCATAGGTGACCCGCGGGCACCAACGGGTGACCCAGTTAACTAAAGTAAATATATTTATATACATAATATATGCATACACTTTTTAAAAGATGTTACTTGTTTCATACAAGTCAAATCTTTACCTTTACCAACAACAATTATATGCTCTTTATTTTGTGTCTGCAGTAGGAAATAACCAAATACTTGTAATGTTAGAAATGTCTAATGTTACATGATAAAATTATGTGTTGTTTTTGTGATATTTATCTATAAAAACCACATCGGTCTTCCTATTTTACATCGACATATAACAACTAGCTGCTATTTTTTCTTTAAGTTTGCATAAACATATATCGACAACTAATGCAATGGTATGACATCAAATATAGCAGTTGGTTTCTTCCTTTACACTATATTTGACATAAAAATAATGGTTACAAGATGTTTTAAATGTTGTTTTTAGTATTAGGAAAAACAACTAGCAACTTATTGTTGATTGGACACATTTTAAATGGGCACCCACGGGCAACCCGCAACCCACTGGGTTGGGTTTGGGTGTGCTTTTCTTCCACCCATTTAGAAGTGTATCTTTTGACCTACACCCGCAACGACCCAACCCAAACCCAACCCACCCACTCATTTGACATGTCTAGGTACCTGAGTCATGGCAATGTTTGTCCCACAACCATCCTACCGTATCTAGACTGCTTGTACATAACCTCTATAAGAAATGAGCAACCTTAGGTGGTCACGCTGACTCCCAGTTGCACACTCCAGGTTGTCCTACTTGTTTAGACTATGTTTTCTAATATTTTCTTAATCTCTCTATTAGACACCTCAACTTGACCTTGGGTTTGAGGATGGTATGGCTTCCTGCCCTGTGCCTCACTCCATACTTACTCAACAAAGCTCCAAAATTCTTTTTTATGAAGTGAGACCCCCCATCACTTAATATTACTCTCGTCAACCCAAACCTGCATAAAATATAGTCTTTCACAAACCTATAAACCACATGTGTGTCATTGGTGTGGGTTGAAATTTCTTCCACCCCCTTATAAACATAGTCCACTGTAAGAAGAATATATAGCTTAGAATTTAAAGACACAAAGTGACCCATAAAATCAATCCCCCATGAATATAAAACATCTACTCCTGAAAGATGTTCAAGGGCATTTCATGTCTCCTAGATATATTCCCTTCTCACTGACATGCATCACAATCTTGAACAAAATTATAAACATCTTTAAAAAGTAAAGCTAAATAAAAATCACTTTCTAAAACATTGTCCATTGTCCTTGCACTAGCATGTAGTTCCCCAGTAGGTAGAGAGTGGCAATGTGCCAAGATGTTCTCAAACTCACATTCAGGCACGCACTTCCTCAGAATGTCATCCCTAACTTGTTTGAGTAATATTGGATCATCCCACACATAATATCTCAAGCAGTGAAAAACTTCTTCTTATCCTAGTACCCCTTATCATCTGGTAACTCACCACATTCCAGATAGTTTACAATATTTGCAAATCACAGAAGAACCAACCTATGGACTGGGAAGTACAACAACGTTGGGGCTTTGACGGGGGTCTGTGGGATGGGGTGGGGGGAGGAGCGAAGCAGAGGGTGGAAGGGGAACAAGTGGGGTAGAGGTCCTTATTTTGCATGGCAAACAACTTTTCATCATGGAACTCACAACAATGGGTATTGCTAAATCTATTTGATCCACTCTCTCCAATCTTGATAGATGATCGACTACCACATGTGTTGTCCCGACCTTATCTTTCATTTCAACATCATATTCCTACAACAACAAAATCCACCTTATCAATCCAGGTTTGACATCTTTCTTTTACAAAAGATATTTTACCACTATGTGGTCAGTCCAAACTATCACATGTCCCCAATAAAATATTGGCAAAACATTTCAAAAGAAAAAACACATCCAAAATCTCTTTTTCATGTAATTAAGTAAGGCATCATTAAGGGTTTTCGGTGAAAAAAATAACTGCAAGTTTTTATCTATTATTTATCCAAAAGTAGTCCCTATCACATAGTCGGATGTAGCACATAAATTCCAATGATTGACTCAAATCTAGAGCCTGTACTAAAGGTGTGGAGACCAATTTCTCCTTCAACACCTCAAAAGCCTTCAAACATCGCTCATCAAAATTAAACTCTCATCTTTTTGTAACAATTCTTAGACACTTTTAACAATATTCAAAAAATCTATTATAAAACATTGATAAAAGTTGGCATGGACTAGAAAACTCCTACCCCCTTCACCGATGTTGGTGGAGGAAGCTTAGAGATCACTTCAATCTTCACCTGATTGACTTCAATTCCTTTATTGGACACCTTGTGTCCCAAAACTATCCCCTCACTCACCATTATGTGGCATTTTTCCCAATTTCGAACGAGGTGAGTTTCCTCACACCATTGTAAAACCTTATCTAGACTAACAAGATAGTCATCAAAAGAATCTTCATACCCCAAAAAATTGTCCGTAAAGACTTCAAGACAACGCTCTACCATATCCAAAAATAATAATGAGGATTGATATATGAAAAGTAGTTGATGCATTACAAAGGACAAAGGCATCTGACGGTAAGAAAAGGTCCCATAGGTGCAAGTTAAGGTGAACTTCTCTTGATCCTACAGTTTAATGGAAATTTTATTGTACAAGAATTCCCCATCTAGAAAACAAGAATTAGAGTGATCGATGAGCCTCTTAAGGATTTGGTTGATAAAAGGAATCGAAAAATGTTGTTTTAGTGTGGCAACATTGAATCACCGATTATCAATACACACATGCCAATAGGGCACCAGCCAAGTCGAAATCAACTCACTTGGTGAATTTCTTGTGACTGTTGCCCCCCTTTCTTTGGAACAACTTTGGTTGGGTTAACCTAGTTAGAATCATATATAGTATAAAATATACCTACTGATAGAATATTCACTACCCCTATCTTTATTACTTCAATCATGATAGGATTAAGACGTCACTGAGATTGTACTATTAGTTTGGCTCCTTCTTCAATTCTGATCATTTTCTTGCATAATTTAGAAGATATCCCTTTGATGTATGCATTGGACCACCCAAATGTTGCCCAGTTTTTCTTTAGCACTATAAGAAATTTCTCCACCTTATGCATGCTCAGTGATGATGAAATGATGACGGAGAGCTTCTTGTCTATCACCAAGAAAATATACTTATAATGTGGCGGGAGTGGCTTCATGTAAAGTTTTTGGGGGCACTGCAACGATGGGATCAATGGTGGCAGAGGCGGTCCAAAATCCTCATAGTGCATTGAGTATAAGCATGGTAATGCATTTAGAAAAAGAACACAATCCTCAAGCAAATGACAATGAGTGTAATAACCCACCAAGTTCATATGCACACATCTGATGGTAGTCACGGATATGCTTGGGTGAGAGTAGAAGATGTTGTATCTTCAATTATCATAGGGCATGCTTCTTCCTCTAATCATCAGGACACATTACTACATCTACCAAACAAACCTCCTTAGTATGCTCCATGATATCAATTTCCAAAGTAAATTTCTATACCTTTGTCATGACATGAGCCATGTTTAAGAATGGATTTCCCAGAAATAACGACACCTCACTCTTCCCTTGCTGCATCATGTGGCACTCTGCCCTATCACTATCCTTTGGTTGATAGTCTAACATATTGATTTCAAAGTGGTCATCCTTAATTCCCCATGTTAGTCTTCCTCTGCCCATATCCAAGATCATATATGTTGTAGCTTAGAACAGACTTTTAAGAGTAGCTCATTTCCATGGTCATTCTACAGCTCCATGACTACAAAATTTGCTGGAAAAATGAATTTCTCAACCTTGAGAGAAACATCCTCACAGATACCAATTGGTCTCACCACTGAATTGTCAGCCAATTGTATGGTCATGTTGCTCTTCCTAGATTCTTTTACCTCCAAATTCTTGAATGTTGTCAAGGGCATGAGATTTATACTTGCCCCAGGTCACATTGTGCTTCACCAAACTTACCCTTTCAAATGTAACATGGTATATTAAAGCAACCTAGAACTTGCCTCTTTTATGGCCATCTCCTCTATATAAGTGCACTGACTCCCTCATTCAATACCATTACATCTGAATCAACTATCCTACACTTCTTTTTGATTATGTCCTTCAAAAAATTTCCACATCACGGGGTATGTTCTATTGCATCTACAATAGGTATGTTGACATAAAATTTTCTAAAAGTGTCTAGAAATTTCTTAAATTGTTGGTCGACCTTCTTTGCCATAAAGCTATTCATGAATGGTCCTGTCGTCACCATATTACCATGGTGAGGTGGAACATAAGATTCCTTTCTCACTTTAGTTGGCTTATCATCTTCCTCAGCTGGTTCATCCTCCTGTGGTGCAGGGTCTGGCTCAAAGGGATCACTAGCTGGCACTGACCTCGTGTCACCTGCCTTGTGATTTTCTTCTAAAATCGTCTATTTTTCATTCAACAGTTTCTTACCACTGTGGAGTAACACTACCTTCACATGTTGGATAGTAGATGGAATGTTAGTATTTGTAGGAAATCCCTACTATCATGGCTTCTTCAAAGATCTAACTTCTGATGCTATTTGAAAATTTTGGTTCTATGTTGCGGATATGTGTCCCTTGATTCTACAGGTCCTTCTTTGTTTAGCCTATGATTGTCTTGTTATGATTGACCAACTTGCCTAACATGCCATCTATGCGGTCTATCTTGATGGGGGGCCTGTCCCGCTGGTACTGGTGTTGTGTAGTGCCTTGTTGTGGCTTGGCCTATTGTGACAGAGAAGGCAGTGGAAAAAAAATTTCTTCTCCCAAACCCAGAATAAAGGAATCGCGTCAACATCTATACAGTAGGAAGGATGGTTTGTAGAGACATATCTTGTCCCGAGGCTTTCTCGGAGACGTTACCTCGCAGCTAGTGTGGTCTTCACCTCCATTCTTGGACGATGTCTGTGCAGCTCCTGGTCTCACTGGGACTGTCGGGATTGACAGCTATCCTCTGAGCGATAGAAATATCCCACCTCTGAAGTAGTCCACACGGACCACCTGGAACTCCGATCTCCTTGTCCCACAAGGAATCGGAAGGAGTCGCACCAACCTGTTGGCGTACTAGTCACTAATACACTCTCCGACAACCAGTTGCCTTTCTGCAGTTGTCTTTCCCTTGTTGTGCCTCCCTTATCAGGTAGCACTTGCTCGGGCTCTCTCAGTTACCACAACCAGAGAGAACAAAAACTTTGCAGAGTAACAGGTGTTCTGAGTTGTGTTTTGAAAAGCCCCCAATACTCCTATATATAGGAGGGTCATGGGACCGGGTTCTCTACCCCAGACAATGCGGGATTAAAGCAGGAGTAGAAGGGTTCGAGATTTTCCACAAAACAACCAACTGTGTCAGCTGAACCGATCATTTCAAGCATGAAACGGTCAGTTGGGGACCTGAGCCGATCGGTTCACACCTGAACCGATCGGTTGGGACACCTGAGCTGATCGGTTCAAGCATGAGCCGATCGGTTCATGGTCCTGATCAGTTCCTGATTGGCTTTTCCTCTTTTTGTTTTGAATTGATCCAAATACCAATCCTTGTTCCAATCAAATTGGATAAGTGAAACAAAGAGAAATTTCTCACCAACCTGACTTTCCCAACTTGCTCATCTGGACTAGTTGAGTCGATCGGTTCAACCCTTGAACTGGTCAGTTCATCCTATCCCGAGTCGATCAGTTCATCTCATGAGCCGATCGGTTCACCATATGAGCCGATTAGTTGGGAGTGCAGACTGTGCAGAATCAGTCAATTGCAGTTTCAATCAATCTGATACTCTAATCAATCAGGACAACACCTTGAACATTATGATACTAAGCTATCAATTGATTGAGTGTTTAATTGAACTCCCTCAGGAGGGACAAATCCCATATCTATCACTCACCCCTCAAAAGCCCCATGTGTTAAAGCCACCCAATCATCACCTTTATAACAACCCGTGTTTCAGGACTGCGTTTGATGATGTCAAAGTGTACCAACGACATGTGTTGAGTGTAGTGATTTCAGGTCAAAGAATCACACTCACCACCATCACTGTGAGAACTAACTGTGACTACCATGTCATGGTTCCATGTGTCAAACTCACGGTGGGTCTGTCTGGTATGCTTGTTCTCTAACAAGTACCTATGTGTTTGGTTTGATATCTTCATATCATGACTAATGAGATTTTGTCATCAACCAACACCACAATCTAGTCTTGTGTGTCATTGTTGTCTATCTTCCTACCACAATGACATATGAATAGGGACATAATAAGAATGTACAAACTCTTAGCATCTGTATGATCTCACCGTTCAGGTCCTTAACCTGAAAGCATACGTCATTGAGTATTGTCATTCTCTAGACATTCAATTTGTTCTATCATTATCTCATATGATTGAACCAGAAAGAATTGGAAGCTTGCCTTTCATGCTTATCAAATAAATCTTAATGTATCCCACCAATCATCCCATGATTGGCTCTCAAGGCATACATACCAACAGACTCCCACTTGCACTGCGAGCCAATCACCCTTGAATCATATTCTTAGTGATCTTCAAATATGTCCCACATGTTACTGTGCTCTAGTCCTAACATAGTGAGTTATGGCAACACCTTGCCAAAGTCGGTATTAACTGCATGTCTCTCATCTCTTCACTGTACGTCACACGTATGAGATGGAGTTGTCGTAATATGCATTCTAGTATTCCTTTGCTAACATTTAGCCACATTGCATGACCAAGCACTCCTAACTTGTCATCAATGACCAGAATAACTATAAGTTCATCTCTATGAACTTCTAGATCCATATAGTATCCACTGTTGTTCTCTAACACACAGATACTCGACATTTCCTTTTAAAACAACTTTATTGGAATGTTTCCATTTATCAACAAACATTCACTTATATATATCCCATATATATTTTGCGATTAATTTTCTGTCCTTTTTAGAAGTTTGCATCAGTGTAACTCTTTACAGTGAACCCTTCCTTATTTCCATAGAACTAGCACTTCTCAAGTACTTATCAAGTTCTTATGGTATACCAGTAACCCTTCTTGGAACTAGATAGACATCCACTCGTCATGTCCCACATACGAGTTATCAGGATGAGCATATCATATTGTCATGTCCTACATACAAGATGATAAATGTGTTTTGTTCTTTCCATGTCTATACATGCAAGATGATGGGATGATTACATACATGATAGATCCATATCTATTCTTAGTGTTCCCATTCTTCATAAGAATTGGACACTTGGCCTTGGGATACTAACTCTATGTAACATGGACAAGTTTTCTCCCACTGATTATGTATATACTGAACCTTTCAGTATAGATTGCCAATATATGCTCTCTCTTTTTCAAGTCAAGAAGTTTGCGAGAACTATCTCAATATATCTCTATTCCTATCACATAGGAAATGTCTCTATCTTCCCTAAAGATAATTTCCACTTTGTATTTCCATTCTAGAACATTTCCTTTTCACATCAACATGTGGAATGTGAATATGCTCCCACTAAATCACAGATCCCTTCTTTATCTTTGTCATATCACTCAAACCCTTTGACTATATTATCAAAGTGAAGATCCCAACTCTGAGTTGCTTGTACTTAATCAATCACATTGATTAGTCCATTATAACTTATAGAATTTATTTGCATTAATGGATTCATAAACCTTATAAGTTGTGTCACGTACACATCGTTGTTTTATTCCTCATAGGAATGCAGTTTTAGTATCCGTATGCCAAATCTCTTAGTCATTAAGTTGCAATCAACAAGCATCATCCTTCTCAAAATGTTATCCATGTGTCTTAACACTTAAGACTCATTCACACTTATGGATTTCATCCCAATGGATGCTACCATCAAGGTCATACCTTATGTTTCACATGGAAGTCGTTTAGGATGTAATGGCCATAAATCATAACTCAGAATCTGGTTCATGATATTCATCCAGATAGTTGATTCATCACATGACCAATTCATCACATAGATAATCGAGGTGTATCTGTCAAGGATATAAGAACTCACAACCCTTTTTTATTCTTAATGTCCTTTATTAGTGTAGGGTATTCTTTATTTAAGAAGAAATTAGTTATTTGATAATCATCCTCTAACTCCTTAGAGTATGACTCCTTGTTGATTTAGACATCACCATGCCTTAATCAAGAGTTCACTATGATACACAATCATAATTACTCATAAAGATCTCAAACATTTGGTCCAAGTATTTCATTCATTGATCTCATCAAGAATTAACACTTTACCAAATTCATACTTCATCTATGATATTCTTAAACACTTCAAGATATTCATATTGGTATTTCTCTAAACACTATTTGAAGTATTAGCATTTGCTCCAATAGGTATGTAAATACATCACATGTATTATACCTAATAGGATAATCAATCTCCCACTACCACTAGTGAAGATTGATTAATCATGTCTAAGAGATTCATGTCTCTTACTGGTTCTCTAACTAAAAGAGTCTAGATTTATCCATCATATGGATACTAGAGATGAATTTCTCATGATAATGCTAATTTGTTGTTTGAGTTATCAGTAACTTTTAGGTATCATTTTATCTTATGCATACCAAGTATCACAAGATAAACAAGGCATTGCCACAAAGATTGAAACATCAACTTTATTAATTGCCATCATTGTCATACAATATTCAAGAAAATTAAGGTGTTTCTATCCATTGACAAATATGAAATAGCAGTTCATAACTCTATTACATGCCTTCAAGGGTGAAAATAAACTCAAGTACTCCTATCTATGGCGGCAACACTTGCCCCATGTATTGGGTGCTTTACACTTTATATCTTGGTATCATATACCTAAAATGTGTTATAAGTTTATTTCATGACACCTTCAGGTGGAGATGTCTGTCCCCTCCTTCTTCTTTAGTTCTTCTAGATAGAGTGGACAATTCCTTTTCCAATGTCCTGGCTTTTGACAATGGTGGAAATTTCCTCTCTTGGTCATGCCTCCCTTGGCCTTGAGAGTTGAAGATGACTTGGGTTGCTGGCTAGCATCAGAACCTTTCTTAGCCTTGCCCTTGCCCTTGTGCTTGGACTTGCCTTTCTTGTTGCTGATCATCATCATAGACTTAGGCTTGTCCTTCTTCATCTTTGCCTCGACTGTCCTCAACATGCCCAACAACTCTGTCAATGACTTGTCAAAGCTGTTCATGTTGTACTTCATCACAAACTAATTGTAGGATTCTGGCAACGATTGTAGTATCATGTAAGTAGCAAACTCTTGGCTCAGGGGAAATCCCAGTCTTGTCAGGTTCTCTATATACCCAATCATTTTGAGCGTGTGAGGACCAACTAGATCTCCTTCTATCATGACTCACTTGAACAGCACCCTGGAGACATCATATCTCTCTTGTCGTGCTTGATCTTCATACATGTTCTTGAGATACTAAATCATCTCAATGACACCCATGTTCTCATGTTGTCTCTGCAACTCATGGTTCATGGAGTACAACATCAAGCACTTTGCATCAATGGCATATTCAGAATGCTTCTTATAAGCATCCCTTTCTGCCTTTGGTGCGGTAGGAGTAGGTTCTTCTGGAGCTGGAGTATCAAGGACATAGAGCTTTCGCTCTTGAGTGAGAACAATTATGAATGTCCAAAACCAGTCATGGAAGTTATCCCCATTCAGCTTGTCCTTTTCAAGGACTAATCGCAATGAAAAGTGATTGTTGTTTGTTGTCATTTGTACTACAAAAAGAAATATATGCAATTTAGTCCAAAACTCAATTTTGACTTATTTGATTGATTTGAAAGGTTGACGATATAATTAGGACTTTAATTAATTATCGCTCCCACTATTTTTGTTCAAATTGATAGCCCTCACCATCAATTCAGAAGATTGTAGCATACAACCCTCTAGTGGGTCAAGATCCTAAAATCCTCTGAGTCATGGACCAGCTAGGGTTGTCACCCACAACATAGACCATCCAGGTAGGCAACTTTTGCCAATTGCATCATATGCAACTCTTGAAAGATGTCATATGCAACTCCTTGCCATTATCACCTCCATGCCTCAAGGTACTAGATCCTATCTAGGTCACCTTGTTAAGTCCGACTCAAAGCCAACACGATGAATATGCACCCTGCTAGGGCAGACCCACATATCCATCCTTCATGCTTCCATGAGATAGACGGTGCACCACGCTAGGGTGTGCCCACACTTGGCCGATCAAGATTTTCACACGTGTCACATTTGGAAGGCATCTAAAACTTTAATATTTAATGAAGGATTTGGTTTATAGTTACATATACATATCCAATCACCACAGTACATAGTACGTATCATATGCATGCTATATCCCACAGAAAACATGCAAAATGATAAAAGCGATGATTATGGCCATCCTAATGTGATTCCTCAAGCCAAGAGGAATCACAGTCATCTAGGTCCACATCACATGCAACCTGTATAAGATGAACTATGTGCTTTGCCATTCTGGGTTTGATCAACTCATCTCCATGATTGATCGGCTTGCCATCAGGCCGGTTGGTTGGGTGCCACCAGTCGATCGATTGGCTCCTCCAACCGATCAGTTCGTCTGGTCATCATGCATCTCCTCATGGCCACCACCCGCTCGTCTTGTTCCTAAAACCAGTCATCTGGAACGCCAACCGATCAGTTCATGCCTTGAACCGATCATCTCAGTCGTCGTCAAGTTGTCCGCCGTTCTTTGACATAACAGGAAATAAAAGTTCTATCCTATTTATATTTTATTTGAGAAACCCTGAGTTACATTCGGGGGGAGCAAAGGTAGGAAAGAAATCTCGAGTTATCTTGAGTTACATTAGGAATAAGGAGGTAGGGAATTGGTGTGTAGACCGAGATGCAAGCAACCACATTCAACCATTCACACATATATAGGGTTTATTGGCCATAACCATGCTATACATCCACCACAAAACCCATTTAAGAGTGACACATATCGAGTGCATTCATATTACATATCATATATGTATATTGGGATTTGTGGATTTAGGATTGGACATGCATAAAGCCAATTTTATTCGCATCGTATGCAATAAATAAAGGTGACAAACCAAAATCGATCACATCGATAATCCTAAAGTTTAGAGCAGTTGACATGGCTCTAATACCACTGTTGGGTTTTAGGGGAGACAGAGAAGGAAGCGGAAACAAAAATTTCTTCTCCCAAACCCAGAATAAAGGAATCACGTCAACGTCTATACAGTAGGAAGGATGGTTTGTAGAGACATACCTTGTCCCGAGGCTTGCTCAATGACGTTACCTCGCAGCTAGTGTGGTCTTCACCTCCATTCTTGGATGGTGTCTATGCAGCTCCTGGTCTCACCGGGACTGTCAGGATTGACAGTTGTCCTCCGAGTGGAAGAAATATCCCTCCTCTGAAGTAGTCCACACGGACCACCTGGAACTCCGATCTCCTTGTCCCACAAGGAATCGGAAGGAGTCACACCCTCCTGTTGGCGTACTGGTCACTGACACACTTTCCTGCAACCAGTTGCCTTTCTGCAGTTGTCTTTCCCTTGTTGTGCCTCCCTTATCGGGTAGCACTTGCTCGGGCTCTCTCAGTTACCACAACCAGAGAGAGTGACAAATTTTCAGAGCAACTGGTGTTCTGAGTTGTGTTGTGAGAAGCCCCCAATACTCCTATATATAGGAGGGTCATGGGACCGGGTTCTCTACCCCAGACAATGCGGGATTAAAGCAGGAGTAGAAGGGTTCGAGATTTTCCACAAAACAACCAACTGTGTCAGCTGAACCGATCATTTCAAGCATGAAACGGTCAGTTGGGGACCTGAACCGATCGGTTGGGACACCTGAGTTGATCGGTTCAAGCATGAGCCGATCAGTTCATGGTCCTGATCAGTTCCTGATTGGCTTTTCCTCTTTTTGTTTATATATGTGCACCCTAATTTATGTAAGAGTGTGCAATTAAACTAACATCCACTTGGGCTTTTATCCAACCCTACATTCATATTGTGCTAGCCTTGGAATATCTCTATTTCCTTTTATTTGGCTCTTTATTTACTTGAGTCTTCTATAGACATTATGGCTCATTTATTTGATTATTTGAATAATTCTATGGCCAATGCTGGCCCATTCATTTACTTGATCTATTTCATGGGTTTTATTCCCCAATGCTATTATGCAAATGTTATTTATATTTTCACTACTGCCAAGTGAACTATTTAGCATGATGTATTTTTGGCCAAATGACAATGTAGTGTACATGAGTAAAAACCACCCATAGTGGGCATGAGCCCAGGTGAATGTTAAAATTCTCCCCATTTTATATATATTTTGGAGGTTAGGGGATGTTGAAATTCCCCCTATCCTCTTAGTGTAGGTCTGGCAGGTGCCTCACCCTGCATTGGTATGCTCTTTTGTCAAAATATCATTCATGATATGTGATTATTGTTGTTATTGAGCTATGGAAGTTTCTATTCCTTATTTGATTACTTGCCTCATACTCTTGAAATCTCTTAGTGTAGTGAATCATTTTATTATGCAATGTTGTGCATTATTATTTGTCCTTTTCCTTTTGAATAACACATACTTTTATGTCTCTCTTGCTGGGTGATCCCAACCACCCAGGTATAGGATCAGAGTGCGCAGTTGAAGCATGGTGAACCAACCTAAGGCTAGGGATAATGAGTTCAACCATCTAGCTTGGATTTAGCTATAGTTCATGATGTTTGGATACAAGTTGGATTGGTTTGAGTCTTCCTCTACCTAGATATTGTTGTTGTGTATAAAGTTGTACACCATGTTTGGGAAGATTTTATGATGTGCCCTTTATACAATTGTTTAGTCAAAGTTTTAACTTCCGCTGCTACACAATTGGTGTTTTGTTTGCCATGAGTTTTTTTTTGTAGAGACTATGTCTTTACAATATCAACCTTACCAACATTATCAACATCAACATCATCATCATCATCATCATCATCATCATCACCATCATCATCATCTTCATCAGTATACAGGCAGTCATAATGGGCATGTCATTTAAGTTTTCCAGTTTGTCTGAAAATATAATATAAGAAATACGGATCCTAATAAATAGGGAACAATATCTCAACCAAGTATATAGCCAAGTACACAGTAAAGAGATACACAAAAAGTATCTTCATTACAACCAAGGAGAAGGTATAATAGCATACCTTTCACGGAGGATTTTGAGTATAATTAATATCTAAATCAATAGGTTAACCCTTCGAGTCAGATCCTAAATCATCAAGATTGGATCAAGGGTCAAGATCATGATGTTCAGAATATCATCTTTCAATATTCGAGATTAGGGTTACACATTTCCTATTTCAACCTTAGGGTTGGGTCATTCACTTATAATCAACCCATATTTCAATATATCCAACATTATTTCAAGTGCCAAGTAATTTCGAGTGTGAATGACTTACCTAGGTTTTCTAGGATCATATATGTTAACCATAATTTAAGGTCATTATCCAAGTCATCATAAAATTTCTAGTTCATCATCATGATACTTAGTATAATTGGAATTCCAGATCAGATTGATGGGATAAAAGTGTATCAAGGGTTTTTCAAGATTAAGATCAATATCATAATTACTCATTATTAATAAAGATTATAATCAAGATTGAATCAAGCAAATAGATCTACATTACTAATGATTTATTTTCAAGAGTATATGAGTCAATTGGATTAGATCTAGGTTACAAGATAATCATCAGAGTCCAAATCTATGGTTTCCAAAGATTAAACATCATTATTGAGCCATTTGATAAACTAAAATAAGCTATAGATTCAAATATATGGATATAAGTGATCATCAATTGGAATTATTCTTAGTGATCAGTTTGAAATGATTCATTTGATTTTTGTGATTAAGATCGACTATTTACTTGAATTATTTGGAGTCAAGATGCATTTTCTATTATTAAAACAAGATTTGACAATTTAATTAAATATTCGAGTAGAGAGGAGGTAACAATAACCTTAAATGGAAAAATGGGGATCGTCTGATTGTTTGATGATGGATAAGATCACGCCACATAAGTGGTCATGGCGCAGGTTTAATGGTTTGGTCTAATCCTAGCTCGAGAGTCTGATCTTCAATAGCCAATTGAACCATGGGTTCACTAGTCCTTAAACCAGGTTTATTCCACTTTGAACTGACTGTTTAGAGATTCATTTCCCTTGCTCGCAAGGGCCTCACATGAGCCAAGAATGTAGGCGGAGGAGCTCTCTAGAGGGGTGGGGAGCTAGTGTAGGAGAAGGCGAGTAGGCTGAATGAGCTTGCCTCGACCCCCACAGACTAGATGGGGGGCAGAGAATAGGGAGAGGAGGAGAGGAGTAGGGGCGCCCGATCTGGGCTTTGTGGTGGCCCCGTACAGCAGCAGGAGGTTGGGGATGCAAAATAGGCCGCCTAAGGCTGACATGGAGAGCAAGATAAAGGATTGTAGCTTGGTGTGGAGATTGCGAGCATGAGGAACCCTTTATATAGTGTTGGGGATAGGGTTTTAGGGCCCATAGATTCGGAGTAGCAGCCATGGCCACCGGACATAGATGGGGAGGTGAAGAACTCATTTTGGCGGCACAATGGTGTACGAAAGCTAGCCAAAAAAGGGTTTGGGGAATTTAGAATTGCGAGAGGGTTGTTTTGGCTTGATTAGATTTTCAAAATAAGGTCACAGGCAGGAGATCTCATTTTTGGGCTCTCAATTCCTCCTCCCCGCTGATTGTGGAGGTAGAAGATGATGAACTGGCTACTGGATCTAGCCCTGATCCATGGGAAGGAGATCCAAGGGATGAGATGTGCCCCCGATCCCTTTCCATGGATCGCTGACTTGGAAAAGTCAAGAAAAGAGCTAATAAAGGGCAAATAAAGGGATTTTCAACACATTATCTTCAAGAAATCGTAGTAAATAGTTGGAATGTCCAAATGAAATGAAATTTGGACCATAGCTTCATAAAAAAGTGGGGAACATTTATAAAAAGTTTAAGAATTGAAAGATGAAGTTTGATTTACCAATTTTCTTCTTTGGACAAAGTGATGAATGAATCAAATTTGCGGTGTTATAATGTGTAGAAAATTCACATTGATCACCATATTTCGATTTTGAGTCTCAACATTGATTGGGAAACCAAGAAAAATTATTTGGGACCATGAGTGAGTATAAAGAGTTCAAAAGAGTAATTACTTCATTATAATGTGAAAATTCACTTTGTCACATCCTTCCCTCCTTAAATGGAATTTTGTCCCCAAAATTCAAAAAACATCCTTAAAATTGGGACTATCTAAATTCAGATCATATCCTCAATTACTAGAACATCCTCAGCTATATAATGAAAAATATGTCCTCAAAATTCAACTAGTCCAATAATCATAATTGGGATTCCATGTTCCATATCATAACCAACTTGGTACCAAACATCATTTCATCATCAGGCAATTGTGTATCAAGGTCAATGCATATATTGTTCAAAGTCATCATATGAGCCACAAATATGGGGAGTATCCTATTGATCACAAATTTGGAGAGATCACATTTTAGGTCAAACAAATAGAGTTCTTGAATCAAGTGTACAAGGTGACCTTCAATCCCAACATCTCAGGGTCCTAGCTTCTACATTGACCTAGGTGGGGTTATACATCCATGATTTGAGATTTCATATTTCAAAAATTCGAGAGAATGTCATACTTTCAATATCTTGGTTTCGAGATCAAAATCAATGGGAGGTCCCACCCTAGTCCTAATGAGAGTGAAACTCTAACTCATAAATTGAGAGATTCAAAATAGTCATTACTTCAAAATTTTCAAATTTTGGGATTTTGAAGTCATTAGTCATATATTAAAAGTGATCTCAAGATCCACATGTGGTTGATTATAACCATGTTTCAAGATTTTGTACATCCGTATTGAGAGTTGAAGTTTAGACATCAAGATCATCTGTATAAATATTCCAAATCTAGGGTTTAGATTCCTATTTAGACCTTAGGGGAGATCACTCATCTATATTCAATTTTGAGCAACAATATTCAAGCAATATTCGAGCAATATATCAAGATTTCATTATAATGGTATCCAAGTTTGATGAATGATCTAGACATAGGTCTATTTAGGAAGTCAACCACAAGCTATAGTCAACATTGTCATATATCAAGGTCATTATCAATATTCAAGATCAAGTATCGACCATGGGTTTAACCTATTATACATAGGTCAACCAATCCAAATCGGGTGAAAGGGGATACCTTTCCAAACTCTAAATAATCAATCATACACAAATTTAGAGGTAGTCATAATAGGAATGTGACCTAGTTTAGGGGAGTCGTGAGTCAACTACCACCCTAATCTAGAACATTAGTCATTATCTATTGAGCTTATTCAAATAGGGAGAATAGCAATGATCAAATCATATTCTACAAAGACATAAGATAAAAATTCAAGATTATAATAGGGCAATAATGTTAAGATTTTTCAAGATCGGGGGTCATAATTGTATTCTCTTTCTTTCATGATCAAGATGTAATAGGTGTAGGATTTAGGTTCATGCTCAGCAAAATTGAGATTCCAAAAGCCATCAATATTCAATAGGGGAACTAGTTTTTGAATCATAGTCTTACATCACGATGTTGTGATCCCTATGGCTTAGTTATTTGATGACATGATCCTTGTGTGTATCAAATAGGGAAAAAGTTTGCTAATTATATTTGAGGTTTAATCAACAATAGTGCAACATGGATATTAATCAAATTGAGACCTCATCAGCAATGAGGTATAAGTCATCCTTATTTCACCATATCAGAATTTTTGTCATTTACCTCAAACATAGGGAGCATACAATCTAATTTTAGTTAAATGAAGTTTCCATGATATGAAAGGTCAAGTATGATTATTTGATTTCAAGATTCATTGATCAAAATCAAGTTTTCACATTTATGTCAGATCATGGTATCATTTTCTTAATCAACCTTAATTATTTCTAGTGACATTCATTTTTCCCATATAAGCTACCCATAATCAAGAAATCATGTGGTGAAAGGTCATGAGAAGGACCACATGATGAGATGAAAAGACTACATAATCTTCATCTACATGGGTGGCTTGGGTAGTCCTTAAAGAAGAGATGAGATTCTAGAAGACCTCTAGGGTTTCACAAGAGAGCCTTTAGGTCCAGTTTTGGATCAATTAAGGCTAGGTAGAGTGGGGGATCTCAGACACCGTGAAGACAGATAGGAGAAATTATGTCAGGACCCCGAGCCTAGACACCTCAGTTTTCAACATTATGGATTTAGGGTTTCTTGGATTTAAGAGACTTGAGAAATTATTTACTTAAAGTATATGGGAGTGTGTTAGCTTTGATACCAACTATCACGGAGCCATTCTTACCCCAATCCCAATCCAACTACCTAAACAGTGGTAAAAGGATTGAAGCGCCCATCCCTGAGTGGCCCAATAGGATCTAACACACTGACATATACAATAAGAAATAATAACTCAAAAACTAGAAAATTTAAAGAACAACTAACCCAAAATGGAGATTTTTTAGATCAATATTTGTCATCAGAGTATATGGGTGTGGAAGATATATATTCAAGATTCCAATGTTTGCCTAAAATCAAGAAGCTCAAGACACAAAGTCAATGCGATTGCACGGAACACTATATAAAAACAAGTAAAATAGTTTATAAGAAAACTATTGTACTTGGCAAGACTCATATTTGAAAAGTATAACAAGCAATTTGCAAAAAAAAAAAGTTCTTTGACAAGTTTTTCAAATGATTCAATTTTTATTACGAGTTCCCAATATGTTGTAATTCGAGAAGCATGCTTATATATTTTGTGTGACTCAATTACCCCAACGCGATGGGGGAGGTCACTAGGATCCTTCTCCCCATATGAGGTAGGTGGCCATTGTATAAGTCCCACCTCTGAATGAGGGGTTGCTTGCACTCAATATCAACATTATCAACATCATCATCATCATCATCATCATCAGTATACATGCAGTCATAATCGGCATGTCATTTATGTTTTCCAATTTGTCTCAAAATATAATATAAGAAATATGGAATCCTAATCAATAGGGAACAATAGCTCAACCAAGTATATAGCCAAGTACACAATCCAGAGATACAAAAAAAGTGTCTTCATTACAACCAAAGAGAAGGTATAATAACATACCTTTCACTAAGGATATCAAGTATAATCAATATCTGAATGAATAGGTCAACCCTTCTAGTCAGATCCTAAATCATCAAGATTGGATCAAGGGTCAAGATCATGATGTTCAAAATATCATTTTTTATATTTGAGATTAGGGCTACACTTTTCCTATGTCAACCTTAGGGTTGGGTCATCCACTTATAATCAACCCATATTTCAATATGTTCGACATTATTTCAAGTGCCAAGTAATTTTGGGTGTGAATGACTTACCTAGGTTTTCTAGGATCATATGTGTTAACCCTAATTTATGGTCATTATCCAAGTCATCATAAAATTTATAGTTCATCATCATGATACTTAGTATAATTGGAATTCCATATCAGATTGATGGGTCAAAAGTGTATCAAGGGTTTTTCAAGATTAAGATCAATATCAAGATTATTCATTATTCATAAAGATTATAATCAACATTGAATCAAGTAAATGTATCTACATTACTAATGATTCATTTTCAAGAGTAGATGAGTCAATTGTATTAGATCTAGGTTACAAGATAATCATCAGAGTCCAAATCTAGGGCTTATAAAAATTAAACATCATTATTGAGCCATTTGATAAACTAAAATAAGCAATAGATTCAAATATAGGGATATCAGTGATAATAAATCGTAATTAGGCTTAACAATCATTTTTAAATGATTCGTTGTATTTTTTTGATCAAGATCGACTATTTACTCAAATTATTTTGAGTCAAGATGCATTTTCTATGATTAAAACAAGATCTTACAATTTAATTGTATATTTGAGTTGAGAGGAGGTTACAATTACCTTAAATGAAAAAATGGGGACCGTTTGATTATTTGATTGGATGGATAAGATCTCACCACATAATTGGTTAGGGTACGGGTTCAATGGATCGGTCTGATCCTGGATGACGAGTCTGATCTTCAATAGCCAATTGAACCCAGGGTTCACTAGTCCTTAATCCAACTTTGGGGATTCCTTTCCCGTGCTCACACATGCCTCACATGAGCCACGAATGCAGGTGGAGGAGCTTTTTGGAGTGGAGGGGAACTAGTGGAGGAGGAGGCAAGTAGGTCGATCGAGCTTTCCTCAGCCCCATGGACTAGATAGGGGGCAGAGAATAGGGACAGGAGGCGAGGAGCAGGGGTGTCTGATCTGGGCTTTGCGGTGGCCCAACATATTAGCAGGAGGTCGGGGATGAAAAATAGGCCACCAAAGGCTAAAATGGAGAGCAAGAGAAATGCGTGTAGCTTGGTGTGGAGATTGCGAGCATGAGGGACCCTTTATATAGTGTTGGGGCTAGGGTTTTAGGGCCCATAGATTTGGAGCAGCAATCATGGTTGCTGTATAGAGAAGGGAAGGTGAAGAACTCATTTTAGCAGCACAATGGTGTACAAAAGCTAGCCAAAATAGGGTGTGGTGAGTTTGGAATTGCAAGAGGGTTGTTTTGGCTAGCTAAGATTTTCGAAATAAGGTCACATGAGGGAGATCTCATTCTTGGGCCCTCAATTACTCCTCCTCGCTGATTGCAGAGGTAGAAGATGATGAACTGGCCACTGAATCTGGCCTTGATCCATGGGAAGGAGATCTACGGACTAAAATGCACCCCCGATCCCTTGCAATGGATCGCGGACTTGGACAAGTCAAGAAAATAGCCAATAAAAAGCAAGTAATTGGATTTTCAACACATTATCTTCAAAAATCATAGTAAATAGTAGGAATGTCCAAATGAGATGAAATTTGGACCATAGCTTCATAAAAAGTGGGGAACATTTATAAAAAGTTTGAGAATCAAAAGATGAAGTTTGGTTAACCAATTGTATTCTTTGGACAAAGTGATGAATTAATCAAATTTACGGTGTTATAATGTGTATAAAGCTCACATTGATCACCATATTTTGCATTTGAGTCTCAACGTTGATTAGGAAACCAAGAAAAATTATTTGGGAGCATGAGTGAGTATAAAGAGGTCAAAAGAGTAATTATTTCATTATAATGAGAAAATTCACTTTGTCACATATTCATTTACACCCCTATGGTTTTTCTGCCACATATACATGCACTCTTCTTCTGCGCCTCTAATGAGCTTCCTAATTTGTGATCCAATTTCCTGGCAAGGTTGTCCATCTTCTCCTTTAGCACACTAATCTCTTTAGATTATCTCATGCTTTTAACAATTGTTGGAGTTTCTCTTTCTTCCCCCATGATTGATTTTTATCCATATTCTTTAGGATCTTGTGACACATGAATGCCTTATTGTTGAGAAAGAATTCTAATCATGTATTGCAAGTGTTAATCTTTCTCTCTTATGCAACCCATAGTAGAATGCATTTGTGTTACAACCCCAATTTTTGGGTTTGTATGGTTGGAAATGCAATATCCCCAATAAATGTATGATTATGGGAATTGTATGAATTACATATATTTGATGGATTCCCTTTGAAATATTTTATTTTTGCATGTGATTTCGTGGATCATAATATGTTACTGAGTTCAATATGATTATAAGAAAAAGAAGAAATCACATATTGCTTTATTAAGAAGAAAGTTTGAGATAATGATGAAAATATAAGAAATATGTGGAAATATGGATAATGAAATCATCATGGATGAGATTTTGAGTTCACATTCTAATGGTAAAATGAATCCAAATAAAGGAAAATAAAAGAATAGGAGAGAGAAAATATGCATAAAATATGCCTTAATAAGTGATACTTTGACTTTGAATAAAAGTATCTCATACTTTTGAGTTTAAGTCCCAAACTTGGCACACAAGTATATTAAGTCATTATGAACTTTCCCTTAAAACTTGGGATTTAAAGGATAAACGGATTAGGAGATATGAATTTTATAAGTTTTCCTAAAGTGAGAAGGATCACATTAAATGTCACAATTTATTTCTGACTTTTGTTCTAATATGAGGCCTGATAGCCGTTGGATTCTTGATCCCACGGTGACTGCTTTCTGAGTAAGATCTGGAAAGGGGAACAATAGAAGGAATTTTCATAATCAATTTCCTTTGTGCACAATCCATGTGCGAATCTGGAAATTGTTCCTTTGAACTCGGGAGGGAAATCCACACCTACCCATCCCAACTTTTCCATGTTTCCGTGTGGGAATGAGTTTCCCCAAATCACTTGTAGCTTGGTCACAACCCATATCTAATGGAATCTTTTCCTATACATATATGGCCTCCGGTCTTTGATTGAAAGTTAGGAACTTCTTCTATAGGTTGCGTAGGAGGATCTGTTGTACCTGGGTGCGGAAGACCACCGCAATGCTCTGGCTTCCCCACTCCTATGGTCATGTGTACGGGAAGGATGACGAGGTGCATTTAGGCAGTTGCTTTTACAGAACCTCATGAAGGGAATGTGGAGGCCATCAGGAGGAAGGGGGAGGCGGATTCGTCACCTTCTCTGCTCCGGGAGTCGCCTCTTTGGGCGAGGGAGTCACCGCCAAGTAGGTTGCTCGACACTCTATTTTCCCGAGGAAACAGGGGACCAGAACTCTTGTCCGCATGGGCAAAGCATGAGGAGGGGGAAGGACCAGCTAGATCTGGGTCCCCAAGTCCATGGATTGTAGCCAGAATCCGCAAGCCTAGAAAAAAAAGGAATTGCAAGAGAACAAAATTAAAAGTACACATGGTGCTCTGCTATTGGCAAAGGGTAAGTCATTTTGTGAAAATCATAATTAATGATTGGTAACTCGTATTGAGGCATGTTATATATGAAAGTTGATCAAAAAAATGTAAGGAATCCAATAAAAATGGAATTTTTTTTATACAATAAAAATGGAATTTAATCTTGATATCGCTTGTAATTTAAAAGAACATAAAGTTACCACCTTTAATGCATTAAATTATGGTAAAACCCTAATTTGAGATGGAAATTGGATTTAATGTCTCTTTTGGTTATTTTGAGTAATATTAACCTATTGAGAATCAAAGGAAGAGTTAAATCTGAAAAAGATGATACTATGCTTGTTTTAGCATTTTATACACATGATTATGCATTAATGACTTAAAAACCCTAATTTTGGAAAATATGGGTTTTAATGGTTTTAGTCCGAAAATGTAAGCATACAATAGAGATATAATAATCCTGAACTTGGTTTGAGATTAAAGAACCCATAATGAGGATTTGGAATAATTAGGGTTTTTGTAAATAAGAAACCTGTTTTAGTGTTTTTAGCCTAAAAAGGGTAAAGTTGTATAAAGCAACCTAAGAAACCCTAATGAACCCTAAGGAGACTTGGAAGCCTTAGAAAGTATCCTCATGTCATTAGGAAGTTTTTTAGAATATGATAGTGACATTAGGTAATCTATATGTTTTAGGAATTAAGGGTTGCTTGCATTAGGTGCTTGCTTGGATATCTCATTGACTTTTGGATTATCTTGCTCAAGAATAGGTATGTGGTTACACTTATGGTTAAATCACTTTAGTTTCACAGCGATTCCTGAGGTTTTATTGGTTTCTTGGAAATAATTTCTTGATTGACTTTTATTTCATGCAAATATAAAGTGATTATGACTATTACCATAATTATACATGCATGACTAGCTCAGATCCTGGTCCTCCTCTGTAGCTTTGATGATAATGAGATGGATGACCAAGTACATGGTCTCTCGTGAGGTAGGATCATCAGGTTATCATGAGTCGATGTGTTGGTCTACCATTGGGTAGGACCATACGACTCCATGACCCTATGTATTGATCTACCTGTAAGGTAGGATCATGGGGGTTAGTTGAGATCTACCATATGAGAGGTAGTATCCATGTCCACTGCATGGACAACACAGAGGCTAGGGTATGTAAGGATTGAGTAGTTATGTTTAAAATATAAAGTTTGTTTTGTTAAATCATAATTTCTTGCCATATGTTGTTACAATTGAATGCAAGATTATTGTTTCCCCACATACCAGTATAATTTACTATACTGACCGCCATTTTGTTTGTTGGCGCTTTAGGTATTATCTGAAATTGGACAAATAGTAAAGTGACACGTGTGAAGATTAAAGTTAAAATAATGCAGGAGGATTTAGGTAGATAGAATTCTAATTCGGGTAGAAGTCCCAGTTACCTAATTTTGAAGGTATGTTATAAGAAAAAATTTATTCCAGTTTTCAAGCTTGGTTGTGGTAGAATTTATTAATTATTTTTTATTATTTGCAAAACCATTGATCCTATTTTGGGATAACGACTCTGACTTCTTGGCCTTCCTTAAGTGGGGGTTACCAGGAAGCGGGGTCGTTACAATTTGTTTGTCTGTAAGGGTCAATCATATGATGAAGGACCTACCTCAGCAAATTCTAGAGTATCTCGCATTCCTATATATGATTCTTCAACATGCTTATTGAAGTTGTAGATCCACCCAAATAGATCATGTGTCTTCTATGGAGAGAAGTATCTTTAAAAGAAGGTATCTGTTATGGCTGGTAATCGGGTCCGGGTTGATTGGGTCCTGTTTCAGGTCAATTCATGTCAGATCAAATACACTCGACCCGAACCCGACTTGAAAATAATTTCGAGTCATACCTGCTTGACTCGAACCCAAAATTCATATTTGCGGGCCTGACCCAATGAACCCGATGGACCCGAAAATATTATATCATATGAAAACCCGAAAAACCCAAAAATGCAAACCCGAAAAACCTGAAAATACAAACCCAAAAAATCCGAAAATGCAAACCTGTTAGACCCAACATTACTATAGAATTTGCTAATTAATTTTTTTTTGCAAGCAAAGACTCATATAAACTATCACAAATTTATGTTTCTATGTGTTAAAAATTTATCTGGCGAGAACATGGGAAAATATATATATACATACGAGGATAAAATTTCAGGTCGAGCAGGTTTTGCGTGTTGAAAATTTCAAACTCAGACCCGACTCACAAATAGTTTTAGGTTTTTTGGGTTCGAGTCATTTCAGTTCGGGTCGAAAAAATTAAGACCGAAACTCGCTTTAGTCGGGTCGAGCGGGTTGCATCAGGTTTTGCCAACCTTAGTATCTATCATTCCTTCACAGGTGGATATGGATAATGAGTGAAGGCTTAAGAACCAAGTCTTTGCCTTATTTGCTAGTGAGTATGAAAATAATTTTAGATAAATTACTGGCATAGGCACCCTATCAATCCTCAACATATCACAACTTTCCTAAAAATTATTGATATGGGACATGGGATCCTACATATTGGGTCTATGAAATGCCTATGATTTTATAAGTGCCACCAGCCCTGGATCTATTTTATAGATGCCCACATTTACTTCCTACTTCAAAATTCGCCCCAATGTGTTGTAGCCAATGAAACCATTATCTTTTCCCAGACAATTTGCTCCTCCTCTTGCACGTTACCATCTCTAATTTTGTCTGTTCTAGTTGTGTCCCCTTTGGTGGTGGAGTTTGTATAAGTCCTCCCATATAAATACCATATTCCCTAGATCTGGGATGGAGTTCCTCTATACCTATACTCTATGGAGTTGACTTGCTATAATCATTGGTCTTGGTCTAAACCATGCATAATACCTACAAATAATAAAAACATGTAATAATTGGATACTTATGATTTAATGGAGATTTGAATTTTCAAATTATAAATGATGGGAAAAATAAAATTGTGTCTTATAGTAGCTGGTCACAATACTCATATTGTCGGATTGTTGTTTCCCCAGCAATGACGCCAAAAACTTTATGCTTGCTTACTACACATATGAAACGCAAAATCATGTATCGCGTAATATAGGCCTATGAGGCCTGAGTGTTAAACTAAGCGAAACGTTTGCAGAGACAACTACTAACTATGCCTTGATCAACTAGATGTAGTGAAGAAGTGATGGTTGATTAATTAACTGATTGCAAGAATTAAAACAAAATTAATTGGGTTGTGATCACAAATAGAACAAATTACTTAGGAATACAATTTCACCATGGTTTACACTAAAATTAAGATCATTTATTAATATTTATTTCTCCAAATCTAAGATTAAGGGACCTGTGGTAAGAATTACCCACTCTCACATTGTAATTCACTACCTCCTCTAATATAAACCCCACTCTTATAGCAGTTTAACTATTAATTAGGTGCTCTAACAAATCCTCTGGGCTATTCCCTTTAAAATCATAAGTCCTCTCTCGAGACACAGTATAAACTGTGTAATACAATGACTTTTCTAATACTAAATTCCTCTCTTGAAGAAACTAAGGATCTAAGAAATTATCTATATTGACCAGGCATAGTTAATTCATTATGCAGTCATAATATTATGTACAGAAATTATGAAGAAACATATATATCAACTCATAATGTCAATTACACTGCATAGTTGGGCTACTTCTAGTTCCTAAGGAACTAGGTGTTTAGCCCCACATGATTTTTGTTGTCATACACATTATTGAAGAGAAGAAGAAGAACATGGAAAGATTAATGAATAAATGGAAATCCCTGGAGAAGATGATCTTAATGACCCCCTCATACAAACGTGACAATTTTCTATCCTCTGGCTGCAAACCCATCCACTAGAGGTGTTTGAATCATCTAAAATGTAGCTTTATCCTCCCCTTTCACTTCTCCTAGCTCTCTATTGTCGTGTAATGAACCAGAATGTGATAATTAGGTATGGCCAAACTCCTCCCTATTCATAAGAGAGACTTAGAGTGTCATTAAGTCATGGTCATCAGATTAATCAAAAATCTTTAATCTTGTCTTATCACATCAAGTTGGTACCAGTGATAGGAGGTCAGTGACACTGAGTCCTCTTCTAGGTCACGACTCTATGTAAATGTCAATATTACTGACAATAGCGTCGATAGCATTGAGTTGCTTTTTTACTTTGTTGATGATTTCTACAAATAAAAGTTTCTACCACCGACAATAGGTCAGTGGAACCAAGATGCTTTGGGTGTGTTATTGTCCCAAAAGTCAGTAGTACCAAACTTTTGGTTGGTACCACTGAGCATCTTCGAATCATGCTTGTTCTTTATCTTCCAATGTCGATACCACCGAAAAAGCAGTTAGTAAGACGGAGCTAACTCAAGATTTCTCAAATTACCTAAAATTCAAAATTAAAGAACAAAATTTCACATAAATATGATAATTTAATATAAAATAGTTAAAATAGATAATATTTGATGCAAATATATGTCACAATATAATTATGGTACACCATGCTCAAGAAGTAGCAAAATGATCAAATATGCATGAAATACATAATAAATATCCTATGAATAGAAAATAATATTTAGTGCATCAGAGTGTAGATAGATTATGGGTAATTATCCCCCGTTATCAACTAGAATCTCCTCTTGTTGATTATTTATTTTGTTGATGAAGGATTTGAGAGAGTTACTCTTATCATAGCTTGGACTTCACCTTCCAATAGATATAGTTTGTACTTATGAGTTTGAGAGACATAAAGTGTGAAACATTGATGCCCACATGGTATGGATACTTGACGGTTGGAGTAGAAGAAGATCCAACGATAGAGGAAGAAGGTGACATGATTGTGATGAGATAAATACAAGTGGAATTGTAGCGAAAGAAGCTCTGATACAAAATTAGATAAGGTATTGAAACCCTAACCCTATAAAAGAAAGGGGAGGGAAAATAATGAAATAGGAAATATGAAAGGGAGTGATATACACATGAAGTTCTTTTTAATCAATTGCATAGTAGCTGATTAAATGACCAGTGCTCAAATATTTTCATATGATGTCACACATTTTTATAGATCTATGGGAATCATTGCATACATGGGATTTGGACTACGACTTGCTCACCAGTCACTTGAGTAAAGAGAATTAAGTATGGGAATACATAAGCATGGTAATCACATTTATCCGTTCAGAAGACTTTCTGAGAATTGATTTTCTAAAATACAAAAATACTCAATAAAAACATAATCTAGAACTTGAATTACAAACATTTTATCCCAATTACAACAAACCAATCATATCCTAAACATAGTGTGTTCCATCCTCAATGTCCTTGTGAGGAGGGAAATTCTACTTCGAGTGATGCAACCCTATTTTAGGGCTTCATCTTGTATCTTTTTGCATTCATATCTCATCTAAACATATTATATTGCAAGTTAATTCCCCTACTATACGTATTTTTTTCAAGTGCATTAATGGACACTTTTTTTCTTTTTTTAGGTACTTGGACCACACCTTGGATGCACGGGAGAGAAGGAAGATGTTCTAGGGTTCCTCCACCCATGCAGGGGTCCAAAAATGATCCTAAAGCTCCCCAACCTACCCCAAGTGGCCAAGGGTCAAGCTAAAGCAAATTTGTCCATGAAGATCAAAGTTTAAACCTCAAAGTGCAAGAAAAGCCCCAAACACGACCGTGATGACATGGAACTGTCATGCTGCACACGTCAAAATCACATGGAAAATCACAGTTTTGAAGTAGTTGTAGCAAACCATCCAACATGGCTATGCTGCCCGACACAATTGTGCTGCCACCCTCCACCACGGCCATGCTTCCCAGTAGGATTAGTTGCCACCTACCCAACACAACAGTTCTACATATCACCCAACACGGCCATGGTACCCAACACAGTCGTGCTACCTAGCTCCCACCACGGTTGTGTTGCTAGCCTTTCAAGAACCTAGAATTTTACTATAACTTTTACCAATTTCCACCTTGCATGTTCCATTCCATGACGTGTGTGATGACCCTTACCCACCATGGTCGTGCTTCCCAACACAGTCGTGCTACATACAACCGTAGTGGAATATTTGCATTGCATTTCCTATTTTAACCCCCACATAACCTACTGCTTCCCAACCACCTATATATACATAGGTGGCAACTGGATCATGGAGGTTACCCACACATAGCCTTTATTGCAATCCCCCTTAGCATTCAATAGTCTAGGGATATTTAGTTTCATTTGACCTATTGGTTGGTTTGGCAATCTAGAGTGAAAAGATAGGATTTGTATGTTATATCAACCCTCAACTGGGATTCTTGTGACATTGCCCCAAACGGCCCACTCTTCTCATAACTTGTCTAAAACCCATCTTGCTATCTAGGTTGCTTACGATAGTTTAGTTGCTTGCTTTAATTTCTACTTAGTTAATTGCTTAGTTATTGGTATATAATTCTTGCTAGGGTATTTAGTGCATCATTGTGCTTGCTTACTCTAGATAGTGGTAGTTTAGGTCTCTAATTTCTCTAGTTCCTAAATTGTTAGTCTAGTGTAGTTGTGTTCTCTTTCTTAAGTAATTGCTTCCTTTGTTAATTATAATTTCTAGTTTAGGGTTAAGTTATGGTTTTTGCTTATCTCACTTTCCTTTCTTATCTAATTTCTTGCACTATAGTGTGATCAACCAAAACCAATATCAAACCCTAGAAACCCTAATCTCTACTTTAGGAACATAGCTCACACTAAGTAAGCTCTAGTTCCCCCTCTCTCCCTATAGATGGACCCCTCACTTGCTATTCACCTATACTACAATATGATCATGTGCACTTGTGAGTGATATATTGAGGTCGATGTGATTGTTATAGTATAGGGCCCCCTTATAAATTTGAACGACCAAAATGTGTTTCTACTTAAGGTGTGTGCATCTAGTCAAGATCCAATTGATTTCGGTGTGTGCACCCCAAGGAGGAAAATCACACCAAGATTTCTGGCGTCATTGCTGGGAATAGAAAGCATTATAGATACCTAAGTGTTGACTCTCCCCTTTGGAAGTGTCTCTTTCCAGTTTACTTGGTTGTGTTTGAGAAACACATCAATAATTCTGGTATCATTTCCAGGGATAGACGTGCTCAACCTAGCTAGTTAGTGTAGCTTTACTTTTCCTACTGCCCTCATCATTGCTATTCTTTATTTTTTGTGTTACTTTTGCATATTGGTTTGCTAACTTGTGCTATATTGTTTGGTTGTGCCTTGTGCATGTGACAAGAAACCCTTTGAAATCAAGATGGTAGATCAATATGCACGGACCCCTTCATTTCCTCAACCGACCTACATGATGAAGATATTGGTATACATGGTAAATCTCATGAAGAATCATGTGGGAGATCCATGGAGGCTCTTTGTGAAGATGTGCAAGTTCTACAATCCTATGGCATCTAGGGAAGCCAAGGCTCCATGTTGAGCTCTTACACTTTAGAATGGAGGAATCATCCAAACATTTCATGGGAGAAACAAGGAGATCAAGATCTAAGGAATAACTCCATGTTTGAAGAAGAAGTTCTTACAAGGTTAAGAAGCCTTGATTAAGTGAAGAGGGATGTATCCTCCCATGGAAAAACAATTAGTCGCCTTGAGCAAAGGCTAGATCAAATATCTCTTTCACTTACCCCCATAAGGAGGGAAGACTCCCTTCCCAAACATGGCCTACCCGAACAATGATGGTGATTCTATGAGAAATCCTCAAGATGTTGATATCCCACCACAAGGGCAAGACTCAACTCTACAACAATCCAAGGACCCCCCAATCCGTATGCTCCCCCACCTCCACAACCACATCCAACTACCAATACACTCCACCTCCCCCACCTTCTTACTTACAACCCCCTCCACAACAACCTCCACAACAACCAACTTTAATTCTCTAAAATCCAAATCCCCCTGACCAAAGACAATTGCAACCACCACCTTCATCCTCACGAGCTCCCTCTTCCTCCCATGAGAAAATAAATTTGGTATCCAACATATGGGGGGAAAGGTTGTTGAAGAATTCACGAAAAGGGGAGATAAGGTGAAAAAGTTTTGATGAAGAATCATTGCCAGAAAAGTCTTATGGAGATGCTAAGAGCTTCAAAGATTCTATTGTTCCATATTTTCTTGGGAGCGCCAAGTGCACCAAAGTTCATGCTACTTCCTCTTGTGGTGAGGAAATGCAACCAAGTGGTCCACCATTGATTAATAAGACAATGCCATGTGTCTCACCTCCAGATGAAGCAATGATACCAGCCATACCATCATTTTTCAGAAGTGTCGAGGACATTGATAGATCAATTTTTCCCCCACCGTGTGATGAGATGACACTTGCACCACATTCTAATGAGTTGATGAGATTGAATTTTCCATTCCATTGGGAGTCAATGATAGGCCAAGCTCCACAACATGTGATAAAAACCATCCATTTGCTGCCTAAGGCCTACAAGCTATTAGTAAAGATGTTGATACAAGTATGAGACTTTCCCTTGAAACCTTAGGAGGTCCTTCCACTAAGGTCATATATGTTTGTACTTGGAGGTTCTTAGAATCCTTGAAACAACGAACGACAAGCATCACAACATTCATTTCCTTGCTTAAGGATGTTTGCATTGGGAAGAGGAAAATAATGGTGATCCCACCCAAAGAAACCATTGCTACAAAATAGGTGAAATTCATTATGAATGGATACCTTCCGAAAAAAGGGAAGATCCATGCATCTCTCTCATCACTTGCTACATCAATCAGCAACCTGATGAGCGTGCTCTTATAGATTTGGTATCAAGCGTAAGCATTATTCTGTTTAATATGTATTTATGGCTCGGCTTAGGAAAAATGAAACCAATAAATTGTGTCATAATAATGATTGATAGATCTAGGAGAAAACCTATGTGCATGTTGCCAAATGAGATGGTAGCATTAGAAAAGAGGATAAATGTTGCATTCCCAACTAGTTTTCTATTCATGGGCATCGATCCAATTTATGAAAAGGATTGCATCATATCAAAGAGGCCTTTCTTGTCCATAGTGGGTGTGAAGATAAATGTGTGTACATGTCCTTTTACAGTCACACATAGAAGGTTGAAGATGGACTTCTTTATGTTCACCAAAGAATAAAGACAAAGGCTGAGTGATGAGGATCTATGTACCAACTTTGACTACCCCGATTTCTAAGAACAGTGATTGGGAAGCCCCTATTACCGATCGATGCACGTTCCATGGGATGAAGACCATATCACTAGAGCTTAGAAAGGGTTACTTTGGAAGAGAAAAGAGACAACTTGGGTGTGAACACTTAATGAAGGAGGAACAACAAGCCAGTCTAAAGGCTTTAAGATTAGCACTAGTGGGAGGCAACCCATGTGGTTTGAGATTCCCAAAACCTCCCTATTTTTATTAAAGTCTAGATTTTTTCCAAGAAATACACACACATCGTACTTGATAGTTTTTCTACATGTGAGTCATGTTAGAGAAGGTACCATGCAGAGATGATGATGCACGAAGGATCTGGACAAGGAAAAGTTCAAAACTAAAATGAAAAAAGTGAAGATTAGTGAAAAAGCTATTGGATGGAGTCCAACGCAGTCGTTCCATATAACACGACTGTTCCATACAACACATATGTTCTATTGACATCCAGAATGGCCGTTTTACATAGAACATCAAAGGTGGTGATGCCTTTCTAACCTACTGGTACATTGATTACTCCACCTCTTTGATGGTGTCTTCCACGACTCCATACCATTTACCCTACCTGTCTAAACTTCTATTTCATGTTGAGAATGACATGGTTTAAAAGTTTGGGGTGGTAGGGCGGTAAGTCCTAGGTTTGCCTCAATTTTCCTATAATAGTCATTTTTCTACATTTTTGCGAGATGATCAAATAGTTTGACTAACTTTCATACTTATCTATCCTGACCTTGTGTTTTTGTTTACATACATGTAGTTCTTTTTCATGCATTTTTGGGTATTTTTTCAAACATTTTGCTCTTTTTGCCATTCCATCTCATGCATTGTGTCTCATGTAGATTTTTGATAATTTTTGTGTGTTTTAGCTACAAGTTTCTACTTTATGCTTGCTTTTCCCTAAAAAATAGGCTAGGATGTGATTTAGTGCCAATTTTTGCACCGTTTTGGCCAATTTTGCCCAAACTTGAAACTACTTACCTAAAAGCATGTTTTGAATTAAATCTCTACTTATTGAACTAAAAGTCTTATTGTATAACAAATGCATGATACATTCCTATGATATATTGCTAAACGGTCTTATTTGTTGACTTTCTACATGTGAATCACTTATCTCATGTTTGTGAATGTTTCGGTTGAATTGTGATTTGAGAAAGCTATGAACACTTAGGATTTTCAAGATCATATGATGAAAGTATGAATTGCATGTTATTCACTCATGTGGCGTGACATTACTTGATGAAGTGTTGGACTAACTTTCGGGTAGAAGATTTTATGTTGAGAACTAGACTAGTAACCCCCCTTTGGCCTAATTTTTCTTTCATCTTCTTACCCCTCAGCCTCATGAAAGGATGGAAAAGTGCACATATTTATCTTTGGCCACCTCCAAAAGTTTCGGTGGCCATATGTATACCTTCCCGCTTCACTCTCACCACCACTTGCACTCCTTATACATCGGGAAAACAAAAAGAAAAACAAAATGCAAAAATAAAACAAAAGATGCTCCAATGCAATAGCATCTAAATAAATAAAAGATGAGTGCTCGATGTAATAGCACTCCAACCTCTTACCGCAACCCTTTCTTTCTATTTTCATACCCATTGAGCTAGGAAACAACAACCCTAGCTCACTTCACCCTTTTTCCATAGCCATGTGGGTCATGTAGTGTGGTTTGAAGTATGAAATTGAATGAAAGAAAATGAAACACCACTCCTAGTCATCATCGATTATCTTCATCATGAAACGGTCTACCCAGAACTACATGAAAACCATATGTACTGATTATATGTTCTATGACCTATATTTGAAGTTTATATGCTTAGTGATATTTTCATGATAGGATTGTGAAAGTGGAGAGGAGAGAGGTGGTACACATGTACTTAGTCACCTTTAAGCCCATTTAGTCAATAATCATCAATTGCAATGCATGTATCATTCTTGTTTATTGAAAGAAACTAAAGAAATATTAACTTGTAGCATACCTGAGGACAAGTATGTTTCAAGTTTAGGGTGGTGATGAATCTCTATTTTAGGGCTTCATCTTGTGTCTTTTTGCATTATCATCACATATAAACATGTTACATTGCAATTTAGTTCCCCTAATATGCATATTTCTATCAAATGCACTTATGGATATTTTTTACATGTTTTTCAGGTACTTGGACTACACCTAGGATTGACGAGAGAGAAGGAAGGTGTTATAGGGTTCCTCCACCTATGGAGGGGTCCAAAGAAGGCCCTAAAGTTCCCCCAACCTACCTCAAGTGGACAAGGGTCGAGTTAAAGCAAAGGTGTCAATGAAGATCAAAGTTTGAACCTCAAAGTGCAAGAAAACCCCCAGCACAGCCGCGGTGACATAGAACGGTTGTGCTGCAAATCTCAAATCATAGGGAAAATCTCAGTTTTAAAGAAGATGTAGAAAGCCCTCCAATACATCCATGATGCCAAGCACGACCATGCTGCCACCCTCCACCATTGTTGTGGTGTGAAACACAGCTATTTTTCCACCTGCCCACCACGATCGTGCTACCTAGCACGGTCATGCCACACCTCACCTAGAATGACCATGCTACTTAGATCCCACCACAGTCGTCTTGTCCAGCATAACCGTGCTACCAAGCTCTCACCATGACTATGCTTTCCAGCACGGCCGTGCAAACTTCTTTCCAAGAACCTAGAATTTTACTGTAACTTTTACTGATTTCCACCTCGCCCATTCCATTCCACCATGGGTGTGTTGACCCCTATCCACCATGGCTATGTTGCCAAGCACGGTAATGCTACATACAACCCTACCAGAAGATTTGCACTACATTCCCTGTTTTACCTCCCACTTAACCAAGTGCTTCCCCACCACCTATATAAACATAGGTGGTGAATGGAGCACAGAGGTTGGCTACATATAGCCTTTATTGCTCCCTTCTAGCATTCAATAGCTCCTACCTACCTTCCTCCACCCACTACTTCATTTTCCACTTTCCGCTACCTCAAAACCTAGTTTACTAGGGTTTTTACCACAAAACCTTACCTTTGCATGCCATCTATCCACCTTGGAGGAAAGAGCTCGAGCTGCAATAGCTAAGAGGTGAAGCAAGGAGAAGTTTCCACAAGAATCCATGGATATCTTCCTCCTTCTATCTCTTTTGCTCTTTCATTTGATTTATGTGTAGCGAAGTCCCCTTGATGGGCAGTTTGGGGGATTAAATGTTACTTTGATACCATGTTGGGGGAATATAACATGTAATGAGCATAATTTCATTATGTGATGATTGTCTCTTACTTCTATCTTGTTTAACATTATTATACTTGTGATTTATGCTTCTAAATATGGATTGCTTGTTGTTTGATGCTTGATAACACCTAGATTCTAGGGGAAAACGAATTGTATGTGGTTATTCTAGGAATTACTGCTAGGTCCAACTAGTGGATCCCTAGGTAGCACCTATCTTCCTACATACAAATCTCTACTCCTACAACTAAGTGTCAGATCCAAGTAGCTAGTGTAAGAGTGATTAGTGAAATTTCCTAGAGTTTCTTAGAGGCTAGATGGTGAGTAGCATGAGGTGGCACACCCTCATCTCTATTCTACTTTCCTACCCTTGGCTCTGAATTGTCCTAATAACCCTTATCCTAGAAACCTATATTAGTTGAATCCAATAGAAATCCCACCTAGACCTTGGTCCAATTGAGCCTCATAAGGCTAGATAGAGGGTGAAAGGGTGTAGTTCCCCACCCACACTCTATTTTATCCATGTCCAACCAATAATCTAGGGAGATTTCATTGAATTTGACCTATTGTTTGGTTTGGCAATCTAGAATGAAAAGATAGGATTTTCATGTTATATCAACCCTCAATTTGGATTCTTTTGGCATGCCTCCAAATGGACCACTCTTCCCATTACTTGATTTCTATCTTAGATTGCTTATGCTAGTTTAGTTGCTTGCTTTGATTTCTCCTTAGTTAATTTCTTAGTTCTTGGTAGCTAATTCTTGCTAGGGTAGTTAGTGCATCATTGTGCTTGCTTACTCTAGATAGTGGTAGTTTAGGTCTCTAATTGCTATAATTCCTTAATTGTTAGTCTCGTGTAGTTGTGTGCTCTTTCTTAAGTATTTTCTTCCTTTGTTAATTATAATTGCTTGTTTAGGGTTAACTTTGCATTTTTGCTTATCTTGCTTTCCTTTCTTGTGTATTTTCTTGCAGTGTAGTTTAATTAACCAAAACAAACATCAAGTGAAAAACCCTAATCTCAACTTTAGGAACACAGCCCATGCTAAATAAGCTCTAGTTATCCCTCTCTCCCTATGGAGACCCCTCATCTTTTGCCACTCACCGATACTAAAATATGATCACGTGCACATGCAGGTGATATGTTGATTCTATGTGATTGTGCTAGTATAGGGCCCCTTATAATTTGAAATACCAAAGTATGTTTCTGCTAAATGTGTGTGCATCTGGTCAAGATACAATTGATTTAGGCGTGTACACCCCAAGGTATAAAACCATATAATGCTTTATGGCATCATTTTCGGGGATAGAAAGCACCATAGCTACCTAGTAGTTGTGGTGTTGACTCACCCCTTTGACACTATGTTTTGCCAATCTACCTAGTAGAATTTTAGAAACACACCATCGAATGCACAAAAAGTGGGGCCCCTCCCTTTAACTCATTCTATGTAAAAGAAATTTGATCATGTATATAATAGGAAGAATTATTTCAAGAGGCAGATAAAGTTAGTAAAAAGGAGAAAATAGAAAAAAGAGATAAACGAGATGGGAAGTAAAAAAAATTGATGAGATAAATAAGAAGGGAGGTATAGAAACACGAAGAGATGAATAAATATGGAGGTAGATAAAGAGGGGGAGATAAATAAGGATGGATGTAGAGAAATAGAAAAATGAATAAGGAAAGAGGTAAGAAGCAAGCCAAATGTAGATATTATTGTATTAATTTGTATATTTTATTGTGTATTATTTATTTAGAGATATATTGGAGAAATATCATTTTTAGAAAGAGGAGGGGAGTAGAAAAGTGATTAGGGAAGTAGAAAAGGAAAGAAGAAAATAATAGAGGAAGGAATTAGAAAAAAGAGACTAGGAAGTAGAAAAAATTGAGGAAGAAAGTTTTTTTGGTACTATATCGATTGGTTGTACATTATTGTTGGTATTAATGTTTACATCTCTATTCTACCAATGTTTACTTGACTCCACTCTCTTGTCTACTTCTCTTTTCATTTTCATACTTTACCACACATTTTTAGTATTGTCTCAATATTTTTAGTACCATGCCAGGTGTTTATTTGTTTACTCGTTGTTGTGTAGTACCGTCCTTTTATCCACTTCCTTCCTCTTTTTAGGTATTTGATATTTTTTGGTATTGAGTGATTTTACTTCTTTCCTCTCTTTTTGATAAATCCTCGCATCTACTTTCATCCTATGTTTTGCTATAATATTGAATATTATTGGCATTGTATTAAAATTTACTTCTCTCCTCTAACATATCTACTGCCTTCCTCTCTTTTTTCTACTTCCTTCTTCTTTTTAGTATTATATCAATATTCTTTTGGAACTATGCCAATGTTACTTCTCTCCTCTCTCTTTCCTATTGCCTTACTCTCTTTTTCTACTTCCCTTATTTTTTAACTATGCAAATGTTGTTTAGTATTATGCTAATATTTACTTCTATCCTCTCTTTTGTATACTTCTCACCTATACCTTTCCATGACCCTCAATTTTTTTGGTATAATTTCAGTGATTACTTTTTGACACGGTATAAATATATACTTTCCTCCTCTCTTTCATTTAATTCCATCCTATCTTTTTTCTACTTCAATATCTATTTTTATACTATTCAAATTTGTATACTTCTCTCCTCTCTTGTTTATTTATCTTTCTTTTTCTACATCCCTCCACTTTTTGATATACTTCCCTATTATGTTTCTACTTCTCTAATCTCTCTTATCTACTTCCCTCTTCTTTTTACTTCCTTCTTCTATTTTTTACTTTCATGTAATCTTTATTATGTAGAGAATGGCCTTAAAATGATGAAAACATAATATTTATGAGTGTAAACGTATTCTTACATGGATCTTTAATGGGAAAAGCTTCAATTGCATGAATATTATCATATTTTAAATGTGTTGCGGATGGAGCAGGTTGTACACATGGGTCATAAGAACTACAGGGTACATACAAGGATTTGAAGAATTTTTCTTATTATATTCTTGAATTAACTCAGTGACCTCCACCAACCCAACCCCCGCTCTCTCTTTATTGAAGTGAACAAACTTGGTTAGAGACCTATCACCAGTTTCATTGACCTCATTTGTTCTCTCATCCTAGCTGCTACCTCCCTCATGAACATATCCACTCTCATCCTCTTCCTCTTATCTTGATTAAGTACAAAAAAGATCTAGTATTCTTATCCTCTTATCCTCTTAACATATCCACTCTCCTCCCATCTATGTGCACCCCATGTCTCTCATTGAACGTTAAATAATGGATTGACTCCTACCCAATGTCATCTTGTATCATACATTTTCTGGAGTCCTCAGAGTCACTTAGAATCTATTAACCTTCTCAAATATATCCCTTGCCTCCTCATTATCCAACATCTAGATTATTTTATAAATTGAATTTTGACTTTGAAAAGTTGTAGGATGGATTCCAATAATTCTAAGGTCTACTTTTTGAGAATTTTTTTTCTTCATATAACTACTTTTTAAAAAAAATCTACAAAACCCAAGTATTAGATAATCATAAAATACCCTTAAGTTGTTGACTACTATTTTAAAATCAAATATGAAGCTCATGACAATTATCTCCAGTTCCTTTACCAAGACTTTCTATTCATTTGTTTGTTTTTGTGAGATTTGAATTGCATGGATCAGGATTTCACAATTGGAAATGGCAAAAAAACTTGATCTAAACCAACATAGCCTGACATTTCCAACCCCATGAGCAACGTCGTTAGGTGTTGTTAGCCCCAGATCCCCCACAACTTGGGACTGACGCCCATGAGGAACCATTCAACATTCTTGACCGATCACTACTAAGTATTGTTCCAGATGACGAATGCACACACACTATCCTCCCTCATTGACATTTGGATGAGTTCATGAGGTTCGACTTCAGCAAACCATCTTCAAGATGGAGACATAGAAAAGTGAATACAAGAAAAGGTCATCCCCTGCATGTTCATAGTCATTCACATAGGAACATGCGGCCCAAGCAAAGGTTGGCTTCTGAGATCAGATTGGCTAGAAGATCATCTAGACCCTCCTCTGAAGGTGACGTCCTAGAAGACTCAGATAAAAATATGATCACAAACAAAGGAGCTTCTGACATAGCCGAAGCTTACACATGAGGATTGACCATTCTTATCTATGAATTTCTTAAATCATTTATTTTAGAACATAAGGGGTGATGCAAACAACCCGACCCATAAGATACAGGCCGCTTACGTTGTAGGCATAGACTAGTGATTGTGTGTTTGATGGAACCTTTTCTGCACACCAACTGATTAGAAGAACTATTGGACATTGTCAAGTTAGATTGGTTAGAAGACAATGAGGAAGAGCGAGGCAAGATATGGTTCTTTGTTGATACAACCCTCAAACCAAACTATATACAAGAAACATTCACAACACCTCACCATTCAGATCACCAACTCATCAGGTAATCCATCATATATCATTGCCATATATGTTAGTTGTTCAATGTTGGATAGGAGAGAAATTTGGGCATCCCTGGTTGATTTAGCACATGATATAGGTGATAATAGTTGGGAGATCACAGATCAATGTGATCATAAACTCATAGGAAAAGAGGGGTGTCAATCCAGACTTCTAGGCTTTGTTGGATTTCAATAACTTCATCATTTACTTCAACCTTAACGATCTTCAGTTTGAAGGTAGCCACTTTACTTGGGTTGATAAGCACTTACATAGTTCAACCACATGTGACAGATTTGACAAGGTCCTGGTTAACAGTTCTTGGCTCTCATGCACCCCATCTAGTTTTTCAAAGAACCTTGCCCGACGGAGAGTTTTGGACCAATTCCCATATTGACATGCATCGGGCCACAGGTAGCAAGTAGATACAAAGCACCTTTTCCTTCTTCGACATCTAGTTACAACACTTGGGTTGTTTGGAGGGTATTCAACAAGGTAGGATAGTAAATGTATAAGGAGATCCCTGGTTCCAGTTCTTCTCCAAGCCCAAAAACCTTTGAGGACACCTCAAATCATGGAACTGGGATGTTTCTAGAAATATAGCATAGAAGAAGAAGGACCTCGAAGATGTTATACAAACAACCCAAATGGAGTACAATGTATAAACCGTCTACTAAAAATGAGAACTTGTTGAAGATTGTAGAAGCTAAGTTGGCAGGAGCTGATTTGGATATTATCATATCTCTAGAAGAAGCTCTAATGATAGAAAAAGCCAGGATGAACTGGCTCGATGATGGGGACCAGAATACATCTGACTACTATGGCATCATTTGAGCCAAGAGGGAAAAAAGGATGGTAAGAGAGCTCCTTTTCCCAGACGATGCATCATTCATTTCCCAGATGACAAGCTGGATGTTGGCGCTGACTTCTTTGAATCCTTTTTCTTGGCTGCATCCCCTCATTTTCCAGCACTCCCTTGGAGTCATCCTCCCTTATTCATCTGATCCTTGACATAGTTGCAAACATGAATATCATAACCATCCCATCTAGAGAAGAATTTGTCTCCCTAATGAAGATGATGGTGAGAAATTCTGCACCAGGACCAAATGGAATCATGTTCACTTTCTATATAGAAGCATGGGACATTGACTTCATGGGCCTAGTTGAGTTTTTCTTCAAAGGAGGAGTATGTCACTGCATTCTTTTATGAAGTTTATTGTCTTAATTCCTAAGGCTGACCACCCTAGAGACCCAGTGAAAGACTTTTGGCTGATATCCATTGAGAGCGTACCTCGCCGGATAATGTCCAGGGTAGTGAGTAACTTACTCACTTCCTTCTTACCATCAATCTTGTTTGAGGAGAAAGGAGCTTATGTATGAGGAAGGGACATCACTAACCATATTTGCCTCTCCAGAGAACTCGTCCAAGGTGTTCACCAAGGAGAGCCATATCCGAAAGTGGTTCTCAAGCTTGACATGTATCGATCTTTTGATAGGGTCGACAAGGGAGTACTGAGATAGATTCTTATCAGGTTTGGTATGTTACCTGATATGATCTGACTTTGCATAAGATTCTTTGAGTGCTCATGGGACAGTGTCATGTTAGGATAATCCACTAGAGGTTTCTTTCTGATGATGAAGGTTTTGAAGCAAGAAAATCCTCTCTCACCCTTCATGTTCATCATCTTCAAAGAGATTCTCTATCGTAGTCTCTCTTCAGCTATGGACAATAGGGAGATCCGTCAGTTAATCACTAGAGGCCATGGAGTAGCGTCGACAACTCTTCTTTATGCAGATGAAATTATTATATTCTTCAATACATCCCTGACTTCTCTACAACAAGTAAACAACATACTTTGTGACTATGAAATGCAGACGGGGCTATCAATCAACTGAGGCAAGTACTTATGTCTCCCAAGAACAAAGGATTTAGCAGCTACAATGTCCACTACTTCAACTCTCAGAGTACGGACAATGAATGATTCCTTCACATACGTAGGTATCCCCATCATTTTTAGAATTACACGGTTCAAGGACGACAAATACATCCTATAGAAAGTTAAAATGAAGGTTGCATCTTGGCAATCCAAGTGTCTTTCCTATGGGGTGTAAGATTCTAATTAAACATGTCTTATCATCCATGACACTCTATACAATAGAAACCACTGGAACCCCACTAGGAATTGCCAAGTGTATTCACACCATGGTGGCAAGCTTATTCTAGGTAGGAAGATCGAGCAACAGTAGGTGAGCATGAGTAGCATGGGACAACACCACCATGCCTAGTTGAGAAGGAGGTCTAGAGATCACCTTGTTGAGAACTATTTCTTCCTCTTCACATTTAAGGCATGTTGGGAAATCACAACCGAGGATTCTCTATGGGTGAAATATTGTAGGGAGAAATATAGGTCGGATTTTAGAAACCATTCGGGATGCTTCCCTCCATACTTGAAGATGGGGGTGAACTCATACCCTTACTGGAAGTCCATATGGAAGAGTTTTCCTCATTTTACCCCACAGTGTCGGTGGATTGTAGGGAGAGGAGAGATTTCCTTTTAGAACAACATATGGTGATACGTTCCTCTTCATGATTGTGCCTTACATGTAGTAGATTGAGTACATGATTTTAAGGCTAAAGACTTCATGAGCTTTACCTTCGGATGGGATTTAGAAGACCTACACCAAATCATTGGTGAAGAAGACATTCAGATTATAGTAGCATCCTATACTTCTATCTGAGATCATAATGGACAAATGATCTGGACTCCTAGTAGAGATGGTAGTTTTTCTATTAAGTCAGCTGATATTACCTGTGGCACAAATGTGCAACCTACAGGAATGGATTTGTATTGGATCTGGAGAAGCTCAGTGCCACGCATATGTGGTATTGTTTGGAAAAGTGTAAGAAAGCCTTTCCCACATATGACAACCTAACTAGGTGACAGATTCTGATGGTGTCAAGATGCTCGTGTTGTACTAACCATGTGATATAGACCAACAACCATTTATTTTTTGAGAGCAAGTTTTTTTCCACCTTGTGGTTGAAGGCCAAGTTGTTGCTCAGAGAAGACTCAATGGTTTTTCTCACATCATCATCTACATTTTTAGTTGGAGAAGTGCATCAAATGAACACCCTCAGAGGATGGCTACACAATGAACGCATCCCCCTAATTTGTTGGTCTACTTGGAGGTTTAGATGTTCTTCTCAGCATGACAACCAATTCATCTCTCTTGAGAAGTACTGTGATTTTATCATTTTGATCTTAATCAAAGCCTCGCAAAGAGTTCTTTTAGGAAATTGGAATCTCTAGATTTCTACCATATTTTGCATCGATTTGGGGTTGTAGATCCACATGCTAGCATCAAAAGCTTCCACCTTGTGAAATGGATACCCACTCAATGCTACAAACCTTAATATAAATCTTACTACAGGTAGAAATAGAGATCCCAATGGAATCATGAGAAGATGGATGGTTGGGATTGTTAGAAACAACCATGGTTATTTTTTACTTGCTTTTAGATTCTATCTTAGAGAGAGTGATTACATTCAAGGTTGTCTAGTGGCTCTTAAAGTCATAGACAAGAAGAATATAAATGTATCCATCATAGAAGTTGAAGACCTCGAGGTGTTGAACATTTTGTGGAAAGTGGCACCCAGAACTTAGAAGGTTATGAGCTTCATAAGGGAAATTAAAGTGGTGCTTTTTGAGTTCGGCACAATGGACCACCTCATACCTAATATTGTTAATGCATCTCCACAAGGAGCTAGTGATACGAGGAAGTTATTCAGATACATAGATTATATTTTCAAAACCAACATTACTTCCCATCATATTGATAGTTTATCATCATCTTAGAGAGAAGAGGCACCCCGTACATAGATACTTTCTAGACAAATGCAAAGATTTAGTACGTTGACCTCACAACTGTGTGGCTACAACTGGCAGTTGTAATTGGTTTAGGTGGTGTTTCTTCTAAAATGAGGAGGGTAGGAAGAATAAGATAACCTCCTGTCTTATATTAAAAAAACATGTACAACCCAAATAATTCATATTTTTAGTGGGGTTATTTAATTCCAGGCCAGATAGAGTCAAATTAATTTCACGTTGGTTCAAGATGGTTGTGGTCTACTTCAGATAGGTCAAGTTGTACTTTGGGATCACAATATCTTTTATCTCATTTCTTGTTAATACTTGTCAAATTTAATTTATAATTTTTGGGTCAAATGGAGTCCATGTGTGTTCTATCTAGGTCTATGCATGATCTTATCAATTTGGGGTCATAATTTTTACAGGTTTTGTACATGCCAAGTCATGTTCAATTTGTGAATGTTTGGGTTAGGTCAATTTCAAGTCTATGTAGGTTTGAGCTAGTTTGCTTCATAATATATCTATGTTTTGTAAGAGTCAGGCTGGGTCAAGCTTGAACATGTATGGGTCATAATTTTGCAATGTATTGCACAACTCAAGTTGTGTTCAACAAAACTCAAAACTCAATTTCACAAAACCCAACCAACCTAAAATATAGTCAACGAGTCAGGTTTTATTGAATTAGATTTTGGAAATATTTTAGGTTGGGTCTGGTCGAACAAAATTAGACTGCACCGACTCATATAAGACTTGCCAATATTACGACCAGAACCTAACCTGAACATGCCTACCAGAACCTGGATTGGCTCATACAAGACATGTGATGTCCCAAACTGACTCAAACCTACTTAAACTCGACCTGAACCCAAACTAACCCTAACATCTTCAATCATACCCAATCTCCATGAAGAGATGCATGTAAAGTTATGTATTGAACCAACCCTAACATGCATAGACATAACAAGAACTCACCCACACTGGTATAGCTCAATGTTATGAAAATGTTTTTAATAAATATCATCAAAACCCAAATAAATTTAAAAAAATATTATTAACCTGAAACTTGACTCAGTATGGTCGATGCAAGCATGCCATAATTATGACCTCAACCTGAGCCAAGCATGCTCAACCCATACCTTGGCCTAACATGAAATGTGAAATTGTGTGGAAAACTGACTCAAACCTACATGGACCCACCCCTAACCCAACCGATCCGAACATTATTAATTTGAATTTGACCTGACATGTACTTCACCTATAAAATTATGACACAAATTGACCCAACCCTACATTGACCTGGAGTTGACGTGTCCTAGACATCATAAAAAATATCTTTGATAAATATTAATAAAAAAAATATTGCAAACCCAAAATTCAAGCCAACCTGACCAACTAGACATGACCCAACTTGAAATAACATGTATTAAATCTGAACCAACCAGACCTAAAACCAAATACCCCACTAAATTGTATTTTACCTAGCTGGGACAGGCCAGATTGTATCAACTCATTTTAGGTTTTTGCAATATTTGATTGACAAATAGAGAGCCATGTTATAAAAATATCTCAAAATAAGAAAAAAAACGAATGAAGTAGATTGGTAAAAGAATGGGAAACAACTATAATGATCTTTAGATTTGATTTTAGAATGATCTGACAGATGTTAGTTTTGTTAATAGCCCAAGAATTCAGAGGGTTTCTTAGGATTAACTAAAACTCATGAGGCTTGTTGGAATTCTAAAAAACGGAAGGAGTTATTTTGAAAATAACTCCAACTTTTTTAATACAACCTGGATTATGTCCTTATGCCTTACTGACATAATTTTCCATTTAAGCCTACATTCCTAACCACCATGATTGCATCCCCAACCTCAAAGGGACTTCAAAGGACAATAATTGTAAGTATACATCCTCATAAATGGTCCAAATAGATAATCAAATATTTTCCCATATGTATAGAATAAACCTCTATCAAAGATCCCAAGTAGGGTCACGTTGGAGCACCATAGTCTCAGTTAGCAGACATGTGGTGGCAAGTCATCTAAATACTTCATCCTGTAGTATGAAAAGCCATCGTAAGGCTAGCTCCTGGTTAGTGTGTCTATAGGATGACCCCCCCCCTTAATTTTTTTCCAGAAAGGGATTCAAACTAAGGACCATCTATCTAATAGAGCATAACATTTACCTATTGGTAACAATACTACCCATGTAAAATGGTTAATTTTCCTCCCAATATGCAAGGAGTTGTCATTTCATATGATGGGAATCTTCCTTCTTCCTAAGGGTAATGAGAATGTGCCAAAGAGTCTAGTCATTACTCAAGTATTTAGGTAGTTTATCCATAGTTATACATGTCTTTTTTCATACCATTGAATGCACTAAGGAGAGAACACACCTTATCATAAATCTTCAAAGTGTATCTTTTTTGTTAAGGTTTCATTACATGTGGAACTATTCCTTGGATTTAGGAGAGATTGGGATGATTACAACACTCCAATTTGTAGGTTGGAGAAATGTGAGTCATTTCATTGTGCCTCCAATAAGAATATAATGCATTCATACTTCATTAAATGTCTCAACATTTTGTATGTACCAAAATTGGGGTTTCTTCACCTATATATTTCATTACTGATATCATTTCATATAACATTTATATAAGATAGGTGTTTGAGTTATTCATAGAAGTAGGAAAATATGGACAAATCACTTCATTATTTTGGTTGTAGCTGACAAAAGAATACAATGCATGGTGCATCCATTTCTTTGTTACATTCTCAAACATTACCAATCCCTCTTGTGATTTCTTTCCATGAATGCTTTATACAAGATGATTCGACCATAGTACGGTGAAATTAAGGTATCCTAATGTAGAATATTGAACAAGTTTCCACATATGAACTTCATGGTTTGGTAAATCTTGAAGTAACTTCAAACATATTTCTCAACAAAAATGAAATTTATAGTTGTTCAACATCAAAAAGAGGCAATCAATTGGTGCTTAAAATTGGGAAAAACTTCTTTATGCATTTATTTAACATTCTTTCCCAAGTTATAATCTCAGTGCTTTGAGGAGTACCACTAATTTCCCTTGTCTTTGGGGGATAATAAAATAAGGTCAAATTACATTCATATTGATAGCATTTGGTGAATAGAATGTGGATTACACTTCTAAGAAGGATAATATGTTCTTCTAGAGATTCGTATGATCAAATCCTTGAAAATATTGCAAGAGTAAAACAAAAGCAAGAGGGATGGTTAAGGCTTGTCACGAAACATATTTCAGATATGCAACATTATGGAGGCATAGTATTCTAGAAGAAAATAATCTCTGTGTGGCTTTGGAGATACTTATGGCTGCTTTGAACCTTCATCATTATGATTTTATGCATTTCCTCATTTTATTTTTTATTATAAATATGGGACACAAATGAGGGAAACATTAATGGATTTGCATTCTAATCTTCCATCTCTACTCATTGGTGGTCTCTTTGAGTTCTTTGGCTTCCCACAACCAACAAGAAATGTCTTTCAAGACATTGATTGACGTACTTGCATGCACTAGCATTGCACAACAAAAATTAATAAACAATATAGATAAATAGGAATAAATGAATACAAAAAAATTTTCAAGAGATCAAAGAATTTAATGGTGAAAATGTGTAATATAAAAATAAGGAATAAGGAAAAATATCTATATTTATGTGATATAATCCCCTACAATGGTGCTAGAAATCTTGATGCAAGAATCATTAAGATTGTAAGTGTGACCAAATTGTACACACTTTTATACCAAAATTGCAAGCACATTGGATTGAGTTGTATAAAGTAGCAAGTTAGGATCAAATCCACAAGGACAATTGAAAGTGTGGCTAGTAATCAATTCCTTACTTCAATTTGTAAGGTATAGGCTTTCAAGAGAATACAATCAAGTTTTGTTGATTACATTAAGTGAGGAGAAACACCTGACTATGCTAGAACTACTACTAAATACTAGCTCACTTCAATAATTGACTTGATGAACCAAGAAGTAGCAATCCTAACAATTAGTAATTGGAAACACTAACTTCACTCCAGCAATTGACTATAGACTAAGAATTGAAGATCTAGGTTGAACCAAATTGAGGCAACTGAGTTTTGGGGTTTAGGATTAACATATTCATACATCCATGGATATTTATCAAAGATACATTTCAATTGTACAAGATTAAGTCGAATGACTAACACATGGTCTTTGTGGTATTCACTTTTTTTTGTAATTGGATTGCTTAGATGGTATATAAGAGGATTCTCTTCTATCACCTTTTATTCACCCTTACATTTCTTAATTCTAAAGGGAAAGCATAAATTCACTTAAATATCTATAGAAATTCATGTTTCCAAGTGGATTTCTATCTCCCTACTTGATTTCAATGTGTGGTGTAGGGAGTATAGGGGTGCATGTCATCCCTTGTCACTCTATATCTAATCTTAGTATGCTTCTAATAAAGTGGGTGAGGAGAGATCTACTTAGAAACCTATATTCTTACCTAAGGTTAGTGTAGGAGGTGATTATTAGGTTATCCAAGAAAGATAAAAGGAAATATAAACAAGGTCATTTGTATTTTCTCTACAACATCCTTTTCACTTTGTATCATATCTAATATGGTTAAAAGAAAACATTCCAATATGAACTAGATAGAGAGAAATATAGATCTAGGTATGTAATAGAATACAAAAACATTAAACAAAGATAATCATGTTCATCCCCACTTACATGGTAGAGCTAACCCATTACCCCAAACGAAGACTATATAGTTTATCTATACATGGACACATGATCAACTAAGAAAGAGTAATAGAGAAAACAATACACAAGCAAAAGAACATTGTTGTAGCTTGATGGCCCTCATTTTCATTCTAGGCCCTTAAATGAAGTACATATTATCCAATACACCTGGGGTAGTGATGGAAATGGATAAGTATGGGTTTATGGAGGCTAGGCTTAAGTTTTCGAAATGGAAGGAGATGTTTATGGATCTGCGAGACATGACAAGGGATAAAATTACTAAGAAATATTCACAAGTGATTGTATGGATCCACCCTTTACTTGGGACATATGTGGTAGATCAACCCTATTAAGGAGGGGTATCTTAAGAAATTGGGTAAAAATATAGATAATTAGTGGTCCACCACAACCCTGGTCAGAGTAAAATAGTGGTGTCATGAGGTGTTCATAATGAGCATAGTGATTGCCCACAATCTTGGAAAATGAGGAGATATCTCATGGAATTGAGGAGATTTAATAGATCATCACCACAGTTGTGGTGTGTAGCAACTTTTTTGGTGAACTACCATGTCCATGACTGTGATGATTGTAAAGGAATGTAAAATGGTTTTCGGAAATGGCCATTTCTTTAGTGAATATTCTATAAATTTTGTAGCCAAAACACAACGGTGGGATTGAAAAAGGACCATTATGTAGCATGTTGACCACAACCATCATTTTGGTCCATGTTTGTGGTACTTTGTGTCTTCCACTCCCATCATTTTGGAGATGCAATCTTGTATACCATGTACACCATAGTCATCGTGAATGAAAATTGATTGTGGTGGATGTAGGATATATGTAATATTGTTATGTCTCCTTCCTTCCACATTTTTTGCATGTCTATTCTATATTATTGGATCAATATCAAGTTGACTAGAGTCAAATCTCTTGCAATGTCAAGGAAGGTTTTAGATATTCAATTCACCTCTACATTACAATTGAATCTAAATCTAGTCAGAATATGCAAAGAACATAAATGAGTATATTTAACTCAATTTCACGATTTATTTAAGATTACTTGAATATTTCTTCCTTTTGATTAAGTAAACAAACAATTTGTAGACAAACTCCTATAGGGTAAAACATTAAGGTTTTAGAAAAATGGAGATTATACTCATCCAAAAAAAGTGAGCGAACTGAACTATGAACTTGTGAAATTCAATGACCAATAAGGAGTTTGTGTAGTAGTTTCTCTATTGTCAAATGGGAATTATTTGCTTGGAAAATGTCACTAATAAAAATACTTGTATATAAATGGAAAAGGTCTAATTTTATTGAATTAAAACTATTACTTTCGACTAGAAGTTTTCTATACACATTAATTATTTTCCCAAGTGGATCCATACCTTAGTATCCCTAGAAGAAGCACTGAGTTTATGAAAGCATCAAACTAAATAATATCACTGTCTTTTCTTATAAGTGGTGTATAAATCATTATCTTTGTGCTTTATAATTTTAGCATTTGGTTTTCACTTCAAATCCCTCAAATACTTCCTATACAAGTTATTCATGAATTTTATGTTCCCTTTCTATTATCTACCAGGCTTCTGGTTTAATTTGTAATTATTCATTCTCTTTATAAAAAACACAAGTATTCTACCTAATTATAATCAGTTATAGTGTAAAACGAACATATTCTATCTTGGAGAACTACATTTTGCCTAGAGAGCATAAAAGTAGGGTCGTTCAAATCCAAAATATATTGAGAAAACTAGCGCACTTTACATTAAGCATATTGAATTTCCATAAAAAATGGTGAGCTTAAATGTATGTGTTATTTATATATTTTCCAATGACGATACTTTGTTGATACTCTTGGTATATCAAGCTAATTCAAAATAAGTATCCAACAGTTTTGGCCTATGTGTGGCTTGTAGACTTATGATGTTTCCTTTTCACCCTGGATAAAATGAAAAAATATGGAAAGCTACGACTTGATATTATAATGTGTCTTCTAGCGTACATATTATTGGCATCAATAATTGATTCTTGATCAAACACACAATACAAAATACCTAATATAGAAATAAATTGATACTACAAAAAGTTATAAATTTTAAGAAATATTTTAAAATGAAACCGTAATTCATGTGAAAATTGCCATTTTACATATCTAGAGGGGTTTATAGACTTCCACATGAAATGAAGGTTTCAAATTTTTTATAGTTTTAAATTTGGAATCTAATTTTGTGGAAACTGCCACTCAGGTGGAAACATAAAAAACGCCAAGTAAGATTGTAGTTTTCCCTCAAAGTGTGTTCCACACTTATTTTTCTGATAGTGACATATTAAGTTTTTTATAAAAATGTGCCTTGTTGTCATTTCTGTCCTTGCGATTTTCCCCTCGAGATTGAAATAGAAACTCCAATATGACATGGATATGCCATATGGTAGTCGTGGCAATCAAGTTCCAGTTGAATGATTTTTATTTTTGGGTCATTTCTCACTCAACGCTTTTTGACTAGATTTTAAACTTGTGATAGATGGATTTTCGAGTTAAGTTTGACCATAACCTGATGTATAAATATGTTTAGGTCTAACCGGTCTAACACGTAAACAAAAACGAAGAGAACAATTTAATAATACAATTTATTTATCTATTACCCTTGACAACATAAAGTATAATAAATTGATTTAAATGTAAACTAAATCAGAATATAATTATATATATAATTTATACAAGAACATAAATACAAGTTTATACAAATTCGAATTATAAATTAAATATTTTTTAAATTATATAGTCGAAATACTTTATCTAAAACTAGCGAACTAATACAATGCTTTGAAGAATTACACCAAACAAGCATTATCACAGATGCATTAATTAAATCGGCTATACAGTGAGTTAGAATTTCGTAATTTTAGTTTCATTTTAACACATATTTATAAACTTAGGGTCAATTGAGTCGACTTCGGTCTCAAGTCCAAATCAAGACTCGGACATAAACTAATTTTGAATCTATCGGGTTAGGGTCATTTTTTTCTTCGGGTGAGAAAACTTAGACCCAACACATTTATACAATCAAGATTCAGAATGAGTCCACCTGGACGGGTTTGATATTGCCAGCCTTACCACGTTGGTCGCTGTGGCAGAGTTACAGTAGAGTGGTTACGTGCATGATTATACACTGTCTCACCGGTCGTCGTTCAGTGCTGATTGGATCAGCTCCAATTGGAAGGTCGTTGACGTCGTCAACGCCATCAGATTCTGGGGTCATCTAGGAACAGCAAATTTCAGCGGGAGTGGCAACGAATGAAACTTCCACGAAACAGAGTTCAAGTTTCAGTGGGAGTGACATGCAATTTACTCCATACAACAAGACCCGTCCTCGCGCAGAACAAGGAAGATACTTGCATGGGAGGAAATTGCTTGAGGCTTTCCTAGGCCGTGTATCCTCCTGTGTCGTGCCAAATTTTGAACTCCAATTCAAAAGTATTTGCTTACGGTATCCAAAGTGAATATATACCAAGAGTGGAGCAGAATGTGACCGTGCATAGTACGAGTCTTCGCCAGTTGCTCCGTGTAGTGGCAAACATTTGCGACAAGCAACTTGATGCAAAGCCGCGTAGAAGGCAGCAACAAGCAAGAGCAGCCTGACACCGAAAAACATATTATAGGACCGGTCCTATAGTATTTTTATAGGACAACCAATCACAATGCACTATCTCTTCCTCTCTCTTCTTCAAAACTCCACCCCCTAAAAATAATAAAGAGAGAGAAACGCCAACAGTACACTATAACATATTTCTATTGGATCATACATGTTATTATAGGACCAGTCCTACAGTAAGTGTTTCTGCCTGACACCCAAATAAAGAAGATTCCAACCACCTAGTTCTCCGAATCCAATAAAAGCCTATAAACAGTGTCAACCTTGATGCTTTGCCCGACGTTCTAATTCTTCCCTCAAGTATCCATTTATCAATAAATATAGCGGAACAACAGACAGCGCCAAATGTATATTCTTGATGAGCAATATGGGCACATTCCAGCAGTACTACATGCATGGGCCATCAAGTTCAACTTTCGGTACAATCAGTCGTCAAGTGACACTAAAATAGTGGTCAACTAAGAATTTAACTCGTTATAAGTTATAACGTAAACGTTATATTTAGATATTTCAGGATACGAACCTATAAGTTGTTATTTGCTTCTTTAATTAGCCAGAAAAGCTTGATTATTATTAGGACTTGTACAATACAGACAATCAAGTAGTTAACTTTTTGTAGTACTTGCTTCGAAACAATACCTGAGGATACATTATTCTTCTAGCTGACGTGCCGTCTGCGTATAACTTTGCCTTGAACAGAGCGGAGACAGACTGTACATACTACACTATGCAAACTTGGTTGGTGCCGAAGACGGCCAGGTTTTCCCCCTGAATACAAACATATTATTGGTTCAAATTTATAAATGGTCATATGCTTATAAGAAAAGAAGATAGTATTTCTGCTACAACCCATCCACATAGCTTCCAGAAATAACAGATTGCCAAACTTTAACGAACAAATAACGTTGGCAATTCATCATAGTCCTAAGCAGAAGAGCAAAGCATGACAGACACACATGGGTAGCTAGCGGTGTTTCGATATAATGAAATCCGAGCCTCTATGACGAATCTGACACATCTGTGATCAGCATAAGCTTCAAAACAAAGGATGCATAATAGGATATAGGAAAAAAACTAATTTAGCACACTTTTATAAAAATATTTACCAACATAATACAATTTACAAAATATTTTCCAAAATAACTCACTTTGGTCTAAAAATGTCACTTTGTGTGCAGCTTTTTATACTCGGGACTGAAAATCGTCACAATGATTGGCGTTTTTTTTTTTAAATAAAAAAGTTTGGAAAACGCCACATGAAGTGACGCTTTCAAATTGCAATTAACATTAAGTGCAAGTTGAAAGCGACACTTCATGTGACGTTTTCTATTTTTTTTTTCAATTTTTTTTATATTTAAAAGTAAACACGCCAATCATTGTGGCGTTATCAAATTCGTATATAAAAATGCCACTTTAAGTGGCGAGTTCCATACAAAGTGTGCTATTTTGGGAAATATTTTACAAAGTGTGCTATGTTGGTAAATATTTTTATAAAAGTGTGTTAAAATAGTTTTTTTCCTAGGATATATTGGTTACATGTGTTTAGGCTCATATTGTTTAGTTCATGAGTACAATTATGTCTAGACTCCTATGTATACAAGGCTTTAATCAGTTGTAAAAAATCTCAATCATATTTATCATTCTTACATGGTATCAGAGTCAAGATCTTACTCCTAAGTGGCGGATGGCGTCCCCTTCTCTCTTGATATGCCACCTGTATGCTTTTTTTTATGTTACCATTTTCTTCTTAATCAGTTTTTAGTCTTAATTGTATTCCTTGCCTCTCTTTCTTTTTGTTTAATTTTTGTTTCTTTTTCATATTCCTCCTGTCTTTGTATAAAGTCTTTTTCCTATAGCATTATTCATTTTCTTTTCTTCTAATAAAAATTATGTTTCATTTTCCTTCTTTAATATTTCTCTCATTCTTTTATACATTTGTTTAGATACCACGTAAGAATGATAAATATAATTATATTAAGATGTCTTACAGCTGATTACAAGCCTTGTATAAATTGAATTCTAGACATTATAACACTCTTATGCTCAACAATATGAGACTAAAGACATGTAACGAGTATATACTCTAATAGGAATATTATGCATTCTAAATACAGAAATGACTATTATTGCACTAAAAGTGGACATACTATAAACACAGAAAAAATTATTTATGTTCCTTTTGTGGATGAATCAGGTCTTTATCTGAAGGAAAAATTATTTATCCAACACTTTATGCACCAGAAATTACACCCATACCTTGAGAATATGCACAGAATATAATTAGCACAATGTGTCTCGAATTTGAAAATATTTTTAGTTGTTATTTGACTAAAAATAGATCAAGTAATAACTACTAGTGGATGGAGAGAGTTTGGAATATAAAAGAGAGGGAAGCAGTGGATGGAGAGAGAAAATACAATTGATAAAGACAAAGAGATAACAAATAGAGAGAGAGGGTGTAATAAATAGAATGAATGAGATTGGATGGAGAGGGAATGTGCAGTAAATAAAAAGAATGAGAAATAAATAGAAAGAGAGGATGTACTAAATATCAAGAGAAAAGTAGTGGTAATTTCGTATAGGCAACTTTAACACTATGCATATATAACGTAAATACTATAGTATTTATTAATGACAATGCTCAATTTAAATATACGTAGTGTATTTATAATACTTATCTAAACATTTTTTACTTTAAAATACTTAGTATAGGATGTATAAATATACAATACATAAGTATTATTTAAAAATATTTATATAACTTATACACAATTGATGTACAAAATTTTATGTGTCCAATATTATTTAATATTTATATTAGTATAGTATTAATTTAAAATTTGTAGCGTCCTTAATTACTTTTATTACTAATAAGAAGTACTTGTATATTTTTTGCCTCTTTCATCTCGAAACTTTTCAATTTCTGATATTGTACCAAAAATATATATGTGAACATATTTTATATTTGTGTTAATTAAAGTCGGTATATAAAATATGGCGGAGGAGGTGTGTTGTACATTAGTACTTAACTTCCACTTCCACCTACATTCAAAAGATCATTGAACAAACAACAACTAGCGTGCACCACATACCCTAAGGGGCTGTTTGTGTTGCGCACTTGAGAATCATATACAAATGGCAGTATAGATCTGTGGTCAACCTTAGTTGTGGTATTTGAATTGGGTTTCATGCCATTAAACGTGTGAGTTTTTTAGTCATGCCATGTATGGATGTACTAAAGACTCACCATCTCAGTCTGATGACAGCTGTTTCTCATGCTCAGCTGCTCAACACATAACTCAATTTATTGCCTGAAAGCCCAAATGGCTCTACAACGGTGATCACTTCATGTGTAATACTAGTATTTTCATGTGGCGGCCTAAGAAGCAAATATCAATGTTAACAGGGGCGTAGCCAGAGGGGGGGCTTCCAAGGTTGAAGCCACCCCCTCCAAAAAATGTTTTTATTATTACTATGATACCATGTAAATATTTGTATTTTGTTAAAAAAAATATTACACTATACAAATGCAACTTTTAATTTTATGATTTTAGTCAATCCTATCATACTTATTTGTATGAACTACGTAATGGTTAAACTTAATATATTTGTGAATTGTGTGTCTTATATACTCACAAATTATAAAATTTACCGTCCTAATATGTATGTCATCAATTATGAGTTTAAGAAATCATATATTTAGTCTCTATCCTACTAAAATTTTCTTAATAGTTTCATATTAATTGTGATAAGACTTACACAAATTGTCTCCACTGCTTGAATGTGAATCTCTACAAGACTAGGGGGTATGTACCCTTAAAAGATGAAAATAGTTATACAAAATAAAGTTTATAAAAATATATCATGCATGATGTTGACCTATTAACTTAAATTTGATGTAATATAGTTGACTTATTAATTAACAAATATTATTAGCTATAAATTTTGTAAGTTCACTCAATTATAATTATACACCATTGGGAAAAATAATAACCATACATGTACAACTATCACCTTCTATTTATATATTTTTCTTTCAAACTTTTAATAATCAATCGCTCTCAAATTAAGAAATGATCTATATTACTATATAGAAATACATCCAAATAATATTTATTGTTACATGGTATTTCACAAACTTTTTAGTTACATAAGATTTAGATATTATAAGATTTAAGACAAATAACAATTATTACAAATTTACAAGAGCTTAAGAAGATAATGGTAATATTTCTATCTATAAAGAAAAGAAGATGATTGAATTGGCATAAGGTAAAAAAAGAGTAGAGAAAAATATATAAATCGTGGGGTAAGAAGGAGAAGAAAATGTGAGAAAATCCATCTAGTAAATATAACTTTAATCAAATGGAGAGAGAAAAATGAGGATGACATGTAGAATGGATGTTAATAAAAATATATAATTTTTTCTTTCATATCTCTCTTCTTCAACTTTTAAATAAAAAATACGCATGGATCTTTCCTATTCATTCTCTTCACTTTTTATTTCTCAATGTGCTTCTCCATCATATGTTGTTCATACAACCACATTAAATATTTTTCTTCTTCTTTCTTTTTGAAGTTTCTTTCAACTGATCATTGTGTCAAGATCTTATAATATACCAAGTACATTATATTTATATCCTTTATAGTATAAGATTTGACTATGATAATTTTTTAGGTCTTCCAAGTATGACGTCATCCACTAAATGATGCCATATTATATTTTAATGCTTGTTCTCTACTTAAAAGATGATTGTGTTCTCATTTTTAATATAACTATTATTTTTCTTACGCATTGCCAATTGTATGGACATTGCACTGATCAAGTGATAATGAATTATGATTATATTGTTGATCATCTTGTTGTTTAATCTAAAAGACATGTCAAATAATGTGTTTGTTATGACCTTAGACATTTAAACAAATTCATTATTTTGAATAATGAATTTTATCATTTCATTTATGTTAGATTTTTTTACAAATAGCTTATTTTATATATTGGAGACAATGAGACACTTATTAGGTGTATTTTTCTTTTTATTTTCCTCATCATCACTACTCATAGTAATTCAGCCCCCCTATGGTAGATTTTTGGATTCGCCACTGCCTAGGTCTAGTAGTCTTCTAAGTAAAAATAGTAAGAATATTAATGCAATAGTATATAAGTCTGCTTGTATAAGAGGAGGTCGTGGATTGGATGATATGTAGTGAGGAGTACATGGTTTCAGTTTAAATACGTGAACCATTTGAGTACTACAGATTTACTTTAATTTTATTATTTTTTGAATGTGTAGATAATGTCAGTCCATATTTGTTTTGAAAATAGGTAAATTGTATTGTGAAAAGAGGTATATCTGTAAGCTATACAAAATAGAACAAGTCAAACGACCACCTATTTTTTTTCAGATGAGTTGTAGTTTTCTTCTTCTGAGGAGGATTCCTTTCTGACATTGGTCAATTGAAGGGCTAAGAAACGAAAACTCCTTTAAAAAGTAAATATACACGGGTATTAACTAAAAAACACCCAGTACATGTTAGCATGTGAACTAAGATCCTTACACAGGCCTTTCTTGGCTTTCTAAACATTATTGGTGTCGTTCTTAATCTTTAGAACATATCCTCATTAACAGGTCTACTGATGCGATGATTTTGAGTCGCATTTATAGACTTGTTTGATATGTGCTTTATGCATTTATTAGTCATATTTTATGGTTAATGATGTATAATTCATTCACTTTGGTCTAAGCTACTTCTTTATGTCAAATTTCCCCTATTTCAAGCATTTTGAGTATTAATTATCAAAAGAATATATTTTGTGTGGATTTATGTGGTTTTGTGTGTTAATTTCAGGAAAAACAAGTATTTGCTACCGTCGATACCATCGACCGGACCACAGGTAGCCAGCCACAAGGACCAGAAGAAAGTCAATACTATCGACATGGATGTCGATGGTATCGAGATACCATCAGGTTTCTGGTCAGAAGTGCGTCGATACTATCGACCCAAATGTCGATACTATCGACTGGTGGAGCTATAGCATCACAAAAAGACAAAACCGTTGCTACAGGTTCGTCGATACCATCGACCCGCGTCGATGGTATCGAGATGACATCAGGCGCAAAGACGAAAGAAAAGAAGAATTGTCGCTATCATGCAGGGTCGATACCATCGACCCGCGTCGATGGTATCGACACCGTCAGATACTTGTTGGCTTTGTAATGATCTAAATCGGACGGCCGTGGTTAATGGACGACCTAATTGCAGGATTATACCTAAGGACGGCCGCCCAGAGCGAAAAAGGGACGTCATTGGTCATTGCACACATCCCGGAGAGCAAGGAGAGAAGAATGGAGCACGAGAGCACGCCCCAGCCGATCTGGACGCTGAAGAAGAAGATTTCCACCACCGAAAGGCGGGAGAACGTGTATTCTATGCCAATGATCGATTGGATCTTCTCCGTTCAGGGGTTTAATCACTCAATCACGTTTTTCTTCATGTTTTCCTTTTTCTTCTCCACGTTGTACTCTGAGATGAACATGCAGGGCTAATCCCTTTTGTCTTTAGGACCGGGAGTAGCCCGGGAATTCATTGTATGACAATTTTATCATAGTAATTCATATCTTATCTCTTAAATCCATGGTATAATTTCATTTTCTCCAATATATTGTTATGCTTGATCACCATAATAATAATTTAATGCCATTAATTGCTTTGAAAGAAGAATTAATGGTTGAAAAGAGACATAATTTACATTAATTGACAAATCCCTTGAACAAGGTGGTGTAAGATTAATGGTGGATACCGAGAGGTCGTTTTTAATACACCTAGTTTAGGGTATAGGTTACTACGACGGTGGAACCGACCTAGACATAGGTAGTGAATTGTACCACGACAGTGGGCAATTCTGATTTCAGGCCACTACGTGGATAGAGAGATAAAATTGGGTGACTATATAGAATTTAGTATAATGAAAACCCGCGGTGAAACCGCAATCCTAAAGATCTCCTTTTGAATTGATTAAACCAAACATTTAATCGATTGCTTTGTTTTGTTTCATTTTTGTTTTCTTTTAATTTTAACAACTCTCAACTTTTTAATCGGCTTAGCTGATCGCGAGTAGTTAGTAGGAGTCTCTGACAATTTCACGTATCCCTGAGTTCGACTCGGGCCTCACAAAGGCCTATATTACTTCGACGCGTTCACTTGCGTTTCTGCGCACGATAAATTTGCGTCAAGTTTTTGGCGCCGTTGCCGGGGATACGGTGAATTGTTGGCACTACGAGTGCTACAAGCGGCCACTCTAGGCCACATTTTTATTTTTTTTATATAATTTCAAAAAAAAATTTATAATCCATTTTCTAAATATTTGCAATCATCAAGCACTGTACTAAATTTAATTTTTCTATTTGCAGGTACTGTGCATGGTGTAGATGCGTAGTACAGACTACACAAGGCACGTACCAGAGGTTCCAATGACCGGACCTGACGACGAGGAAGGCCACAATCAAGACCATTTAGAAGAAACAGATTCAGAACCTGAACAAGAAGAGATGGACGAGCCACAGACAATATGGGAGAAGATCAAGGCTTCTTCCTCATCCACTTCCAAGGGGCCGATCAAGAAGCAAGCGGTGAATATTCTGACATACAAGATTGATCCGGCTTTAATCAACTTGGTGAAGTCGAATGCTTTCCATGGGATCAAAAATGAAGACCCCGTCGCACACATAAGTCAATTTGTGGAGAATTGTGATGTGATAAAAATCGACAGATTTCCACAAGATGTGCTATACTTGAAGCTCTTCCTGAGTTCTCTAGCGGGAAATGCGCGTGAATGGATACACAACTTGGACGATGAATACGTGGAGTCTTGGGACCACATGGTGGAGGTTTTCTTCGAGAGGTTCTTTCCGCCCGAGAAGACCAATGACATGATCAGAAAGATCCATAACTTCACCCAACAAGCAGGAGAGACCTATTCTGAGACCTAGGAAAGGTTTCAGATCATGCTCATGCGATGCCCGCATCACGGTCTTGATAAGGAGACACAAGTCAAGATCTTCTATTTTGCTCTCTCCGAGCATGATAGAAGCAACCTTGATTCAGCCGGCTCTGGATTTTTCTTGAATAACACGGATACAAGATGTTGGGAAATCCTTAAAAACATGGCTAAGAAACAATCATGGGGCGAAAGAGGCGTCGTGGAGCAGGTTCGAGTGGCAGGTGAATCTAAAGCAATCAAGGAGTTGAATGAGAAGATGGATCTTCTCGCAAAGAAACTGCTTGCAAAGGAGGATATTGAGTCTGAGGATGAGGCTCAAGTCAAATTCATGAGGCAGCAGCAAGGCTACAGGAATAATGACTATTCATGCAGGAAAGAGAAGAAGTTTTCCTGGAAGGATCCAAATAACTTTTTGCAGGATCCGGATGCTAAACCCCAGCCAGTAGCGGAGGATAAGAGCATAGGGCTTCTCAATTAAGTGATAAAGCAAAATCAAGAACTCATGACTACTTTCGGCCCGCAAATAAAGCAACAAGGGGAGTTTATGAACCAATTTGGGCAGACACTGTAGAGCCATGGGGCTCAAATGAGGACAATAGAGACATCTATGGCACAAATGGCAGCGGAGATAGCCAGTTTGAAGAAGTCGACGCATCCAGGTTTTCCCGGTAATACTGATGTTCCAGGAGGAAACCAGCAGGCGAAGGCCATCTTGCTAAGAAGTGGCAAGAAATTGTTAAATCCTAGGGCCGATGAAACAACCAAACCCCAAGTGGAAATTGAAGGTGAGGCCATTGAGGAGCTGCCCATACCGATTACAGAACCAGTTGATGACACAGCCGTGGATGCTACTGAAGATCCTATTGCAGAGGAGGAGGAGCCTCAGAAAAAGACACCCTATGTGCCACCGCATCAAAGGGCACAGGCTGTCCCGGTCCCTTATCTGAACAGCACTAAGGCAAGGAAGGTAGATGCCCAATTCAAAAAGTTTTTAGACAGTTTCAGAAAGCTTTCAGTTAATATCCCTCTATTGGAAGCTATTGAGCAAATCCCTTCTTACGGGAAATTTCTGAAAGACATCATCACCAAGAAGAGAAAAATCCCGGACACTGAGGTTGTTGTTCTTAAAGAGTAGGTGAGTGCCTTCATCATGGGCACATTGCCACCAAAGAGGCAGGACCCAGGCTGTTTTAACATCTCTTGTTACATTGGGAAAGTCAAATTTGGTGAAGCACTATGTGACTCAGGGGCGAGCATTAATTTGATGCCCCTTTCTACATTAAAAAAGCTGGGATTAAAAGAGTCACGGCCAAGCAACATGACTATCCAATTGGCGGACAATTCAGTGGTAAATCCATATGGGATTTGTGAAGACGTGCTAGTGAAAGTGGATCAATTTGTATTTCCAATAGATTTTGTCATCATGGAGATGCAAGATGAACAAGGCAAAGAGCTACTTCTCGGACGACCATTCCAAGCTACAACTGACATGATACTTGAGATGGGGAGAGGTCGTTTGACCTTAGGTATAGCCGATGACCGATTTGAGATGGTCATGCCTTCCAGCGTCACTTCACCTAAATCCAAGGAGCAATGCCACACGGTAAAACATTTTGATAACAATATCTCACTTTGTCTAGGGAAGCCATTTCTAGATATGGCTCATGTAATGACCAAGGTGGACAAGGGGACTTTGGCTGTAGACATCATGGAGCAGACCAAAGTGGTATCCCTGTGCAAGGCTGTAGGGTTCCCGAATGATGAGGATGAGGACATTCCTCCCTCTACGGAGGATGATGTTATAGCAAATTCAGTTGTTGATGCATATCTGGAATTACCACTGGAGGCTTGTTTAGTCAATATCACTCATGATTGGATGAGAATCAAATCACTCAAGGAGTGTGCTAAGATGCTTCAGATGTTGCCATGCTTCTATGCAAGGTATTATGAAGATTTAGGCGAACTTTCCCCACAGCTTCAATCATCTTTAATCAGCCCGCCGGAGTTGGAGTTAAAGCCGTTGCCACCGCACCTCAAGTACGCCTTTCTAGCTGAGGAAGACAAGTTACCTATCATCATTTCTGTATATCTGAGTGCGGAAGAGGAGGACCAGTTATTGATAGTGCTGAAGAACCACCGGAGAGCATTTGGGTGGTCTGTTGCAGATATCAAGGGGATTTCCCCTACTTTGTGTCAGCATAAGATTCGGCTCGAGAAGGGAGCCAAGCCGGTAATTCAACCGCAACGTCGACTGAATCCGAGCATGATGGAGGTTGTGAAGAAAGAGGTGATCAATATTCTCTCAGCAGGTATCATCTATGCGATTTCAGACTCGACATGGGTGAGTCCCACACAGGTAGTCCCTAAAAAGGGGGGAATAACTATTACTCAAAATATTTTAAATGAACCTGTCACCACCCGCTTGGTAACCGGGTGGCGAGTTTGTATAGATTATCGACGTCTTAATGCCGCTACGCTAAAGGATCACTTTCCTCTCCCATTTATTGATCAAATTCTAGAGTGCTTAGCCGGCCGATCACACTTTTGTTTTCTGGATGGGTATTCGGGGTACAATCAGATTTCGATTGATCCTAAGGACCAAGAGAAATCTACTTTCACTTGTCCCTATGGAACATTTGCGTATCTCCACATGCTCTTTGGATTATGCAATGCACTAGTGACTTTTCAGCATTGTATGCTCGCCATTTTTTCTGATATGGTAGAACGTTGTCTAGAGGTCTTTATGGATGACTTTTCGGTTTATGGTGCTTCATTTGATGAATGCCTTTATAATTTGGATAAGGTGTTACAGAGATGTGAGGACACACATTTGGTCCTCAACTGGGAGAAATGTCATATGATGGTGAGTGAAGGGATAGTGCTAGGACATAAAGTGTCTAGCAAAGGTTTGGAGGTAGATCCAGTTAAAATTGAAGTAATTTCTAAATTGCCCCCACCAAATTCGGTAAAAGGGGTAAGAATCTTCTTAGGACACGCCAGATTTTATCGTCGGTTCATAAAAGATTTTTCAAAAATCGCCAAACCTCTATCCGAGCTTCTCGAAAAGGATGCCATTTTTTATTTCAATGACAAATGTTTACACGCGTTCAACGTGTTGAAGGAGAAATTGATTTCCGCACTAGTTGTTCAAACACCGGATTGGACTAAGCCGTTTGAACTCATGTGTGATGCATCTGATTTCGCTGTAGGAGCTGTGTTGGGACAGCGGGTGGACAATAAACCCGCCGTGATTTTTTATGCCTCCAAGACTTTGAATGATGCCCAACTAAATTACACGACTACTGAAAAAGAATTGCTTGCTGTTGTTTTTGCTTTTGAAAAGTTTCGGCAATATTTAGTTGGATCGAAAGTTGTTGTTTGGACTGACCACGCCGCTATTAATATTTGATGGAAAAAAAAGATGCCAAACCTAGATTGATTAGGTGGATCTTGCTCCTACAAGAATTTGATATCGAAATTAAAGACAAGGCGGGGATTGAAAATGTTGTAGTGGGTCATTTGTCTAGGTTAGAGAGGGTAGATGAAAAAGATTTACACATACCCATAACCGAGACATTTCCGGATGAAAAACTTTTGAAAGTCAATTCTAAAGATCCGTGGTTTTCATATATTGTGAATTATCTTGCTTGCAGGATCATCTCGGATGATTGGACATATCAAGAGAAGAAGAAATTGTTCCATTCTCTACGATATTGTTTTTGGGATGACCCCATTATTTTGAAACAATGGAGGGATGGTGTCCTACATAGGTGTGTACCTGAGGTGGAATACGAGAGTGTTATTCGTCACTGCCACACTCTACCTACGGGAGAACACCATGCGAGCTCTCATACGGCTGCCAAAGTGTTGGAAAGTGGCCTATATTGGCCTACTTTGTTTAGAGACGCCTATGAGTTCGTGAGGCAATGTGATACCTGCCAAAGAGCAGGTAACATTTCAAAGAGACAAGAGATGCCCCTAAATGTTTTCCAAGAGGTTGAGGTATTTGATCTATGGGGTATAGATTTCATGGGACCCTTTGTGTCCTCCAATTCGAATTTATATATCCTTTTAGCTATTGATTATGTGTCGAAGTGGGTAGAAGCAATACCCACAAGGACTAACGATTCTACTGTAGTGTGTAGGTTCGTTAAGGAAAATATCTTCTGCGGGTTTGGAGTGCCCCGAATGATCATTAGTGATGGGGGTACGCACTTTAAGAATTAAAAGTTCTCGACACTATTGAGGAAATATGGGGTCAAACATAACATTGGTACCCCGTATCACCCGCAAACTCAAGGACAAGTGGATGTCTCCAATCGTGAAATTAAGAAGATTTTGGAGCATACGGTGGCTTCCACGAGGAAGAATTGGAGTGCCTTACTACCGGATGCATTGTGGGCATATAGGATGCCATACAAGACACCTATAGGCACCACGCCTTTTAGGTTGGTGTACGGTCGGGCTTGTCACTTACCAGTGGAGTTAGAGCACAAAGCACATTGGGCGCTAAGAAAGCTCAACTTGAGTTATGATGAAGCGGGGAAGAAGAGATTACTTGAATTAAATGAATAGGATGAGCTACGACTGACTCCATATGAGAACTCTCGGATATACAAGGAGCGCACTAAGTTGATCCACGATCGCCATATTCAGATGCGCACCTTCAAGAAAGGAGATCGTGTGCTTTTGTTCAATTCAAGGCTGAAGTTGCATCCCGGGAAGCTTAAATCCCGATGGAGTGGGCCATTCACGGTAGAAGAGGTCAAACCACATGGTGCAATCATGGTGCACGATGGCGAGACTACATTTTTGGTGAACAGACAGAGGTTGAAGTTATATTTTGGTGAAGATTACACAAGAAAGGTGAATGAGGTCAAACTCATTTCACTTTCGGATGCATGATGTGCTTCAAGTTGTCTAGCCTAAGACGTTAACTAAGGGCGCTTGTTGGGAGGCAACCCAACCATTGGTACTTTAGTTTAGTACCTTTACATTCGTAGTTTGATTTGTTTTAACTTAGTTTCTAGTGTAAAAAAGATATTGTGATCATTTGCTGCATGTGCAGGGCTGAGGCAGAGTCGATACCATCGACCCTTGTGTCGATGGTATCGACCATGGTACATGTTGGTGACTGCAGGAATCGCACTGCGTCGATACCATCGACGACCTCGTCGATGGTATCGACACACCAACAGGCAGATCGCAAGCAGAGGTCGATGGTATCGACATGGGTGTCGATACTATCGAGATCTCTAGAGATTTTTAGAACGAATCGTCTCAGGAAAGTCAATACCATCGATGGGCGTGTCGATGGTATCGACACATTCATGCAAAGAAGGCGGCGACCGGGCCTCGCGAGGGTTTGCCCTAATCAGAGAGTGGATACTATCGACTCGCGTCGATAGTATCAACGCACCACGTCAACGATCCGCGGGGCAAGATCAACGGCGATCGCAGCAACAAGGAGTTCGATCTGGGGGCCGGGTCGATACCATCGACACACGTCGATAGTATCGACGCGTCAGCAATCCGGGCCCCGCAGATCCAGCCATCGACAACAGTCGATACTCGTGGCGGTACGGATCGTGTTACCCGAGTCGATACCATCGACTCGCGTCGATGGTATCGACAGGCGGACAGTAGCGCCGGCCACAGCTATATATGAGGAGTATTTGCGTCAGATGACATCACCCCTCCAGTGCAATTCTCCTTCACTTGTGCCGAGCATGTTCCAGAGTTGTCCAAGCCCGACGACGAGCAACATCGAGCAAGTTCTTCATCGAGCGGAGATTTTCTTCTCCGATCTTCACCGAGCTCCCTTTCTATTCCCCTTTCTCTCAGAATCATGGTGCACGTAGCTGGTGCGTCATCTTCACGCGCGAACCTGATGGACATCTTGGAGTTCGTTCCACCTCTGACCGCGTCAGTTGCATGCCCGCGGCTGATTCATCCATCCACAGAGGTGAAGAAGATATATGAGGAGATTCTAAAGAGGAAGATCGATCCGACCCGTTATGTTGAACGGGAAACCATTTGCAACCTGGGGTTTGACACCAATCTCGACTACGTGCTGAAAGGACAGGCCCGACACACGGGAAGACGGCCTGACGAGCTAGAGTTTCATGCAGATGGCCAGCCGTTCTTCGGCGAGTGGCCTACTTACAAGGAGTTGGTGGCTGAGTTCATGGCGTCACTGGATGTCTGCGTCGTACCCAACCATGTCATAGCCACCGACCGCGAGTAGATCAAGGGCTGGGTGTCATTTCGGCTGTACAACAACGATTACACCCTTACACTCCGGCAGTTCAACAAGATCTTCAACTGGAATCACTCGCAACATGATTAACGACGACCAGACAACCGCACCGACTACGATGCAATCTTCGCTGAGCTAGTAACGGTGCCGCCGGGCAAGTCAGTGAGCTACCATAATGCTGCGGTAGCTGATTTCGAGCACCCCTTCGTCTGGATACTTCACCGGATGCTGAGTTCTACATTGTTTGCTAGGGGTAATCTGGCCCTCAGCAAGTTTCAGGAGACGAACCTATTTTTCTTTTATAAACTCCTGAAGTGCCAAGAATGCAACTGGGGCACTTTCTTTTTGCAGCGGGTTTTGGCGGTGAAGAGGAGTACACGGAAAGTGCCAATTCACTTTGGCGGGCTTATCACCAAGCTAGCCTTTAACCTTGGGTTGAATTTCCAGCAGCTTACTCCTCTCTCCACCAGGAGCAAGGTGAACTTGCAACATCTGCACCGCTCCAACCTCATCCTTCTTCGAGATGGTTTGGCGTATGCACACTGCCACGTCAACCATGCTTACCATGAATGCTCACTTCCCGATCCGGTCTTCAACATCGAAGGGGCGCAACACTTCCGATGGCCTATCATAGCCATCGCTGACTCCGATGAAGATGGCAGCAACGACGACGACAGAAATGACGATGAGGCTGAAGAGGAAGAGGAGGCCTTCACACCTCTTCGGGCTCAAGTGGCACCACGGAAGTGTCCTCGGATGCATCCGAGTGCATCTTCATCATCACAGCCTCTGCCACCACCACCTCCCTCGCAGCCAAGCAAGGATGCCTACTCGATGCAGGGCATGTATGCTATGCTGCAAGACATACAGCATACGCAGCAGCATCACATGGCGATGTACACTAGTATTCAAGACACTACAAACCGGTTACTGGACAATCAAAGGGCAATGTTTGAGAACGAGCGTCTTCTCCTCGACAACCAACAACAAATTCATGATCGGTTGCAATGGATGGAGATGCAACAGCAGCCTTTCTATGACCACTATTGGAGCCAAAATTACTTTGGAGGCTATCCAAAACCTCCACCTAGGGCCCAGTTTGATCCGAGCTTCCAGGGGGAGTATCCTTCTTGGGACCCTACGGCTCCGCAGTACCAGCCTCCACCTGAAGAGTAAAAGCGGTATCTCTGTTCAAACCTTTAATATTGTTTTTGACTATGAGACCATAGTCGAATTCAAGCTTAGGGGGGTGTTGGAATAGCTCTATCTTTTATTTCTCTATTTTAGTTTTATTGCTTTTGTTCTTGTTATTTGTTTCATGCAATTTTAGTTTGTCTGTAGGATCCACATTCTATCTAGTGTAATCGTGGATGTCGGTAATCTTGAATCATCTCAGTTTCATGTGCATGGAATTAAGGGGAAAACTAAAAAAAAATTTGAGTGTTTGCAAGCTTGAGTGTTGTTCAACTTTGATCACTTAACCTAGAAAATGATTGGTTTTGTCAGCTTTAAAACAGAAAATCACAACGATACATCCCTAATGATTCATGAAAGTGGACGGAATTGGTTGTTTGAGCCTAAACTGACCAAATGATAATGAGACTCTAATTTGAAGTAAGAGAGAAAAACCTCTTAACTACTACACAGGTCAATAAGGAGGGACACATAATATTTTTCAAAGGTTCAGTCAATTAGTCTTGTGATCTGTCCACCTCATTGCTTTTCACAATCCACCAAGACTTGGAAGTAAAGTACGGTTTTAACCTTTTTGATTGCATGGCATGTAGATAGGACTTGCATTGCAACCACCTTCATATGTTTTTCATGAAAAATAAAAAAATATAGAATAGGTATACATGCACATTACCCTTAGGTGCATGTCATGTAGTTGCATTCATAACTTTTATGCATAAAGTATATCATGTACCTCATTCATTCTTTAATGGTGAATTAAATTGTTCCATACCTTCTAAATAGTGCAAATTTTCGAGTTATTAAAAAAAAATAAGCCCAATAAAGTATTCATTGTCAATTATGGATATAAGGGTTTGAAAAAAGAAAGAAGAAAAATCTGAAAAACATCTGGAATTGAAAAAAAAGAGAAATTATTTTGAAGCAACTAGAATAAGAAGGAGAAAGGAACATAATCTCACCTACATTTTAAGATGAGTGAGTACATGATGTAGCTTAATTAGATATCCATCTCATTTTGAGACGGATGGTTAGTGCATGCATCATTCCACCCAATCTTAGGCATTAGGGCATTTTACATGTGCATCTGCATCATTTAGAGCATTTTTGTTGTATGCATGTTGAAATCGTATAATGCTTCCACTTCTTCCATGAGCCACCTATTTCATCCACCCGTTTCTCGGATTGGTAGGCCACCGTGAATTTCTCCTCACTAGTGAATATTAGGAGAACTGCTTCCATGTAGATGGTAGTTAGGGTGAGAAACGTAGTATAGGAGATCACAAGATGCATTAAGTCTGGACCGGCGAATTTTATTGTGTTAACTGCTTTATGTGATAGTGTTCATCAGTTCTAAGGTTGATATCTTTTATGGATTATTATTGTCACCTTTAGGGTAATTATCATTCTATGGATAGCGAGGGCCGGTATGTGAATGTCCGGTGGGAGTCATATGGGATGGTAGTTGTGATGCTTTGTTCTTTAGTTGACTCTGGAAATTCTATTCTAAGGTTTAGTTGCTCGAGGGTGAGCAAGGTTCAAGCTTAGGGGAGTTTGATGCGATGATTTTGAGTCGCATTTATAGACTTGTTTGATATTTGCTTTATGCATTTATTAGTAATATTTTATGGTTAATGATGTATAATTCATTCACTTTGGTCTAAGCTACTTCTTTATGTCAAATTTCCCCTATTTCAAGCATTTTGAGTATTAATTATCAAAAGAATATATTTTGTGTGGATTTATGTGGTTTCGTGTGTTAATTTCAGGAAAAACGAGTATCTGCTACCGTCGATACCATCGACCGGACCACAGGTTGCCAGCCGCAAGGACCAAAAGAAAGTTGATACTATAGACATGGATGTCGATGGTATCAAGATACCATCAGGTTGCTGGCCAGAAGTGCGTCGATACTATCGACTGGTGGAGCTACAGCGGCACAAAAAGACAAAACCGTCGCTACAGGTTCGTCGATACCATTGACCCGCGTTGATGGTATCGAGATGACATCAGACGCAAAGATGAAAGAAAAGAAGAACTGCCGCTATCACGCAGGGTCGATACCATCGACCCGCGTCGATGGTATCGACACCGTCAGATACTTGTTGGCTTTGTAATGATCTAAATCGGACGGCCGTGGTTAATGGACGACCTAATTGCGGGATTATACCTAAGGACGGCCGCCCAGAGCGAAAAAGGGATGTCATTAGTCACTGCACACATCCCGGAGAGCAAGGAGAGAAGAACGGAGCACGAGAGCACGCCCCAGCCGATCCGGACGCTGAAGAAGATGATTTCCACCACCGAAAGGCGGGAGAACACGTATTCCACGCCAAGGATCGATTGGATCTTCTCCGTTCAGGGGTTTAATCACTTAATCACATTTTTCTTCATGTTTCCCTTTTTCTTCTCCACGTTGTACTCTGAAATGAACATGCGGGGTTAATCCCCTTTGTCTTTAGGACTGGGAGTAGCCCGGGAATTCATTGTATGACAATTTTATCATAGTAATTCATATCTTATCTCTTAAATCCGTGGTATAATTTTGTTTTCTCCAATATATTGTTATGCTTGATCATCATAATAATAATATAATGCCCTTAATTTCTTTGAAAGAAGAATTAATGGTTGAAAAGAGACGGAATTTACATTAATTGACAAATCCCTTGAACAAGGTGGTGTAAGATTAATGGTGGATACCGAGAGGTCGTTTTTAATTCACCTAGTTTAGGGTATAGGTTACTACGACGGTGGAACCGACCTAGACATAGGTAGTGAATTGTACCACGACAGTGGGCAATTCTGATTTCAGGCCACTACCCAGATAGAGAGATAAAATTGGGTGACTATATAGAATTTAATACAATGAAAATCCGTGGTGAAACCGCAATCCTAAAGATCTCCTTTTGAATTGATTAAACCAAATATTTAATCAATTGCTTTGTTTTGTTTCATTTTTGTTTTCTTTTAATTTTTACAACAACTCTCAACTTTTTAATCGGCTTAGCTGATCACGAGTAGTTAGTAGGAGTCTCTGACAATTTCACGTATCCCTGAGTTCGACTCGGGCCTCACAAAGGCCTATATTACTTCGACGCGTTCACTTGCGTTTCTGCGCACGGTAAATTTGCATCATCTACCATGTAACTTGTTGTTCCTTTCTGCGCAAACATTATAGCAAACCCCCATAAAACTAATGCCCTCAAAATCCAAGCTATGCAATGATTCATCTTGGTTACCATCCACTTTCAGACTTCCTTGAAGTTGTTGGTTATGTAGGTGCTGCACCCATTCTACAACCACATAAACACCCAAATGTACTTTGTGTTACTACAACCAAAGAATATATGTTCATGAATTATGTCAGCATCAAGACATAGAACACATCTGGTATCAGTAGCAAGGCCCCATCCGTTAGGCCTATCCTTGGTCATTACTCTGCCAAGGATAGCTCTATATGTCATTGTGATTCATTTGGAAATGTCAAACGAGCCCCATAGCACCCTCTACCAAGGAATGAGAGGGCTTGTAATATTGTTGATCTATGAATTTCTCTGGTGGTTAATCAACCTGAAAGAATCTTATTCATCCAAATGTCTGAATGGCATATGAGCACTTCTTCACAAGAAGTTGAGGGGGTATAGAGACCATACATGCATGCACATAGATATACATTAGCCATGTCAGGTCATGCTGAACTCGTGTCTTGTTGGAATCATATTCTATCTTTTGTTTTAGATTATGAAAATCAATTAGAGTTCTATTATGAAATGTTATCATTATCCTAATCACCTTTGTTGTCACCAATAAAAATTATTATAATATATCATATTTTTCTGCAAGTAGAGGAATGATCTTGTAGTCATTGTTATCCAAATGGTGTCTAAGCAAACAAGAAATTCAGTTGGTGTTATATATATATATATATATATATATATATATATATATATATATATATATATATATATATATATATCACTACTACAGAAACAGCGTTCAACATTGCTTTTAGAGGCCTCAGTTTTTTAGTAAAACCGACGATGTTAACATTAAACGTCGGTTAATAAGGACATCCAACGTCTATATTTGAAGACCAGCCAGAGACAGGTATCGCTTTTCAGTCAGTGTCGGTTGAAGAAAATCAACTGACGCCTAAAGTAGCCCGCGAAATCCAATTTTTTCGAGCAAAAAAAATTATACCAAAGTATCAAATACAACGTCGGTGTTTTACCTAATAACTGACGCTGAATGAAGATAAAATTTGTGCCAAAACTTCCAATATGGGCGTCGGTTGTCTTAGCATAACTGACGTTATAAGGGTGCGCGCGCCGTCCCTGCCAAAAAAATAGGGTAAAGGAATGTCCAATTGGACGTCAGTTTGTTACTATCAACCGACACTTAAGGTTTTAGGTGTCAGTTTTGTAGATAACTGACGCCATTTACAAACTTAATAGACCCACGATCACCCGAGTCTTCCGCTTTCTGCTGTTTCATCGACGCCTCTCATGCTGCTCGCCTGCTCGCCTAAAATCACCCGACCTGTTGTTCGTCGTCGCTGCTACTGGTGTGTCTCTACACGCGGCCGCTGTCGCATCCTCCTTCTCCTGCTATTGGTGCTGCTCTGCTCTCCGACCTCCACTGTCGCCGCCTGCAGCTCTGCTCACTGACCTCCACCGCCGTCGTCTGCATCTCTACTCGCCGCCTCCTTCTTCTACTGCTTTTGCTCTCACACCGCTGTCGCCGCCGCTCTTCTCCATGCTGCTAGGTATCCCTCTTCTTCTTCCCCCTCTTTTCTTCCTTCTCCCTTCAGGCCCCTCTTCTTCTTCCTCCTGCTCCCTCTCCTTACCAAATGGATTAAAGCAAGGCCACGATCGTGTGGGATGGCCACGGTCGTGGTTGTGTTGGCTGACCACGGCCGTTCTGGCCATCACGGCCGTGGTAGGCCAACACAGCCACGACCGTGTGGGCTGGCCATGACCGTGGTAGGCCAACACAGCCACGGGCATGGCCAGCCCACACGGTCATGGCCTTGCTTTTATCCATTTGGTAAGAAGGGAGCAGGAGGAAGAAGAAGATACATTTGCAATTGAATACTAATGTTTGACCTAATTTTGTAAATTTCGATGCATGTTGAATTAAGATATTAAAACCCTAATACACATTTCACCATAATCTTGAATTAACTATATTGCTGAAATATTGTGATCAATCTATGTAAGATATTAAAACCCTAGTGTTAGATCTCTAATTTTGTAGTGATGTGTCACTCTAACATCTACATGAATCCCTATTGTATGATGTAGATTGATGATAATGCATGAGCTAGTTTGAAATTTTGAAATCAATTATGAATCTCTCCATCTGTAGGTCATACTAATTTATGTGTAATCTTTATCTTGATGATGAACATGCATGGACACTCGAAATGTTGAAATTAATGTTATAGAATGACAACACATGTATTTGTTGGCCTAGAAACCCGTCCAAGATTTACTCATTAGGAGTAAATCTTAGATAGTCCCCAATTTGGGACTATTCTCGAACACCTAATCTCACTTAGGATGTAAGTGTATAATGTGTATTTGGTTTTCAAGAAAATTCCAGTAGCATTTCCCCATTTGTTCTCTAAGTACATCTATACTTGGAGAACAACGGGGAAATGCTGCCGAAATTTTCTTGAAAACCCAATACACATTATACACTTACTAGTGAGATTATGTGTTCAAGAATGGGATAGGTGGTACACATTTATTATATATATGAATGACAACACATGTATTTGTTGGCCTAAAGTTTTAACCATGCAAAAACTCTAATATGTTAACCCTAAACCCTAATCTTGTTGTAATATATACTTGTTTTCTCTTTGATCATAGAATGGATAGATCATGGATGTCCATTCGCAATCACTACACCCCAGAGTTTATATCTGGTCTTGACCAGTTTATTAGATTTGCCAAGAAACATAGGAAACAACCTGGAGATAGGTTCTACTGTCCATGTAGGCATTGCGGTAACAACTTGAAAGTCAGCACTGGTGACGAAATCAAAAGTCATGACATGTGCAACGGGATTATACAAGGTTCCTCTGATGATGTAGATGTGAATGAACCAGTTCCAGTAGACATCGTTGATGTGATGCTAGATAGTTGTGGGGTAGAGCACACCGATCTACCTCCCATTTTTAGAAACATTGTGCACAATGTTGAGATATCATTATACACTAGTTGTACTAAGTTTATGAAGCTTAGCGTTGTGTTGAAATTGTATAAGATGAAAGCTAATAATAGATGGAGCGACAAAAGCTTCACGTCAATGTTGTCTTTGTTGAAAGAAATGCTTCCTGAAGGAAATGAGCTGCCAATCTCAACATACCAGGTAAAGAAATTGTTGTACCCAATGGGAATGGATGCCAAGAAGATACATGCATGCCCGAATGATTGTGTATTATTTCAAAAGGACTATGTGGATTCGAAAGATTGTCCAAAATGTGGTGTGTCACGGTATAAATTGACGACTTCAGGGGAGTCCAAAACTGGTTCTCCTGCCTAGGTGATGTGGTATCTACCTATAATATCACGATTTCAACGCTTGTTTGCCAATCAAATAGATGTGAAGAATTTGAGGTGGCATGCAAATGTTAAGAAAAATAATGATGGAATCCTACGACATGCGTCTGATTCCCCACAGTGGAAGAAGATTGATCTATTATACCCTGAATTTGGTGAAGAAGTCAGAAATCTAAGACTTGGGCTTTGTATTGATGGGATGAATCCGTACGGGACATTGAGCATCCAACATAGCACTTGGTCAGTCATGCTTGTTATATACAATCTTCCTCCCTGGTTGTGTATGAAAAATAAGTATTTAATGATGTCATTGTTGATATTGGGCCCTAAATAACCTGGAAATGATATCGATGTTTATCTTGAACCTCTGATTGATGACTTAAAGAAACTCTGGGGTGAAGGTGTGATGACCTATGATGCTTCACGAAGAGAGACATTTCGTTTGCATGCTATGTTGTTTTGCACTATTAATGACTTTCCAGCATATGGGAATTTGTCTGGATATAGTGTCAAAGGAGCTAAAGTGTGTCCTATATGTGAAGAGAACATTGATTCAACAAGACTAAAACATGGCAGTAAGACTGTATATCTCGGTCATCGAAGGTTTCTTTCAAAATTCCATCCGTATCGTAGGAAGCGCAAAGCATTCAATGGATTGAATGAGGAATAGAGTGCGTCTAAACCTATACCAGGGGAGGTTGTTTATGAAAGAGTAAAAGACTTTGTCAATGAATTTGATAAGAGATCACAATGTACTATGGCCACACGGAGTGACAAATCTTTATTCAAGAAGAAGTCAATATTTTGGGATCTTCCTTATTGGAGTTCTTTGCAGTCAGGCATTGTATCGATGTCATGCACATTGAGAAAAATGTTTGTGATAGTGTCATTGGTACTTTGTTGAATATACTAGGTAAGACTAAAGATGGGCTAAAATCCAGACTGGACCTATGTGAAATGGGAATAAGGTCAGAATTAACAAAATTACGTGAAATGGGAAATCGGAGAACATACTTACCTCCCGCTTGTTACACATTGTCTAGAAAGGAAGAAAGCTTTTTGTGAATGTTTGGTAAATGTTAAGGTGCCATAGGGTTACTCATCCAACATTCGTAGATTGGTATCAATGAAAGATCTGAAGTTGATAGGTCTTAAATCTCATGATTGTCACACTCTAATGCAACAAATGTTGCCTGTGGCAATTCGATCGATATTGCTGAAGCATGTAAGGTTTGCAATCACCAAACTTTGTTTCTTTTTCAACAGTATGTGCAGCAAAGTTATTGACCATGATACTCTCGATAATTTTCAAAGAGAAGTGGTTGTTATCCTATGTCAGCTTGAGATGTATTTTCCTCCGTCGTTCTTTGATATCATGGTACATCTTGTTGTCCACTTGACTAGGGAAGTGAAAATGTTGGGACCAATTTTCTAGCATTAGATGTATCCCTTTGAACGATACATGAGCATTTTTAAAAGTGATGTTCGAAACCGTTATCAGCCTGAAGGGAGTATTATTGAGGGTTATGTGGCGAGAGAGGTTATGGATTTTTGCAATGACTTTCTCAGTGGTAATGACACTCCTGGTAATGACAAGAATATTGAGGAGCAATTTGGCAAAGGAATTTTGGGATCACGGGTGAAAGTAATCAGCCGTGAGCAGTTGGAACAAGGTCACTTGTATATTTTACCCAACTTGGACGAAGTGAGTGTTTATATCGAGGAACATACCAATTGCATCAAGAGACAATATCCTCGAGCCAATACAATGTGGCTTGCTAGAGAGCATAACAAGACATTTATTAATTGGTTTGAAGAGAAAGTCTTACATCAATTATCTCAAACACCAGATGATATTACTGAAACTATCAAATGCCTCGCCTTTAAACCGAAATTGACTGTTATGTCTTATGAAGGGTATGACGTTAATGGATTCACATATTACACAAAGTGCCAAGATGATAAGAGTGTCGTCCAAAACAGTGGGGTCACCCTTCAAGCGTCGACTATGTTTTTTGCAAGTGCAAAGGATAAGAGTCCACGTGAAGCTAAAATGTCATATTACGGTGTCATTAAAGACATATGGGAGTTTGACTACATAGATTTTACAATTCCTCTCTTCAAATGTAATTGGATTGATAACACCAAAGGAGTTATAGTGAATGAATTGGGTTTCACTTTAGTGAACTTTGAAAAGATTGGTGAGAAGGGTGAACCATTCATATTGGCATCACAGGGGAAACAAGTATTTTATATCGATGATCCTACAAATGATAAATGGTCGGTTGTTCTTCATGGTAAAAGACAGTTCATTGAAGATCCTATAGATGAAGAAGAGTACTATGATAAGTATGATGACTCCAGTCCATTCTCAGTTGGGTTGCCAACACCAGCAAATATAGAAGCTAATGATGACTTGTATGTGCGCGGAGATCACAATGAAGGATTGTTAATTGATAAAAAAAATCACAATATTAGAGGCATGTTTATATTTTTTTATATGTTTTATTTTTCTAAATGTGAACTTTACAATGTGAATTACTTTACAATGTGAATGTGAACTTTACAATGTGAATTTTACAATGTGAATTACTTTACAATGTGAATGTGAACTTTACAATGTGAGCTTTACAATGTGAATTACTTTACAATGTGAACTTTACCATGTTAATTACTTTACAATGTGAATGTGAACTTTACAATGTGAATTACTTTAAAATATGAATGTGAACTTTACAATGTGAGCTTTACAATATGAATTACTTTACAATGTGAACTTTACAATGTGAATGTGAACTTTCAGATGGCTGAGCATTCTCCTGATGACCGTGATCATGATTACCGTGAGGGTGAGGACATCAATGTTCCGCCTCACAATGTAAGTTTTAAAAATATATATCATATATTTATATCTATATGTCCATTTCTAGTTATATCATGTAAGTGTATTTATTTTGTCAAATTTTAGGTTGATGATGCAAATGTACCCTCTGAAGCATTTGAAGCACTTGATGAGCAGCACCAAAAAGTTGACAAGAGAAGGGGCATCACTATGATGAAGAAGTTAATAGCGCAAAGGGGCAATGGACCCAAACTTGTTGTGGATTTTGATAATGTAGGAAATGCAATTGGAGTGAATCATAATTCGTTTGTTTCATATCTTGGTTATGTTACTCGTAGCCATTGCGGTTGTAAGATAGATTCTTGGCATAAAGTTCCTAAGGAGAAGAAAGATGTAATATGGAAGGATTTATGTGTGATTTATTATTAATTTGCAATTCTATTTGTTAGATTACTAATTTTTTGGATACTAGTTAACAGTAATTTTATTTTACAGAGTATATTTGAATTGGATGAAAAGTTGCATCGTAAATGTGTGATGCAATGTTGTGGGAGAGTCCTAAGGAACTATAGGACAAATATAACCTGAGAATACATAAAATAAGGTGACAAGAGGAAGAAGACAGCCACAGAACAATTGAACTTCCTAGACCAAGAAGAATGGGACGCATTTGTTGCTTCAAGACAAACTGATGAATTCAAGGTATTAGGCGTCACCCCCAATTTAATTAATATATGTTGTATTCACCTATTCAAGATTAACATTTAGTGTTACTAACCAAATCATTAATGTGCATACTAACTAGGCCCTCAGTGAGGCGCAAAAAGCAAGGCGTGCAATGAATGTGTATGACCACACAATGGGTCCAAAGGGGTATGCAGGCATTCGCCAAAGACTACAATTTGAGGCTACTGCTCAGTCTACTACTACTCAGGAGTCCTCTACTATAGGTAGCACACCTCTGCCTCGCCATGATGTCTGGATAGCTGGGAGGCAAAATAAGAAGGGAGAAATAAGGAAGCCCGCAACTGCTGAGGCGGCTGCAAAAATGGTAAAATACAACTCTTACAGTAATCGTTCGAGTATTGATTATTTGTGGTGTTTACTTAATTACAAATTTTTGTTTTGGCGATTAGAGGGAGCTGCATGAGTTGAGGAAACAAGGAAAGTTTATCCCTGAGGGCACAAGGGATGAATTGACAGTTGCTCTGGGTAACCCAGAGCATCCTGGACGTGTTAGGGCTGCAGGTGCTGGTGTGGACATCAAATAGTTCTTTGGGCTATCCCAGCGCAAACATGTCCCAAAAGCAGGACTTTCACAAGAAGAGGTAACCTATTCTTTCTTTATAATGTTACTGTAAAAGAGAATTCAATAATCAGAAGCTAACGTTTCTTTTATCCATGTATAGGTAGATAAGCTAGTTGATAGGAAACTTAAAGAAGCACTGAGCAAGTGGCAGGCATCTCATACTGCCACTCAGCAGACAGTACCTATGGAATCCCGCTCTACTCCTACTGTAGAGGTTGGGAGAAATCTTATAGACCCACCACCTAGCACATCCAATGTAAGTATTTTTATGACATAATAACTAGTCTTTTCAAGATGATATGTATATATGTATATAACATTCTTTACACAAAAATTTGTAGGGATTGAAGCCATGCCGTCTAAAAAGTAAACAATTTGTCGTTGCAGAGGCGTCATATTACCCATCCCTATCATGGGAAATATTTCACGGGTCTCCATTACCAGCTGGTTAGGTTCGTGTGAGCCCGCTACGTATATTCCCCAACTGGATGGATCTTCCATTGCCATATGCCCACCCAGATTGTGAAACTCTTGGTGAGGCAGAAGGCGGAGTGATATTGTGGCCAAAAGCGGTTGTCCTCTATACTGAAACGGTATAGTAAATTTACATTATGTTAAATTGTTAGTGTGTGTGTATGATGTTAGTTGATCTGAAATTATATATATACAGGTTAAAAATAAGACACCCACAGCGTCTAGGCCTCCACCTCCACCTCCTACATTACCAATTTGGGTTCCACAGGACCTACATGTCCCGTTAGGTCCTGATTGTAGGGGTATGGAAATATGATTGGGCGAACATGATATAAATTGCCCTATAACTATTTCTATAGATGTGGATGCTGCAGGTCAATCATACGAAAGCAACCTATTTATACAAGATATTTTGGAGTTGTTTCGATATAATTGGCTAAATACATATGTGATAGAGCTATGGATAAGGTGAGATCTTCTTTATACATCCATATACCTTGTATAGGATCTGGTGATCTGGTTTCTTATTTATTAATGCATACATAATACATATTTTGCAACTACTTAGACAAGATATGTGCATATTTTTCATTCGAACATGTAGGATTTTTTATTCCATCTTTGATTAGTCTAGTAGCTAAAGACCCTCTGTCAGTTCAACAATATTGTTGTGATGCTTTTACAAGTTTTGCTCAAAATAATAAGACGTTGATAATAGCTCCATTCAATGTGGATTAAGTTTACTTTTCTTATAATTTGGACTTAAGAAAATTATATTTTTATTGTGGATTTTGAGTTATTAATTTTTAACTTTTTTACCTCTAGTGGTATGCATTAGGAGTTACTAGTTATTGTCCCTGAGACGTTCATTGTCTATTATCTAGATCCTAAGGGGACTAAATTGAATTCAAAATATGGACACAAAATGAAAATGACATTATTCCGGTGATAAATATTTCATTTTCATATCTGTTAACATATGTTATTACATTACTATTTAATTATGCAATGTACTGTGTTACATTAACATGTTGGGGTTTAGATGAGTTCAAAAAGGCTGGAGGAAAGGTCCCCAGGAAAAAGAACCAGCAAATAATTTGGAAAAATGTGGAAGTAAGTTCTCGACTGCAATGTATATATTATTTATGTGAACAATGCTTAATTAGTTGTATTTTTTAATATTTTGTATGTTTCAATTTATAGTGTTCTACACAAGACAACGGATGGGCATGTGCATACTATGTGATGTGATTTATGAACATGATTATCAAATATGCCACAGTGGACATCGATACCAATCCTGAGGTATTATATATAGTCTCATTAGATAATATGAAATATATCACTCTTATTTATATATTATTAATTATATATATACATCATTCTCTTTGCAGGTGTTTAAAACTGACCACAATATAGGAAATGCCTTACCAAATGTACATGCTCCCTATACGACGGAAGAATTAAATGACGTAAGAGAAGAATGGGAAATAACCATACAAGTAGTGGAGGTTTTAACATATAATTGGGATGTTGATAGTGAATAATGACTAAAGAATGATATTTTGTAAATGAATTTCTGAATTATAATATGTGTGAATGTTTCTACATGTCTGAATGTTTCTACATGTGTCTGAGTGAAAATGAATGAAACTGTTGGTTGTTATATGAATGTTTCTACATGTGTGAATGTGAAAATGAATGGAACTACAGATTACTACATGAATGTTTCTACATGTGTGAAAATCGAATGCAACTGCAGGTTGCTAAATGTGTGAACATTTATGTTGTTAATTTTGTAGGTTTTTGGCCTGTTGTTGGATGATATCAATAGATGTCATAAAACCTACAGTTCATAACTAAACTGCAGGTTTCTCATCCTGCGACCAGCCACAACAGGTCTACAGACTGACAGAAAAAAAAACATAAAATATGCATCATTTGTTTGTATAAAACTGACGACATATGGTTACAGTGTCGGTTGCCCTACTAGTAACCGACGTCAATTTCCCTAATGAGGCCAGACACCACGGCCGTGCTGGCCAGCACAGTCATGGCAGCATGGCAGACACCACGGCCGTGTTGGCCACCACGGTCATGGCAGCGGACTAGACACCACGGCTGTCCTGGCCAGCATGAATGTGGCAGCTGGTGAGATGGCATCGATTATCACTAATAAACAGACGCCGATAGTGCCCCAGATGGCGCTGTCACATCCCAATTTTCATAGTTAATTTTAACTTAATATGAAGTTTTTTTCTAAACAATAATAATTGAGGGGTTTAAAACAAAATGCCTATAGTGATTGTCTTTATACAAAATAGGATGAGAAAAACTTAAGATAATAGCCAAAGTCATATTTCATTTTCAAATATGAATTAAATATATCCATCAACTCATATTAATCCCTTTCATTTTCTCTCGCCTACAAAATGGCCATAAAGCATAGAGAAAAAGTTATAAGGTGACAAATGTGACTAGTTAATAGTAATCTCAGATTTATGACTCATGAATTCAATAATAAAAGATCTTTTCAAAATATATTACCTTTAATGGCCACTATAGAAGTTATGGACCAAGATATGCCCAAAAACGAAATCTAACTTCACAAGAATAATCTAGACTCTCTATTTTGCCTATGGTTCAAATTTGAAGTCATTTGAACCATGTTTGACCTCCCAATTAATTTGAGAGAGATTTGAATATAGATGAACCAAGATTTGAATATCATTTCATTTAATGCAATGTAATCCATGGCTTAATTTTGAATGCATGTAACATTATCTTCTCTCGAGTCTCTTTCTTCAATAAAATTTTCCATAAAAGCATAATAGACTTAAATGTGATTAAATATTGATCATCTCATTTTTTAGAGTCAAAGAAATAATTAAGGAGAATCTTTTAACATTATCTCACCTTTTAATGCAGGAAAATGAATTATATACAAATATGGACATTGTGTATAAAAGTTTCTCAAAATTCGAATTTTATTGACTAGGAAGGATCTAGAGTATGTAATTAATGTGTGGTCTACATTTTGTTTTGTTTCAAATTCGTTTGACCTCTCAAAAAAAAAATATCACAATGTCAATCCATTTAACACATGCAATGTAAACATTACTTAATTGTTGATCAAAATTAGTCAAGATGAGACCATATGTTTAAAATAGTAGAAGGGAATCTAGAAGGAGAGTTTGATTATTTTCTTTCTTTTCCCATTCCAAAGTTTTAATAATTGAATACAATGGATAAATATATTAATTTGAGACTACAAAAATGTGGGTTTTCACCTGTCACCTTTCCAACACTACTAGGAAGCTTTATATGAAAACGAAAATGTCATTATGGATGAGAAGATATAAAATTTATGTAATTGGTGTGGACACTTAAAAATGGTTTATTGTTACATAGTTATAACATTATTTTAAACAACAATGAATTATATGGGAATGAGTAATTGCAGTCAACAATTTTTAATTAACACATTGAAATCACATTGTATACCCTTGTTTTACAACTAGTGCATGTAGATGTAACATAAAGTTCTTTTTCTCTTTCCTTCACTTATTGATTTGTTTTACTATAAAATGAAATAATGTGTCTCGGCCATAGATACATGGAAATAAGACACTATGGTAATTATGTAAGGAATGGTACAACTCTCTCACGTTTTCTCTCTTTCTTTGTGATTACAAATAAAATGTAAATGTAATTTAGTTAATGTAATATTTTTGATAAACAAATAAAAGCAAATGATAATACATTCTCTCTTAAATATCTCGTACAAAAGATATGAAAGATGATAAAGGAAATTCACAAACAAAAGATAATTATTTTAACCACAACGTTGGACTTTAGTAATTAATAAAGAGAAACATGTTTTTCACAAAGTCTTGCCTTTTAATATGTTGGAGTTAAGATATTTCCAATGTTTAATTAAAGTACAAAAGATATTAAAAAAATCTACTTGGACTAGAAAGTTCTAGACCCTTAACACCTATAAAAGGGACCCCCAAGATCCTAGCATACCAAGGAAAAATTAAAGCACACTAGCCTATGTTCTTGCAAATCACATTCAATTGCTGCCTCAAAGATTAGAGAGATGATCTTAGGATCAACTTCGCACCAAGTATACTAGCCTATTTTCTTTTAAATCACATCCAGGAGCTTCCCCAAGGATCGGAGATATAATCTTAGGATCTACATTGCTCCAAGGTAAACGGGCCATGCTGCTGAGCACAAATACTTATGGTTGCTTGCATGTTAAATATGAAATAGATATTACTTCTTCAAGTTTAATGATTTAGTCACGATTCACTATATTATTGATTGTTGATTTCTACATGATATGTCCTATGTTATAATGTTCACCATGATTATTGTTTATCATTAAAGACTCATGAAAATAATGTTAATGATCAAGAGGGAGAGATCCCATCATGTTTAAGATACCATCTTAATGGGGAGAAATCATTCATGTTAAGTTTAAGAATCATGATTTATGTTAATGACAATATCATGTTAATGATCAAGTCTTTGGAATTGAGATAGTCTTTTTATGCTCCCTATCATGGACCTCAAAAGGGTCGTCAATGGCTTTCCTAGCATCAAGGGCTTTCCTAGCAATCATGTGCTCCTAAGGGGGCGTCACAGAGGGACACATAAGATTTCATTTCAATTCTTCATGTTAATAATGATATTCAAGAATACTTATAGTTAATTCATGTCAAGTTTTCTTACAAGTCAAGTATATTTACTTTTCGCTTATTATAAAGTGTCAGTACCATTTACTGATGTGTTGTTTTTACCTTTGCATGGTTGGGGACGTGATGTCCCCATGATTTGGAGCAAGTAAGGACTCAAGAAGAGCAAGCCAGGACTAGAAGACATCCAAGAGTTTACTGGTGGGGTGTCATCCAATCTAGGCGATCCATTCATCTAGATATTCTTATTATTATGCTTAGTTTCCCATGTTGAGAGATGAATAGAATTCTAGCCTTGTTGTTTATAGTTTCCTATTCATAGAATAGTGTATGAATCTCAATGGTGAATTATTTGTTTACTTTCAATGATTACCTTTTTGTGACAACCCTCCCTAAAATGCCAAGTACCCCACATTATGGATAATGCTAGGGATTAGGTTGTGCTTCCACTGGTTACGTAAGAAACCATAGGGAGGGGTGTTACATTAATGGTTTCAGAGCAGATAAATTGATGGCCACCAAGAAGCAATTTTATTCATATGTTCTAACCATAGGTATATAAAAAGTAAGTGTGTGATATTAGAAATCAAAGTAGAGGTCTAGCTCAAATACAGACTAGGGTTATGTGCCTAGACGTTTTGGATTTTTGTGTCTAACTCTAGAATTGTATATAACATACTCTCTCTTTTTCTCATGTGTTTGTGGTATGGGACACATGCTTATGGGATTTTATAGAGAGAATGTTATGTGCATAATCATATTTGTGTAGTCCTTTCTAGTGCATGTGGTATGGGACATGTGCATGAGAGATGTGCTAAGACAAGTGAGATAAATCATGTCATCTTTGAATATATGAGCGGCCAGAATGTATTCAAAGGTGAAAAATAAAATAAGAGTTGACATCAAAAGCTTGAGACTTATAGTCACCTAAACCCAGTCAGATTCATTGTGGAACCAAACATGCATTCTAAGAGTAGATAGTTGACATAGATAAGCAAGAATCAGAACCCCTAGAGAAAAGGTCCTTTACCATATCATTGATAATATGAAAATGTATTACCCACATGTTGGTTTTAATAATGAGTTTTAGATAGTGTTTTACCATAAGCATGATACCTTAAAATGAAATCAAAATTTAGTGTACATAGAATATGTTAAATCCTAAGGTGGGTAGTACCCTAGGAAATTTCGAGGATGAAATTTGTTTTAAGGTGGGTAGAATTGTCATATCCCAATTTTCATAGTTAATTTCAACTTAATATGAGGTTTTTTTCTAAAAAATAATAAGTGAGGGGTTTAAAACAAAATGCCTATAGTGATTGTCTTTATACAAAATAGGATGAGAAAAACTTAAGATAATCGCCAAAGTCATATTTCATTTTCAAATATGAATTAAATATATCCATCAACTCATATTAATCACTTTCATTTTCTCTCGCCTACAAAATGTCCATAAAGCATAGAGAAAAGTTATAAGGTGACAAATGTGACTAGTTAATAGTAATCTCATATTTATGACTCATGAATTCAATAATAAAAGATCTTTTCAAAATATATTACCTTTAATGGCCACTATAGAAGTTATGGACCAAGATATGCCCAAAAACGAAATCTAACTTCACAAGAATAATCTAGACTCTCTATTTTGCCTATGGTTCAAATTTTAAGTCTTTTGAACCATGTTTGACCTCCCAATTAATTTGAGAGAGATTTGAATATAAATGGACCAAGATTTGAATATCATTTCATTTAATGCAATGTAATTAATGGCTTAATTTTTAATGCATGTAACATTATCTTCTCTCGAGTCTCTTTCTTCAATAAAATTTTCCATAAAGGCATAATAGACTTAAATGTGATTAAATATTGATCATCTCATTTTTAGAGTCAAAGAAATAATTAAGGAGAATCTTTTAACACTATCTCACCTTTTAATGCATGAAAATGAATTATATACAAATATGGACATTGTGAATAAAAGATTCTCAAAATTCGAATTTTATTTACTAGGAAGGATCTAGAGTATGTAATTAATGTGTGGTCTACATTTTGTTTTGTTTCAAATTCGTTTGACCTCTCAAATAAATATAAATCACAATGTCAATCCATTTAACACATGCAATGTAAACATTAATTAATTGTTGATCAAAATTAGTCAAGATGAGACCATATGTTTAAAATAGTAGAAGGGAATCTAGAAGGAGAGTTTGATTATTTTCTTTCTTTTCACATTCCAAAGTTTTAATAATTGAATACAATGGATAAATATATTAATTTGAGACTACAAAAATGTGGGTTTTCACCCGTCACCTTTCCAACACTACTAGGAAGCTTTATATGAAAACGAAAATGTCATTATGGAAGAGAAGATATAAAATTTATATAATTGGTTTGGACACTTAAAATTGGTTTATTGTTACATAGTTATAACATTATTTTTAACAACAATGAATTATATGGGAATGAGTAATTGCAGTCAACAATTTTTAATTAACACATTGAAATGACATTGTATACCCTTGTTTTACAACTAGTGCATGTAGATGTAACATAAAGTTCTTTTTCTCTTTCCTTCACTTAGTGATTTGTTTTATTATAAAATGAAATAATGTGTCTCAGCCATAGATGCATGGAAATAAGACACTATGGTAATTATATAAGGAATGGTACAACTCTCTCACGTTTTCTCTCTTTCTTTGTGATTACAAATAAAATGTAATTGTAATTTAGTTAATGTAATATTTTTGATAAACAAATAAAAGAAAATGATAATACATTCTCTCTTAAATATCTCATACAAAAGATATGAAAGATGATAAAGGAAATTCACAAATAAAAGATAATTATTTTAACCACAAAGTTGAAATTTAGTAATTAACGAAGAGAAACATGTTTTTCACAAAGTCTTACCTTTTAATATATTGGAGTTAAGATAATTACAATGTTTAATTAAAGGAAAAAAGATATTTAAAAAAATTAAATCTACTTGGACTAGAAAGTTCTAGACCCTTAACACCTATAAAAGGGACCCCCAAGATCCTAGCATACCAAGGAAAAATTAAAGCACACTAGCCTATGTTCTTGCAAATCACATTCAATTGCTGCCTCAAAGATTAGAGAGATGATCTTAGGATCAACTTCGCACCAAGTATACTAGCCTATTTTCTTTTAAATCACATCCAGGAGCTTCCCCAAGGATCGGAGATATAATCTTAGGATCTACATTGCTCCAAGGTAAACGGGCCATGCTGCTGAGCACAAATACTTATGGTTGCTTGCATGTTAAATATGAAATAGATATTACTTCTTCAAGTTTAATTATTTAGTCACGATTCACTATATTATTGATTGTTGATTTCTACATGATATGTCCTATGTTATAATGTTCACCATGATTATTGTTTATCATTAAAGACTCATGAAAATAATGTTAATGATCAAGAGGGAGAGATCCCATCATGTTTAAGATACCATCTTAATGGGGAGAAATCATTCATGTTAAGTTTAAGAATCATGATTTATGTTAATGACAATATCATGTTAATGATCAAGTCTTTGGAATTGAGATAGTCTTTTTATGCTCCCGATCATGGACCTCAAAAGGGTCGTCAAGGGCTTTCCTAGCATCAAGGGCTTTCCTAGCAATCATGTGCTCCTAAGGGGGCGTCACAGAGGGATGAATAAGATTTCATTTCAATTCTTCATGTTAATAATGATATTCAAGAATACTTATAGTTAATTCATGTCAAGTTTTCTTACAAGTCAAGTATATTTACTTTTCGCTTATTATAAAGTGCCAGTACCGTTTACTGATGTGTTGTTTTTACCTTTGCATGGCTGGGGACGCGATGTCCCCAGGATTTAGAGCAAGTAAGGACTCAAGAAGAGCAAGCCAGGACTAGAAGACATCCAAGAGTTTACTGGTGGGGTGCCATCCATTTTAGGTGATCCATTCATCTAGAGATTCTTATTATTATGCTTAGTTTCCCATGTTGAGAGATGAATAGAATTCTAGCCTTGTTGTTTATAGTTTCCTATTCATAGAATAATGTATGAATCTCAATGGTGAATTATTTGTTTACTTGCAATGATTACCTTTTTGTGACAACCCTCCCTAAAATGCCAAGTACCCCACATTATGGATAATGTTGGGGATTAGGTTGTGCTTCCACAGGTTACGTACGAAACCCTAGGGAGGGGTGTTATAGGCGCCCTTTCTGTAGCACGAAGGTATATGGCGTCGGTTTCAAAGCTAATAACTGACACCTATACCCCCCTGCTGGCGCGTTTTCGGTGGTGCACGAAGGGTTGTGGCATTGGTTTGAGAACCGAGGCATAACGGTTGGCATTTTAACGGCGTCCACATAGGTGTCGCTTAAAAACTGACACTAAAGGCCTTAAATAACCGACACTAAAGGCCGGTTATATACTAGTGTATAGATATATATACAGACATACATACATACATATATATACATATAGATATATATATATACATACATATATATATACATATAGATATATATACATACATATATATACATATATATATATAGAGAGAGAGAGAGAGACACACACACACACACCCATGTGTGTAACCATAAATATTTAGTTTTAGTTTAATTACACTTAGATTGTTTGTCTTCTAATAGTAAGCTATTGCTCTCTTTGCTCTAATGCTCTTACCAATCCATTCTCTTCAACCATGATACGGTCTTCATGCATACTCTCTACTCCGTTATCACATTTTTTTGGGAGTTAGTACCTAACTATCATTGGATGCACCAGTATAGTTTCTTAACATTCACCTCACTTAAGAGATGAAAACCTCAGTATAGGTGTGTACTTGCTCAGGGGTTGAGATCTTCTAGAGAACAATGTAGTCTTTCACATATCCCATAACATAATATGGCCAACAAATTTGAATCTAAAATATTCATCTTTTTCCTTCTTTTACAACATCTATGCTAAATTGAATGACCTAATCATGTTAATATTAATTGTGATATTGTACTAATTTCACATATGACAAAAACATTAAGGAAATCATTCTCTGCCATAGTAAAAATATTAGCTTCCTGATCCATGCACTCTAGTTTGGAATGGCCATCATGTTACTTCTTGGTAACCACTTCTAACACAATAAGATTGGATGAAAATATAACTTACCTTAGTTGGTATGTTGGACTTAGTAAAACATGGTGTGTGGACACCAAATGATGCTAACATTACATGTTTTAGGAAAATTATTGATTGGAAGAAGAAGGGTTGTTGACTCAAAGTCTAAATTGACCAATCCCTTATTTTTATGATGACTAAATTATTTCACTTATTTGTGTATAATTCTTTACTTGAGTGATTATGGATTAGATATACATACCCAAATACCTACTTGTGAACCCCAATTTAGATAAATCAAGTCATACATGAATAAATATCAAGATTTAACAATAAATAGTTTTCTCCTAAAATTGTTGATGATTGTTTGACATGTAATTAAGCTCATATATATAAAAGAATCAATTATGGTGGATTAATATTTCACTTAGAGGGTCTTGCAAAACCCGAAACAATGAGTATAGTCAACTGAGTTTTTCTTTTGTATACCTCAGGCCAACAACATTGTTTATACGAATTTACAGGACCTATTGTTGGTCAAGCTTATTGTCAGTATGCAACTCATCTAGTCAAAAAATGGCCCAGATAGTAAAGTCTACCATTAGAGTTACAAACTGGGTCGACTTCACTATAATTGGCATTTTTCACAATGCAATATAGTTTTTGGAGAGGTGAAAAAAGGTGAAATATCTATCCACTTGACATCCTACAAATTGACTAAATTTCATCATAAGTGGTTCTTGCATCTAGGAGTCATCCTTAACTATAAATAGGACCTCTTGGGATTCATACCATGATTAGTAAAGTATTACAAATTCTCCTATACTACTTGAGAGGTAAAGTGCCCCGAAGAGTCCCTATCCAATCTCATGAGCTTAATCACTTACTACATCCATTATAGTAAGTAGGGATATATAAGATATATATTCCTACATGTACATATTGTGAGGATCTCATTAATCTACCTCCCAATCTCTTTGTGTCTCATTAAGTTAGAGATTGTCCTTTGTGAAATGCATCTCCTTAGTGAAGGTGAAGTCAGAGGTGGAAGATCAATTCAAGAGTGGGTAAGCTCTTGAAGACCAAAGACTCATTATAAGAGTGGGTAAGTCCTTAGTAAATGATGAAAACTCATTCCAAGTGTGGTAAGTCCTTTATAAGGGTAAAGACCCTATGTCATGGATAAGTCAGTCTTTCGTAAGGTTGTTGTCTCCCTTGACATATAAGGAGAGCTAGTTATCACTTGATATAGAAAAGAGTAGTCAAATGGGTAATCTCTTATATTAAATATAAGGTGTTGATCATTATTGAATATCCTAGAGGTTTAAGTCTCTAGTTAGTGTATCTATGTGCATCAGAGACAGAACCACTCTACATACTTGCGCATAGTTGTGGAATGTTGAATCTCTCTCCCTTTCTTTCAACTTACATGTAATCTTGGGAAATAACTTGAAGGTTTAATAAATTTTATTTAATTCGTTTTAAATCAATTTACCCCTCCTCTTGGGACCATTTAGATCCAACCAGCAGTATCAGTATGAGGTATTTTCCAATAGATACATTCGCAAGTAGGAGAAGATGGGGAAAAACCAAGAAAAAAGATTCTTGTTCAACATTTCAGTCTTTAGTGAGAGAACCTTTCAATGTTGGAAGAGAACATTGCAATTCCATATTCAAAAATCAAGTATTAGGCTGTGGAAGATGGTGGATTTCTCATACAAGCAACCAGAGGAAAAGCTATAATAATTCGGTGTGTCTACTTGGAAGAAAGCAACCTTGGATTCTAAAACCATAACATACTCTATGTCGCTCTCTTTTGCACTGAGATTACGAAACGACCTATGAGATATGAATAAAAATATATGTTTCTTATTAGGGGAAATAGAAAGTTAAGGAAAATAGAGTCTACATGTTTACTCAACTATTCGAAGGCTTTTGAATGGAAAATATCGAGAGGGTGGCTAAAATGTATTCAAGGCTCAACCAATTGCAAATACTCTTGCCACCTTAGGCCATGCCATGGAAAATGGTAAGTTGAACTTCTAGATTTTGTATTCTCTTTCTCGAGCGATGGGGAAAGATGATATCCACATAAGAATCAACTCACTCGCATTTATTCCTATTGAAAAATTTATAGGTAATCATAAATCATATGAGATAAGGCTTAACTCATAAGAAGAAGAGGATCTTGAAGAAATGAATAATAAAAAGAAGGAGAAGGTGATTTCTTTCCATGATTCATCAACTCACAAATACTCTCAAGATAAAGAAGATTCCATGTAGACCAAAGGTTGACCTACAAAGTTAAGTTTTGTTCCTCCTCTCATTGATTGATATGTGGAAAAAGGGTCACTCCATGGACTGGTAACATGCCAAAAAGATCCACTATGACAAGGAAGATAAGGAAATAGATGAGAAGCACAAGAAGATGTCGAGATACCACAAGAGATATAGTGACTCCTACAAATCTAGCTATATTGAAATCTTTAAGAAATGTGAAGTTTATGAATGCATTTTTCTCTTATGGAAAGATAAATTGAATATTTAAATGAGGAATATATAAACATTTATAGTTGAAATTTCCCCTGCTCATCATGCCTCTCTTAATTTTCATGAGCATAAAAATAAAAATCTTGCTAAGACTATGGTTAACTTGCATGATGAAAAAGTTAAACTTGAATGTGTTAATATTTTCTTACAAGATGAAGTTGACAATTTCCAAAAGGTTTATCCAAAACTTGAATTGAAATTCATATAGTGTTGAGATAGAGAACAATGCTTATGTCAGTTTAGTAGATACTCTTCAAACTAAAATTCTAGGTTCACTACAAAATAACTAGTCTTTCATCACAGACAAATATTGTGACAAACTCCTATCTACAAGTCCTCACAAATAGGAAAGATTGTAAGCTCGTCCCTCACAAATGGGCTGCAAAGATAACCCTTGTGACAAATGCCACAATCCCTCAAAAATACAATTGTCATGTACTAAGTGACCCTCACAAATGTTATGCTGACGGACTATTTAGCGTTTATAAATTCATTTTTGAGGGCTTGTTTGATTCTCACAACATATTTTTGAGGGACTTGATGGTCCTAGTAAATATATTTTTGAGGCCAATGCCTTCATTAATATTGTTTTTAGGGGCTATATGGTCCTCAACAATACGATTTTGATTGTGGATTTGGTCTTCATCACTAAATTTTTTGGGGACCAAAACCTTCATCAATATATTTCTAAGGGGATAATAAACTTATTTATTTATTTATTTATATTTACATAATTGTTACTCTACTAAATTTTAGATGATTTTATTTAAATTAATTCTAACAAATCTTGTATAATATGTACGTAAAATCATAAGAGCATTCACACACCGAAATTTCACATAAGAATGTTGTATCACTAAAAACTAATATTTATAATTGAATCAAATATTTTAATACATTGTGTGGTCAATGTTAATAGAACTAAAAAAATATATAAACTTTTTATATCGATAATCAAAACGTTATGTCTAAAACTCCTAAGATTTAGAATGTCTTCAAATTCTTTCAAATGGTATGGTACTCTAGATCAATGTCAACCCTCATACGATTAGCTCTGTTCTTCTCCTAAAAATGACATCAATCATTATATCTATAGAATTTGAAAGACCAGTAAAGTCATAAATCATTGTATAAAATGAGAATAACTTATAATTTTATTTTGGTGTAATCTAAGGTTCGTTGAGGGTCTAAATCCATCTTCAAAAGCAAATCTACACTATCTATATAATCTAGAAAACAAGATAATCCAACTATCTGTATGAATCTTAGGGATGATGAAGATAACCAAATAAAAGTTTTGGATAATTTATAAAGTGCACGTCTTCATATGTGATTATCAATATCCAACTTAGTCTATAGTTGATATGAGGTACTTGCGGCTGAAAGCTTGGTGGGTGTCCATATGCAACACTTTGGATGGGAAACATGTCCCCAAAAGACCCAATTTCAACGCTTTGATTTAAAACATATTTTTTGTAGGTCTAGTTCGTCTATCTTACATGTGCAACATGCCTAATCTATCCCCACATGAATTTCTTTGTCTGGGAATTAGAAATCATCATATAAGGAAAAATTAAATTACAAAGCACCATACAAAGAAAAACTAAATTGAGATCAGAAAAATATATGAAGCTTTCTAGACATTAAGGAAATCAAAAGTTGCATATTGACTGACCACTTGTGGGTTATGTGGTAAACCTTTTACAAAAAAAATTAAGGGTTACATTGGGTTTTTCATCACTGACCTATACATAATTGATAAATATTTGTTGTCCATATTAAAAGATGTAAGTCTATTGATGAAAGAAACTTAACAAAATACCATTTCTACCCCCTAGGAGCTCCATGGTTTAGACCCTGTGATGTGATACATTACTTTTCTTGCTCTATTTTTCTTGCTGATCTCAAAAAATTTCAAAATAATTAATTAGATGTAATAGAAAAGTAAATCTGGAAGTAAATAATTTAATTCAAAAGGAAAATACTTTATACTTTTTGATTTGTTCATATGCAAGAACTTTAAAGTGTTATATATATATATATTGATGCATTTTTCTCAAATTTCTTCATCATTAATTATAGGCCATTCTTGTACTTTACCTAATAATCCTCGTTACATGTTCCCTCCACACTAACATTCCATACATTTGTATGACTACCTAAAACAAAGTATTTTTAAAATAACAAAAAACTATTACTTTTCCAATTTTTATTACAAAACATACAAGTACCCAATGAAGAAGATTACCTCAATAAATGGTTTTCTAGCTAAAAAATCTTGTCATGGTTGTTCACCCCACTTAAAGTCTAGATGTCATATACATGGCTTTCTTTCTAACATATGGAAATACCGATTCAATTTGGCAACATTTTCCTTGAATACATTCCCATCAGAATCCCAAAAGACCTTGTTGTGTGGTTCCACAAATTTAGGAAGTGGGCTTTGCTTTCTTGCAAGCCCCCATCTAAAATTTCAATTCTCCTATTAATTCTCAATTTTTTCTTCATCTTTGATATCATGTTCAACAATATTGGATGGGGTTGTAAATGAAGGAGTATGTACTACATCATGTGATTGCTCAGTAGTGGAGGGAGGGGGAAAAGAAGGTTCACTTACTGGAATGTTACTTGCTTCTCTAGTGATTCTTAATCCTACCATCCTTCAAATAACAATGTAAATTAACAGATGATGACCAACTTTTTATTAAATGTCAGTGTAAAAAAATTAGTTGGTATTATTAATATGTAGGACTCCCACTAGTCATTTCTTGTTTGAAAAAATTAAGAGAAACTAGAAAATATATTACCCCACTAACTTTCAAACTACACATGCAAGTAAATCATGAAACATATCATGTAGTATAAATTTATTTTGATAAATACATTCAAATAAACCATGAAACAAATGATGTACTACAAACATACTTGTTGAAATATATTTTAATAAATAAATTGATCAAAAATCTCCATCATGTTTTTTGTTGATTATTTGTATCAATAACAGATCCCACAATGTCACTCTCATCCAAGACACATCATCAATTCTTCCATTGTCAACAGATTAAACTTATAGGCAAGTCAAACAACTCTCTTCCAGAGTAATCCCTAGGAGGATACTTGATCAATGTTCACCAATCATCATCATTATGATATTTCACATTAAAGCATTAAAATTCCTAAGAATCTAGGATAACGGGTTTCTTTTTGTTATTTTATCATAAAATTTTTGATTTGTGTGAACCCATATTCGTCGATTCCTATCTGCTAGAATTCTTGCATTTAACCAAATACATCAAAAAATGGAAGTCTTAATACGAAATCATAAATTAGCTTAATAACCTCCTCTATGTATACATAATATGTGATTTAAGAATTAATAGGGTTTCTCTCTCTACCACTTGAATAAGTTCTTGTGTCTATAGAAAAGTACATTGTACAATATTTTTACTACGTGTGGCATCATTATGTTTTGAGAAAAAATGGTATCCATTGATTGAAAGCCTTTCATACAACATCCCTTGGCATAAGGGCCTCGGGATCCATATCAACTCCTCATTGATATTGTTTGACCAAATCTCTCACATATGCATTACCTATTTATAAAAAGTAAAACATTAGGATAAGATCCACTTTTTTGTTAGAATATGACTTTAATCCTAAAGTGATGTTAGTCAAACATTTATTCATGACATTATGGTGGGCAATTTCATTTTAGCACACCTTGAAAGCAGAGTACTTTAGTTATGGTTTTTAAATTTAAGAACAAGTCTAGAAATAAAAAAATTATTGTTTGTTTACCATGGTGATGGGGAAGGGGAAATATTCCATGATGAATCCATGAAAAAATTGGTATGTTTTTATCCCCGTGGGGTAGTATGGTTTATCATGGGGGAGAAAAGATTCATTTAGACTCTACTACTTTATATACATGCATATGAAAAATAATTTCCAAATAAAATGATTCATACTTGTACAAGTTGTATTTTTGTAAACAAATCCCCTCCCCATCCCAATACTGACATAACAAACAACATATTTTAAGTTTGTTCCATACCTATCCCTTTCCTCATGCACATGTTACCAAACAATACATTATAATAATTTCCCATACTAGTCATTGTACCCTCCCCCTTCCCCTTCATCATCCCTTTTCCCTCGACCAATTAAGGTTCAGCATGTACCAAAAACAACTTTAAAATGTTAAAAAATGGATGAGGTGAAGTGTGGAAACCCACCATGCTAAATGATACTTGGAGACAAAAACTTGAATCAAACACTAGTTAATGACATACAAAAAAGTGCATAATTAAAAAGAAATAAAAATCTTCACATTCCATAATAGACATTTACATAGACGACCAACCTCACATATATTCATACCAAGAATATTTATAGAACTCCAATAGACTTAGCCATAACCTGTACACAAAATATGTTGTACACATAATTACATCATATACATTGATCAAGGCATATAAGAAAAATAGCGAGTCAATATTCATGGTATACAAAAATCCCCACCCAGACCTGAGAGAACATAGACGACTCTAGGAATCTATGCTAACAACCACCTTAGTCCACTAGAGTTCTTCAAATTGTGCTTCCTTGTCACTTTTGCATCTAGCGGGTTCTGTCTATCACCTGAAAAGATGTATTGACCACAAGGTGACACTCATGTCCCAGCGAGAGATATAACTCCAAACACATCTATTGCTTAATAGGGTTATATATTTTATGTAGTATAAGTAGATAGAATTACATATTGGAGAGGTTATATAACTTATGTGTAAGAAAAGACATAGCTCGAATCATATATAATTGATTTCTCTTACCACATTATAAGTCATCTATAATACAAAATCAACATAGCAAGGATCATCATCAAAAGTGATTCCTCAAGTAACCATAACGATCATGATGCACAACTGAATTACATATTTTATTAAGCCCTGGATAGTTTGAGGTGTATCACTCAAACTACTAGCTCACCACTGTGAAGTTGATGTTGGTATGTATGCCTAGAGATCCAATCATATGATGATTGAAATGAGGCATTATACCTAATTTAATAATGAAAAGAAAGTTAATTCCATCTATTATATTTGTCTCAATCATGATATGATGGCACAAGTATAATATATTTCCAAAGAATGATCTTAATTACTCGATGATATATGTTTCTAGGTTGAGGACCTACACTGAGAACATATGTATGATAAGAGTACATACATTCTTGTTATGTCCCTAGTCATATATTACTATGGAAGCAAACTAAACAACAGTAATGCATATGATTAGAGTATGTGTTGACTGATAATAGAGTCTCATTAGTCATGATTTACAACATCAAGTCAAGCACACTTGATTTTGTTAGAGAGTAGTGTATCATATAGACCCACCTTGAGAGTGGTACATGGAAACCACTGTATCCTAGTCCAAATCATCTCTCACAGTGATAGTGATGATTGTGGTTCTTACACCTAAAGTCACTACACTCATCACATGTTGTTCAATTTATTTAGACATCATCAAACGTGACTTTGAATAAGGGTTGCCATAAAAGTGATGCTCGGATGCATTGTGACACATGAGGATTGAGTGTGAGTGATGGAGATGTGATTTGTCCCTCCTACAAGAGATTGATATACACACCACTTGATAAGTGAGACTGAGAAACATATGTCCATACTCATGTAAATCAATATATGATATGTGAACTCACATGCATCTCAGATAGCCTGCTCTAGTTCAAGGAACATGGATTGAATGTTGAAGAGGATGATGATTCCATGCCTCAAGTTCCATCTGAATATCAGAGACAAAGGAATGATATGATCATGATGACACTATTCATAGATTGTAGGATAAAGTTATTCTCCAACTTCTTGAATTACTTGGGTAATAATGATTTATTGCTAGATATTGCTTATTGCTTTTTATGGCATAAGTTGGTTCACATTCATTGCCAACGTAACTTGGTACCTATAAGGTCACACACATAGGATGCATTTGGAATAGGATTTTATTCATGACTAATGTTTAATGTGATTACTAAAGTGGTTAGGTATTTGATTTAAATAGCAATGGTTGAAAATTGACTGACTGGACTATGAATCGAGCAGTTCAAGTATTGAACTAGTCCTTTCAAGTGTCAGGTTAACTAAAACTACATTGGTTGAATATTTGTTGTGCAGGGGCATGGAACTACCGATGCACATAGTAAACCGATTGACACTGGTCTGAGACTGTCACTTCAAGTATTGAACATGCCAGTTCAATGATCAATTCAATTAGATCAAGGAATGATATTGGTTTCATGTTGTGCATTAATCGGATTTTAATTTCCCATACATTTGTGATTCACAAACATGGTGAAGCGACCGGTTTAAAGGTTAATCCAATCAGCTCATATGTGAACCAATCGGTTTAGCTATGAACCGAGTGGTTCACCGTTTACAACTTCCAAAAAATTCTTGAAATTTTGTCTCACTGACTCCTAGTTGAACTAGAAACCCTAACCCTAGACCTCCTATAAATAGAAGGGTATTGGGGCTTCCAAGATACAACATCAAGCTCTAACAATTGTTGTCTTCTCTGGTTGTGGTAATTGTAAAAGTGAGGGATAAAAAGGGAGAGACAATTTGAGAGAAAAAATCAACCCTAGCAGGTTGATGTTCGAAGGGAAAAACCCTTCCCTTTTTCTTTGGTAGAGAAACGTGGAGTCCCTAGTGGTCTGTGAGGACTAGTCTAGAGAGAGGAGGATGTTACTTGACCCTCAAATGACAAAGTCAAACTGTCATATGTGGTGATCAACCAGGAGGCCGTCGTTGCTACTATCTAGATGCAACATGAAGAAATGCACACACTACTGCAAGGGAAATGTCACTGGACTTACTCCAATACCAGATATAACCTTACAAACCTTCCTTGCTAAATACATCATTATTGATATGATCTCGCTGGTTAGGTAATCAAACATTAACTTTTTGTTTCCTCTACCTTATTTGTAACCTAGATTTTCCTATAGTGGTATCAAAACCACATCAATGTACGATGTATTAGGAATTTAAATCAATGTGATTGGATTTATTTTATTTCATAGGATGTTAATATTAAATTATTAATGTGCATATCTAATTAATACCACATAAAATCCCATACATATATGATATGTTACATAAGCACTCAATAGGTGTCGCTCTAAATTTTTTTGATGGTGACTGGAAGCATGGTTAAGGCCAAAACTATTGTGGATTGCATGCTTGATTGTTTAGTTTATTTCCTATTAGTACTTGATTTGCAAATTGAGCCTCTCTCCTCCTTTATAAATGTAAATTAATGCTCTTCTTCCTATTTCTCTTGAAATATAACTCGAGGCTTTCCATTTTACAATGCAATATGAAATAGGATAAATTAAATTTATGTTTTGTCGTGAGAAGACATTTAGCCCCAAACAAACTGACTGACTAAGGAGTCGAATGAATGACTGGAGGATGGAGGAGGAAAGATGATAGGACATACTGATCAACCGGTGGCCCAACCAATTGGTTGGAGGAGTCCATATGTTGCTTGGACTGGAGACTAGATGATCGACCTATGACACCAACCGACTGACCAGGAGGCCAACCGATCAACTCAAGGGTTGAACTCATCAACTCAGACTGGTTCCAACACATATTTTTGTAGTACATGTTGCTACATGTGATACGGTCCTTAGGTGGTAGAAATTCCTTGTGGCTCCAAGGAATTTCATTATATTGGACATAACCATCACTAGTATATTTCTGATTATATGTTTTTGTTATGGGATATAACATGTATATGATACATGATACATGTATGTCATGATAGGATATGTATATCTATTTATATAATTATAAAATCCCTCAATCAAGCATATTAACTCTTATATATTTTCCATAAGAAGCACACTTAAAAGGCTTGATTGACTAAGTGTGAACGCGCCAAGCATGGTGTGGTATCCATCTCATGGAAGTGTGATGGTAGTTATGTGGACTTGCCAAGCAGGGTGAATTATTATTGTGTTGGCTTTTAGTTCAAGCTTAACTAGGTGACCTTAATGTGATTAAGAGCCTGGAAGCATATAGATGACTATGGAAAAGAGTTACACATACCATCAATCCAAGAATTGCATGAGATGCAATGGGAAAACGTTGTCTGCCTTAATAATTGGTTATGAATGTTAGCGCTTCTCGGGTAATAACTCATTTGTTTTGGGTCTTGGCTCACTAGGAGGTTGTAGGCTACAATCATATGAACCGATAAGTGAGGGTTATCAATTTGAACAAAATAGTTGGAGCAATAATTAATTAGTATGAAGTCAGAGTAATAGTTGGAGCAATAATTTGAACAAAATAGTTGGAGAAATAGTTGGAGCAACAATATCATCAAAATTATAAAGTCAGAGTAATAAAAAATGTTTTGATAAAGTTTCAATACTTCTTTTCTAGAATATAATGGAAAAAAATAATCATTATGATCAGCTCTTAAGGGGAACAAACTAAACAAGACAAACTTCCATGATTGGTTCTAGACTTTGAGAAGGGTTCTCAATGATGTGCATAAGCTCTATGTCCTGTACACACCAATGTTAGTGGAACCTGCTCCTGATGCACCTAGGGATGATATAGATGCTTACTAGTAGCATACCAATGATGCCTTAGACATTAAGTACCTTATCCTAAGTATATGAACTATGAGTTGCATATACAACATGAAAACATGGATGCTTTCAATATGATAACACATCTTAAGAATCATGTAAAGCGAGAAAATTATAATGTCTCTAAAGTGTTGTTTGGGTGCTAAAATGACACAAGGAGATTGAGGAGAGCCTCATGTGCTCATATGATTGGGCATGAGGAACATATAGATAGATTGGGATTCCCTTTAGGCCAAGACTTAGTCATGGATTTAATTCTACAATCATCGCATAAATCATTTAGCCAATTTATTGAGTGTTATTACTTGAGTAACTTGGCTAAACCACTGTCACAATTACTTGGCATCTTGATAGATTCCAAAGCAAGAATGAAGAAAGAAAAACTTGTGATGATGATCAACAGAGTAAGGTCCAATGACAAATGAAAGGCCAAGAAGAGATCTAAGGCAAAAGATGAAGTTCAAGTTATTTGCACTCAAAATGAGGAGAAAGGTGAGTGCAAAAGGAATATATCATTTGCACTTAAAGAAATTGAGGGGGAAGTAGAAAGAGAAAGATATCTCCACTTCAAGACTTAAGAAGAAATAAGCTAGAACTGTGTGGAGCAAGAGTTATTGCCACTACATTTGGTGTCTATCATTCAATCTAATGGGGATGTAATAGAATTAGTGAATTATTATTATGCACATGCCATTAAAAAATATCATGTATCTTGTATGGACAAGAATATTATGAATATATTGATGTTTCATTTTAAAAGATAAGACCTAACATGGCAATGCCTTATATCTCATATTCTATACTCGATAGTTGTAGAGACAAACATGTATGTCACATATAGTGAATGACTTAATCACTCAAACAATGAATACTTATAGCATTATAATCTAGAGCAAATAAATGATAAATTCATTTATAAAATCCAATAAGGAAACCATGATAATGTATCACAATGAACTCCACCTCAAACATAATGATGTATCAGAAAGAATATATCACACCTTGATTGCCATGGTGCGGTCATCAATAAATCTAGTTGAGCTTTCAATTTCCTTTTTGGGTACGTGCATTACACTAAAATAATATACCATCAAAAATTGTTCAAAAGACAACATATTAGTTGTGGCATGGGAAGTGTCCCGATATGCCTTTTATAAAGATAAGGAAGAAATATAATATAAGAAAATAGTTTCTTCAGAAGCGTTGTCCACAAATCACATAAATGTTATTCTGTTGAAACACTACTATATATTCCAATCCGACAACAAAAGTATTTTTTTGCCATGATATTGACATTCTTGAAGAGGAATTTAATTCAAAGGAATCTATGGGAGAAAAGTAGAACTCAAAAAGTTTGAGACCAACAAGAAAACATTAAACCTAAAGAGGTACAATAGGAAGAGAAAGACTCATGAGTTGTTGTGGAATCACAAGCTCCTTATGTAATACAAAGCCCCACAGAACTAGTGGAACACACCTTGAATTTTAAAGATTAGGATATCTTATAACTCAAGAAGTCAGTGGGTTGGTCATAGATGATGATCTAACATCCTACCTAGGCACTATTGAGGACCAAAGTTGAAGGAATGTCTTGAAGCCATAAGATCCAAGATGGAGACCATGTACACCAACAAGGTATGACCTTGGTGCATCCACCTGAAGGCTTAAAGCCCATTGGGTGTAGTTGTCTCTTCATGAAGAAGACCACCATGGATAGTAATGTACTAACCTATAAAAGAATATTGGTTAAAAAGGGTTTGAAACAATTCAAGTTGTTGAAAATTACAAAATCTTTTCACCAGTTGCATGGTTGAATCCATCAGGATCATGCTTCCCATGGAAACTTAATATGACTATGAGATTTGGCAAAATGGATGTTAAAATTGTATTACTTAATAGGAATATCAATGAGGATGTTTATGTGAAACAAACTATAGGTTTTGTAAATCCATATAGTGCAAATAAAGTCTATAAAGTACAAAGATAAATCTTTGGATTGAAGAAAGCATCCTAGAGCTGGAATCCTTTGGTTTGACAATACACTCAAAGAATTTGACTTGAGTCAGAATGAAGATGAAATCTGTGATTACAAAAGATTTAGCAGGATCATATTTACATTCCAAATAGTGATGGGGAATAATCTCCTTATACTATAAATTTTAAAACCTGGTAAGGAAAGTACTGCATCTATGAAGGGTTTAGGCAAACCATGTTATGTGATAAGAATTGAGGTTGATAGAGATATATTTGGAAAGATTCTTGGCCTAAGAAAGAGCACATACATTGGCAAGATGTTTATGGGGTTCAACACATATGACACAATGAGAGATAATCTACCCATGTTCCATGGGATTAGTCTCTCAAGAGCCCAATGTCCCAATTCTTGTGAAGAATGGGAAAACATGAGTAAGATGCCATATGCATTCACAATTGGATCTATCATGTATGAATTGTTACATACTCATCTCGTTATGTTGTATGTATTGGACATGATGAGAGGATATGTACTCATCCAGTTGTCTCATATGTATTGCACATGACAAGTGGATATCTTCCAGATCCCAATGAAAGTCATTGGACTACCATAAAGAAAATCCTTAAGTACTTGAGAAGCACTAAAAGGGTCAACTCCTTGGTTATGGTTAAAGGTAAGAGATGGGTATAAAGGGTTATACCTATGCAAGCTTCCAAAATGAAAAATAAATTATTGACCACAATCTAAATTTGTGTTTGACCTTAAAAAATGAGAACTATAAAGATGGAAAAGTTTTGAGATAGATACAATTGTTTAATTCTATAATAGAATTCAAGTATATTGGTGTTATGAACACATCATGATATATTGTATGAATTAAGAATTTTGTGTACATGAACTTGTGGGAGGTTCCAACCATTGATGACACAATAAAAATATTGTGACAACAATGGAGCTACTAAATAGGCAAGCATCGTAGATAGCATAATGCGGCACTTCCATCTCATACGAGAAGTTTTACAACTAGGAGATGTGAAAACTTGCAAAATATCGACTAGAAGCAAATGTTTCTAACCCTCTACAAAAGCACTTGTGCAGTAGAAACATGATGGACATGTTAAGATCAAGTGGAATAAGGTTCATGGGTGATTGTCTCTAAGTGAAAGTGGGAGTCATTTGGTAGTTATAGAAACCACCAATGATATAGAAAATGATAATACCCTAAACTAGGAGATGATCCAACCAATGTCTCCTCCTTAACCATGTTTTTCTTCCTCTGTGATGATATGAGTTTGAACTCTTCAGCCCCAAGGTACAAATACTTTTTGGACAAGAAGACCTTACACTGACCATCCGAACTCCTACATGCAGCAACCACACATCTCCTCCTTGTCCCTTTCCTTTCTCCTCCATCATCACTACCATGATAATAGAATACCACTGTAACATCCCTAACCTGGATTATGCTTTAACCCTAGATGTTTTGTTTAAGAAAGATAATTATATGTTTGATCTTATATTTTGAAAAGTAATTAAGGCTCAAGAGGAACTTATGTTTCAATTTTTGTCCTTTTTGACTAATTTTGAAAACAATGTTTTGCCTGTTTTGGACTAAAGTGCAAATTTACCAAGTTGAGGGGTTAACTTGAAAATTTTACATGATAAAATGTTCCTCAAGTGTTGAAGCATCATAAGAATGAAAATGATGCAGAGGTATGGCTTGTGGTAGCCTGAGCAACAAGAAAGAGCTTATTAAGCAATGTTTGTGCATTAAAACCTAGTTTTGGTGTAATCTACAATTTACCCAAAACCTAGGGTTCAATATGAAAAATACCACTTCTAGAGAGTCCCTAATGTTTCTTGGTATCAATTAGAGACAAGAAAAATAGTGGGGAATCTCATTTGAATCTCTTTGGAGGAGAGAGAATATTGATATTAAAATAATCAAGATTTAAGCATAATTGAAACCCTAATTCAATTTAATGCAAAAATAAATATATTAATTAAAGTGCCCATCAACTAAAAAGGCTTTGGTTGAAATACTATAATGAAAGAACGTCCAAATGCCTTGAATTTCACCGAAACATCCTAAGTAGGTGAAGAAACCCACTCACAATTGTTAATTAAAAATAAATGTCCACTAAAAATGGATAATAATATGATATTGATTAAGGTGCTTAAGTGGATTGCTTTTAATTCAAGGATAAATGAGAGGATTTGAGTATGAAGGGAGTTATCTTAGGAGGCAAGGAAGGGAGGGGGCATGTGGTAAAGGAAGTGGATGGATTTTCTCCTACTTTCTCTCTCCTAGAAAATCAATCACATATATTCAATTTTCTCCCCACTTGAAAGGCCATTTTGCAAACCACTTTCTTTCTTTTCTTGGGCCGAAGACTAAGGATCTTAGGAGCAAGAGGAGAACGTGCCCCAACCTGTAGGTAATCTCCATAGTCGTCTTCAACCTTGAATTCATGGTGGAAATCGAAATTCAATGCTTATTTTCTTCTTTTCTCCATTCAATGCTCAACCTTGATCGTCCTTTGCATCCAAAGAGTTGAGAATGGACCTTGGACAGTTGAGGAAGCTTCATTCACCATTAAAGACGTGAAGCTTGAAGTTTGGATTCAACTTTGAAGGCAGGTTATATAACTTGAACCCTTAAATGTTATTATTGATTTCCCTTCTTTATCAGATGTTGATTCTTTCGTCTTTTCTGAAAGTCCATTTGATTAGTTGATGAAATCACTATAAAAATCACAGAAAATTTCGAAGGTTTGTAGCTTGAATATGATGATGTCATCTTAGCACACACCTCAATAAAGATCATGGTGAGACCGTTTGAGGTCAAACGGTCTCAAGACCGTTTGGGGTCAATTGCTCATGTAGTTGGATTAAGATCCAATGGTTCCAATTGATTTAATTATAATGGTTTCAAGAATGGATGATCCATTTATTACAAACCCTAATCGGATTTATTGGTTGAAACCCTAAATTGATTGAGTCGATTTCTATGTTGAATGGCTCAAACGGTCTCAAGACCGTTTGAGGTCAAACGGTCTCAAGACCGTTTAAGGTCAAACGGTCTCAAGACCATTTGAGGTCAAGAGGAGTCATGGATGGATAGAGATCCAAGGGTTACAAGTTGATCTACATTCAATGGTCTTAATGTTGGATGGTTCGGTGAGTGGAAACCCTAAATCGATTGATTACGAAACCCTAATTGATCCATTCAGTTTCAAGGTGGTTTGGACCAAACGGTCTTCAGACCGTTTGGAGGGCAAATAGTATCAAAACCGTTTGTTGTTCAATTGGTTTCAATGATGGGTTGTTCATTCAGTTTCAAGGTTATTTTGATCAAACAGTTTCAAGGGTTGAAGGCACTAAACGGTTTCAAAACTATTTAAGAGAAAACGGTCTCAACGCTAGATGCCCAAACGGTCTCAAGACTGTTTGGAGGGCAAACGGTCTCAAAACCATTTGAAGGTCAAGGAGGTCAAAACCGTTTGAAGGTTCAAAAGTATTAAAACTATTTGGAGACCTAATAGTCTCAAATCTATGAAAGATTAATTAACCCTATGATTGTTAATGATGTTTATCAAATATAATAACAATGGTTGTATCTTTAAGGTACTAGGGTGATTAGTACCCTTTGAGGGGTTAACCTTTGATGCTTATGGAAGCAATATCTCAACACACTATGCTAACCCTAAATGTATGTACTTGAATGAAGGGTTGACCTAATCAAATCAAGTTTGAAGTAATCAACATCCTAGAGAGGATGAGAGAGAGAGGAATTCATACATGTATAATAATCATGTAGTGGTTAAGCCTCAACACTTTCAACATGAATAAAATATGTAATTAGGGTATGATCCTTGATAAAGAGATCATGAAACCCTAATTGAAAAGTTTGGTGAGCCCTAACCCTAATTTAGGGCAATGCTAGGTAAAACCCTAATCTAGGGTAATGGTGTAACCCTAATCTGGGGTAATGATATGAGAAATCCAAATTCAGGGTAATATAATGAAAAACCCTAATTTAAGAGGATGCTTCATGAAACCCTAATTTCGGGTAAAGTTACATGAAACCCTAATTTGGGGAAAAGTTATAAGGAACCTTAATTCAAGATAATGATGTGTGAAACCTAATCAAGGGTGATGTCATGTGAAACCCTAATCAAGGGTGATGTCATGTGAAACCCTAATTAAGGATGATGTCATGTGAAACCCTAATCAAGGGTGATGTCATGTGTAACCCTAATTAAGGGTGATGTCATGTGAAACCCCAATGCAGTAATGTGATATGAAACCCTAATCAAGGATGATGCCATGTGAAACCCTAATGTAGTGATGTGATGTGATGTGATGTGAAACTCTAATCCAGGGTGATGCTATGTAATGGTATATGAAACCCTACCCTAATATAGGGTGAAGGTATGTGAAACCCTAATTTTGGGTTATAGTGCATATAACCCTAATTTTGGGTAATGGGATGAGTATCCCTAATTGACATGAATTTGGGAAACCCTAACCCTAATACCATTACATTGCATAGTGCTGATATGTAATTGATATAACTGTTATGATGTGTACTAATCATGCAGTTATCATAAGATGTTGGACATAGCCAAGTATGATCTATGATGTTTTATTATTGAAATTGTTTTATGGGCCTTGTGAGCCATAATATGCTTTGTTGCCTAGTGAGAGGTAACAAGAAATTAAATGGGCTTTGAGAGCCATGTGAGATGCTTATGTAGCAAGTATCATGTTTACCTTGGTCAGATGACCTGAACGTATTAGTTACCTGATAAGTGGTAACAAGTGTTCTTTAATGAACTGAGGGTTTGAATACCCATATTCCATAATCATGATGATGAGATGTTAAGGGATGAGAATGCCCCTGATATGACAAGGGATTGAGATCCCAATGTTTTATAAATCTTTGAAAAGTAATTGATAGAAGTATTACTCATTCTTTGTAGCATTTGTTATAATAATTTATGTTTGAAAACTTGACTGATGCTAAAAGAATATGATAATGTACTTAATTAATCAAGTGAAATCTTATCATGTAGAGCTCTAGCCATAGATCCATCATCGTCAGTAGTTGGTGATGGTGAAACAGGTTTTCCTACGAGATCTCCTGGAGGGCATACTGTTGAGTATGTGGGGGTTATGGGTGTGAATATCCTTACGCCCTAATGGAGGAATTGATGTGAGATAAACATTAAATATCTCAATCCTTCATTATATATGTCGGGATGGATATATCACTAATCTCCTGATAATGTTAATGTTGGATCGATGTGAGATAAACATGAAATCTCTCGATTGCGAAGAGAGTACAGTCGCCACTGTAACTCTATAGAGAAGTTGCTAGTATACCCTAGATAGCTATTTAGTAGAGTCATAAGATGTCATGCATGGGATCTTGTACTGATCGAGATAAGGGAGGTCATGGAAATTTGGCTCTTCCTTGACCTATGTATGGTATCGATTTCGATTTCGCAATGGTCGGTTGGAGTATGAGTGGTATACCTCATCTCCTCAGGGCTTAAGTATGATTGTAAAATGTAATCAGCCATGTAGCATATTTTCTTAAGGTTGAAATATGAGAATTAATGGTTGATGTTACCTTTCTTAGCATATCCTAGATGGATAAATATCATACATGTTCTTCAATTTCTTATTATATAAGTAACATGTTGTTTATCAACTTATAGCTGAAATGATTTGAATAAGAATATTATTCTAATCTATTTAGACATTGATTTATCTGATGTTGAATATATATGATTCCTCTGCTCATATTTATTCTATTAAAATGCAATAATAATGTTTCTGGCAGAGAGTTATATCTCTTTCTGGGACAATTTCAATTGTCTCACCCATGTGGGATCCAACCTTTTTAGGTAGACATAGAAGAAGAGGCAGAAACCCTATTGCAGGGGAAGAGCAGCAACAACAACAACAGGGATAACAGTGATATTCCAGGTGGAGGCACTGGCTGTCATGTTTTGTATATAGAGTCTTATGTGTCATCTCTATACTCTCAAGTCCTCGGAGTTAGTAGTTAGTACTTTTAATGAATCGATCTGAGATTTTGAATTGATGCCTCGAGGTTTTTATGTTGCATGTGTATAGTTTTAACAGAGCAGTTGATGTTTGTAATCCTCGAGAAGGGATGATACCGGACACGTACTTATGAACTAGGATGTAAATAAAGTACATTGGTTCTTGATAAAAGAGTTTTCTTGTGTTTGGATCTCTTTGTAAATAGTTTTAATTTTTAGTGATTTTTAGTAATCTGCTGCTTATATTTAATTCCGCAATTAATTACACTATGACGGTCTGATTTGGTGTCGGGTCATCTCAGTTTAGTTGGTATCATAGCTCTAGGTTCGCTGAGTCTACAGAGACATAGGATTAAGGTTTTTGAGTCTATTCTAGTGTCTTCGAGTTCATCTGATAGTATCTTCTGCTCATATAGGAGAAGAAGAACTTAAAGATGCCTGGATCACACAAAGAACATGTTGTTGAGAGTAGCATTGCTGCACCAGGAAGAGGTGCAAGGGATCGGGATAGGGAGGAACCAGTACCTGAACATCCCCAGCTTAACCAAGCTGCACTAGAAAACCCAACTTTCCATGATCTGTTTGGGCAGTTCACAACAACCATGACGCATATGGCAGATAGGATACCACCACCTGCATCGAGGCACCAGCCCATAATGAAGGACAGGGAGCTGACAAGACTTTCAAATGACTTTGTCGGGTTGGAGCCACAGATTATGCTGGTATAGTTGACCCAGTAGATGCTGACTTGTGGTTGACTGAGTTGGAGAAGGCCTTTAGAATCCTCAATATCCCTGAAGCATAGAAGGTGAGGCATGCAGTCTACCTTCTAAATGGGAGTGTTGGTCACTGGTGGATAATAGAAGAGGGCAAGAGGCCAGGTGTTGAAATTGGATGGGGAGAATTCCGACGAGAATTCGTCAATAGATACTTTCCCAAGATGTATCTAGACGAGAAGATCTCTCGGTTTGAGAGGTTAAGTAAAAGACCAATGAACATTAGCGATTATGTAGATAAGTTCATGGAGCTTTTGCGGTTCTATCCGCATATGGCAGCTACTGATGAGGAGAAAATTCAGCGTTTTGAGAAGGGGCTAAACACTGATTTTGACCACTCATGTGTCTACCTTAGAGAACAGAGAGAGGTTCTCCACCTTTGTGGAGTCTGTGAGATAGATATAAAGGTCAGTGATTGAGAAGCATCATACTAAAAGTAAGAAGGTGTATACTCAGTTTCAAGGATAGAGGTCCAAAAGTTTCAAGAAATCGAGATTTTCTGCACCAATAGCACCACCAAGATTCAATACCCAGACGCAATGGACATCGAGTAGGGGTAAAGGCCGTAGTTTACCGCCAGAAGGATCCCACAGCTCAGCATCAATAGCAGTAATAGGACCACCCAGGCCACAAAGGGAGAACAGAGGTTGTTTTATATGCAGGAAGATGGGGCATTTGATGAAAGATTGTCGAGCTAGAGATGTAAGTGTGACTCAACCTCCGAGATAGAGTCAGCAAGGCTCTTAGAAGTGGCAGTTTTTGAGTGGCGCTAGAGGATGTGGACAAGCATCCCAAGCTAGTTTGTCAGCATCCAACAACCGATCATAGGGTCAAAGCCAGCAACGATGATATTCTATGCAATGAATCAACCCGAACCAGTAGTCAACCCTCGAGTTGTGATAGGTCAGATGGAACTATTACATTATGATATGTCTTCAACCTACCTCATATATGTTTGATTGATCCGGGTGCTACACATTCTTTTATTACTAGATAAGTGATCCTTGACAGCAATATGACTATTAGTCATAGAGTAGATAACATGTTATTAGAAACCCCTTTGCTGGGATCTGTAGTACTGTGGGAGGTGTGTTCTCCATGCATTCTTTCCTTTTCTGAACATCACATTCAGGTGGATCTTATACCACTTGAGATGGACGGGTTCGATATAATCCTTGGGATGGACACCCTAGAAAACTATAAGGTTGTCTTGGATTTTAGTTCCAAGCAGGCTATGTTCACTGACAATGGTGATACATGGAACTTTTAGGGTGATAGAAAGATTCTTCCAACCTATCTAGTTTCGGCTATGGTAGCTGAGAAGTTGATGAGACAAGCATGCTTTGCATTCTTGGCACATGTGGTAGATACCAGAATAGAGAGTTCTAATCTTTCTAAAGTTCTGATAGTTAGGGAGTTTGAAGATGTGTTCCTTGAGGAACTCCCAGGTGTTCCTCTGCCTCGAGAGATTGATTTTGAGATTAATCTAATTATGGGCATGCAACCAATACCACAAACACCGTATAGGATAACACCTGCTAAGATGGCAGAGCTCAAGAAACAGTTGGAGGAGTTGCTTGAGAAAGGTTTTATCTGACCAAGTACTTCACCATGGGGTGCTCCAATTCTCTTTGTTAAGAAGAAGGACAGATATATGTGGTTATGCATTGATTACAGACAGTTGAATAAAGTAACCATAAAGAATAAGTATCCTCTGTTGGATAAATTGGATATTATGATAAATCCCTTTGTTTCGATGATGACAAACATTTCATTCTTGTTTATCTAACGTGCTACTTGAGTGTTGCAGGAATAAAGTGGATGACAAAGTTCTAGGGAAACTATACGCTTGAATGATTGTAAATGTCATGCAATGTAATCAATTGTAAACTTGTACAAACATATAATGTACAAGTACTTAGATTTCATGTAAATCAAGTGTTAGATCTTCCCTAGCTAAACACCACATTTAGATAAGTCATACTCTTCAAATAGGATCACGTTTGCACACTCATACACACATAGTGCCTTAATTGAAAGATTGAAACAGGGTCAATCTCGGTCGACCACACTCCTCGACCGAGACACTCTCGGTCGACAAACTTCTCGACCGAGATTGACTAAAATAGCCGTTAGACACAGCTGAAAAGTTAGTTGGAAGTTGCAAATGAACGTTGATCCAGAGAGCCTGTCGGTCGACAAAAGTTCGACCGAGTAGGTGTCTCGGTCGACCATTTGTCGACCGAGATGGTCTCTGACAGCAACTGCAGAATAAAGTAACTAGCCGTTACTAATGCACCTAACTTATATCTAACGGCTACTTAAGCACTTAGAAACCCCTAGAAATTGTCTAGAACGTCCTTAAGCATCCATAGGTCATTCCTATAAATAGGACAAGCCATAGGACACTAAAACACAACTCTTTACACTCAAGCTACACTTGTGCTACACTTGAGAGTGAATACACATTGGCAATCTGTTTTGAAGCAATAGAGCAAAGTCCTACATTGGCTATTCATTCCTATTACTCACATTTCGTGTCCTATAGGCTAGCATCTCCTTACCACAAAACTTACACTTCTACACTCATTGGTTAGGAGATCAATACGCTTGATATAGGCAAATCAAGCCTTGTGCTTAAAAGGATAAGTTGTAATTTCTATTTTCCTTCTTGTTCCTTTTTATCCTTTGTATTCTCCTTGCTACTCCTAGGGTTGGAGGCTGCGGATTGGAGAAGGTTCTTCTCGGAGGAGAAGGTGGACTTCAAGCTACTTCAAGAAGGCTATCGCACGGTAAGCTACTTCAAGAAGGCTATTGCAACGGGAAGCTACTTCAGGAGGAAGGCTGCTTCAAGGTGGTGCAATTACTTCTAGATGAAGGCTGCTTCAAGGTTGGGCGATTACTTCTAGGTGAAGGCTTCTTGAAGGATTTAGGGAGAGAATTGTAATTTTATGTAAAGTCCTTGCGAGGTAATAAAATTAAATTCTTTCCAAATCCCGGTTGGGTAAGCAACCGGGTAGTGGACTGACAACTTTAGTATTTGCTAAAGTTGGAACCACTCTAAATCCTTGTCCCCTTGTCCAATATTTTGTGATTGGTTGTTTGAGTTTCAATAATTGTTAAAATTATATTTAAAACTCTATTCACCCCCCTCTAGTAGTTTTCAATTGGTATCAGAGCGGGCTTCAAGGAACCCTAACCAGGTCTTGAAGAATGAAGGGTGGAGGTGACTACAACCGCAGGCAAAGGAGCAACTTGGACCAACTTTCAACAAGCTGCAATTGGTGTTTAGGAACAAACCATACAATAATCGGTTGTACATGGAGAGAAAAGAAGAAAGAGGTCCACAAAAATTGTTTCATTGCTACAACCAATGAAGAAGAAGAAGAAGAGGTAAGCCTTCTTGATTTATCAAAAGAAGAGCTAATTTCTAGTCTTGAAGAAACACACAATAAGTATATTGAGTGCAAAAAGAAATTAAAGAAATCTAATAAAACAAATGATGAGTTAAATGCTAGACTTCTTGCTCTTACATCCGAAAATGAAGATTTATATGCTAAATTGAATAATCTTGGTTTTGAAAAAGATAGCATTGTTTCTGAAAATCGTACTTTGAAATCATCTCTAAGTAGTAGTGATGTGAAGATTTTTACTCTAGAAACAAATTATGATCTTCTATATGAAGAAAAGGTTGGATTACTTGCAAAGTTAAATGATCTTCAAAAACAACCTGTTTTGTGTACACATCTAGATTATGATAATATAGTGAAAGAAAAGAATTCTTTATCATCCAATCTAGATCAAGCAAAACTAGATATTAAGAAAAGAATAGATGAGATCGCTAAGTTGCAACAAGAAGTTAGCAGGTTAAGCAACAATGGAATCCTTGATAGAATATTGGATGATTCCTATCATCAAATTGGGAGAAGAGGACTAGGTTATAAGCCCAAAGGGAAATCTCATCAACAACCTAGTTGGAGAAAGACACGAGCACATCAAGCTACATTCGCACCAAAGAACAACCTAGAACAAAACCATAGAAAAAGACTTGAGGTTGATTCTATATGTTGCCATTATTGCTCACGTCTTGGACATTACTCTTTTTCATGCCCATACAAGAAAAAGAATGTTGAGTTAGTATGGGTCCCAAAACCCCCAAACTAAATGGACAAAATTAAGTTGAGATATGACCAAAGACTCTAAGTTGTACATCTCTATGTCTATCTCAACTTAATAGAACACCAAGTTAATCCAAGAAATTAAATTTCCAAATATACATCTTAAACTACGTGTTTAGTTTGGATTCACAAAATGTATATGATTAGTTGAGATTTAACCTAAATGTTGCTTTGATATTTAAATATCTCAACTAAATCGAGCTTTAACTTTCATACTTTTGCTTTTAATTATAAACAATATTTGAAAACAGGTTTGAAACAACACAGAACCTTTCTCGGTCGAGACATTGTCGACCGAGGGATCTGTCGGTCGAGAAATGGTCGACCGAGCAGACTTCTGTTGTCAAGTCTGACATAAATCTTCTGAAATTGTTTTTCAATCAATCTAGTTTGCTATCAGATTGTTATTGATGATTGAATTAACATGCAAATCAAGAATAAAATCTTGGAAGACAATTTTTGTAGCAAGACATATTGATTGTTTACATTATATAACATTATGAGTAGAAAATCCTGCAAAAGTGCTGTAAGAAGACTAATCTTGAACAAACCTTATTTATTGTTTGAAAAGGTTTCTTAGGCATGATCAGTTATAAAAGTTTGTCTTAAAATTGAAAACTTATATGAGACTATTTTGGTTTACTCTCAATGGTTGGATTTAAAACTGAAAAATCATGATTAGCTTAACCAAGGAAATTAATGTTTTACATGGTTTTCCTAAGTAATCCTTGGAATTATGAGACAAATCACACATTGATATTTGCAACATGCCTTCATTTGAATCATATAGGACCATTCCTTGATCTAGTAACATAAAAACCATGGGTTAAATTTCATGCTTAAATTGTTCTATCATAGATATGCTTCATCATGATCATTATGTTTCATTGGTTTAAAATAAGCTTTGATTCATATATACAAACCATGAATGATCATTGTGATTCAGATAATTGCAAATGTCATTAGCATAAAAGCATCTTGACATAATAGATAATGCTTGTGGACACAGCTTGTGATGAGGATGTTGCTATGACAAGCCAAACGGTGCCTCTTAGAACAAATACTAATGTTTTTATCTATTTGTTTGTTCTAAGAAATCCAAAGCAAAAATCTTGACTTTAAGATATTAATCTTGCTTTCAAAATATATGTTTCTAAAGAATCTTATGATAAGGGTATAAGAAGAAATGGGATTTGATATTTATGTACCCATAGCAAAGCATATGAAACATTATTTACAATGAATGTAAAACATGCATTCTAGAAAAAATCAAGGTCAAAGACTTCACTATGATGCTCATATTAAGTGTTCATAATAGGTATATCTTAATGTGCTTCAAATTGATATTTATAGCTATCTGCAGAAATTATACTTCACATATGAATGTTTATCTTGGAAATCTGCAGAATTTGCCTCTTGGTTAAAATTAAAATTAACCAAGGGGCGCTATGGTCGTAGTCGAGGGCGACCTAAAATAAGCTTTGACAAAATGCTTATTTGGACATCATTTTATTGAACTTAATCTTAGTATACTTTTGATAAAGGTCAAAATCAAAATTTAGAATCATTTGTGACCTTAGAAGCCTTAAATTGCTTTAAAATGTAAGATTAAGGGGGAGCTCATAAAAACAAATTCGATTATTTGATTAAGAAGCTTACAAAAAGGTTGTAAACATCATTTGAAGCTTGTTAATACCTTAGTATCTTTACTCTTGGAAATAAAGAAATCTATGAATGATCTTGTACTTAAAGGAACTCTCTAAAACAAATCAGGGCTTAACATCCCTTGCATTTGGTTAGAGACATTTTTATGTACTTTAAGATTAAAGGATTCTCATTTAATTTAGGGCTTAACATCCCTTGATAGATGAGAAATCAATATACATTCATCATAAGCTTAAGGGAATCTCAAGGCTTAACATCCTTTGCAAATGATTGAGAAACAAATTGTGGATAAATTAGACAAAAATCCATGTTCCTAATAGGATATCTATTTAAGGGGGAGCATAATATAAAATTAAGGGGGAGAAGAAAAATAAAATATTCAACTTGGATATCTTTTTGAAATGACAAAGGGGGAGAAAGAATATAAAATCAAAAATATAAATGAGTTTCATAACATCTTGGCCAACACTCACTTGCAAAACATAAATGGCTACAAAAGGTAATTTTCAGGTATGAAACTCACATGCTTTATATTTCCTTATTTCATATTTAGGAAATGTTTGTCATCTTCAAAAAGGGGGAGATTGTTGGATAAATTGGATATTATGATAAATCCCTTTGTTTCGATGATGACAAACATTTCATTCTTGTTTATCTAACGTGCTACTTGAGTGTTGCAGGAATAAAGTGGATGACAAAGTTCTAGGGAAACTATACGCTTGAATGATTGTAAATGTCATGCAATGTAATCAATTGTAAACTTGTACAAACATATAATGTACAAGTACTTAGATTTCATGTAAATCAAGCGTTAGATCTTCCCTAGCTAAACACCACATTTAGATAAGTCATACTCTTCAAATAGGATCACATTTGCACACTCATACACACATAGTGCCTTAATTGAAAGATTGAAACAGGGTCAATCTCGGTCGACCACACTCCTCGACCGAGACACTCTCGGTCGACAAACTTCTCGACCGAGATTGACTAAAATAGCCGTTAGACACAGCTGACAAGGTAGTTGGCAGTTGCAAATGAACGTTGATCCAGAGAGCCTGTCGGTCGACAAAAGTTCGACCGAGTAGGTGTCTCGGTCGACCATTTGTCGACCGAGATGGTCTCTGACAGCAACTGCAGAATAAAGTAACTAGCCGTTACTAATGCACCTAACTTATATCTAACGGCTAGTTAAGCACTTAGAAACCCCTAGAAGTTGTCTAGAACGTCCTTAAGCATCCATAGGCCATTCCTATAAATAGGACAAGCCATAGGACACTAAAACACAACTCTTTACACTCAAGCTACACTTGTGCTACACTTGAGAGTGAATACACATTGGCAATCTGTTTTGAAGCAATAGAGCAAAGTCCTACATTGGCTATTCATTCCTATTGCTCACATTTCGTGTCCTATAGGCTAGCATCTCCTTACCACAACACTTACACTTATACACTCATTGGTTAGGAGATCAATACGCTTGATATAGGCAAATCAAGCCTTGTGCTTAAAAGGATAAGTTGTAATTTCTATTTTCCTTCTTGTTCCTTTTTATCCTTTGTATTCTCCTTGCTACTCCTAGGGTTGGAGGCTGCGGATTGGAGAAGGTTCTTCTCGGAGGAGAAGGTGGACTTCAAGTTACTTCAAGAAGGATATCGCACGGGAAGCTACTTCAAGAAGGCTATTGCAACGGGAAGCTACTTCAGGAGGAAGGCTGCTTCAAGGTGGTGCAATTACTTCTAGATGAAGGTTGCTTCAAGGTTGGGTGATTACTTCTAGGTGAAGGCTGCTTGAAGGGTTTAGGGAGAGAATTGTAATTTTATGTAAAGTCCTTGCGAGGTAATAAAATTAAATTCTTTCCAAATCCCGGTTGGGTAAGCAACCGGGTAGTGGACTGGCAACTTTAGTATTTGCTAAAGTTGGAACCACTCTAAATCCTTGTCCCCTTGTCCAATATTTTGTGATTGGTTGTTTGAGTTTCAATAATTGTTAAAATTATATTTAAAACTCTATTCACCCCCCCTCTAGTAGTTTTCATCCTCTGCCAAGGATCGATGACATGTTTGATCAGTTGTGTGGTGTAAGTATCTTTTCCAAGATAGATTTGAGGTCGGGATATCATCAGTTGCATATCAAGGGGAGTGACATACCTAAGTCTTCCTTTAGGACAAGGTATGGTCACTATGAGTTCATAGTTATGTCGTTTGGACTAACTAATGCACCAACTGCATTCATGGAACTCATGAATAGAATCTTCCGGCCTTTTCTTGATCAGTTCATAGTAGTCTTCATATATGACATCTTGATATATAGTAGAGATGATCAAAAGCATGAGCAGCACCTCCGTCAGACTTTAACTTTTCTAAGAGAGCATAAGTTGTATGCTAAGCTTAGCAAATGTGAGTTCTGGTTACAAGAAGTTTCTTTTATAGGACACGTAATATCTGCCTCAGGTATCTGAGTTGATCCTAAGAAGGTAGAATCTATCCTGCAATGGGAACAACCAAAGACACCAACAGAGATATGTAGTTTCCTAGGACTGGCAGGCTATTACAGGAGGTTCATTAAGAACTTCAGTTCTATAGCTTTACCCCTAACCAAGTTGACCAGGAAGGAGGTTCCTTTTGTCTGGAATGACAAGTGTCAACATTCTTTCCAGTTGTTGAAAGAAAGGTTAACAAGTGCACCTATGCTGGTGTTACCTGAGCAAGAGAAGGGGTACATAGTTTTCTGTGTTGCATCTAAGAATGGTCTAGGATGTGTGTTGATGCTGGATAATCAAGTGATTTCTTTTGCATCTCCACAGCTTAAGAAACATGAGGAGAATTATCCAACACATGATCTAGAGCTAGCTGTTGTGGTCCATGCCTTGAAGATCTGGAGACATTATCTCTATGGAGAAACATTCCAGATTTTCACAGACCATAAGAATCTAAAATATATATTCTCACAACATGAGTTGAACATGAGACAACGCTGCTGGATGGAGTTAATCAAGGACTACGATTGTACAATTGATTATCATCCAGGGAAGGCTAATGTAGTGGTTGATGCACTAAGTAGGAAATCATTATCACCTGCCTTAGATAAAGCACAGTTGAACTCCTTAGTGTTCTTTAAAAGAGATATGCTTATCTCCTTAAGGAAAAACAATATATAGCTTAAGGTATCATTGTTAGTCGGGTTGTTAGCTGAGATGTAAGTGAAACCTACTCTGAGACGGCAGATTAAAGAAGCACAACAAGCTGATGCTATGGTTCAGTAGATCAGGTCAGAGTATGGTAGTGAGAACTGGGATGGATTTCATGAGTCAGAGGATCAGGTAGTCTGTTACCATGGTAGGATGGTAGTACCTGATGCCAATGACTTAAGGAAGTTAGTATGGGAGGAAGCTCATTCTTCGATGTATGCAATGCATCCAGGGAGCACCAAAATGTATCGTAACTTGAAGGATATGTATTGGTGGCCTGATTTGAAGAAAGATGTGGCTGAGTTTTTTATGTGGTGTCTGGTGTGTCAGCAGGTTAAAGCTAAACATCAAAATCCCATAGGAACAATGCAACCTTTGCCTATACCGCAGTGGAAATGGGATCATGTGACCATGGACTTTGTGGTTGGTTTGCCTAGAACAACCAAAGGTCATGATTCCATATGGGTGATAGTTGATAGGTTTACTAATACAACACATTTCCTTCCTGTCAAAACAATCTACACTATTGAGAAGCTTGCACAGATATATATATATATATATATATGAGATAGTGCGGTTGCACGGGGTTCCAGCTACTATTATTTCTAATAGAGGTCCCCAGTTCATGAGTCATTTTTGGGAACGACTACATAAAGCTTTGGGTACGCAGTTAAGGTTTAGTACTGCCTTTCACCCATAGACAGATGGACAATCTGAGAGGACCATACAAACCTTGGAGGATTTGCTAAGGGCATGTGTCCTTCAGTTTGTAGGAAGTTGGGATCTACACCTGAGCTTGATAGAATTTGCTTACGATAATAGCTATCAGCACAGTATTGATATGGCACCATATGAAGCATTATATGGTAGATGTTGTAGATTTCCTTTATGTTGGTATGAAATAGGAGAATATCAAATTTTGGGTCCTGAGCTAGTGTAGCAGACAACTAAGAAGATTAAAGTAATACAACAACAATTAAAGACTGCACATGATAGACAGAAGTCGTACACTGACAAATGGAGAAGACCTTTAGAATTCCAAGTTGGAGATAGAGTATATCTCAAGGTCTCACCTTGGAAAGGTGTCCTTAGATTTGGAAAGAAGGGAAAGTTAGCTCCTAGATTTATGGGGCCTTATCCAATCATTGAACGGATTGGAAGGGTAGCCTATAAACTGGAATTACCACCTAAGCTGCATAAATTACATCTAGTGTTCCATATCTCCATGCTGAGAAAGTGTCATCCTGACACAGAGTCAGTTTTGCAACCTGTGGAGGTAGAATTAAATGATGATATATCATATGTTGAAGGACACGTGATGATCCTTGATAAAAGAATTAAAAAGCTGAAAAAGAAAGACATGTGTCTTGTGAAAGTTCTATGGCATCACTATGGCATTGAAGAAGCTACGTGGGAGCTAGAGGAAGAAATGAGGAGGAAGTATCCTTCTCTTTTCTCTTGATGATTTCAGGGACGAAATCCCTGTTAGGGGTGGATAATTTGTAACATCCCTGACTTGGGTTATGCTTTAACCCTAGATATTTTGTTTAAGAAAGATAATTATATGCTTGCTCTTATCTTTTTAAAAGTAATTAAGGCTCTAGAGGAACTTATGTTTCAATTTTTTTCCTTTTTGAATAATTTTGAAAACAATGTTTTGCCCGTTTTGGACTAAAGTGCAAACTACCCAAGCTGAGGGGTTAACTTGAAAATGTTACATGATAAAATGTTCCTCAAGTGTTGAAGCATCATAAGAATGAAAATGATGTATAGGTATGTCTTGTGGTAGCCTGAGCAACAAGAAAGAGCTTATTAAGCAATGTTTATGCATTAAAACCTAGTTTTGGTGTAATGTACAATTTTCCCAAAACCTAGGGTTCAATATGAAAAATACCACTTCTATAGAGTCCCTAATGTTTCTTGGTATCAATTAGAGACAAGAAAATTAGTGGGGCATCTCATTTGAATCTCTTTGGAGGAGAGAGAATCTTGATATCAAAATAATCAAGATTTAAGCATAATTGAAACCCTAATTCAATTTAATGCAAAAATAAATATATTAATTAAAGTGCCCATCAACTAAAAAGGCTTTGGTTGAAATACTATAATGCAAGAACGTCCAAATGCCTTGAATTTCACCGAAACATCCTAAGTAGGTGAAGAAACCCACTCACATTTGTTAATTAAAAAGAAATGTCCACTAAAAATGGATAATAATATTATATTGATTAAGGTGCTTAAGTGGATTGCTTTTAATTCAAGGATAAATGAGAGGATTTGAGGATGAAGGGAGTTAGATTCGTAGGAAAGGAAGGGAGGGGGCATGTGGAAAAGGAAGTGGATGAATTTTCTCCTACTTTCTCTCTCCTAGAAAATCAATCACATATATTCAATTTTCTCCCTACTTGAAAGGCCATTTGGCAAACCACTTTCTTTCTTTGCTTGGGATGAAGACTAAGGAGCTTAGGAGAAAGAGGAGAACGTGCCCCAACCTATAGGTAATCTCCATAGTCATCTTCAACCATGAATTCATGGTGGAAATCGAAATTCAATGCTTATTTTCTTCTTTTCTCCATTCAATACTCAACCTTGATCATCCTTTGCTTCCAAAGAGTTGAGAACGGACCTTGGACAATTGAGGAAGCTTCATTCATCATTAAATATGTGAAGCTTGAAGCTTGTATTCAACTTTGAAGGTGGGTTATATAGCTTGAACCCTTAAATGTTATTATTGATTTCCCTTCTTTATCAGATGTTGATTTTTTCTTCTTTTCCAAAATTCCATTTGATTAGTTGATGAAATCACCATAAGAATCACAATAAATTTCGAAGGTTTGTAGCTTGAAGATGATGATTTCATCTTAGCACACACCTCAATAAAGATCATGTGCAAACAGTTTCAATTTTGATGACCAAACAGTCTCAAGACCGTTTGAGGGCAAACGGTCTCAAGACCGTTTGAGGGCAAACGGTCTCAAGACCGTTTGGGGTCAATTGTTGATGTAGTTGGATGAAGATCCAATGGTTCTAATTGATTTAATTATAATGGTTTCAAGAATGGATGATCCATTGATTACAAACCCTAATCGGATTGATTGGTTGAAACCCTAAATTGATTGAGTCGATTTCTATGTTGAATGGCTCAAACGGTCTCAAGACCGTTTGAGGGCAAACGGTCTCAAGACCATTTGAGATCAAGAGGAGTCATGGATGGATGGAGATCCAAGGGTTACAAGTTGATCTAATTTCAATGATCTTAATGTTGGATGTTCCAGTGAGTGGAAACCCTAAATCAATTGATTAAGAAACCCTAATTGATCCATTCAGTTTCAAGGTGGTTTGGACCAAACGGTCTTCAGACCGTTTGGAGGGCAAACGGTCTCAAATTTGTTTGATGTTCAATTGGTTTCAATGATGGGTTGTTCATTCAGTTTCAAGGTTATTTTGATCAAACGGTTTCAAGGGTTGAAGGCACTAAATGGTTTCAAAACCGTTTAAGAGCGAACGGTCTCAACCGTAGATGCCTAAACGGTCTCAAGACCATTTGGAGGGCAAACGGTCTCAAAACCGTTTGATGGTCAAGGAGGTCAAAACTGTTTGAAGGTTCAAAAGTATTAAAACCGTTTGGAGACCTAATAGTCTCAAAGCTATGAAAGATTAATTAACCCTATGATTGTTAATGATGTTTATCAAAGATAATAACAATGGTTGTATCTTTAAGGCACTAGGGTGATTAGTACCCTTTGAGGGGTTAACCTTTGATGCTTATGGAAGCAATATCTCAACACACTATGCTAACCCTAAATGTATGTACTTGAATGAAGGGTTGACCTAATCAAATCAAGCTTGAAGTAATCAACATCCTAGAGAGGATGAGAGAGAGAGGAATCCATACATGTATAATAATCATATAGTGGTTAAGCCTCAACACCTTCAACATGAATAAAATATGTAATTAGGGTATGATCCTTGATAAAGATATCATGAAACCCTAATTGAAAAGGTTGATGAGCCCTAACCCTAATTTAGAGCAATGCTAGGTAAAACCCTAATCTAGGGTAATGGTATAACCCTAATATGGGGTAATGATATGAGAAATTCCAATTCAGGGTAATATAATGAAAAACCCTAATTTAAGAGGATGCTTCATGAAACCCTAATTTCGGGTGAAGTTACATGAAACCCTAATTTGGGGAAAAGTTATAAGGAACCTTAATTCAAGATAATGATGTGTGAAACCCTAATTAAGGGTGATGTCATGTGAAACCATAATCAAGGGTGATGTCATGTGAAACCCTAATTAAGGATGATGTCATGTGAAACTCTAATCAAGGGTGATGTCATGTGAAACCCTAATTAAGGGTGATGTCATGTGAAACCCTAATGCAGTGATGTGATATGAAACCCTAATCAAGGATGATGCCATGTGAAACCCTAATGCAGTGATGTGATGTGAGACTCTAATCCAAGGCGATGTTATGTAATGCTATATGAAACCCTACCCTAATATAGGGTGAAGGTATGTGAAACCCTAATTTTGGGTTATAGTGCATATAACCCTAATCTTGGGTAATATGATGATAAACCATAACCCTAATTTTGGGTAATGGGATGAGTATCCCTAATTGACATGAATTTGGGAAACCCTAACCCTAATTAGTGAATAGTGATGCTACCATTACATTGCATAGTGATGATTTGTAATTGATATAACTGTTATGATATGTACTAATCATGCAAGTATCATGAGATATTGGACATAGCCAGGTATGAGCTATGATGTTTTATTATTGAAATTATTTTATGGGCCTTGTGAGCCATAATATGCTTTGTTTCCTAGTGAGAGGTAACAAGAAATTAAATGGGCTTTGAGAGCCATGTGAGATGCTTATGTAGCAAGTATCATGTTTACATTGGTCAGATGACCTGAAGGTATTAGTTACTTGATAAGTGGTAACAAGTGTTCTTTAATGAACTGAGGGTTTGAATACCCATATTCCATAATCATGATGATGAGATGTTAAGGGATGAGAATGCCCCTGATGTGACAAGGGATTGAGATCGCAATGTTTTATAAAGCTTTGAAAAGTACCTGATAGAAGTATTACTCATTCTTTGTATCATTTGTTATAATAATTTATGTTTGAAAACCTGACTGATGCTAAAAGAATATGGTAATGTACTTAATTAATCAAGTGAAATCTTATCATGTAGATCCCTGGACATAGATCCATCATCGTCAGTAGTTGGTGATGGTGAAACAGGTTTTCCTACGGGATCTCTTGGAGGGCATGCTATGGAGTATGTGGGGGTTATGGGTGTGAATATCCTTACGCCCTAATGGAGGAATTTATGTGAGATAAACATTAAATCTCTCAATCCTTCATTATATATGTTGGGAAGGATATATCAGGAATCTCCTGATAATATTAATGCCGGATCGATGTGAGATAAACATGAAATCTCTCGATTGCAAAGAGAGTACAGCCGCCACTGTAACTCTATAGGGAAGTTTCCAGTATACCCTGGAAAGATATTTAGCAGAGACACAAGATGTCTTGCATGGGATATCGTACTGACCGAGATAAGGGAGGTCATGGAAATCTGGCTCTTCCTTGACCTATGTATGGTACCGATTTCGATTTCGCAATGGTCGGGAGTATGAGCGGTATACCTCATATCCTCAGGGCTTAAGTATGATTGTAAAATGTAATCAGCCATGCAGCGTATTTTCTTAAGGTTGAAATATGAGAATCAATGGTTGATGTTACCTTGCTTAGCATATCCTAGATGGATAAATATTATACATGTTCTTCAATTTCTTATTGGATAAGTAACATGCTGCCTTATCAAGTTATAGCTGAAATGATTTGAATAAGAATATTGTTCTAATCTGTTTATACATTGATTTATCTGTTATTGAATATATATGATTCCTCTGCTATGTTTTTTTCTATTAAACTACAATAATAATGTTTCTGGCAGAGAGTTATATCTCTCATTAGGACAATTTCAATTGTCTCACCCCTATGGGATCCAACCTTTTTAGGTAGACGCAGAAGAAGAGGCAGAAACCCTATTGCAGGGGAAGAGCAGCAGCAGCAGCAACAGGGACAACAGTGATATTCCAGGTGGAGGCACTGGCTGTCATATTTTGTATATAGAGTCGTATGTGTCGTCTCTGTACTCTCAGGTCCTCAAAGTTAGTAGTTAGTACTTTTAATGAATCGATCTGAGATTTTGACTTGATGCATCGAGGTCCTTATGCTGCATGTGTATAGTTTTAACATAGCAGTTGATGTTTGTAATCCTCGAGAAGGGATGATACTGGACATGTACTTATGAACTAGGATGTAAATAAAGTACATTGGTTCTTGATAAAAGAGTTTTCCTGTGTTTGGATCTCTTTGTAAATGGTTTTAATTTTTAGTGATTTTCAGTAATCTACTGCTTATGTTTAATTACGCAATTAATTACACTGTGACAGTTTGATTTGGTGTTGGGTCATCTCAACCACCACCCACTGAGTCAAGGAAATCATGTGATGAGGTGGTATCCACAATTAGACACAATATAGAACTATATACATCACCTTCACCAAGGTTTCCAAGGAACTCTACATTCACAATGCTAATTTATAGATGGATTACATGGATCCATGGAAGATGTTTTATTGACTACATTAAGATCAACAATAGGTTGAAACCTAATCTTATATTCCAAATGGTGTTTCTAAAACTATTAGGTGATAATATGAGAGAAAGATTTGAATATCTAGAGTACATGCCTAATCATACCAATATATCTAAGTAGTCAATCCACAACAAATAATTTGATCACATGGGTATATGAACACGTGAATATAATGGTGTTAGTAACTAATATGTCTAAAACTTATGTATAATTACATTCTTTGTATAAATATTATAAATAAGTGATTAAGAGTGTTAACGGTATAACGTGTGTATATTGCTCCTATAGTATATGACCTATTAATCTAATACCCATCTTACATGTAAATATAGCAATATTAATAGATAGAGAGTTGTATATCTTCAATAACTATTACTCGAGCATTACCCAAATACTAATACATTTGTTTTTAAGGATTGAAAAGCCTAGATTTAGATATGCATCTGACATGTATATGATGTATTTAGAAATACACATCTATCTATATTGATTTATGTAGAATAAACTAGAATATGAGAGAATACATTGCTTTTAGAGAATAGGCATGGTTCGCATGTCAAATTAGACTATATGAATATTTTCTATGATATCATTGATATAACATATACTTATGTTCAGGGAATAATCAAGAATTATATAGAATGTGCATGTACACCAACTGTAACATCCCTGACCAGGGTTATGCTTTAATCCTAGATGTTTTGTTTAAGAAATATAATTATATGCTTGCTCTTATCTTTTGAAAAGTAATTAAGGACCAAGAGGAACTTATGTTTCAATTTTAGTCCTTTTAGAATAATGTTGAAGCAATATTTTGCTTGTTTTAGACTAAAGTGCAAATTACCCAAGTTGAGGGGTTAACTTGCACATTTACATGATTAATGTTCCTCTAGTGTTGAAGCATCATAAGAATGAAGATGATGCAGAGGCATGGCTTGTGGTATCCTGAGCACCAAGAAAGAGCTTATAAAGCAATGTTTGTGCATTAAAACCTAGTTTTGGTGTAATGTGCAATTTACCCAAAACCTAGGGTTCAATATGCAAAATACCACTTCTATAGAGTCCCTAATATTTCTTGGTACCAATTAGAGACAAGAAAATTAGAGGGGCATCTCATTTGAATCACTTTGGAGGAGAGAGTATCTTGATATTAAAATAATCAAGATTTAAGCATAATTGAAACCCTAATTCAATTTAATGCAAAAATAAACATAATAATTGAATTTCCCTTCAACCAAAAATGGGATGGTTGAATTTGCATAAGTGTTAACTTCCTTGTTCCATGTAAAGGCCACGAAATATCTAAAGTGAGTGGAGAGCCCACTCACATTAGTAAAAGGAAAAGTAATATCCACTCAATTTTGGATATTATTATTATAATGGTTAAGGTGCTTAATTTGCTTTCCTTTAATTCATGGATAATGAAGAGGAATTCTAAGAATGAGTTGATAGCATCGTATTCAAGAAAGTGAGGGGGTTAAGTGGCACCAATTTTGGGAGTTGAAGGAATTAATTAACATTTTCTCTCATTGGAATTTCCTTATAAACATCCCATTTCCAACTCAAATGAAAGTGTTTTTTGACCCTTCTTTCTTTCCTTGCTTTGGTTGAACACAAAGGATCTTAGGAGCAACAGGAGGACGTGCCCCAACCTGTAGGTAAGCTCCATAGTCATATTAAACCTTGATTTCATGGTGGAAATTGAAATTCAATGCTTGATTTCTTCTTTTCTCCATTCAATCTTCAATCCTAGCCATTTCTTTTCATTCAAAAGCTTGAGGACGAACCTTGTGAAGTTGAGGAAGCTTCATTCACCATTGAGGACGTGAAGGTTGAAGCTTGGGTTCAATTTTGAAGGTGGGTTATATAACTTGAACCCTTAAACATTGTTATTGATTTCATTCTTTTATCATATGTTGATTCTTTCTTCATTCTAAAAATTTCATTTGATTAATTGTTGAAATCACCAAAAGAATCACAACTGATTTCGTAGGTTTGAAGCTTGAATATGATGATGTCATCTTAAGCACACACCTCAACATAGAACATGTGCTAATGGTTTTGCTTTTTGGTGATCAAACGGTCTCAAGACCGTTTGAGGGCAAACAGTCTCAAGATCGTTTGAGGCCATAAGGGGCCCAAGACCATTTGTGGTCAAGTAATGTTATGATTGGAGGAAGAATCAATGGTTATAAATGATTAAGATGAAAATCATTCAATAATCGATGGTCCCTTAATTTTAAACCCTAATTCAATTGGGTTCAAAACTCTAATTGATGTGGAAATGGTTTTCAAACCATTTGAATAGGTTGACCAAATGAAAGTGTTGACCGAATGAAAGTGTCGACCGAATGGAGGTGTTGACTGTCTGGGATCAAACAGTCTCAAAAAATTTGAGGTTCAATCGATCTGAATGTTGGATTGTCCATTAGGTTTCAAAACAATTGATGAGCATTCAGTTTCAAGACCGAATGAATGAAATCAGCCTCAAGATCGAATGGTTGATTCGGTTTCAAGACCGAATGAATGAAATCAGCCTCAAGATCGAATGGTTGATTCGGTTTCAAGATCGAATGAATGAAATCAGTCTCAAGATCGAATGGTTGATTCGGTTTCAAGACCAAATGAATGAAATCAGTCTCAAGATCGAATGGTTGATTCGGTTTCAAGACCGAATGGGTTGATTTGGTCTCAAGACTGAATGAGTTTATTTGAGTTACACTTGAACCAAGACTGTTTAAAGGTCAAGGTATTTCAAGACCGTATAAAGGTCTAATACCCCAAGACCGTTTGAAGGTTTAACTAATCTAAATCTTGCAAGTACAATCAACCCCATGATTGTTGATGATGTTTATTAAAGGTAATTACAATGGTTGTACCTTCAAGGTACTTAAGTGGTTAGTACCTTTTGAGTGGCTAAATTTTTATGCTTATGGAAGCAATGACTTAATACACTATGTCAATCCTTTATTCAAGTTGATTTGACCTAATCTATTAAGTTTGAAATAATCAACATCCTAGAAAGGATGAGGGAAAGAAGAATTCATATATGTATAATAATCATGTAGTGGTTAAACCTCAATACTCTTCACATGAATAAAATATGAAATTAGGGTATGATCCTTGATAAAGAGACCATGAAACCCTAATTGAGAAGGTTGATGAACCCTAACCCTAATTTAAGGTAATGCTACATGAAACCCTAATCCAGGGTAATGATGTAACCTTAATCTAGGGTAATGAAGTAACCCTAATCTAGGGGGATGATAAAAGAAATCCGAATTTAGGGCAATATAAAGAAAAACCCTAATTTCGGGTAAAGTTACATGAAACCCTAATTAAGGGTGATGTTATGTGAAACCCTAATCAAGGATGATTCCATGTGAAACCCTAATTAAGGGTGATGTCATGTGAAACCCTAATTAAGGGTGATGTCATGTGAAACCCTAATTAAGGGTGATGTCATGTGAAACCCTAATTAAGGATGATGCCATGTGAAATCCTAATTTAGTGCATGAAACCCTAATGTTGGGCAATATGATGATAAACTATAACCCTAATTTTGGGCTATGAGTTGAGAAACCCTAATTTTAGGTAATGCTATGTGAAACCCAAATATGGGGAGATGTTATGTAAACCCTAATTGATAAAGATGGAAAACCCTAATCCTAATAATGGAATAGTGACTAATATATTGATAAGTGAAAAACCTAAGGTGGTTGATTAATGGATGATCTTATATCAATAATGCATGAACCCGAGATGAGTCGATATAATTGAAGATAGTTGGACAATTCAAATGAGTGGCTTGTGTCTAGTACATTACATGATAAATGTGATGAACTGATGCATGAATTATTAGGATAGGAGATACCCTAATACAATATAAGTTGATGAACTTAAGATAAAGGTGACGAGGGAAGTGATATATCAAAATACGATAAATATCACATCCAGCATCTCAAGATTGATACACCTTGAAGTATCCTAAATCCAAGATATTGGATGGGTAATGCATGAAGTGTGCCATGTCAATTGATACATTGGGATGAAAAGCACTTTGATAAGTGTAGGGAAATATACCTTAAGAAAAGGTTAAGCCAAGCGAATGAAGTATGATGTAATCGTATTTTGGAAAATATGAGAAAGGAACTCATATCTTGTGTTGATAATTCCATTCTTGATCAAAGATAAGCATGATTGAATACTTATGTTATCAATGATGGCTCCTAGCTGTGTGGAGCAATGAATTAGTGTAACATCCCTGACCTGGGTTATAAACTAACCCTATGTGTTTTGTCTAAATATGTAATTAAACCCTGGTGATTATCTTTTGACATGTAATTAAGTTCCTCAGGAACATATACTTTCAATTTTGTCCTTTTTAATCAAAGTTGTAGTATTATTTTGGTAATGCAGGGGCGTATGTGCAAATTAACCAGTTAAGGGGTTAACTTGCAATTGCACATGTTAAGATGTTATTTTGATCATGAGACATCATATGAGTGAATATGATGAGACATGATGGATTTCCCAAGCTTGGGCATCTAGATGCAGCTTGTGGAATAATCCTTATGCTTAAAAACCCTAATTTGGAGTAAATGCAGTTTACCCAATTTGAGGGGTGCAACTTGTAAAATACACCATCTAGAACATCTTTTATGACTCTTGTCATCATTTAGAGTAGAAATGGTGAAAGGGACACATCAATGAATAATCAGATAAGAAAAATGACCTTTGTACATAAAATTCACTAAGTTTGAGTAAGGAAACCTTTCATGTATGTACCCTAGTTGAAAGTTGGCTTTCTTTACCCCTAGATCTTGAGATTTCATGAGCTTTGCATACGTTTAGATGAGGTTGGACGTTCCCTTAAATAATAAAGGACTTGGATGAGAATTTCAAAGTTCTAGAGGTCTTTATGGTGTAAATCAGCCTAAACTATATAAGCACCTTTCTTTCCAAACCAAGCAAATGTTTTCCTTCACTTCCTCACTTCTTATCTTTCTCAACTGGCAAAAGAAAAGCTCAGGAGCTCAAGGGGACGACCAACCTGTTCTAAGTAAGAGGAAACCACCTTCCATCTTGGATTCATGGAGGAAATCGTATTACAAGGTTGAATTGCTAGTTTTCTTACTTAGGTTCCTTGTTCTAGCCGACCATCCCCATCTTTTTCTTGAAGAATTGACCTTGGCCGACCTGTGGAGCTCAAGAAGCTATTAAAGACTTGAATCTTGGAAGCTTGGAGCTCAAGGAACGACCTTAAGGAGGGTTTTATAACTCTAACCCTTACCTTTGTTATGCATATCTTTGTTCTTGTTTTCTATGATTAGTTGTTCTTCTACCTCCCTTCTTCCTTGCTCTTTTGCAAGCAAAACGGTGGAGGAACCGACCTGATCAGAGGTTTAGGATGATGGGTGTGGATTCCTATGTCACTTTATGAAACGACCTTGAACCCTTTTGATCCAAACGGGTGCAACTCGTTTAAGGTCAAACGGGTTCAACCCGTTTTGATCTCAAACGATCCTGCAAGATCGTTTGGATCAAAACGACCCCAAGACCATTTCATAGGGTTGACCAAGCATGGACCGTTTGGGTTTTCTGTTCACAATTATGTAGGATGATGACCCACCAAATTTGAGGGGTTAACTCCAAAGGAATCATAGGTTGAAGGCCAATCAATTAGGCAATAGAATTGAATTAAGTATTGATTTTCCAAACTAATTAACTTGAACTTTTGGGCAAACGGGTTCCAACCCATTTGAGTGAGTTGACCAAGCATTGACCGTTTGGGATACCTGTTCATAATATATTGAATTTCATTCCTACAAAGAATTGTAATCTAATTCCTAACCAATTAAGAGTTGAAGACACTTTAATAACCTAACCCTAATCGGGTGAAAGTTGCTGGTTTCAGTATCGATCTTGTTGAGTTTTGGGTTGAAGGACCCAAACGGGTTCCAACCCATTTGGGGGTTCATCCAAACGATCTCACACTCGTTTAGTGACACCCCAAGATCGTTTGGAGGTCTAGGGTTAAAGAAATTTGATGGTTTGAGGGTCCAATTACAAGATGTTGATAAATTGATAAAAGTGCTGACTTTAGACCTAATTAGGGTTCAATCCTAATCAAATCAACTTAGATTTTGGTCAAACTTTGGGCAAACGGTCTCAAGATCGTTTGGAGGTCATCCAAACGACCTAAGACCGTTTGAGACAAGTTTGGGCCCAATTGGAGGCCAATTGATAGGTTCAACTCTGATTTGAATCATATTGTTGAACATTGATGATTAGCCGATTGGAAACCCTAATTGAGTTAGATTTAACCCTTTTTGGCTTTCAATTGAGGGTCAATTTGGAGTCCAATTGATTGAGGCTCATCCTAATTGACTCAATTTGTATATGGTTAACATGGCTTGGGCCAATTGAAAGCTTCAACATAAGAAATCCTTTTCAAGCATAATCTTTGTGTCACCTTTTATGTTCATGCGGTTTGAACCCAAGTAGACCCACACTCGTTTAAGCCCAAACGAGTTCACACTCGTTTGAGTCCAAATGAGTCCACACTCGTTTGAGTCCAAACGGGTTCACACTCATTTGAGTCCAAACGGGTTCACACCCGTTTAAGCTCAAACGGGTCCACACTCGTTTAGGCTCAAATGGGTCCACACTCGTTTGGACTCAAGTGGGTCCACACCCGTTTAAGGTCAAGTGGGTCCACACTCGTTTAAGGCTCAAATGGGTCCAAGGTCGTTTGAGGTTAAACGAGTTCAAGGTCGTTTAAGAATTAAATGGGTTGAAGGTTGAAGGTTAAACCCTAAACCAATTGGAGATTTTCAAGGTTGATTATACTTAATCACTTGAAGGTGTAAATGGTCCAATGATGATCTCATTTAAACCATAATGGTAACTTAAGATAATTAAGTGATCAAATGATTAATGAATTGATCCATGATGATGGTCAATGGGTAAATTACCAAAATGCCCCTGAAAGGTTCAATTGAGTGATACCTTGTTTTAATCAAACCCTAATCACATAATAGTGATGAGAGGAGAGAGAAAGTGCCAATTATAATGGAAACTCAAGTAAAATACCTTCAATATACATGAATGTGCAAGTTTAGGTATGATCCACTTATGTGAGATCATGGAAACCCTAATTATGATAATTGATGAATCTTAATCTTATCTGAGGTCTTTAATGATGATGTTTCTCATACATAAGGATGTTATGAGATCATTTCACCATGAGGTGAATAGTAAACCCTAATTCTAGGGTGATGACATGTAATGTGAATAGTAAACCCTAATTGATGAAAACCAGGGAAACCTAGCTCTTGTATGAGTAGGGAGATACAACTTCTTTAAATAAGTTATTTATTGTTATCAGTTGATTTAACCATGCAGGTTCCTTTATGAGGATGATCATATCCAGGTATGGATGATGATACTATATTCATTGAAAGCATGTTGTTAGCTTTATGAATAGTAATATATCCTAATGCCTTGTTAATAGAATTTTATGAGATTGATAGGCTGTGAGAGCCATGAATACCATCAATGTCATGTTTTAAGAGATGACTTGTGATGAGAATATTGAGAAATGATAATTAATGAGAGTTAGGCTTATTACATTTAGTATTCTTCCTTCATAGCTTCTATGTTAATGATTAATGTTTGAAAACATGTATGATGATAAAAGAATACTGAAATGTACCTAACTAATCAAGTATAATCATACCATGTAGAGCCCTGATCATAGATCCATCATTGTTAGGAGTTAAATGATGGTGAAACAGGTTTTCCTAAGGGGATTCCTAGAGCACATACTTTTGAATATGTGGGGTAATATGGATGTGAATTTCCTTACATCCTAGTGTAGGAATTGATGTAGATGTATCTTTATTCTATCAATCCTTCACTATGTGTTTATGTCGGGGTGATGTAACACTAATCTCTCGAGGAAATCTTTTATACCGCATCGATGAGAGATAAACAAGAAATCTTTCGATGGCGAAGAGAGTACAGAATGCCACTGTGACTCTAATAGCGAAGTACCAGAATACCCTGGTAAGCTATTGTAATAGAGACACTAGATGTCCTGCATGTTGATCCTCATACTGACTGAGGAAGATGAGGTCATAAGAATCCGGCTCTTTTGATGACCTATGTATGATACTGATGCGACTTAATAGTGATCGGTTGGAGTATGAGCGGTATACCTCATCTCCGTAGGGCATAATGATGTTTGTAAAACATAATCAACCGCGTAGCATATCTGCTTAGGTTGAACCACGAAATACATTGGTTGATGATACATTACTTAGTATACATGTTTTTCATATTCCTTAAATGTTGTTGTTCTAATTGATAACAATCTGCTGCTGATTACCTTAGAGATTTTATTGCCTATGTTATTCTTGGTTTCTATAATAAAGCTTCTGGCGGAGAGTTATAACTCTCGCTGGGACAATTATTTAAAATTGTCTCACCCCGTAGATTTCAACTTTTTAGGTGGTCGTCGAGGACGAAGGAACCAATCTGCAGGTGATCAGAATCAGCAGCAGCAGCACCAGGAGCAGCAGTGAATCTCAGGTGGAGATACTGACTGCTGAGTCATGTAGTTAGATGGTCTTATGTCATCTCTGTACTCTCAGGTCCTTGGAGTCTTTTGGTCTGAGATTTTGGGTTTTGAATCTTGAGATTTTGTATCTGGCTGTATATAATAACTCATGAAGTGATCTAACAGAGATGTAATCTGTTTACCTTGTTTCTTATAAAAGGAGTTTCATGATTTCAAGATCTTGTCTCAAAAAGTTTTAATTTTCGGTGATTTTCGTATTCCGCTGTTAATCGAATCGCTTCCGCTGAGTTTAATCGTGTTTATCTCGGGTTTTGGAGATCAGAGCCCACAATTAGGGCTTGATCATTAATAATATGATCTTGAGAGCCTAAATGGTTACTAATGGAAAACCCTAACCCTAATGAAGGGTGATGATATGTAAGAGAAATCCTAACCCTAAATAAGGGAATAGTGATGCTACTCTTACATTGCATAGTGTTGATATGTAATTGATATAACTATTATCATGTAATGATCATGTAAGCAATCACGAGATGATGAGCATAGTCAGGTATGAGCTATGATGTATTAATTATTTAAATGTTTTATGGGCCTTGTGAGCCATTATATGTATTGTTGCCTAGTAAGACGTAACAAGAGACTAAATGGGCTTTGAGAGCCATGTGAGATGATTGTGTAGTAAGTATCATGTTTACCTTAGTCAGATGACCTGAAGGTATTAGTTACCTGATAAGTGGTAACAAGTGTTCTTTGATGAACTGAGGGTTTGAATACCCATATTCCATAATCATGATGATGAGATGTTAAGGGATGAGAATGCCATGATGTGATATGGGATTAAGATCCCAATGTTTTATAAAGTTTTGAAAAGTACTTGATAGATGAATTATACTTTTCTTTTGTAGCATTTGTCATAATAATGTTTGAGAACTTGACTAATGCTAAAAGGATACAGTAATGCACTTAATTAATCAAGTGGAATCTTATCATGTAGTTCCCTGGCCATATAACCATCAGTGTCAGAATTTGCTGGATGGTGAAACGGGTTGCTCCGCGGCATAACCCGGAATGCATATTTTTGAATATGCGGGGGTGATGGGCGAAAATATCCTTACGCCCTAATGGAGGAATTGATGCGAGATAAACATTAAATCTCTCAATCCTTCATTATATATGTCGGGGTGGATGTATCACTAATCCCCCGATAACGGGATGGATGTATCACAAATCTCCCGATAATATTAATGTCAGATCGATGTGAGATAAACATGAAATCTCTCAATTGCGAAGAGAGTACAACACGCCACTGTAAATCTATAGCGAAGTTTCCAGTATACCCTGGAAAGCTATTTAGCAGAGACATAAGATGTCCTGCATTTAATCTCGTACTGACCGAGATAAGGGAGGTCATGGTAGTTGGATCTACCATTGACCTTGTATGGCACTAATTTCGACTTCGCACTAGTCGGTTGGAGTATGAGCGGTATGCCTCATCTCTTTAAGGAATAAGTGTGATTGTAAAATGTACTCAGTTGTATAGCATGTTTGCTTAAGGATTGAATACGAAAATCATTGGATGATGTTACATTTCTTAATGCATCTTTAATTGATAAATGATATATTTATGTTTCCTTACATTCCTTTCAAAGTAGATAAATGATGTATAATTCTACCATGGGTAGATGCAATGTTCTCCTTAAGAAAAGAGGTTATCCTATTCTGCTCATATAATGATTAATATTGTTGTTAATATAAAAGAACTCTTGCTCAGTTTATTACTATTTATCTGCAATAATAACATTTCTGGAGGAGAGTTATATCTCTCACTAGGACAATGTTCAATTGTCTCACCCCTGTGGGATCCAACTTTTTAGGTAAATGTAGAAAAAGAGGTAGAAACCTAATAGCAGGGAGAGAGCAGCAGCAGCAACAGAGACAGTTGTAAAACTCCAAGTGGAGACTCTAGATGTCATGTTTTGTATAGAAAGTCATATGTGTCGTCTCTATACTCTCAGGTCCTCAGAGTCAGTAGATAGTGCTTTTATCATTGATCTGAGATTTTTTCTTGAAATCTTCGAGGTTTTATGTTACTTATGTATAGTTTGGCAAAGCAACTGTTGTATGTAATCCTTGAGAAGAGATGGTACATGGTATGTACTTGTGAACCAGAATGGATATGTGATACTTTGGTTCTTATTATAAGAGTTTTCTGGAATTCGATCTCTTTGCAAAAAGGTTTAAATTTTTAGTGATTTTTAGTAATCCGCTGCTAATGATCGCTTCCGCTTAGTTAATAACGTTTTATTTGAACGTTTAGACACAATTTAGTGGTATCAGAGCTCTAGGTTCGCTGATTCTACAGAGACATAGGACTAAGGTTGTTGAGTATGTTCTAGTGTCTTCCAGTTTATATGATAGTGTCTTCTACTCATATAGGAGAGGAAGAACTTAAAGATGTCTGGATCACACGAAGAACATGCTGCTGAGAGTAGTAATGGTGCACTAATAGAAGGTGCAAGGGATCAGGCGAGAGAAGAATGACTGACTGAGAACCCCCAAGATGATCCAACTATGATAAGGAATCCTTCTTTTAACATCACTGTTGGGCAGGTTAGGACTAAAATAATATGTATAATGGACCATGTATTAGCAATACAACCTAGATTACCAGCCCCCAATGATGAAGTTTTGGACTCCAACAAGATTCTTGCTCAACATCAACATGTTGGAGCAATGAATATTGATGAAACGAATAGGTTACAACCTGAAACTGGGATTTGTCACAAGTGTAGGCAGCCTGGACATATCAGAAAAGACTGTCCAGGAAAGCATAATGAGGAAAGAATTAATAAAAGGCCTATTCAAACTTGGGATCAGAGACCTAGTAGTTCCAAAAAGGGGAAGTTTTTAGTACCATCAGTACAACCAAGATCTAGTGCACTAGCGAAAGGGCTACCCAGAAAGGGTAAAGGACCTTTTAGACCATATCAAGAGAATAGAACCTCTCACCAGTGTAGACAGGTAGGACATCTAGTAAGGAATTGTCCAGTTGGAAACACAATGGTAACTCAACCATCAAGGCAGAGACATCAAGGTCATCAGAGGAAACAATTTTTTGGTGGCACTCAAGGACGTGGACAGACGTCCCAGGAAGGATCAACTACATTAAATAACAAAGAACAAGTTCAACATCAGGCAAAGGTAAGATTCTACAAAAAGAATCAGCCTGAGGCAGTAACCAAACCGTGAGATGAGATAGGTCCGATGAAACAGTATCATTCTGACATGTCATTTCATAATTCTATCTATCAACTATAAGAAAGTAGTTGTTAATGAGTTTCCTTTGACTAGTCCTATAAGGACACAAAGAAGATGAGAACTTACATTTTACTCAGTATTCTTTTAAATGCTTTATAATTTCTCTTATCTGTGTGAAAAAGGACAAGATATAGATGTGATGCCTGGAGGAAATCCAGGAATAATAAATCCTATGTTTTAGATCATATGAAAAGTAAGGAACATGATAGTAAATAAAGTGCATAATACCTAATCTCAATACTTGTATACCCTGTCCAGGTATATAATTATTGGAGATAGGGCAAGTATGGAACTCTTAGATTGTTATCTTTCTGATTACTCTGATCAAGTAGTCATTCTGAGACAATCTAGTGAGAATAAAGAAACTAGAAATATGGCATGGATATTTTTATCACATCCTAAGCACAATAAAATGAAATCTGAGATGATCTCAGATCAATCTGTACGTATGAGGAAATGAAAAGTATAATCCTCATGATAAGAGAATAAGACAAGGGAGATGATCCCTATCTGATAAAGCCTGTGTGAATAGTAAAAATCTTTTCCCATGATGTGGAAATGGGAAATGTGATAAAATCACAAAATTTTCATAAATATGTTAGACAATAGCAAGAGAATGAGTAATGATATGTAATCATCCTTATAATTCCTTTTCTAATGGCAAGAAACCTAAGATGAAACAAGAGTAAATGATTCATGAAAAGTCAAAAGTTCATGCTATAATTAGAGAAAATGATAATCCTTTCTCTTTGAAAAACAACCCTGGATGATGATGGGGTGGTAAGAGGAATATGTTTCTTTGTGTGCTCTTCTTTTTGGGACATGGCAATCAAGTGAGTATCATGACACTTGACGTGCATGGATTAGAAATAATTTAATGATGGATACATAGAAAGGTATCAGTTCATCTTGGACTTTGGTTCCAAGATAAAGATATGTGTAACAAATAATGTCCCAAGATGGAATAATGATGAGGATGTGATGTGTTTTTGACACATGTGACAGATATCAAAGTAAGGAATTTCTGGTATCTAAGAAATATCAGGTGGTATGGGAAGTAAAAGCATAACTCCTAATTAGATGAGTTATGTTGGTTACCTGGACTGGCCAACTGTGAAATCATTCTAATTACATAAAATAGTATGGGCATCACATGTTAGGGGTTTATGCTCCGCATAAACATAACATCAATAAGGATGCACTAATTGATAGGTAACCTTCCCTTATGAAAAGAGTATGTACAACTAATGAAATAGTTGGTACAAGCAGTAAGAAAGTTTAGTGTTGTGTCAGTAGTTTGGATGGCACAACAGATGTAAAATAATACTTGTAGTCACAAGTGGGTGACAAAATGTAACTCTGGTCTTTCCTTGGAAGTGATATGCTTAATCAAATGAGGAATATGAAAGACTCCTCAGAATTAAGAATCATGTCACATAAATCTATAAGTTGAGAAAAGTGATAAATCAATAAGGTTTGACACCTAAAATAAATGAGGTGTGTATAATGTATCTCTGACAAAGAAAAATGTTATTTGACACAAAGTTGACTCTACAGTCAATAATGAAAAGAAATAGTAGAGTATGTGTCCTGTGTGATAAGTTCTATGATAACCCTATATGGAAGGACTGTGTGTTGATCAAAGTCCTATGGAATCTCCATGACATTAATATGTTATGTGGAGACCTGATGATATAGTAAATGAATAATATTTATCCCTCTTTTACCTTGGATTTCGTCCCTTGTGAGGGCTTTATAATTTGTAACATCCCTAACCAGGGTTATGCTTTAATCCTAGATTTTTTGTTTAAGAAAGATAATTATATGCTTGCTCTTATCTTTTGAAAAGTAATTAAGGCTCAAGAGGAACTTATGTTTCAATTTTATTCCTTTTAGAATAATGTTGAAACAATGTTTTGCTTGTTTTGGACTAAAGTGCAAATTACCCAAGTTGAGGGGTTAACTTGCAAATGTTACATGATAAAATGTTCCTGTAGTACTGAAGCATCATAAGAATGAAAATTATGCATAGGCATGGCTTGTGGTAGCCTGAGCACCAAGAAAGAGCTTATAAAGCAATGTTTGTGCATTAAAACCAAGTTTTGGTGTAATGTGCAATTTACCCAAAACCTAGGGTTCAATATGCAAAATACCACTTCTAGAGAGTCCCTAATATTTCTTGGTATCAATTAGAGACAAGAAAATTATAGGGGCGTCTCATTTGAATCACTTTGGAGGAGAGAGAATCATGATAATAAAATAATCAAGATTTAAGCATAATTGAAACCCTAATTCAATTTAATGCAAAAATAAACATAATAATTGAATTGCCCTTCAACCAAAAATGGGATGGTTGAATTTGCATAAGTGTGAACGTATGTGTGCCTTGCAAAGGCCACGAAATATCTAAAGTGAGTGGAGATCCCACTCACATTAGTAAAAGGAAAAGTAATATCCACTCAATTTTGGATATTATTATTATAATGGTTAAGGTGCTTAATTTGTTTTCCTTTAGTTCATGGATAATGAAGAGGAATTTGATGATGGATTTGATAGCTTCATATGCAACAAAGTGAGGGGGTTAAGTGGCACCAATTTTGGGAGTTGAAGGGATTCATTAACATTTTCTCTCTCATTGGAATTTCCTTATAAACATCCCATTTCCAACTCAAATGAAAGGTTTTTTTGACCCTTCTTTCTTTCCTTGATTTGGTTGAACACAAAGGATCTTAGAATCAATAGGAAGACGTGCCCAACCTGTAGGTAAGCTCCATAGTCATCTTCAACCTTGATTTCATGGTGGAAATTGAAATTCAATGCTTGATTTCTTCTTTTCTCCATTCAATCTTCAATCCTAGCCATTTCTTTTCATTCAAAAGCTTGAGGACGAGGCTTGTGAAGTTGAGGAAGCTTCATTCACCATTGATTATGTCAAGTTTGAAGCTTGGATTCAATTTTTAAGGCGGGTTATAGAACTTGAACCCTTAAACATTGTTATTGATTTCATTCCTTTATCATATGTTGATTCTTTCTTCATACTCGAAATTTCATTTGATTGATTGTTGAAATCACCATAAGAATCACAACTAATTTCGAAGGTTTGAAGCTTGAAGATGATGATGTCATCTTAAGCACACACCTCAACATAGAACATGTGCAAACGGTTTTGCTTTTTGGTGATCAAACAGTCTCAAGACTGTTTGACACCAAATGGTCTCAAGACCGTTTGAGGTCATAAGGGGCCCAAGACCGTTTGTGGTCAAGTAATGTTATGATTGGAGGAAGAATCAATGGTTATAAATGATTAAGATAAAAAGGATTCAACAATCAATGGTCCCTTAATTTTAAACCCTAATTCAATTGGGTTCAAAACTCTAATTGATGTGGAAACAGTTTTCAATCCGTTTGAATAGGCTGACCGAATGAAAGTGTTGACCGAATGAAAGTGTTGACTAAATGAAAGTGTTGACTAAATGAAAGTGTTTACCGAATGAAAGTGTTGACCGAATGGAGGTGTTGACGGTTTGGGATCAAACAATTTGAGGTTCAATCGATTTCAATGTTGGATTGTCCATTCAGTTTCAAAAACAATTGATGAGCTTTCGATTTCAAGACCGAATGAATGAAATCAGCCTCAAGATCGAATGGTTGATTCGGCTTCAAGACTGAATGAATGAAATCAGCCTCAAGATCGAATGGTTGATTCGGTTTCAAGACCGAATGAATGAACTCAAGATTGAATGGTTGATTCGGTTTTAAGACCGAATGAATGAAATCAGTCTCAAGATCGAATGGTTGATTCGGTTTCAAGACCGAATGGGTTGATTCGGTCTCAAGACCGAATGAGTTGATTTGAGTTACACTTGAACCAAGACCGTTTGAAGGTCAAGGTATTTCAAGACCGTATAAAGATCTAATACCCCAAGACCGTTTGAAGGTTTAACTAATATAAATCTTGTAAGTGCAATCAACCCCATGATTTTTTATGATGTTTATTAAAGGTAATTACAATGGTTGTACCTTCAATGTACTTAAATGGTTAGTACCTTTTGAGTGGCTAATTTTTTATGCTTATGGAAGCAATGACTTAATACACTATGTCAACCCTTTATTCAAGTTGAGTTGACCTAATCTAATCAAGTTTGAAATAATCAACATCCTAGAAAGGATGAGGGAAAGAAGAATTCATATATGTATAATAATCATGTAGTGGTTAAACCTCAATACTCTCAACATGAATAAAATATGAAATTAGGGTATGATCCTTGATAAAGAGACCATGAAACCCTAATTGAGAAGGTTGATGATCCCTAACCCTAATTTCAGGTAATGCTACATGAAACCCTAATCCAGGGTAATGATGTAACCTTAATCTAGGGTAATGAAGTAACCCTAATCTAGGGTGATGATAAAAGAAATCCCAATTCAGGGCAATATAAAGAAAAACCCTAATTTTGGGTAAAGTTACATGAAACCCTAATTAAGGGTGATGTTATGTGAAACCCTAATTAAGGATGATGCCATGTGAAACCCTAATTAAGGGTGATGTCATGTGAAACCCTAATTAAGGGTGATGTCATGTGAAACTCTAATTAAGGGTGATGTCATGTGAAACCCTAATTAAGGATGATGCCATGTGAAATCCTAATTAAGGGTGATGTCATGTGAAACCCTAATTAAGGATGATGCCATGTGAAATCCTAATTAAGGGTGATGTTATGTGAAACCCTAATTAAGGGTGATGACATGTGAAACCCTAATCAAGGGTGATGCCATGTGAAATCCTAATGAAGAGAGGTAAGGTGAAACCCTAATCAAGAGTGATGTCAAGTGAAACCCTAATTCAGAGATGTGAGATGAAACTCAATCCAGGGTGATGCTATGTAGTGATGTATGAAATACTACCCTAATATAGGGTAAAGGTATGTGAAATCCTAATTTTAGACTATAGTGCATGAAACCCTAATGTTGGGCAATATGATGATAAACTATAACCCTAATTTTGGGCTATGAGTTGAGAAACCCTAAATTCAGGTAATGCTATGTGAAACCCAAATATGGGGAGATGTTATGTAAACCCTAATTGATAAAGATGGAAAACCCTATTCCTAATAATGGAATAGTCACGAATATATTGATAAGTGAAAAACCTAAGGTGGTTGATTAATGGATGATCTTATATCAATAATGCCTGAACCCGAGATGAGTCCATATCATTGAAGATAGTTGGACAATTCAAATGAGTGGCTTGTGTCTAGTACATTACATGATAAAGGTGATGAACTGATGCATGAAGTATTAGGATGGGAGATACCCTAATACAAGATAAGTTGATGAACTTAAGATAAAGGTGACCAAGGAAGTGATATATCAAGATATGATAAATATCACATCCAACACCTCAAGATTGATACACGTTGAAGTATCCTAAATCCAAGATATTGGATGGGTAATACATGAAGTGTGCTATGTCAATTGATACATTGGGATGAAAAGCACTTTGATAAGTTTAGGGAAATATACCTTAAGAAAAGGTTAAGCCAAGCGAATGAAGTATGATGTAATCATATTTTGGCAAATATGAGAAAGGAACTCATATCTTGTGTTGATAATTCAATTATTGATAAAAGATAAGCATGATTGAATGCTTATGTTATCAATGATGGCTCCTAGCTGTGTGGAGCAATGAATTAGGGCTTGATCATTAATAATATGATCTTGAGAGCCTAAATGGTTAATAATTGAAAACCCTAACCCTAATGAAGGGTGATGATATGTAAGAGAAATGCTAAGCCTAAATAAGGGAATAGTGATGCTACTCTTACATTGCATAGTGCTGATATGTAATTGATATAATTTTTATCATGTAATGATCATGCAGGAAATCATGAGATGATGAGCATATCCAGGTATGAGATATGATGTATTAATTATTTAAATGCTTTATGGGCCTTGTGAGCCATTATATGTATTGTTGCCTAGTAAGAGGTAACAAGAGACTAAATGGGCTTTGAGAGCCATGTGAGATGCTTATGTAGTATCATGTTTACCTTGGTTAGATGACCTGAAGGTATTAGTTACCTGATAAGTGGTAACAAGTGTTCTTTGATGAATTGAGGGTTTGAATACCCATATTCTATCATCATTATGATGAGATGTTAAGGGATGAGAATGCCATGATGTGACAAGGTATTAATATTCCAATGTTTTATAAAGTTTTGAAAAGTACTTGATAGATGAATTATACTTTTCTTTGTAGCATTTGTCATAATAATGTTTGAGAACTTAACTGATGCTAAAAGGATACAACAATGCACTTAATTAATCAAGTGGAATCTTATCATGTAGTGCACTGGCCATATAACCATCAGTGTCAGAATTTGTTGGATGGTGAAACGGGTTGCTCCACGGCAAAACCCGGAATGCATATTTTTTAATATGCGGGGGTGATGGGTGAAAATATCCTTACGCCCTAATGGAGGAATTGATGCGAGATAAACATTAAATCTATCAATCCTTCATTATATATGTCAGGGTGGATGTATCACTAATCCCCCGATAATGGGATGGATGTATCACGAATCTCTCGATAATATTAATGTCGGATCGATGTGAGATAAACATGAAATCTCTCGATTGTGAAGAGAATACAACACACCATTGTAACTCTATAGCGAAGTTGTCAGTATACCCTGGAAAGATATTTAGAAGAGATACAAGATGTCCTGCATTTAATCTCGTACTAACTGAGATAAGGGAGGTCATGGTAGCCGGCTCTACCATTGACCTTATATGACACTGATTTTGACTTCGCAATGGTCGGTTGGAGTACGAGCGGTATACCTCATCTCTTTAGGGCATAAGTGTGATTGTAAAATGTAATCAGCTGTATAACATGTTTGCTGAAGGTTTGAATACGAAAATCATTGGATGATGTTACATTTCTTAATGCATCTTTAGTTTATAAATAATATATTTATGTTTCCTTACATTCCTTGCAAAGTAGATAAATGATGTATAATTCTACCATGGGTAGATGCAATGTTCTCCTTAAGAAAAGAGGTTATCTTATTCTGCTCATATAATGATTAATATTGTTGTTAATATAAAAGAACTCATGCTCAGTTTATTACTGTTTATCTGCAATAATAATGTTTCTGGCAGAGAGTTATATCTCTCGTTGGGACAATGTTCAATTATCTCACCCCCGTGGGATCCAGCTTTTTAGGTAAATGTAGAAGAAGAGGCAGAAACCTAATAGCAGGGAGAGAGTAGCAGCAACAACAGAGACAGTTGTAAAACTCCAGGTGGAGACTCTGGATGTCATGTTTTGTATAGATAGTCCTATGTGTCGTCTCTGTACTCTCAGGTCCTCAGAGTCAGTAGATAGTGCCTTTATCATCGATCTGAGATTTTGGCTTGAATGCCTCGAGGTTTTATGTTGCTTCTGTATAGTTTGGCAAAGCAACTATTGTATGTAATCCTCAAGAAGAGATGGTACATTGTATGTACTTGTGAACCATAATGTATATGTAATACTTTGGTTCTTGTTATAAGAGTTTTCTGGAATTGGATCTCTTTGCAAAAAGGTTTAAATTTTTAGTGATTTTTAGTAATTCACTGCTAATGATTGATTCTGCTTTGTTAATAATGTTTTATTCGAATGCTTCGCTACACCAACATGCATGCTAAATATGATATTAGCAATAACATAGATTCACATGGTATATAGAGATAATAACATGCCTAGATATAAATTAGAAGAATGCATATTATTACCGACACAAATACACATATATATAACCTAGACATATCTATCTTATGTGAAGGTGGAAATTTTAACTATAAGAGATATATAATGGATCATATGTTTACTTAATAACATAAAAAACATGTTATGTCATTCGTTGATGGGGACTAGAATATAAAAATTATGAAAATCTATAGCAGGAATGTGGACACATATTTTATTTATTTTGAATAAAAAATATAATCTATTCCTACGATGAATACTCAACTTTGAGGACCAAGTATATCTATTGATGTAACAAGTAGTCATAAAAGGCTTGATATGTGCAATCTCTATTTACATCAGGGAATTTATATGAATTAACACAAAATTTCCTTTAATGATGCATCTCTTTGATATTACTATTTCATATTGCAGTTCACTACTTTTGGGTTGAAATCACTTGAAATATTTTGCAATCCTACTTATTCACATTATATTGGACTAGTAACCCCGTAATCGATGCAATTTGATCTTTCAAAATATGATTGATGGACAATATGTCTTCCTTCCTATTTTTCATGTGATATTAGTATACTTTAACTATTATAGATGGTTTTTCATAATTTGATTTTTTAAAGGACACTTTTCTATTTGAGGTGTGTTATTTCTCCCTTAAAAGTATAGGGGTTCACAATTCCATCCATTGTGTGCTATTCCACTCATCTCTATTTTAGGCCAATGATCCTTGATATCTTGATCCAATTTTAGTTACCCTTAGTCTACTTCATCTGCATGCAATTGTTCAGTTTGGGAAATGGCCGATTGTGAAACGTCAAGACTCTTTATGTTCTTTATGGATTTATTGCTTATATGTCTCACTCTTTTTATGCTAAGTTGTTACAACCCCAATTTTTGGGTACAATTAGTGAGAAATGTGATTTCTCATATTAAAGATAATTGAACAAATAATGATATGATTTGTTTTGAATAAATGGATTCCTTTCACAATAGCCTTGATTGGTTGCTTTGTGGGCTGTATTGGATATTGGGCCCAATAATAAGGAAATTCAAATAGTAAATGGATAATTGAATTTTTGAGAAAAAGGAATATATAGAAACCTCTAGAAGGAAAATCCAAAGAGGATTTCGTGCCTCTTGGGTTCCTTGGATACCAAGGAGTCCAAGGTTGCAAAAAGAAAACAATAAGAAAGAAAAAATTAAATAAGTATTTCTTTATGAAGAAAGAAATTGAAAACATTGATGAGATATGGAAATTAAGTGAAAAGAGGAATAATTGAGTTATCCTTTGTGGAATTTCGTATCCCAAGGTTTCCTAATGATAAAAGGGATACCAATGAGGAAAATAAAAGAGAAATAAAGGGAAATCCTCAAAAAGGAGATATTTTAATAAGAAATAAATACAATATGAGAAATTGACTTTTAAAAGAAGATAAAGGCAAACCAATATTCCCCAATGTGGGAATCCATGCCTTGGGTTTTCATGAGGTCCAAGGGACCCAAAATAATGAGATAATTGCAAAGTGGAAAGAGAAAATAGCAAATTGAAAAATAAAAAGATAATGAGATACATTATTAGTGAATTGTGAGATTGATAAAAAGAAAGTATCTTCCTATTAAATGAAAATAGAATCCGTGCTTTTGGAATAAAGGGCAAGTAAATAAAAGAATAAAAGAAGTTATTTTCGAATTCCTAATGTCTAAAGAATAAAGAAGACTAAGGAAATAAGAGAGAGAGAGAGAGAGAGAAACCAACTTATTAATGAAGGAAATATATATTCCTATTAGGAAAAGGTTTTGCTAATGCATGGATGAAGGATGTAGGGCGTGGATACTCTCCCTTATATAAGGGGTAGAGCCCTTGGCCGACATCAGGTTAATTCCAATAAATCTTCTCTCTCCTTCTTCTTGTTTTCGTCCACCAACCCTAGACATGAGAGTTTGCTGTTTTCATGGGTCCCAAGAAGCTGTAATGGATCTCGAAGGCGGCGCATAGCTCCTGAGACAATCCTTAAATAATTTGTTACCCTTTCCATGCTCCCGATCTCGTGCAGTTCGCGGTCGAAGACCTGCAAACCGCAGTAGGTCGCGGCCTTGGTGTGCGTGAGACCAGCCGCCTCAGCCATTAATCGGAGGCTCCCTGTGTGCGCCAAGGCACAACGGAGGTGGAGGAAGCATTTCTGGCGGCCGTCGAGGTCCGTGGTGGAGAGAGGCAGCCGCACTTGGCTGCAGGTCGGCGCCCAAACCTAGGGTCGCGAGGAGGAAGATGAACCAGGGGTTGTTTGACATCTTTGCCCCTCTGAGCAACACAGTAGTGGCCACTTAAGCAAGGGCAGGACGGTCTTTTCAAAATGTTTCCAACAACCAACGTTGCATGGGCACCAGGCGACGTGGCGCCTCCCCATTGGCCCAAGTGAGGTAATTCTTCCAAAAATCATAACTCCTAATTGGTAGCTCCGATGAGAATATATAATATATGAAAATTGATCAAGTGAAAATGAGGAATCCAGTAAAAATAAAATTCAAGCCTGATTCCGTTTGCAATTTAAAAAGTGTATAAAGTTATCATATTTACTTGTTTAATTAATGGGAAAACCCTTGGAATTGATGATAGTTGAATATAGTGATGTTCTCTGAATGTTTAGAACGAATATTAACATGTTGATAATAAAAAGGATGATATTTGTACATAATTGGCTTAAATTAGGGTTTCATATACCTAAGTTTGCATTAATGGGCTTAGAAACCCTAATTTAGGAGGATATGTCTTTTAATGATTTTAATTGTACAAATCCATGAATAAGACAAAGTTATGTTGTTATAAATCCAATTTGAGTATAAAAGATCATTAATGTGGATATTTTGGGGTTCCTAGTGTAGAAAGTGGAATTAATGATACATTAGGGTTTCTGAAGAATCGAACTATAATTCATTGTTGAGTTGTCAATTCAAAGAAACCTGAACATAATAATTGGTCCTAGTAATCTTGACATGACCTAAGATGATAAAGATAGTAGTTTTAGTGTAAAAGAGATATATTGGATTTAATTTACTTTTAATGGTGTATATAATGTTGAAATTAGGGTTTGTGGACTGAACAAACATTAACAAATGCATAATGAAAGCTAAAACCCTAAAGGGATGACCTAGAAATCTTAAAGTGGAATCCAAGTAGATCTTGAGGAGGTTTGGAAGAAAATAATGACACTTGGATGTTATGTATTAATTTCAGGATATTGATGATTGCTTGATTGATTGTTCCTGAATATTAAATATTTGGACTTCAAGTTGCTCTGAACAGGTATGTGGTTACTTATGAATAACCGCTTAGTTTTCCGATGGTTTCTCGGACGTTTAATCGCATTGAATGCAACGAAACTATTTGGATGTTCATATTGCAAATATAACGTGACTATGACTATCACTTAATGTATATGCCTATAAACTCAGATCCTGGTTCTCTCTGTGGCATAATAGCTAACCTAGTACATGGCTCCCTAAGGGTAGGTCCATCAGGTTAGAGAAAGACCTAGTACATGGCTACCTATGGGGTAGGTCCATCAGGTCTATGGATGACCTAGTACATGGCTACCTATTGGGTAGGTCCATCAGGTCTATGGATGACCTAGTACATGGCTACCTATTGGGTAGGTCCATCATGTCCATGGTTGACTTAGTACATGGCTACCATTGAGGTAGGACCATCAAGTCACAATGAGTTAGATATTGGGCTATCTTCGGATAGTGCCATGCGACTCTTTTACCTAAAAGAGAGGTGATATCCATGTCCACTACAGGGACAACCCAGAGTTCGAGAATATGTATGGATTGAGTTGTAAGGCTTAAAATGTAATCTTGAATTTTAAAGGATTAATTGAATGATTATATTGTTAACATAGTTGAACATTATCTGTTTCCTCCACATACCAGCTTCGGCTGACCGACGTTTTGTTTGTCGGCGTTTTAGGTATAATGAAAAGAACAAACAATAAAATGATACCTTGTGAATTCAAGAATTAAAGAACAAGGAGGAACTAGTTAGAATCGTTCAGCTGAGGTTAGAAGTTTAGTTCGTTCCAATCTCTTCAAAGGTATGCAAAGAAAAATTTTATTACCATTTTCAGTATAGTCTGTTAGAATTTAATAATTGTTTATGGTTATATGTCGAACCTTTGATCCGGGATTAATGGGTGCGGCTTCAACCTCTTGGTCTCCCTTAATTGGGGGTTATCGGGAGGTGGGGTCGTAACATTTGGTATCAGAGCATGGGTTCATCAGTTAACCATTAATAATTATCAAATTTTACAAACTCCATAGAACCCAAGGGAGTTATTAGAGGAGTGTCCGAAAGACAGAGGTGTCTAGAAAGGGATCACGACCGGGGGCTGGCAAGATTTTCCTCCGCACCGCTAGTCAGAATACGAGGACTCCCGGGCCCGTGTGACCGCCTGGCCAAAGTCTTAGGGTATGAATCGAAATAAGATACCTATAGGACTTTCTCATCTTATTCATCCCTTCTCATCACAAAATTCTAATAAAGACCTAAAGGATTAGGGTTTTCTTTCTTCTCCTCACCCTCTTGAGGTATGGGTAAGGTTAATAAGGTTTAAGGAATCCTCCACAAAATTAATGAAAGGCATGTAAATAAGATGTCATGGACATAAGCTTAATAGATTAAGCGCAAAATAAATAATAGATACATGTGTAGGACGTATGACATAAGATGTCATGTCCTCAGAAGAGACCTGAGGCTAGACCTTCTTGTTAGGAGGATAAGTTAGTCTTGGAGATAAAGATCTCCATTTCAAGTAGAGACCTGGCACATCCTCGGAGGATGATGCTAACCCTAACCCTAAGTGAAGGTTAGAGAGAGATGAGTTGGACCAGGTATTTGAAAGGACATGCCTTTGGGATGCCATACGATCCATGGGTGACCTAGCACCTTTGGCAACCCAACCCTGGGAAGGGCCGTGCATGTTAGGGTAAAGGATAGCTCCTTAGATGATGGTTTTAGTGAAGCACCATAGAAACCCTATGGGCTTGTGCAAGTAGGGCATAGCTGGCACCTGGGGCATGTCATAATGCTGGCAGTAGGATGAAACCCTGAATAAGGAATTATGATGGAGCATAAAGGGTTAGGAATGATCTTGAGCAACCATAAGTTTGAACCTAGGCTTCAACCACGTAGAGCAGGCTTTTGGGGATGATCCTTCATGAAGAAAGGACCTCTAATGGTGAGGTTGGATGTGGGGCTAGCTCTAGAGAGAGAGAGGAAATCCAGCAAGAAGATTGGAAGCCTAAAACTCTGAACAATGAATGATAGTGGTTGCCTCATGATCGATCCCTGAAAGTTATTGATACCTTGGTTGTCTTTAGAGGGACCAAACCCTTGAGGAAAGATGAAGCTTCTGGTACCTACGTGCCTATGGTAGAGATGTTTACCTTCTGAGGTAGGACGAAGAGTTCCTTAGACTTAGAAAGGTTTAGTAGCAGGTGCTGAGGCCTTGTACCTTGTTGGTTGTCCTTGAGGAGGACCCAACACTAAGTGTTGCTCGAGTTGAAGGATGACAAGAAGTGCATGTCATTCCTTTTGCATGCTTGGTGTGTGGTTAAGAGATGGGGCATGCAGTTGAACACCTGCAAGTAAACCTAGGGTTCCTAGTCCTAAGAGGGGAAGTGTTGTACCTAATGCTCATGATGAGAGTTGAATTCCTGGTAGAAGCAAGCATGGTACTTCTCGTGAATAGAGGAAAAGGGAAGCCCCTTAAGTTTAAGGTATGTTTGATGAAACCCTCACAACTAGGATAATGATAAGGGAAAGTATGATATTGATCCAGCATCGAGGAAAGAGGACAAGTATGACCTAGCATGGTACAGTAGGTGATCTGCTTATGCCTTAATAGCTTGCTAGGGTTGAGTAGGCTCATGTGGATGTAAACCCTAGACCTTAGAGCTTTTGTGACCTTGTTGTCAAGAGATAGTTTTCCTCCCATCCTGGGAGAGGGACCCCTTTGGTAGGGTGTATATCAGTTTTGTTGGTTTAATGTGACCTGAAGAGGTCTCACAGGATCTTGAGAAGTTAAGTGAAAAGTACATGGTATGAGAATGAACCTGTAAACCCATAGATATCCATCTCTATGTGCATATGGATGTGCTACTATGGAGGTAACCGATATGAGGCTTGACCAAGGTAGGCAGGTTGCCATGATCCCAATGAAAGGATGGGATTCAGCCCATGAATGCAAAAAGAGAGATGATGAAGACTTGGGTAAGGTTCTAAGTGAACATGTACTATAATGGAGAATCCTAAGTCTATCCTAGGGTCAGGTAGGGATAAGACCGATGAAAGTAGGTGTTGCCTAATTCCCCAGTTGCACATGACCATAGGGTCGGGAGGTAACAGCTATCATTGTCTGAGGGCCATGGGTTAGGAGATTGATCACCTTCAGGAACTCATGGGACCCAAAGGGCAGATGAGTAGGGCACTCTCTTGATGCATGAGGGAAGAGGGATGACCCCAAAAGAGTCGGTACCCTATAGACCTAGAGGAGATGACCAAGGATATAAACCTCAGTAGGTTCAAGACCTGTTTGATATCATGATGTTTGTGATGAAGAGACATATGTGGCACGTTGCAACTTAGATTTAAAGGTGTATTAGTAAGGTGGGATGTACCATCTCTACTATTTGGAACAGGAAGAACTCTGTATTTGGACTGCATCTAAATGCTTATTTCCTCTTGTTATGGGGGTGAGAGATAGTACATTATGCATGGCATACACCAAGGATAAGAGATGATGTAGGTTGGAACGTTGCCACGAGAAATGGGGATAGAGAAGATATCTACTCTGGTAAAGTGAATGAATGATGGATGGCTTGCAAACACTAAGAGGAATGAGGTAGTCCCCTTATGAGGAAGTTTCTATGATGAGATATGTAGAACTTACAAGTTATACCAGGTTGAATTTGTTCACCATGATGATGAAATTTGAGAGTGTTCTTAATAGAGATAGACCTAGAGTTTGAGGTAATAGAATAAGTGAAATACATGGAAGTGTATGTCTTTAATGTTACCTAGTACCTAAGGATGAAAGGTGGTAATGAATGTTTTGGTTAATACTTGTCTGACTAGAAGTTAGAAAAGGTTGTTTGGCTAACCCTAAGTTTGAAAAGGAGAGGTGTTAGGATAACACTCAGATGTAACAAGAGGCGTTGAAAAGTTAAGGGTTATTTGTTTAGCCAGTCTAGTCCTTGATGCAATGAAAGAATGGTGGTAGAACCTCGAGTGCACTTCTTTGAAAAAGAAGGTGATGAAACCCTGACAAGAGTGGTTTAGGGTTTCGGAGGAATCGATCTTGGAAAAATCATGACATACAGGAAATCATGATACACCGTGGAGAATGGCAATAGCACTTTAGATGCTTAAGATGAAGTTGCATGTGGTTTATGACCATGCAAGCCAGGAGGTAAAGTACGAACCCCAGTAACCCATTGTATCGATATAGAGGACAAAAGGATCCCTGAGAGGGAATGAGAGCTCAACACTATGAATGTTGTGATAGGTCTTCCCTGGACTGAAGAAGGTCGAGATGCAATATGGGATTATGGTACATTGCCTTACCTAGATGACATAAGAAAGAAAGAGTTATGTCAAGGGACATATCTAGTTGAACTACCCATAAGAGAGATGGTTCAACTACACCATGAAGTGAGTTTGACCTAAAGGTTCACTTCCATAAAGTGGAAGTAGGTACATGAAGAACTCAATGTTAGTATAGTTTATCACCCCTAACTATGGTTAGTATGATCCAGACTAAAGGGTCTGATGAGGGCATGTGTGCTCGTTCAGGGTGATATCTAGAGACAGTTCTTGTCCTATGAAAGATGTGACAATGACCACCATAGCCGGTATCGAGTTTTATATAAAGCTCTGTAAGGGAGGTTGTTTCGGTCACCACTTCAGTAAGGTGATATTGGTGAAAGGACCACATGATGGTTAGAAAAGTACCACATGATGGTTAGAAAAAGGGACCCCAGTGCGTGTAGATGAAGTCACTTTGAATGTGCAAGGGTTGAAAGGAGCCTAGAGACGATGAGAGTCATGAGCAGATGCAAAGTAGACTGACATACAAGTTACTGTTGGAGAAAATATGACATGAAAATCTGACCCCTCTAAGTTATAACTAAGAGAGCTAAGTCCCTGATACATGGGTCCATTAGAGATGGGTGGGTGGAGAAGGTTAGGTTTGACCCTACCCCTCAGGATAGAGTAATGGGAGATGTTTTCCATGTGTCCAATTTAAAGCACTATGTGAGGTACTCTGACCATGTGCTGAGCAATGAACCTAGTGAGCCCCAAGGGAGGCTGAAATGGCCTGAGTCACCTGTGTAGTTTATAGACGCCAAGATGAAAGAACTCAGAGAAAAGAATATGTGATGATAAAGGTTCTTTGGAAATTCCATGAGTACGGCAAAACCACATAGGGGTCAATGATGGACATGGAAAAGTCTTATGCTGAATTATTTGTTTGCTTGTTCGAATTTTGAGGACAAAATTCCTATAAGAGAGGAAGGATGTTACAACCCCAATTTTTGGGTACAATTAGTGAGAAATGTGATTTCTCATATTAAAGATAATTGAACAAATAATGATATGATTTGTTTTGAATAAATGGATTCCTTTCACAATAGCCTTGATTAGTTTCTTTGTGGGATGTATTGGCTATTGGGCCCAATAACAAGGAAATTCAAATAGTAAATGGATAATTGAATTTTCGAGAAAAAGGAATATATAGAAACCTCTAGAAGGAAAATCCAAAGAGGATTTCGTGCCTCTTGGGTTCCTTGGATACCAAGGAGTCCAAGGTTGCAAAAAGAAAACAATAAGAAAAGAAAAACTTAAATAAGTATTTCTTTATGAAGAAAAAAATTGGAAACATTGATGAGATATGGAAATTAAGTGAAAAGAGGAATAATTGAGTTATCCTTTGTGGAATTTCGTATCCCAAGGTTTCCTAATGATAAAAGGGATACCAATGAGGAAAATAAAAGAGAAATAAAGGGAAATCCTCAAAAAGGAGATATTTTAATAAGAAATAAATACAATATGAGAAATTGACTTTTAAAAGAAGATAAAGGCAAACCAATATTCCCCAATGTGGGAATCCATGCCTTGGGTTTTCTTGAGGTCCAAGGGACCCAAAATAATGAGATAATTGCAAAGTGGAAAGAGAAAATAGCAAAATAAAAAGATAATGAGATACATTATTAGTGAATTGTGAGATTGATAAAAAGAAAGTATCTTCCTATTAAATGAAAATAGAATTCGTTCTTTTGGAATAAAGGGCAAGTAAATAAAAGAATAAAAGAAGTTATTTTCGAATTCCTAATGTCTAAAGAATAAAGAAGACTAAGGAAATAAGAGAGAGAGAGAGAGAAACCAACTTATTAATGAAGGAAATATATATTCCTATTAGGAAAAGGTTTTGCTAATGCATGGATGAAGGATGTAGGGCGTGGATACTCTCCCTTATATAAGGGGTAGAGCCCTTGGCCGACATCAGGTTAATTCCAATAAATCTTCTCTCTCCTTCTTCTTGTTTTCATCCACCAACCCTAGACACGAGAGTTTGCTGTTTTCATGGGTCCCAAGAAGCTGCAATGGATCTCGAAGGCGGCGCATAGATCCTGAGACAATCCTTAAACGATTTGTTACTGTTTCCATGCTCCCGATCTCGTGCAGTTCGCGGTCGAAGACCTACAAACCGCAGCAGGTCGCGGCCTTGGTGTGCGTGAGACCAGCCACCTCAGCCGTTAATCGGAGGCTCCCTGTGTGCGCCAAGGAACAACGGAGGTGGAGGAAACATTTTCGGCAGCCGTCGAGGTCCGTGGTGGAGAGAGGCAGCCGCACTTGGCTGCAGGTCGGCGCCCAAACCTAGGGTCGCGAGGAGGAAGATGAACCAGGGGGTGTTTGACATCTTTGCCCCTCTGAGCAACACAACAGCGGCCACTTAAGCAAGGGCAGGACGGTCTTTTCAAAATGTTTCCAACAACCAACGTTGCATGGGCACCAAGCGACGTGGCGCCTCCCCATTGGCCCAAGTGAGGTAATTCTTCCAAAAATCATAACTCCTAATTGGTATCTCCGATGAGAATATATAATATATGAAAATTGATCAGGAGAAAATGAGGAATCCAGTAAAAATATAATTCAAGCCTGATTCCGTTTGCAATTTAAAAAGTGTATAAAGTTATCATATTTACTTGTTTAATTAATGGGAAAACCCTTGGAATTGATGATAGTTGAATATAGTGATGTTCTATGAATGTTTAGAACGAATATTAACCTGTTGATAATAAAAAGGATGATATTTGTACATAATTGGCTTAAATTAGGGTTTCATATACCTAAGTTTGCATTAATGGGCTTAGAAACCCTAATTTAGGAGGATATGTCTTTTAATGATTTTAATTGTACAAATCCATGAATAAGACAAAGTTATGTTGTTATAAATCCAATTTGAGTATAAAAGATCATTAATGTGGATATTTTGGGGTTCCTAGTGTAGAAAGTGGAATTAATGATACATTAGGGTTTCTGAAGAATCGAACTATAATTCATTGTTGAGTTGTCAATTCAAAGAAACCTGAACATGATAATTGGTCCTAGAAATCTTGACATGACCTAAGATGATAAAGATAGTAGTTTTCGTGTAAAAGAGATATATTGGATTTAATTTACTTTTAATGGTGTATATAATGTTGAAATTAGGGTTTGTGGACTGAACAAACATTAACAAATGCATAATGAAAGCTAAAACCCTAAAGGGATGACCTAGAAATCTTAAAGTGGAATCCAAGTAGATCTTGAGGAGGTTTGGAATAAAACAATGACACTTGGATGTTATGTATTAATTTCAGGATATTGATGATTGCTTGATTGATTGTTCCTGAATATTAAATATTTGGACTTCAAGTTGCTCTGAACAGGTATGTGGTTACTTATGAATAACCGCTTAGTTTTCCGATGGTTTCTCGGACGTTGAATCGCATTGAATGCAACTAAACTGTTTGGATGTTCATATTGCAAATATAACGTGACTATGACTATCACTTAATGTATATGCCTATAAACTCAGATCCTGGTTCTCTCTGTGGCATAATAGCTAACCTAGTACATGGCTGCCTAAGGGTAGGTCCATCAGGTTAGAGAAAGACCTAGTACATGGCTACCTATGGGGTAGGTCCATCAGGTCTATGGATGACCTAGTACATGGCTACCTATTGGGTAGGTCCATCAGGTCTATGGATGACCTAGTACATGGCTACCTATTGGGTAGGTCCATCAGGTCCATGGTTGACTTAGTACATGGCTACCATTGAGGTAGGACCATCAAGTCACAATGAGTTAGATATTGGGCTATCTTCGGATAGTGCCATGCGACTCTTTTACCTAAAAGAGAGGTGATATCCATGTCCACTGCAGGGACAACCCAGAGTTCGAGAATATGTATGGATTGAGTTGTAAGGCTTAAAATGTAATCTTGAATGTTAAAGGATTAATTGAATGATTATATTGTTAACATAGTTGAACATTATCTGTTTCCTCCACATACCAGCTTCGGCTGACCGACGTTTTGTTTTTCGGCGTTTTAGGTACAATGAAAAGAACAAATAGTAAAATGATACCTTGTGAATTCAAGAATTAAAGAACAAGGAGGAACTAGTTAGAATAGTTCAGCTGAGGTTAGAAGTTTAGTTCGTTCCAATCTCTTCAAAGGTATGCAAAGAAAATTTTTATTACCATTTTCAGTATAGTCTGTTAGAATTTAATAATTGTTTATGGTTATATGTCGAACCTTTGATCCGAGATTAATGGGTGCGGCTTCAACCTCTTGGTCTCCCTTAATTGGGGGTTATCGGGAGGTGGGGTCGTAACATAATTCTTTTGTAAAGTTTTATTGAACTTACCTAATTGATTATAGCTCCCTATGCAACATGAAAATCCATTTTTTACACTCTTATAACATTAAATATCTAAATCTTTTGTTATACACATGTTTAATGGTTACTGATATGTAATTCTACCTTTCCCCTTTCTGAGTGGTGTTTCCAAACCACCCAGAAGTAGGTGTTCTAGGGGATGACGAGTCTGGAAGACCTTTAACCATGGAATTTGAAGGATATTTTGGGATAGATATATTTTCTCTATCATGGTCCTAGTAATAAATTATATATACTTTTCAAGTTTTTTAATAGCATCGTTGAGGTGAGGAAAAATATATTCAATATAAAGAAAATAATATTGTAATAGTTAAGCTTTTCATTGCCCTATAAAACTCTAATTATTATATCATATTTGAGAAATAAAAAGGTTAACTTCTCCACCATACATATAAGTAAGGAGTAGATCCCCTATTGAGTCCTACTCTTCACAGTATGGTATCAGACTCGGTCTGACTATTTCAAGTTATCCTCTATTGTTTCTTTACGTATGTGTCAATTGGGCAATTAGTAACCTTATATAAATGTTGATGTGCCTTTCTTGAGTCATTCAATACCGGGTAGAGTTTCTTTCCTTTACAATTTCGATATCGTTGCTCTCCAAACAACTTCCTTAGATGAGACACAACTTTTGGTAAACTGAATCACCCATACCCCTCTCTGTGGTGATGAAAAATCTCTAACATGAAAGTTGGATATTCTAGTGACTAGTTCCTATCTACTGATTCATGGGAATATTGTCCAGTATGAAGTGTAGAATTCCTTACACACTCAATAGTTATATTTAACCCAAGTTCTCACCTTAAACCATTTTTGTTATATCCTCAATTTTGGTGAAACTGAATTACATATATACAAAGTCATAGTTTGATAAATAATTTTCTACAAAGATATTGAATAATAATATTAATTGCCATTATAGCATGGGTGGTTGTGGCACAAGTTAAATAAAGAAATTTGTATATGAATTAATAATAATGGCTTGTTAGAATATTGCATAACTGAAATATAAGATAATATGTGAAGTTATCAAAAGAAAATAAGATATGTGGTGTTTTAGATAACTAACGGGTAATTATCTAGTCAAGATTGACAATACAATGCTTAAGACGTCAAATGAGAATGTTTTGTCTTAACTTGTAAATAATAATGGAAAGAAAAAATTCTAAAAATTGGGGGGGGGGGGGAAGAGATTCCATAAGATAATAGTATTGTTTAAAAGCATCCAGTTTGATATAGAAAAGACACACCGATAAATTCCAATTTAATAAATATAAATTAGAAAAGCTTTAGTAAGTCGCTTGAAATAAAAGATGATTTATTTCAAAGAATATATCGAACAAAGAAATAAGGAATAAAAGGAATTGAGTAACAAATAAGAATCAAGTTACGTGATTTGTGTCTTAAAATGGAGTGATTTTCTTTATGGATTTTTGGTGTGAAAGTTGGTAATTAATTGTGGACATATGTGTCCCTATATTAGGAATCTTTTAAATATGCTCATTTTAACAAATATACATACTTTTTACAAAAACTTACCCATAACCATGAGAGAGAGAGAGAGAGAGAGAGAGAGAGACTCATAGTAAGAAAGTAAAAGCAATATCATAATGGCAAGTCATGGATATATGTACACGTATAGCTAATCAAAGGATTTACTAAATCCAAATTGTTACGAGAAGTGGAGCTTTCCTATGTAACCATTGGGATTATGAAGAAGGAAATCACAAATATAAAAGGGAAGGAGACAAATTCCTTCCGAGTGTTGGACACCAGCGAGGACCGAAACGAGCAAAACGTTGGTGGTGCTTAGTATGGTACTATATAGTAGATGAACGATTATAAAAAAAAAATAGAGTAGCTACATGCATGGCTGTATAAGGTCCGCGAACGGTAATAAAGCATCTGTCTACCACTTTGTCTGACTGTTGAAATCGGCAGGAATGAAACTTCCAAGAAGCAGAATTCAAGTGGGAGTCACATTCAATTTACTCCATACCATCAAGAGTCAAGACCAGTGCTCTAATGACAGTTGCAGGTTCGGCTGTATGTATGATGCAGATCTGCATTGGTAAGTCGCACAGATCGAAGAAGATACCTGGGAGGGGAATTGCCTGAGGCTTTCATAGGAGTTACTTACGGCCAACTTATCCTGATTGGATATATTCAAGATTGTGGCAGAATGGAACCGTGCATACAGCGAATCTTCGCACTTGCTCTATATAGGGCACGTTTGTTTACAAGGATCTGAATGGATTTAGCTAAATACAGCATTTTTAGCATCCAGAATCAGAAAATATCTCGATTCGTAAATCCAGCCGGCGTTTTGTTTTATGTTTGCTTTGTCCTGCAGGTCACGCTGGATAAAGCAGCAGACGTCGCGTGAGGGGGCCGCAAAATGTGCAGTGCGCTGCTGGAGAGCGGCGTCCCGCCGTTTTGAAATGGAAAAGCGAATACAGCATCTGTTCTACAAACTAAAATCCTGGGACATCGACTTTTTTCCCTTTACAGTGAAGCAAACGTAAATTTTTGTTGGCTGGATATAGAAATCCAATCCAATCCTACAATATACAGCAAAACAAACGTGCCCATAGTGACCAACATAATTGTGATGAGCAACTTGCCGCAATGCCGCGTAGCAGGCAGAAAAAGGCAAGCAGCCTGACACTTAAATAAAGAAGATCCCAACTACCTTGTTCTCTCAATGCAATAAAAGCCCTGAACAATGTCAACCTAGTTGCTTTGCTCGATGTTCTGATTCTAGCCTAAAGTATCCAATTATCCATATAGAGGAACAACAGAGTGCCAAATTGATGTTTCCAATGAGCAATATGAGCACATTGGAGCACTGATTCGTGCGCCATCAAGTTCCAACTTTTAATACAATCAATCATCAACTCATACAAAAATAGTGATTACCTAAGAGTTCGGCTCGTGATAGCTAGGTTGTAGTGTAAATATTAAATAGATATTTTAGGATACGAAACTATTAATTTGTTATTTGCTTCTTCAATTAGCCAGAAAAGCTTTGATTGGCGTTTGGAGTTATACAAACAAGAACAATCAAGAAGTTGACTTTTTGTAGTATTGCTTCGAAACTATACCTGAGGATACGTTTTTCTAAAAGTTGACGTGCCGTCTGTATGTAACTCTGCCTTGAATAGTGCGGAGACATATAGCACGTACTAAACTTAGTGGCAAACATGGTGGGTCTAAATCTTCCATATCCATTTTCTGAGCCCACATCTCTACCCACAACATCTGATTTCCTTACTTGTGAGGCCCACAACAGAGTGTAGGTTTGTGATTTGGTGGGCACATTGTACCGGGCATAGATGATATGTGGGCTCAAATCATCTGTACCCTCACATTATTTGTGTCTGGGACAATATACACACAAATCTCGACTCTGTCATGGATTTCAAAAGTCAATGAATCAGATGTTGTAGATATAGATGAACAAAGAGAATGACACTAAAGATTGATTTGGACCACGTGTCAAAGAGTGTAATGCCTGATTATAAATATATATTATTGGTTCAAGTTTATACATGGTCATATGCTTAAAACAAAAGAAAATATGTGTTTCTGTTCCAACCCCTCCACATAGTTTCAAGAAATAGCAGATTACCGAACTTTAACGAACAAACGTCGGCAATTCATCATAGATCTGATTTCCATCTATTTCTAAGCAAAAGGGTACAGCATGACAGAAACATGGGTAGCTAGCGGTACTGTTTCGATATAATGAAATCCGAAAGCGTATATGACGAATCTAACCATCTGTCATTAGTGTAAGCTTCAGGACAACAGACGCATAATAGAAATATTATATATTTTGTATCCAAAAGTACTATAAAACGACCCTTATTGCACTATAAGTGGACAGACTACAAATACGAAAAAAAATCCTTTGTGTTCCTTTCATGGATGATTCGGATCTTTATCTTAATTGGACATATATCTAGAAGATCGTTGATCGAACAACAATTTGCACGCACCATATACACTAAGCAAATATGGATGTTTGCTATACTAGTGAACATACACGTGCACATGCACGTATCATATTATGTGTATTGGATATATTTTAGACAAATTTTGTAGTGAGCTTCAAGATCATATTTTTCGTGAGGTTGGTATTATTCCTGTTGGTAGCATGTTCGATGTTACTTTTAATTCCATTTGTAATCTCGTGTCGTCCTTTTGCGGGTCCACGATGTCTAGTACGCATTCTACCACCCTAAAGACACACTCTTTACTGGCAGACGCTTACTACAAAATGGTATTCCAACGCTTCAAGGCTTCTAAGATGACTCCACGACAAGTAGTTGTTCTTGCTTCCCTACAGACTGGCCATTCAAAAGATTTTCTTCTCACTGTTCCCATTGATGGTCTTGGGTTATCCATGGCACCCATGGAATACCATTCTATTTTACGGTATCATCTTTTGATCCCGTTATTTCTTGGCAATGAGCGTTGCCCTCTTTGTCATTCTGCAGAGTTTGATTTCTTTGGTGACCATGATGTACATTGTTGCATATGTCCAGGTTTCAAGTTCCGCCATGATGTTATTTTTTACGCCCTTTTTGACATTCTTTCTCGTGATGGGATTAAACCTTTAAAAGAAGGTTGGCTCACGACATGGCGGTTTACATGCTCAAAGACTTGCTGACATTTTACTATATGATTGGACTAATAGAAAACACACTAGTGTTTATCTCACTGGAATTTCTCCATTAAATGGTAATATTACCAATAACTTAAAGACCGGACAAACAACTTCTGATGTGTCTATACAGAAAGTTCGTAAACATGGTGTTGCATGTGAATCAAATAACTACCATTTTCTACCATTTGCTTTTGATATATTTGGTGCGTTAGCTAATGATTGAGTCTCCCTCTTACATCACATCCAAAATATCATAAACAAAAATATTATGATATCATCATCATCAACATCTTTAGATTTTATTTTTCCATCTTTGGAATTTGCCATCCAAAAAGGATTGGCGGCCCAATTTGTGGCTCACGCCTCTGTGAAGGCATTTATTTAGAGTCCTTGATGTCCTAGAATTCATGTATTTTTCTTTTATTTTAGACACTTCTAAAATTGAAGAACTCATATAAAGGATTTCATTTATTCATCAAGTACGAAGATTCTTTGTGTCTTTAATGATTACTTTGTATAGGAAAAGTGAATGGTAAATTATAAACTGCGTCAGTTGTGATTTGATGGGAAACATGGGTGCAATTTTTTTTGAAGAAGGAATGACTGGTTAAAGAATTAACTAAATTGTGGATGTGAAGAGGTACATGGTTTGGAGGTGAGAGAGATAAAGAGAGTGAAGGGTTTCTTTAAAAAAATTGTGAGTTAGATTAAAGCATTGGAGGGTGTGTTGAGACGTGCAAGTGAGCCATTTTCTAGTGATATGTGAGAAAAAAAAATTAAAAGTTAAGAAAATATGAGAAAAATGTGAAAAGAGAGAGAATTAAGGAGAGCACAACATTCTAAAATATTATATCTGATTGGCATAGATGGTTAACATGTCTGATTCTTATCGTTAGTTAGAAAAGTCACCTCTTTTATAGAAGTATAGACTTGAAAATTTTCCTAACATAAAAGTATACTTTATGAATCTTCATAGCATGTATAGATAGTTCTAGTTCCAAATTCATAGTCATTATCATTTAAAATAATTAGATAAATATCTAGTTAGCATGCACTATTTATTAAATGATAAAGATGATGATGATATGATTAAGTAATGTGTAGTTTTCACATTTTTATATATTTGTTTTGTGAACATATTTTACTCATCAAGAAAATTATATAAACTTAATTCCTCATTTACAATGGTAGTTTTGAATTTTTTCATTTAAAAAAAAAAGTTGTTTTTGCTATAACATAAAATCTACTCCCAGAACAGAAGGTAATCAATGCAACTGTGTATTTGAGACTGAAATAAATACATGCCTACAAACTCTTCACATGTAAAGATATGATCAAATAAAATAAGTTACATTTTTCTATTTTAAAAAGTGTATTGTTCACATTATATGTCTCTGCTAGGTCATTCTGAGCACATATCATCAACTATTCTTTTTTGGTGGGGGTGTTGTAATATGTTGTTGTGCGGAAATTTTTTCCTTAAGGCATTCATTTCTAGTCTACAACATAACTCGCTCATTAATAAGTTTGTAACAAAGTGAAACCACCAATTTGGATAGATGAAATAGTTGTCTCAATGCTTCAGTTCGCATAAGTCAGACGATGGTACTCATACTCCAAGTATTTTAGTCAAGTACACGACAATGATAAATTATTTTTTTTAAATAGAGAAAAAAAATATTTAGGGATATGAATAATCCGAACATGAAATATACACAAATATGTTTTTTTCTGAACCTACCATGGATGCATCTATGTCACATTGATAGCACGAACACTGAAGAACTCCCCAATAAAACATATAATCATTGCATCTAGAACCTTATTGTATAGGCATACCTAAAATATTAAAATTAATGGCATTGCAACCATCATGCAGTCTCCATCATTAGGTTGGCCTTTCTTTTGAAGGAAATCAACATGGATGGTTTATATGTAGGTCTCATGATGCACTTACATGGAGGTTGGCAATAAGGGTGATAAACGCTTAACAATGAAGTTGTACCAAGTGCGTGATGGATTGTGGGCCATAAAAAAATTGAAACATCAAATTGAACGACAACGTTGTTGTTTTGGTAGAAGTACTGATTCTCCAGATTTCCATGGTCAACAACTTAATTCCACCTGAATGAAGCAAAAAAAGAGTGAGTCCGGAAAATCCTTTATGTGTCTCAATATTATCGAGGAAGGAGGTCAAAATAAGTGAAGTGAAGGATCAATAATTGTATTTGGGAGAAAGAAGAAGATTTGGGATATTACTTGGACTACAGATTTATTTTGTAATGATTCCAAATCTGAAGTGCGGTAATGTTCGTTTTGAGTTGAATTAGGTATATGGACATTGGTGGATTGCGCTCCTTTGAGAAAAAAAACTACTTGAAGGTTGCCAAACAGTTTTCTCCGACTTGCGACATGTGCCAAGTAGGGTTGTAAATGGGTACGGGTAGACCCGCGGACCCACAAATTCGGACCCTTGAAAAACCCGTCACGGATCTAATTTTTTATACCCGCATACCCTTGAACCTGTATACCCTTAGACCCGCATATAAGCGGGTCTAATAATGGGTATGTTTGGACCCAGACCCGCTAGACCCATGTACCCGCTATACATAAGTAACTACTAAAATAAAATGTTATATATATCATACTTTACTAGTCTAATTAATATAATTATTGAGATTATATCCTACTCTAAGGTTGAGACTAGTCATATAACTAAGAATTAACTATTCTAGTTACAATAACGAACATCATATGTAAACTTAAAATCAAAATGTCTACTAATCTACATTACTTTCTACATATATTAAATGTTATGATCACGACTACAAATATGTAAATAATTACTCAATTAATTTTATTGTATAGAATATAGTCTTGTCTAATATAACTATTATATGTTAATATACTATATGACAACAATATCTTGTTGTGTTAAATATATATAACATAGTCATTTCTCTTACATAAACAATATGATGCTTTATAGAACCACTTACCCGCATACCCGCACCGCATACCCGTTATTATTGCGGGTACGGGTATGGTGCGGGCCTATGTTTTGTATTATGCGGGTCTAGAACTGGAACCGAACTCGCTAAATTAGATGGGTATTGATATGGGTATGGCCAGACCCGCTCTGTACCTGCACCGTTTACACCCCTAGTGCCAAGGAGGATTGTGGTTCTTTTTACGGCATTATGTCATCTAGAAGTCTGTATGGGCCTGTAATTGAAACTACCATTTCTCAATTTTCACATCACACACAAATGTGTGAACATTTTTAACAAATCGGGCATGTGATATGGCTGTTTTGGGATCTAATTCTACCTGCAGTTAAAAGATGGAAGAACATGTAGTGATTTTGAATCAAAAATTAGTTTCTACCTCCATGTAGTATTAACCCGGTGACTAATGGTTAATGTCTTTTTGTGCATATCTCTATGTCTGCTCCACTCTTCTCATATCATTAGACAACAAGACATTGATCCTAGCATGTTTATTATCTCATCAGAATTAATCAATCGCACCATGCTCATCACCGTATTGTGCAAACATGCCGCCTCCCACAATAGCTTATCAGGTACACATTAAAGTCACGGTAGAATGGGAATGTAAATTGTATAGCAATTGACACATGTGGGAGGCCGCGGCTAACAAAATAATTTTACCTTGTTCGTAAGATTGAAGGAAGCAACTTAGTATCAGAATTATAGTGTACGGTACTGGTTAGAAAAACTACTATACAGTTATTTATTGATAGGGATTGGAAAATAGTCAAGCAACTATATGCACTTACTTATACTTACGTATGTGTGTCGCAAAGGAGAGATTTACGCAACAATGTTAAATTTAGTTGAGTAGGTCGCAAGTCATCTCAGTTCATATTAACATGGAGATATAAGGAGTACTCAAAGTATATGTTTACCATGACGAAGATATAATGAATAGTTAGACCAACTGGAAGATCTCCCATCCCCTTATGGAGAGCCTCAATGTAACCTTTAATCGCAGTGGAGATTGTTGTTCCAGAAATTTTTCTCATGGCTGCAGCAAGCGGTTTATGCATAAACAAATACCAAATATCATTGGGGTATTTAAAAAGACATTTATCTTGCTACCCAATTAGCAGCTGCTACTTGATCGCGGTAAATAGTTTTTCTAAAGCATCATTCAACAGCTAACCTCACTTTCTGCTGCGATAAAATAGAATGTATGAGAAGAGAGATCATTGTTACCTAGAACAGAGATCATTGTTACCTAGAAGATAGAGCTACTTGTTGAAATGTATGACTGCATTATCATTTTATTTTGACAAAGTGAGCGTCCATGTAGGAACAAATAATGCACCTACTCACTTGATGTTGGCGCTGATGGCAATAACGGATGAAGGACTCTTCTCTTTTCTACTACTTCAACATGGTTCTGGGTAGAGTGTGGAAAGAGACGCATCATTCTAGACAATCTTTTTTTACTACATTTAATCGCACAAGATTAGTAAATGGTAGTAGGAATAGAAAGTCGATGAAGATTTGAGTATAAAAGAGGGGAATAAAATCCACGTTGTGAGTTTTGGCTACTAAGTTTTTGCAAGAAGAGTCCTAAAAAGAGGAAAAGATAGAGTGCACACTAGTACAGAACTGATCTTTAGTGTCGGTTATTTAAGGCATTTGACGTCGGTTTCAAAGCAACACCTAAATGGGCGCCGCTAAAATTCGAAACATTCAGCGTCGGTTTTAACACCGACGTCATAACCCTTGCCGCCATCAAAAATGCGCCAGTAAGAGCACTATAGGTGTCAGTTATTAAAATAAACCGACACTATATCCAGGTCAAAGACGTCGGCATTTCACAAAAAGTGACACTATATAACTATTCCCGCTACCAATAAAACGTGCCAGCAAGGGTACCATAGGTGTCGGTTCGTATATATAACCGACACTACCTAGCCACATAGACGTTGGTTGTTTGCTAATAACTGACGTTGTATGTCTTTGTTGTCGGTTTTATACTAATAACCGACGCCTATTTTCTGATTTTTTTTTCTTATCAGTTTGCAGACTTGCTGTATGGCTGGTCAGCAGGATGCAGAACCTGTAGTTCAGTTCTGAACTGTAGGTTTACAGCATTCATTGATATCAGCCAACAACATGCCATAAACCTGCAAAATTAACAAGATGGACAATAATTTATGATCACACACATGTATAAGCACATTTAATTCGTATTATTTTTCATCACACACATGTAGAAACCAGTAGTTCCATTTTAAATTTCCTCTAGTTTCACACACATTTAGCAACCTGCAGTTCCATTCATTTCATCTCTTTTCCCATTCAGACACATGTATAAACATTCATGTATTGATCATCTTTATATTCACACATATGACAATTCAGAAAAATTCATTCACATTCACACAAAAATAATGATGAGAACAAAGTTTAGAAATATCATTCTTTATTCATCATCGTGATTATCGCCATCAGTATCCCAATTATATTTAAAAATTCCCACTACTTATAGAGTTTTTGCCCATTCTTCTCTTACATCATCTAATTCTTTCCTCGTATAGGGAGTATGTACATCTAATAACTTTCAACCTGTAGTCAAGTCAGTTTTAAACACTTGCAAAGAGAATGACATATATATATATAATTAATAATATATAATAAGATTGATACATTTCATATTATCTAATGAGACTATATATAATACCTTATGTATGGTATTGATTTCCATTGCGGCATGTTTGATGATTAGGTCCATAAATCGCATCACATAGTATGCACATGCCCAGCCGTTGTCTTATGTAGCACACTATAAATTGAGACATACAAAATATTCAAAAATACAAATAAGCACAGTTCACATAAATAATATATACATTTGAGTCGGGAAATTACTTTCACATTCTCCCAAATTAGTGATTGATTCTTTTTCTTAAGGACCTTATTTCCATCTCTTTTGAACTCATGTAAAGCCCTACATGTTAATGTAACACATTAAATTGCATAATTAAATAGTAATATAATAACATATGTTAACGGATACAAAAATATGAAATATTTCTCACGGGAATAATGGTTTTTTCATTGTGTGTCCATATAATGTATTCAATTCATTCCCCGCAGGATCTACATAATAGACAGTGAACGTCTTGGGGACAATAACTAGTAACTCCCAATGCCTACCACTACATGTAAGAAAGTTAAAAATTAATAACTCAAAATCCACAATAAAAATGTAACTTTCTTAAGTCCAAATTATAAGCAAAGTAAACTTACTCGACATTGAATGGAGCTATTATCATTGTCTTCTTTTTTGTCAAAATATTTAAAAGCAACACAGTAGTATGAAGTAGCTAAAGAAGGGTCTTTATCTACAAGACTAATCAAAGATGGAACCAAAAATCTCACATGGGAAAATGAAACATCTGTACATATCATGTGTAAGTGGCTACAAAACATGTATTACGTATACATTAATATATAAGAAACTAGATCACAATATATAATACAAAGTATATGGATGTATAAACAAGATCTCACCATATCCATAGCTCTATCATAGATGTATTCAACCAATCATAACGAAACAACTCCAAAATATCTTGTATAAATAGTTTGTTATCGTATGATTGACCTACAACATCCTCCAGAATAGAAACATTTATAAGAAAATTTAGATCATGTTTGCCTATCCATACTTCCATACCCCTACAATTAGGACCTAACGAGGCATGTAGGTCCCTTATAAGCCAACTTGGTACTTGAGGAGGTGGAGGTGGAGGCCGAGATGTAGCGGGTGTGTAAAGAGTGATACCCAATAGGGGATCCACTCTTCACTGAATTGAAGAAATAGCCCATCCAATCCCAAACATACCAAAAGGTAATAAGGAAAGGAGGAATTTCATTCATTTCTCAAATGGCACATATTACAGAGCATGATAATGAATAAGTAGCGGAAACAAAACTATTACAAAGTTACAATGGGTATCATTATACAATTGCTCATCACCATAAAAGGTGATGTTACAAAAAACTTGAACTAACTACAAATGAGCCTAGTAGCAGAGAGTAACCTAGTCATTCCAAGCTATCCTTAGGTACAATTCTCTTTACATGATCTTCGAGCAACCTTGATCTTTAATGCACCTAAACCTGGGTGGAAAGGAACATCACCCAGAACATAGGAAACAACAAAGAGGTCAGCAAAGGATGAGTATGTACATATATATAAAATATTCTGGGCATTATATAGGGTTAAAAGTGCAAAAAGAGATGTTCCCACAAGAAAAGGGGGCTATTTACAAGTAGGTATGTTCAAGAGAAAAGTAACAAAAGAAATGAGGCATATTAAATTTCAGATTACAAACATGATAATAAAAGAGTGTCTTGCCATAACAACCATCTAAAGATTCATATTAAAACATCAAACATTTGCATGCATAACAATGTAGACTAAATATACCTAAAACAGGGCCATTACACCATAGGATCATGGCCTAAAAGAAATAAGGGTGGAAACGCACACCCCAGACGGAATACGCACGCCCTATATAAGTATGGTTGTACATAAGTACCACTATTCTAGATATTCTAGTCAAACACGTACCATGCATAAATAGAGTGGCAAGACTAGCATTTTAGTCAATTTCACATAAAATGGCAATCATAGAAGGAGAGGTCCAAAGACCCATTATAAATGAATATTCCAGCAATCACATGAATTTATATGAATCAAAAGCAGAAAGTATGAATGTCCAAAAATTGGATTTGAAATAAAATTGATAGTTCAAGAGATACCTCATTAAAGAAATGTAAGTTCAGTCAAATAATGCCCAAAATAAAATAGAGGATGTACATACCTTATGATCGAACCTAGAAATTCTGTAACACCTCCTAAGCATAGGGTCAGGGTTGTTTCAACCTAGTCATAATAGGTGTGCATTCAATTAATATAAAATGTATTAAATCCCTTGCTTAGAAATCGACCCTATAGTAGGTTGCAAATCTGGGCGTAAAACCTGTCCCAATAAATCAGTCGTATTTTTCTAATTTCAAATATATATATATATATATGCCCTATTTGGATAAACGAATAATTTCTTATGAATTTTACAAGTTTAAATCATTTTTGGCTAAATACAAAATTGAACTGTGAAATGACAATTTTACCCCTGAATGATTATGTGAATCATCAGGGTTTTCTGTCACGCAGACTATAGAGAAATAGGAAAGAAAGCTAAGTTCAATGCTGAAATTACTAATTTGCCCCCATTGGCGTGACAAAGATATGCTGGCCACCATGGGCTGAACTGGACTTTCGTCCCAGGGATTGAATCCATGTGTCCAACGCCATGGCTGCTCCACAGAGAGCTTAGGCCAAGTACGGTTCTTCAATTCAAGCATCTAGACAAGTGGGAGGACATGCCATCACCTCTGCCTCATCATTCTGGACTAAAAGAGCTTTTGCTCTCGTCCTGTGAAGGCTAGGAGACAAGAAGAGGGTTTGTGTAACTTAGCGCTGCTTGCTCAACATCAGTCTGATGCGTCAAGATCGAGCAGGAACGAGGCTGTGCGAGGTAAGAAACAATCACCGGCATACATAGTGAATTGAGGTGAGTTAGGAGATGCTAACAAAGGTGATTCACTGTGAGGGGTTGCAGCGGGGTCAGGGACCTCCAGGTCTCCTCACACGGCAAGGAGACAGGGGAATGCGGTGGTGTTTTGTCGACCAAGCAGACGAGACAAAACCGTGGCGAGATGGAATGTTGACAAGAAAGAGCAATGGCCCTAGATGGTTACCTCGTGAAGAATTTGGCTGAGCATGTGTGAACAGCTTCAGCCATCCTCCATTCTCCACAGAAGAAGATCATGTGAACGATAGTGGATCTGAGCTTGGGAGGAGAAATTGATGACAGAGGAGGCATTGTATGGATCTGTCAATGCCAAAGAACCAAAATTGCAACGATGGTACTCATTGAACATGGATCTGTGAGGTCACAACTGTGAGGGGGTTTTGGCGATATTGGGGCTTTTGTATCTATAGCTTTAGAGGCAGAGAGTTAGGGGTCAATAGAACCGGAGGGTGAATTTGGATCGGAAGGAGAAGAAATTGCGACAAATGGTTGGTGGTGGCGAGAGAACGGTGATGAGGATGTTGGGGTGCAGAACATGTCCTTTGCAGCGAGGAAGTCGGGGGAAGGGGACGACAAAGTCCGCCTTCCGAATACCCGATCTGGAAGCAGTCTGTGTGACACGCGAGACAGCTAATGAAATCTGGACTTTACTCCCAAGCCAGCGTGACACATGATTGAAATGAAGTAAACCATTTTAACTTACATCTATATTTATAAACCACCATTAATAGTGTATTTGATATCTGAATCAGCCCAAAATTTGTATGTTATCTAGTTAGGGTATGTCGAACATGAATTTGGACTTAATTTTTCATTTTGAGATTTATTGCTCGGTATTTTCCCCATAAATCACTTAATCATTATATTAAGGTTTTTAGGTTCATCCTAATGTTCAAATAGGGTAATTGCTCTTTATTTACCTACAATTATCTCTCTCTAAGGCCCTAAGACCATACTAGGTATTAAATTAATATTAGGACAAGAGTGTGGTATCACTATTCACTAATTTCCTATAATTCAATTATTAGGGTTATAACATCCTAAGATTTATGTCCATGGGATACAATTGAGTTAATTAGGCTATTAGCTCCCAGTAGGGTCTAATCTATCATAAATTTAGGGAATTATGCATGCTAAAAGGTACCTATTTGAAAAAAATCAAGAGGAAGGAAAGAGGGATATTGTATAACTATATAATCTAGTAGGGGCCTAGAAGAACGAAAGATTAGCCTATGTGTCTGGAATTGAGTATGTTACAACACTCCACCCCTTAAAGAGGATTTCATCCCCGAAATCCATCAAGTTGTGGTATGGTATACTAGGTTATACTTTTAACCAAGTTATAAAATTCTAGTGTACCTAATGTAGGGGGGTCAAAACATACCATTCGTGTCACACTTATGGTCCACTCTCAGGGTGATGCTATATGTCTCCATGTGTCATGCATCCATTAATTCCTTTTGACCTGTATATATAATTTCAGATCAATTGACTCATATATACACACTAATAAATTAATGTAATGTAAATTTACCATATAATATTAGTATAGACGACATCCGCTTTGGGCCACATTATCACTCTACCTTCTGCCTCTCCAAGCATTTCAGAATCTGGGTGGGCATATGGCAATGGAAGATCCCTCCAATTGGAGAGTACATGTATTGGGCTCACACGAATCACACCAGCTGGTACTGGAGTCCCATGAAACATGTCCCCTGGAAGGGCTGGGTAAGCATGTTCCTTTGCAACGATATATTCTTGACTTTTTAGACAGTATGTCTTCAACCCCTACAAATTTACGTAAAGAATGTTATATACATATATACATAAACATATCATCTTGAAAAGACTAGATACTATGTCATAAAAATACTTACAGCAGACGTGTTAGGTGTGTCTATAGGATTACTCCCAACTTCTGCAGTAGGAGAGGAGCGGCACACCACATGTACTATCTGAGTGGCAGCCTGAGACGTCTACCACTTCACCATTGCTTCTTAGATTTTCTTATTAATTAACTCATCTACCTATATATCGACAAAAGAAACACTAGCTTTTGATTATTGAATTCCCTTTCGCAATAACATTCTAAAAAAAGAACATGTTACCTCATCATTTGATAGTCCCTCTTTTGGGACATATTTTCTCTGTGATGTCCAAAGAATACTTTTATGCCCACACCCGCGCATGCACCCCTAACATATCCAGGATGCTCTGGGTTACCAAGAGCAACTGTCAATTCATCCCTTGTGGCCTCAGGGATGAACTTGCCTTCCTTTCTCTACTCGTGAAGCTCCCACTAATCACCATCAATAGAAATTGGTAAGTAAACATAACAATAATCAATATTGATTGCTCTAAGAGTTGAATTTTACCATTTTTGCAGCTGCCTCAGCAGTTTCGGGCTTTGTTATATCTATTTTTTTGCCTCCCAGCTATCCACATAGCATGGCGAGGCAGAGGTGTGGGAACAATAGTAGAGGACTCTGCAATCTCTTGAGTAGAAGCAGACTGAGCAGTAGACTCAGCATGTAGTCTTTGGCGAACGCCTGCATAGCCTCTTGCACCCATTGTGTGGTCATGCACATTCAGTGCATGCCTTGCTCTTTGAGCATCACTGATAGCCTTGTTAGTAAGCACATTGATTTGGTCAGTAACACTAAAGGTTAATCTTGAATCGGTGAATACATAAGAATGTATATTAATTAATTGGGAGTGGCGCTTAATACCTTGAATTCATCCAGTTTTCTTTCGGTAATAAACTCCTCCCAGTCTTTGGGGTCCAGGTAATTCCATTGACACTACTACAGAAACAGCCTTTGGCGTCGGTTGTTTAACCCCCTTTGGCGTCGGTTTCTGAGTGACGCCTATGTGGGCGCCGCTAAAGGTCAAACACTTTGGCGTCGGTTTTTTAACCGACGCCTATTTAACATATAGGCGTCGGTCTTTTAGTAGATAACCGACGCCAAAAGGGTTCGCACCACAAAAAACAGCGTCATCTAGGACACATTCTGCGTCGGTTATCTACTAAAAGACCGACGCCATACTTCAAGACGACACGGCCGTGCTTCCCTGCACGGCCGTGTTTAGTACTATAGGCATCGGTTTTATATGAATAAGCGACGCCTTTTCCACCACGACCGTGCTTTCCTGCACGGCCGGGTTATTTGTAATATTAGGCGTCAGTTTTTATCCAATAACCGATGTTGTAGGTCTTTGCTGACGGTTTTATGTAAATAACCGACGCCTATATCTATTTTTTTTTATATCAGTTTGCAGGCCTGCTATGGCTGGTCAGCAGGATGAGAACCTGCAGTTCAGGTCTTTGCTGACGGTTTTCTATAAATAACCGACGCCTATATCTATTTTTTTTATATCAGTTTGCAGGCCTGATGTGGCTGGTCAGCAGGATGAGAACCTGCAGTTCAGTTTTCTGAACTGCAGGTTTACGCCATCCATTGATATCAGCCTACAAACAGGCCACAAACCTGCAAAAGTCCCAAGGAAAATTTCACACAAGTAGATACATTCAGACATCAATTCAATTCTCACATTCACACATATAGAAACATTCAAATACATGTATTAACATTCAGAAATATTCATTTACAAAGTATCATTCATTATCGCTATCAACATCCCAATTATATCTTACAGTTGTCACTGCTTGTATGGCTTTTGCCCATTCTTCTCTTATTTCATTTAATGCTTCCATCGTATATGGAGCATGTATATTTTTTAAGCGTTTACCTATAGTGTGGTCAGTTTTAAACACCTGCAAAGAGAATGATGTATATATATAAGTAATAATATAAAAATAAGATTGATATATTTCATACTAACTAATGAGACTATATATAATACCTCATGTATGGTATCGATGTCCAATGCGGCATGTTTGATAATCATCTGCATAAATTGCATCACATAGTATGTGCATGCCCAGCCATTGTCTTGTGTAGCGCACTATAAATTGAAACATATAAAATAATACAACTAAGCACAATTCACATCAATAATATATACATTGGAGTCGGGAACTTACTTGTACGTTCTGCCAATTTATTGGCTGGTTCTTTTTCCTTGGGACCGTTCCTCCAGCCTTTTTGAATGCATCTAAACCCCTACATGTTAATATAACACAGTAAATTACATAAGTAAATAGTAATGTAATAACAGATGTTAACAGATACAAAAATGAAATATTTCTCACCAGAATAATGGCATTCTCATTACGTGTCCAATTTTAGTGTTTAATGTACTTCCCGCGGGATCTAGATAATAAACAGTGAACGTCCTGGGGACAATAACTAGTAACTCCCAATGTTTACCGCTAGAGGTAAAAAGTTAACAATTAATAACTCAAAATGCACAATAAAAATGGAATTTTCTTAAGTCCAAATTATAAATAAAGTAAACTTACTTAACATTGAATGGAGCTATTATTATCGTCTTCTTTTGCTGACCAAAAATTGTAAAAGTATCTATACAGTATTGTTGAACATTATCCTAATCAATGATGGAATCAAAAATCCCACATGATCAAATGCAAATTGTTTGCAATGATCTTCGACTAAGTAGCTGCAAAATATGTATTACGTATGCATTAATATATAAGAAACCAGATCACCGGATCTTACACAAGGTATATGGATGTATAAACAAGATCTCACCTTATCCATGTCTCTATCATTGATGTATTCATCCAATCATACATAAACAGCTCAATAATATCTTGTATAAATAAAGAGCTATCATATGATTGACCTGCATAATCTGCATCTAAAGAAACAATTATCGGGCAATGTATATTATGTGCTCATAGCCAACATGCCATTCCCCTACAAGTAGGACCTAACGGGTATGTTAGGTCAGTTGGAACCCAAGTTGGTAATGTGGGAAGTGGAGGTGGAGGCCTAGGTGCTCCTGGTGTCTTCTTTTTAACCTGTATATATAATTTCAGATCAGTTGACATCATATATACACATTAACAGTCTAAATCAATGTAAATTTATCTTACAATTTCAGTAGTGTAGACGACATCTGCTTTGGGCCACAATATGACCCCACCTTCTGCCTCAGCAAGTGTATCAATATCCGGGTGGGGATATGGCAATGTAGCTTCCCTCCAATCGGGTAACACACGTAATGGGCCCACACGAACGTAGACCTGTGGCATTGGAGTCCCGTGAAACCTTTCCCCAGGAAGGGACGGGTAAGCCTGCACCTCTGCAACAACATAGTCTTGTATTCTTAAGCGGCATGGCTTCAATGCCTACAAATTTATGTAAAGAATGTTATACATATATACATATCATCTTGAAAACATATCATCTTGAAAACATATCATCTTGAAAAGACTAGCTACAATGTCATAAACAATACTTACAGCAGACGTGTTAGGCGATGGGTCTCCAGGATTACTCGCAGTCTGTGCATCAGGAGAAGAGTGGGTCGCCATAGGCTGATTGGAAGCCTGAGATGCCTGCCAACGCAGCAATTCTTCCTTGACCTTCTCAGCAACTACATCGTTGACCTTCTTAGCAACTATATCCTCGACTCTCTTATTCTCCTATACATGGATAAAAGAAACATTAGCTTCTTATTATTGAATTTCCTTTTGCAGTAACATTCTAAAAAAAGAATAGGTTACCTCTTCTTGAGAAAGTCCGGCTCTGGGTTTGCGCTGGGATGGCCCAAAGAATGATTTGATGTCCACACCAGCGCATGCACCCCTAACACGTCCAGGATGCTCTGGGATACCCAGAGCAACTGTCAATTCATCCCTTGTGCCCTGAGGGATGAACGTGCTTTGTTTCCTCTGCTCGTGCAGCTCCCGTTAATCACCATCAACAGAAATTGGTAAATTAACAACACAAATAATCAATATTCAAACGATTGCTCTAAGAGTTGTATTTTACCATTTTCGCAGCCGCCTCAGCAGTTACGGGCTTCTTTATTTCACCCTTCTTGTTTTGCCTCCCAGCTATCCAGATATCATGGCGAGGCATGGGTGTGGCAGACTCCTGAGTAGGAGCAGACTCCTGAGTAGCCGCAGACTCCGCATGTAGTCTTTGGCAAACGCTTGCATAGCCTTTTGGACCCATAGTGTGGTCATGCACATCCAGTGCACACCTTGCTTTTTGTGTGTCACTGAGGGCCTAGTTAGTATGCACATTAATGATTTGGTTAGTATCACTAAATGTTAATCTTGAATAGGTGAATACAATGTATATTAATTAAATTGGGAGTGACACCTAATACCTTGAATTCTTCATATTTTCTTGAAGCAACAAAATTGTCCCAATCTTCTTTGTCCAAGCAGTTCCATTATTCAAGGGCTGACTTCTTTTTCTTATCACCCTCTTTTATGTATTCTCTGTTTAGATTTGTCCTATAATTCCTAAGCATCTTTCCAGCACGTTGCATCACACTTTTACGATGCAACTTCTCATCCAATGCAAACAGATTCTGTAAAATAGAAATGTTATTAACTAGTATCCAAAATAGAATTGCAAATAATAGAATTTGTAATCTACAAAATAGAATTGCAAATAATAATAACTCACGCATAAATCCTTCCATATCAAGTCTTTTTTCCCCTGAGGAACTTTATGCCAATTATCATACTTAACACCACAATGGCTCTGAGTGGTACACCCAAGATAGTTTACAAAATTATTACGGTTCACTCCAATTGCATTTCCTCCATTATCAAACTCCACAACCAATTTGGATCCACTGCCACTAAGCGCTATTAACTTCTTCAACAGAGTGATGCCCCTTTTCTTGTTAAGTGTTTGGTGTTGCGCATCAAGTTGCTCCAGTGCTTCAGTGGGTACATGTGCATCAACAACCTAAAATTTGACAAAAATAAACACACTAAATTAGCCCAATATAGAAATATAAGATATATGACATAACTAGAAGATAATGAATTTTATAGAAATACATGATATGTTTTTAGAACTTACATTGGTATCCTCGCCATGCTCTTCATGGACAGCATGCTCATCATGGACTTCATGCTCATCATCGACATCATGCTCATCATGGTCAGCCATCTGAAAATGTCATTAAAAAGGCAAACATTTAGCATTTGTATTAACTAGAAAAAGGCAAACATTTAGCATTTGTATTAACTAGAAAAAGGCAAACATTTAGCATTTGTATAAACATACATGTCTCTAAAATTGTGATCTTTTATCAATTAACAATCCTTCATTGTGATCTCCGCGCACATATAAGTCATCATTAGCTTCAATATTTTGTGGAGTTGGCAACCCAACTGAGAATGGACTGGAGTCATCATACTTATCATAGTACTCTTCTTCATCTATAGGATCTTCAATGAACTGTCTTTTACCATGAAGAACAACCGACCATTTATCATTTGCAGGATCATCGATATAGAATATTTGTTTCGCCTGTGATTTCCTCACCAGTGTTGACTTTCAAGTTGTTACCGCAATGCCAACATGGACAGTAGAACCTATCTGTAGGTTTTTTCCTATGTTCCTCGGAAAATCTAATAAACTGATCAAGACCAGATATAAACTCTGGGGTGCAACGATTACGAATGGACATCCATGATCTATCCATTCTATGATCAGAGAAAACAAGTATATATTAGGAAACAAGTATATATTAGGAAAAGATTAGGGTATACACTTACATCCTAAGTGTATAATGTGATGTCATTCTTATATATAATAAATGTGTACCACCTATCCCATCCTTGAACACCTAATCTCACTAGTAAGTGTATAATGTGTATTGGGTTTTCGAGAAAATTTCGACAGCATTTCCCCGTTGTTCTCTAAGTACATATGTACTTAGAGAACAAACGGGGAAATGCTGTCGAAATTTTCTCGAAAACCCAATACACATTATACACTTACATCCTAAGTGAGATTAGGTGTTCAAGAATAGTCCCAAACCGGGGACTATCCAAGATTTACTCCTAATGAGTCAATCTTGGATGGGTTTCTAGGCCAACAAACACAATAATAGATATCTACAATGAAGTCGGACTCCATACATGACATTTTAGCTTCACGTGGACTCTTATCCTTTGTACTTGCAAAAAACAATGAAGACGCTTGAAGGGTGACCCCACTATTTTGGACGACACTCTTATCATCTTGACGCTTTGTGTAATATGAGAATCCATTTATGTCAAACACTTCATAAGACACAACATTCAATTTTGGTTTAAAGGTGAGGCATTTGATAGTTTCTGTAAGATTATTTGGTGTTTGAGATAGTTGATGTAAGACTTTATCTTCAAACCACTTAATAAATGTCTTGTTATGCTCTCTAGCAAGCCACGTTGAATTGGCTCGAGGATATTGTCTCTTGATGAAATTGGTATGTTCCTTGATACAAACACTCACTTCATCGATGTTGTATAAAATATACAAGTGACCTTGTTCCAACTGCTCACGGATGATTACTTTCATCTGTGATCCCAAAATTCCTTTGTCAAAATACTCCTCAATATTCTTGTCATTAACAGTAGCGTCATTAGCACTCAGAAAGTCATTATAAAAATCCATAACCTCTCTCGCCACATAACCCTCAATAATACTCCCTTCAGGCCGATAATGGTTTTGAACATCACCTTTAAAAATGCTCATGTATCGTTCAAAGGGATACATCTAATGTAAGAAAACTGGTCCCAATCTTTTCATTTCCCTAGTCAAGTGGACAACAAGATGTACCATGATATCAAAGAACGAAGGAGGAAAATACATCTCAAGATTACATAGGGTGACAACCACTTCTCTTTGCAATTTATCAAGAGTATCAGGGTCAATAACTTTGCTGCACATACTGTTGAAAAAGAAACAAATTATGGTGATTGCAAACCTTATATGCTTCGGCAATATAGATCGAATGGCCACGGGTAATATTTGTTGCATTAGAGTGTGACAATCATGATATTTAAGACCTATCAACTTCAGATCTTTCATTGATACCAATCTACATATGTTGGATGAGTAACCATGTGGCACCTCAACATTTACTAAACATTCACAAAAAGCTTTCTTCTTCTTTCTAGACAACATGTAACAAGCGGGAGGTAAGTATGTTCTCCGATCGCTACTAACTACTTATGTTAATTATGTCCTTATTCCCATTTCACGTAGGTCCATTCTAGATTTTATCCCATCTTTAGTCTTACCTGGTATATTCAACAGAGTACCAATGACGCTATCACAGACATTTTTCTCAACGTGCATGATATCGATACAATGTATGTGGGGAATCAGACGCATGTCGTAGGATCTCATCATTATTTTTCTTAACATCTGCATGCCACCTCAAATTCTTTGCATCTATAGGATTGGAAAACAAGCATTGAAATTGTGGTATTATAGGTAGATATGACATCACCTTGGCAGGAGAACCAGTTTTGGACTCCCCCAAAGTCGTCAATTTATACCTTGACGCACCACATTTTGGACAATCTTTCAAATCCACATAGTTCTTTTGAAATAATACACAATCATTTGGGCATGTGTGTATCTTCTTGGCCTCCATTCCCATTAGGCACAATAATTTCTTTAACTGGTATGTTGAGATTGGTGGCTCATTTCCTTCAGGAAGAATTTCTTTCAACAAAGACAACAATGACGTGAAGCTTTTATCGCTCCATCTATTATTAGCTTTCAGCTTATACAATCTCAAAACAGTGCTAATATTCGTAAACTTAGTACAACATGTGTATAACGGTATCTCAGCATCATGCACAATGTTTCTAAACATGGGATGTTGATCGGTGTGATCTACCCCACAACTATCCAGCATCGCATCAACGATGTCTACTGGAACTGATTCCTTCACATCTACGTCATCGTAGGAATATTATTCTTCCACACAAGTACTACTACCGACATCCACTGATTTCAGGTTTGAAATCTCTCCATGCCAGTGCAATTCTGTATAGCCTTGTACAATATCATTGCACATGACATGAATTTTGATTTCGTCACCAGTGCTGACTTTCAAGTTGTTACCGCAATGCCTACATGGACAGTAAAACCTATCTCTAGGTTGTTTCCTATGTTCCTTGGCAAATCAAATAAACTAATCAAGACCAGAAATAAACTCTGGGGTGCAGCGATTTGGAATGGACATCCATGATCTATCCATTCTATGATCAAAGAGAAAACAATTATATATATTAGAACAAATTTAGGGTTTAAGGTCTTATATATAATAAATGTGTACCACCTATCACATTCTTGAACACCTAATCTCACTAGTAAGTGTATAATGTGTATTGAGTTTTCAAGAAAATTTCAGCAGCATTTCCCCGCTATTCTCCAAGTACATATGTACTTAGAGAACAAACGGGGAAATGTTACCAAAATTTTCTTAAAAACCCAATACACATTATACACTTACATCCTAAGTGAGATTAATTGTTCAAGAACATTCCCAAACCGGAGACTATCCAAGATTTACTCCTAATGAGTAAATCTTGAACGGGTTTCTAGGCCAACATAATATAACACCAGTCCCTTGTTCACAACCCCATTCAACACATAATTTTCTTATAAAAACACTTATGGACAGCCATAACAACATATCAATACTTCCTAAATTAATCAATGTATTATTTTATAGCACAAATTGTGGTGGGTATAACATAGCAAAAAACTCAACATGTCACAATAGAAACATGTCCTTAACATTATTTTAGATGATTCTTTCTTTACTGTCTTGATCATTACATGATCATATCATTAAACTAATGAGAATCAGTTATAAGAATAGGAATTGATTAATACAACAAATAACATGAAATAATATAATCAAAGGCATCATCGTTATCTTGATTTCATTCATTAACTTGAAATTTAAAGCATAGTCTTAAATCATACATAACATGAAATTCATCCAAAGTAAATATGCATAGTGGTATGACATGCTTACCTGGAGCAAAGAAGAACCTAACTTAGTTCTTCTGACCTCACCTATTCCCCAAATTAACAAAATTTACATTTATTATCATCTTAAGTACCTTTTTAAACCCTAATTTGGGTGTTTTAGGAAAGATGACAAGATACAATGGAATTAGAGTTTGAAAGCCAGAAAACCAGGTTCCTATTTTAAAATCATTTCCAATAACTATTTATATGTATTTTTCTCACATTAGATGAATAATCTATGAATATTATAAGATCAAACAAGCCCAATCTTGAGATTGGCAAACCAGACATGGAAAAAAATTCATCACCTTCACAGGTTCCTACCAGACCAAACAAATCCAATCTTGAGTTGACTCATGATCATGAAGACCACACAACTTGTTCACCAAGGAATACAAAGATAGGAGGAAGAAGGGTACCTATCAAGCGGTGGCAGGCGTGGCGGCAGCGGTGTGACAGGCGAGCAAGTAGGCACACAGTAGGCGAGCAAGCAGGCACACGGTAGGCGAGCAGGAGGTCGGAGAAGTAGGCGGCAGGCGAGCGGCGGTGGCGGCAGGCGTGGTGGCAGTGAGCGGCAGCGGCAGAGCACTAGGCGAGCAGCGACAACAGAGCACTGGGCGAGCAGCGGAATCGCCAGACCTAAACTTAATCGGGAATGAAATAGAGAATGGGAAAGATTATGGTTCGCACAAGGGCTATTAAGTTAACAATAGACATTGGTTATTAAAAACAACCGACGTTTGAAAAAAAAGGCGTCGGTCACCACAAAAAAAAAAACTGAAACCTATGTTCAATGATAGTCGTCGGTTTCAACTAGAAAAACTGACGTCTATCTACATATGCCGATAAAAAAATTCTTAAATTAGGTCCATAGTCGTCAGTTGCCATAAAAAATGACGCCAAAGGGGGGTAAAAAATTTCACGGGGACAGCGTGTGAAAACAAATCGGCGTCGGTTGTTGCAAAAAAATGACGACAAAAATGAGCCCGCTTTCTGTCTCGCAAAAAACCTTTAGTCATCGGTTATTTGGTAAACAACCGACGTCGTATGTGAAATTTTGGAGGAAATTTTTTTACACTGAAAAAATTGGATTTGGCTGGCGATTTTAGGCATTGATTTTTTACTGAGCAACCGACGCTAAATAAAAATTGATACCCGTGTCTGGCCGGTCTTCACATATAGATGTCGATTTGTATTTTCAGCCGACGTTGTAGGGTTTAGGCATCGGGTTTTGGAACGGCCATTTCTGCAGTAACGTTAAATAAAAAGTACTACAGAAATGGCTTATAACGCTTCTAAATGTGACGTTATAAGCCATTTTTGTAGTAGTGACATCGAAAATTACAGTTACGTTGAGGGAGAGATATTAGCGAGGAGTTGAAGATTCCACACAGAAACATTATGTTGGTGAGAAAAAAAAGGAAGTTGAAGATCAGGTATAATAGGATGAGCAAAAATAGGCGAGAGTTGTGAAACTCGTTTATGAGAGTTAATAGGAAAGTGGGCTGGGGGCAGAGAGTGGGTTGTGAAATAAGAGGTATTAAGCGAGACATGGTCAACTGAATGCTTTGAGGGGAGTTAGAGATATTTGAGGAGTCGTGGGTGAGTGAGAAAGAGAGTAGAAGATAATATGGAGTTATTGGGATGACGAAGAGGGAGTTGCAATAGAGATGGAGTGGGATACGTGATTTAAAATAATAATAAAATTTGTTGTGCAATTCTTCAATATGTTGTACGTATTAGAGGAACTAATAAATTTATGCTATTTTTTATTTGAAGGACCTGTTTCAGTTTTAGATAATGTGATTAAACGTTGTTGTTGAGATGTTTTTTTTTAGAATTTGTTGTTTGGTGGAAGGGAAGCAGGAATGAATCGCTTATGCAGTGCAGTTATTTTAATGAAGTGACGTGGGGGTTGAGATAGGCGTAATTTTCATATTTGTTGTGTTGTTAGCTAAATACGATTGTCATTAGCGGCTTGACCAAGTAAAGAGTGGGGCGTGTGGGCTGATTTGTATAATTGTAATGAGATACAAATGAAAACGTGAAAGGAGAGAAATGGAGGAGAAGTTAAAATTCAAAACTCGTATAAATGCTTGGAATTTGACATGACTGAACACCTTCACAGCAGGTGAAGCGTGAGATGGGTTAGCGGAAGAATGTGAAAATTGGTTTTTTTGTTTGTTTGAAAAAAGTAGAATTTGGAAGAAAAAAGTGTGAGAGAAGACCAGATGAGTGAGAGACCAACATTTTGAAAAAAGTTGGCAGTGTTGTATGTGTATTCAAACATTCACTTTTTTATAGTAGTATAAACTTTAGGTAATCAGATCCCTATGTCTAGTAGCTTCATTGGTTTGTCGTAACTGGTCTAGAAAATTTATAAACTGGAGTTCTTCAAGAAGTTTTTTAAGATTGCTTTAAAGTAAGTGGTGAAACTTGAGTTTCGTAACTTCGATGAGTTACAGACTTACATACAAAATAAAATTCATAAATTCTCTCTTAAAAAGAGCAGAAAATGATTTCCGGGACAACTAACAACATTTCCGATACAATTATATTTTTTATTCTTCATAAATGACAGATGTAAAATGATTTATATTAGAAATGTCAGCGGTGTAGGTATAGTTTATCGCCAAAACCATAATATAATATAAAAAAATTGATACACTATAATCGTGCTATGTAAATCATTTTACACTATAACCACCATTATTATTGTGATCCATAAAATATAAAAATATATGAACACAATAAAAAAGTAATCATATCACACTATGACAAAAAATATTATTTATTAAAATGTTTTACTCTCCATATTTAAAGAATGTGATATTAAAATAACTATAACCGTGCATAAAGAATATACTAAAATTTTAATATTGTACATTGTTAAATAATGATGGACTAAAATTTATATTTATATTCACATAAAATATAAATATTATTATAATACTATGTACATACAAAGTGAAATAAAACTATTGTGATGTGATTTCAACTATTAAATTTTTATTTAAATTATAGTTATACAATATGAAAATATTTTTTAATGGAACAAAATTTGTACCATGACCGTTATTGAGGTTATTATGGTTAAAAAATATTATGGTTATTCACGAATATGATTTTCATCTATTTATTTTCTGTCATTACTTATTATATATTGCACAATAAAGATCAACAATCACTAGTACATAACCGACATTTAGTGTCGGTTATTTAAGGCCTTTAGTGTCAGTTTATAAGCGACACCTATGTGGGCGACGCTAAAAGCCCAGCCGTTACGCGTCGGTTCAAAAACCGACGCCAAAACCCTTCGTGTGCCACCGAAAACGCGCTAGCAGGGCACTATCAGTGTCGGTTATTAGGTAAGAAACTGACGTCATATACCTTCGCGCCACAGAAGGGCGCCATCTTGGGCACTATCAGCGTCAGTTATTAAATAAGAACCGACGTCATATAAACCCCAACACGGCCGTGCTGGCCAGCACGGCCGTGGTGTCTGGTCCGCTGCCACGGTCGTGCACTCCCAACACGGTCGTGCTCGCCAGTACGGTCGTGGTGTCTGGTCCGCCGCCACAGCCGTGCTGGCCAGCACGGCGGTGGTGTTAAGGAAATAGACGTCGGTTACTATTAGAAACTGACACTGTAACGATGTGGCGTCAGATTTATACAAATAACTGACGCCTATTTTTTGTTTTTTTTCTGTCAGTCTACAGACCTGATGTATGGCTGGTCGCAGGATGAGAAACCTGCAGTTTAGTTATGAACTGTAGGTTTTACGACATCCATTGATATCAGCCAACAACAGGCCACAAACCTGCAACATTAACAACAAAAATATTCACACATTTAGCAATGCAACCTACAGTTCCATTTGATTTTCACACATTTAGAAACATTCATGTAGCTAGCAATCTGTAGTTCCATTCATTTTCACATTCACACATATAGAAACATTCATATAGAAACCAACAGTTTCATTCATTTTCACTCAGACACATGTAGAAACATCCAGACATGTAGAAACATTCACACATATATTATAATTCAGAAATTCATTTACAAAATATCATTCTTTAGTCATTATTCGCTATCAACATCCCAGTTATATCTTAAATCCCCCACTACTTGTATGGCTATTGCCCATTCTTCTCTTACTTCATTTAATTCTCCCGTCGTATAGGGAGCATGTACATCTGGTAAGGTCGTTCCTGTAGTGTGGTCAGTTTTAAACACCTATAAAGAGAATGATGTATATATATAATTAATGAGCTATAAATAAGATTGATATATTTCATATTATATATCTAATGAGACTATATAATACATCAGTAATACAATCGATGTCCATTGCGGCATATTTGATAATCATGTGCATAAATCGCATCACATAGTATCCACATGCCCATCCGTTGTCTTGTGTAGCATACTATAAATTCAAACATACAAAATATTAAAAAATACAACTAATTAAGCATTGTTCACATAAATAATATATACATATATTGTAGTCGGGAACTTACTTTCACGTTCTCCCAAATTATTGGCTGGTTCTTTTTTGTGGGGACCTTTCCTCTAGCCTTTTTGAACTCATCAAAACCCCTACATGTTAATGTAACACAGTACATTGCATAATTAAATAGTAATGTAATAACATATGTTAACGGATATGAAAATGAAATATTTCTCACCAGAATAATGCCATTTTCATTATGTGTCCATATTTTGTATTCAATTTACTCCCCTTAGGATCTAGATAATAGACAGTGAACGTCTCAGGGACAATAACCAGTTACTCCCAATGCATACCACTAGAGGTAAAAAAGTTAAAAAAATTAATAACTCAAAATCCACAATAAAAATGGAATTTTCATAAGTCCAAATTATAATAAGCAAAGTAAACTTACTCTACATTGAATGGAGCCATTATCATCGTCTTCTTATTTTGAGAAAAAATTGTAAAAACCTCACAGCATTATTGTTGAACTGATGGAGGGTCTTTAGCTACTAGACTAATTAAAGATGGAATCAAAAATCCTACATGTTCGAATGCAAAATCTGCACATATCTTGTCTAAGTAGCTGCAAAATAAGTATTAATTACGCATGCATTAATAAATAAGAAACCAGATCACCAGATCCTACACAAGGTATATGGATGTATAAAGAAGATCTCACCTTATCCATAGCTCTATCACAGATGTATTTACCCAATCATATCGAAACAACTCCAAAATATCTTGTATAAATAGTTTGCTTTCGTATGATTGACCTGCAACATCTGAATCTATAGAAACAGTTATAGGTCAATTTATATCATGTTCGCCTAACCATATTGCCATACCCCTACAGTTAGGACCTAACGGGACAGGTAGGTCATGTGGAACCCAACTGGGTAATGTAGGAGGTGGAAGTGGAGGCCTAGATGTTGTGGGTGTCTTCTTTTTAACATGTATATATATAATAATTTCAGATCAACTGACATCATATACACACACTAACAATTTAACGTAATGTAAATTTACCATACAATTTCAGTAAAGATGAAATCCGCTTTTAGCCACAATATCACTTCGCCTTCTGCCTCACCAAGCGTTTCACAATCTGGGTGGGCATAGGGCAATGGAAGATCCATCCACTAGGGGAATATATGTACCGGGCTCACACGAATCCAACCAGCTAGTAATGGAGACCCGAGAAACATATCCCCTGGTAGGGATGGGTAAGCTGACGCCTCTGCAATGACATATTCATTAACTTTTAGACGGCATGGCTTCAACCCCTACAAATTTTTGTGTAAGGAATGTTATATACATATATACATATCATCTTTTTTTGAAACGACTACAATTTCATATATACATATCATCTTGAAAACATATCATCTTGAATTAAAAAAATAGTTACTATGTCATAAAAATACTTACAGCAGATTTACTAGGTGGTGGGTCTACAGGATTACTCCGAACCTCTACAGTAGGAGTAGAGCCTGCAGTAGGAGACACCATAGGTACTGTCTGGTAAGTGGCAGTCTGAGATGTCTGCCACTTTTTCATTGCTTCTTCAAGTTTCCTATCAAATAGCTTATCTACATATACATGGATAAAAGAAACGTCAAATTCTAATTATTGAATTCCCTTTTACAGTAACATCTACAAGGAAAAAATATGTTACCTCTTCTTGTGAAAGTCCCACTTTTGGGACATGTTTGCGCTGGGATGGCCCAAAAAAAGCTTTGATGCCCACACCAGCGCCTACAGCCCTAACACGTCCAGGATGCTCTGGGTTACCCAAAGCAATTGTCAATTCATCCCTTGTGCCCTCAGGGATGAACTTGCCTTATTTCCTTAGCTCGTGCAGTTCCCGCTAATCACCAAAACCAAAATTTGTAATTAAGTAAACACCACAAATAATCAATATTCGAATGATTGTTGTAAGAGTTGTATTTTATCATTTTTGCAGCCGCCTCAGCAGTTGCGGGCTTCCTTATTTCTCCCTTCTTATTTTGCCTCCCATCTATCAAGATATCATGGCGAGGCAGAGGTGTGCTACCTATAGTGGAGGACTCCTGAGTAGCAGTAGACTGAGCAGTAGCCTCAGACTGTAGTCTTTGGCAAATGCCTGCATACCCCTTTGGACCCATTGTGTGGTCATGCACATTCAGTGCACGCCTTGATCTTTGTGCCTCACTGAGGGCCTAGTTAGTATGCACATTAATGATTTGGTTAGTAACAGTAAATGTTAATAACTCACGCATAAACCCTTCCATATTACGTCTTTCTTCTCCTTAGAAACTTTATTCCAAGAATCTATCTTACAACCGCAATGGCTGCGAGTAACATACCCAAGATATGAAACAAATGAATTGCGATTCACACCAGATGCATTTCCTGCATTATCAGAATCCACAACACATTTGGGTCCATTGCCCTTTTGCGCTATTAACTTCTTCATCATAGTGATGCCCCTTCTCCTGTCAACTTTTTGGTGTTGCTGATCAAGTGCCTCAATTGCTTCAGATGGTACATGTGCATCATCAACCTAAAATTTGACAAAATAAACACATTTACAAGATATAACTATAAATGGACATATAGATATAAATATATGATATATTTTTAAAACTTACATTGTGAGGCAGCGCATTGATGTCCTCACCCTCACAGTAATCATCAGCATGGTCATCAGGAGAATGCTCAGCCATCTGAAAATTCACATTCACATTGTAAAGTTCACATTGTAAAGTAATTCACATTGTAAAGTAATTCACATTGTAAAGTAATTCACATTATAAAGTAATTCACATTGTAAAGTTCACATTCACATTGTAAAGTAATTCACATTGTAAAGTTCACATTCACATTGTAAAGTTCACATTCAGAAAAATAAAACATATAAAAAAATATAAACATGCCTCTAATATTGCGATTTTTTATCAATTAACAATCCTTCATTGTGATCTCTGCGCACATACAAGTCATCATTAGCTTCAATATTTTCTGGTGTTGGCAACCCAACTGAGAATGGACTGGAGTCATCATACTTATCATAGTACTATTCTTCATCTATAGGATCTTCAATGAACTGTCTTTTACCATGAAGAACAACCGACCATTTATCATTTGCAGGATCATCGATATAAAATACTTGTTTCGCATGTGATGCCAATATGAATGGTTCATCCTTCTCGCCAATCTTTTCAAAGTTCACTAAAGTGAAACCCAATTCATCCACTATAACTCCTTTGGTGTTATCAACCCAATTACATTTGAAGAGCAGAATTCTGAAATCTATGTAGTCAAACTCCCATATGTCTTCAATGACACCGTAATATGACATTTTAGCTTCATGTGGACTCTTATCCTTTGCACTTGCAAAAAACATAGTCGATGCTTGAAGGGTGACCCCACTATTTTGGATGACACTCTTATCATCTTGGCGCTTTGTGTAATATGTGAATCCATTAATGTCATACCCTTCATAAGACATAACAGTCAATTTTGGTTTAAAGGCGAGGCATTTGATAGTTTCAGTAATATCATCAGGTGTTTGAGATAGTTGATGTAAGACTTTATTTTCAAACCAGTTAATAAATGTCTTGTTATGCTCTCTAGCAAGCCACATTGTATTGGCTCGAGGATATTGTTTCTTGATGAAATTGGTATGTTCCTCGATATAAACGTTCACTTCATCCATGTTGTGTAAAATATACAAGTGACCTTGTTCCAACTGCTCACGGCTGATTACTTTCACACGTGATCCCAAAATTCCTTTGCCAAATTGCTCGTCAATATTCTTGTCATTATCAGGAGTGTCATTACCACTGAGAAAGTCATTGCAAAAATCCATAACCTCTCTCGTCACATAACCCTCGATAATACTCCCTTTAGGCCGATAACAGTTTCGAACATCACTTTTAAAAACGCTCATGTATCGTTCAAAGGGATACATCCAATGCAAGAAAACTGGTCCCAACATTTTCACTTCCCTAGTCAAGTGGACAACAAGATGTACCATGATATCAAAGAACGACAGAGGAAAATACATCTCAAGCTGACATAGGGTAACAACCACTTCTCTTTGCAATTTATCGAGAGTATCAGGGTCAATAACTTTGCTGCACAGACTGTTGAAAAAGAAATAAAGTCTGGTGATTGCAAACCTTACATGTTTTGGCAATATAGATCTAATTTCCACAGGCAATATTTGTTGCATTAGAGTGTGACAATCATGAGATTTAAGACCTATCAACTTCAGATCTTTCATTGATACCAATCTACAGATGTTGGATGAGTAACCATGTGGCACCTTAACATTTACCAAACATTCACAAAAAGCTTTCTTCTCCTTTCTAGACAATGTGTAACAAGCGGGAGGTAAGTATGTTCTCTGATTTCCCATTTCACGAAATTCTGTTAATTCTGACCTTATTCCCATTTCACATAGGTCTAGTCTGGATTTTATCCCATCTTTAGTCTTACCTGGTATATTCAACAAAGTACCAATGACACTATCACAGACATTTTTCTCAATGTGCATGACATCGATACAATGCCTGACTGTCAAAGAACTCCAATAAGGAAGATCCCAAAATATTGACTTCTTCTTGAATAAAGATTTGTCACTCCGTGTGGCCATAGTACATTGTGATCTCTTATCCAATTCATTGACAAAGTCTTTTACTCTTTCATAAACAACCTCCCCTGGTTTAGGTTTAGGTGCACTCCGTTCCTCATTCAATCCATTGAATGATTTGCGCTTCCTACGATATGGATGAAATTTTGTAAGAAACCTTCAATGACCGAGATATATAGTCTTACCGCCATGTTTTAGTCCTGTTGAATCAGTGTTCTCTTCACATATAGGACACGCTTTAGCTCCTTTGACACTATATCCAGACAAATTCCCATATGCTGGAAAGTCATTAATAGTGCAAAACAACATAGCATGCAAACGAAATGTCTCTCTTCGTGAAGCATCATAGGTCATCACACCTTCACCCCAGAGTTTCTTTAAGTCATCAATCAGAGGTTCAAGATAAACATCGATGTCATTTCCAGGTTGTTTAGGGTCCGATATCAACAACGACAGCATTACATACTTATTTTTCATACACAGCCAGGGAGGAAGATTGTATATAATAAGCATGACTGTCCAAGTGCTATGTTGGCTGCTCAATGTCCCATACGGATTCATCCCATCTGTACAAAGCCCAAGTCTTAGATTCCTGACTTCTTCACCAAATTCAGGGTACAATAGATCAATCTTCTTCCACTGTGGGGAATCAGACGCATGTCGTAGGATCCCATCGTTATTTTTCTTAACATCTGCATGCCACCACAAATTCTTCGCATCTATCGGATTGGCAAACAAGCGTTGAAACCGTGATATTATAGGTAGATACCACATCACCTTGGCAGGAGAACCAGTTTTGGACTCCCCCGAAGTCGTCAATTTATACCGTGACGCACCACATTTTGGACAATCTTTCAAATCCACATAGTCCTTTTGAAATAATACACAATCATTCAGGCATGTGTGTATCTTCTTGGCATCCATTCCCATTGGGCACAACAATTTCTTTACCTGGTATGTTGAGATTGGCAGCTCGTTTCCTTCAGGAAGCATTTCTTTCAACAAAGTCAACAATGAAGTGAAGCTTTTGTCGCTCCATCTATTGTTAGCTTTCAACTTATACAATCTCAACACAGCGCTAAGCTTCGTAAACTTAGTACAACATGTGTATAACGATATCTCAGCATCATGCACAATGTTTCTAAAAATTGGAGGTGGATCGGTGTGCTCTACCCCACAACTATCCAGCATCGCATCAACGATGTCTATTGGAACTGGTTCATTCACATCTACGTCATCGTAGGTAATTTCTTCTTCCACACAAGCACTGCTATCGACATCCACTGGTTTTGGATTTGAAATCTCTCCATGCCACTGCCATTCTGTATAGCCTTGTATAATCCCGTTGCACATGACATGACTTTTGATTTCGTCACCAGTGCTGACTTTCAAGTTGTTACCGCAATGCCTACATGGACAGTAGAACCTATCTCCATGTTTTTTCCTATGTTCCTCGGCAAATCTAATAAACTGGTCAAGACCATAAATAAACTTTGGGGTGCAGCGATTGCGAATGGACGTCCATGATCTATCCATTCTATGATCAAAGAGAAATCAAATATACATTACAACAAGATTAGGGTCTAGGGTTAACTGATTAGAGTTTTTGCATGGTTAATTAAAACTTTAGGCCAACAAATACATGTGTTGTCATTCTTATATATAATAAATGTGTACCACCTATCCCATTCTTGAACACCTAATCTCACTAGTAAGTGTATAATGTGTATTGGGTTTTCAAGAAAATTTCGGCAGCATTTCCCCGCTGTTCTCTAAGTACATATGTACTTAGAGAACAAATGGGGAAATGCAGTCAAAATTTTCTTGAAAACCAGATACACATTATACACTTACATCCTAAGTGAGATTAGGTGTTCAAGAACAGTCCCAAACTGGGGACTATCCAAGATTTACTCCTAATGAGTATATCTTGGATGGGTTTCTAGGCCAACAAATACATGTGATGTCATTCTTATATACAATAAATGTGTACCACCTATCCCATTCTTGAACACCTAATCTTACTAGTAAGTGTATAATGTGTATTGGGTTTTCGAGAAAATTTCGGCAGCATTTCCCTGCTATTCTCTAAGTACATATGTACTTAGAGAACAAACGGGGAAATGCTACCAAAATTTTCTCGAAAACCCAATACACATTATACACTTACATCCTAAGTGAGATTAGGTGTTCAAGAACAGTCCCAAATCGGGGACTATCCAAGATTTACTCCTAATGAGTAAATCTTGGACGGGTTTCTAGGCTAATGAGTACATATCCACTACATGTATTTGCTCACTTACATTGCATCACTCACAATTAGAGCATTATTAAATAATAAATCAAGAATTCAATAGTTTCAAACATGCAATAATTCACAATTAGAGCGATAAGATTCACTTTGTACAAACATACATGGCATAATTTAGGCACAATAGCAGGTGTGGTCATTGACCTGATTCAACAATATAAGAATAATTTTAGAAGAGTAATGTAGCACAACATTATAGGCTATCCGATTATAATTGAGCAATATAGCACAAAATCAACCAAAATGGTTGTGCTAGCACGGCCGTGCTATGCAGCACGGCCGTGCTACCAACACGGCCGTGCTGCCCAGCACGACCGTGCCAACCTGTGATTTCACACACCTCGGCAGAGGAAGAAGAGGAGGAAGAAGAGCAGAGCAGGTACCTTCGGCGGCGTTGGCGGGGACAGTAGCAGCAGCGAGCAGTAGGAGTAGGAGAGCAGGCTGTCGGAGCAAGATAGAAGGTCATCGGAGAAGGAGAGAAGGCCGCCGGAGCTGGGGCAGAGGGCAAGCGGCGGCAGAGGTGGGCAGAGGACCACCCAAGCGAGCGGAGCAGCGCGCGACCGGAGTAAACGGCGGCAGAGGAGAAATCACCAGAAATTGCCAAACCCTGGAGTAGCAGCTACGCGAGACAATGAATGAAATAGAGAAAGGGGAAGAGTCGGTCTTGCGGGTGTTATTAAGTTATCAATCGGTGTCGGTTATTGAAAACAACTGACACTTAAACCTAAAGGTGTCGGTTCTACAAACCAACCGACACCTATTCTTAACTATAGTCATCGGTTTTTATTAGAAACCAACTGACGTCTATCTACATACGCTGATTAAAAAAATTGTTCTCAATTAATGACCATAGTCGTCGGTTTCTTTCTAAAACCGACGCTCATAGGGGTGTGAAACTTTCTCGGGAAAACGCGTGAAAACCCATAAGCGTCGGTTCTTGTATTACAACCGATGACCAAAATGTTCCCAATTTTTGTATCACGAATAACCTTTCATCGTCGGTTTTTTAGTAAATAACCGACGCCAGATGTCAAATTTTGGAGGTAATTCTTTTCACGCAAAATTTGGGATTTGGCGGTTAATTTTAGGCGTCGGCTGTTTATTCTAGAACCGACGCTAAATAGAAAGCGATACCCGTGTCTGACCACTCCTCTCCGATATATGTCAATTTGTGTTTTACACTGACACTATAGGTTTTAGGCGTCGGTTCTTCGTTAATAACCGACGACTGGAAAGTGACTTCATAAGCCATTTCTGTAGTAGTAAATATTTTTAATTATGTCTGTATTTAGACTTACAACAATCCGGTCACATGGAAGTGAGTGAAACGTAAGTTCTAAAAACTGAACTACAGTTCCTGGAAAATGAGTTCCACATAACTTATGACTTACACCAAACCAATTCGAGCCTTATCATATAATGCAGTTGAAGTATGCTTGTATAAATGGAGGTCATGGTATTCAAGGTACTGACGAGGGAGCCTGCATGGGTTCCGTTCAAATATGTGCATCATTTGAGTACTACACACCTAGTTTTTTTTAACATGTGAAGAGAAAGTTAGCTCATATTGGTCATTATATGTTGTTGAACATTCTCAAATATGAAAGTGCATGTGAATACTTCTTCACTAGAGTTTCCAGTGGGTATAGAAACCATACATGCACACACAAATACACATGAGCAATGTCAGGTCAAGCCTAACTTGTGGCTTCTTCGAATTGATCTTCCATTTTTTGTTGCACAAAGTGAAAATTCATTGCAGCTCTATTGTGAATGTTATCGTTATCCTAATCAACTCACATTTCCTAGAGTCATGAAATCAAAGATCAAGGTCATAAAAGGGCAAGCATGTTTCAAGATTTTGCAAGATCAATGTCATAATTGTATTCCCTGCCTTTCATGATCAAGGTAAGGGTTCATTTGGAAATCAAGAAGTCGAATTGGACACTCCTATAGTTAGAGAATGATGGGAAAGATTGAGATTTGTATCCATCATATTATTCAAAATTGATTTTACAAAGAGGTATAGAAATGAAGCGAATAAAATGCCTCTTGTATCAAAGTCTTTCATCATGATTTTAAGAATTTGAAAGCATATTCATTCATGGGCATGATCATGCTACATATAAATATCATAGAAATGTTTTCTACATTATGTTTTAGGTTTAATAAAAAAATGGGCTGACATGGGCTTAATCAAATAGGGACCTCATCAGCAATGAGTTGTAAGGTATAATTCCTCTTTATATAATCAGGTCAAGATTGTTATCATTTCACCCCAAACATAGAAATAATATAGTCTAGAGTTGGTTAATCTTACATGATTTCAACGGTGATACATGAGTTGTTAGCTTCAACAATACTTTCATTGGTCATAATAGAGTTTTTAAATTAAGGTCAGATCATGGAATCATCATCATTTTACTCTAATTTTACCAATTCATTTAAATTTTAGTTTCACACATACATATGCTACCCATAATCAAGAGATCATGTTATTAATTATCATTAGAGAGATCACATGAGGGGATGAGAAACTAACTAATTATCATCTAATGGGTGTGTTAAAGTAGACCTTAAATAAGAGATGAGATGTTAGAAGACTCTACAATATATGATATTGGGTATTTAAACATACATAGGGGATATGTGAATGCTCTAGTACTATTTGTCACAAAATTGTTTATTACCCAAATACCAACACCTAATGCCTAGACAGCCAAAGGTAAGAGGACATGGGTGTATGTCCCTATAATTGATCACATATCACATGTATAAATAAAATTACAATCAACAACATAGAGAACTAAGGTATGAGACAACATGGCATATAAGAAGATACTAAGCTAGTACCTGACATAAGATATTAGTTCCCATGTGTCAACCCATATGAGTTCCATTTGCATGTCACTATATATCATCATATCAAGAGAAGCAAACTATAAGAATATATCAAAATCAACAATTCTAGAAGCAGTTGTAGTGTACTTGTTACCTAAAATCATAAAACATATACACGTCATCACAACTATGTTGAGTACGCTAAAAAAGACATAAGTTGATAGGTTCTAAAGAACATATATTCTTAGAAAACCTTAATAGAATAGAAAGTAAGAAAGAAACAACATCAAAGACTTTGTTATTAACATGCAAGTGTGTTTTAAGTGTATTTCCATTATACTAAACAATACTTTAAGGCCATTGACCTACTTCCGGTAGGAAGAGGTCCGTGAGGGACATTTAAGACAAAGCCAAGTATCACTAGTACATAAACTATCTCTAGATTCAGTTATAACAACCTTATAATGTCGGTTATAAACCGACACCTAACACTACAACCATAGGTCTAAGACGTCAGTTTTTTGGAGATGGAAAAATTGTCGCCAGAGATTCTACTTTAGTTGTGTGGATAAGAGAAACTGACACAAATAGGAGTCTTAAGCATCGGTTGCATTCCAAAATCCAACGTCTTAAGAGTCATACCAGTTCACATTTGAAGCTGGTAAAAGACCATGCATCGTCAATTTGGTAACAATAGAGACCAATCATGATGTACATTGTCATTTGCAAACACAAATAACTGATGACTATGATTTACAATGATAGTTATATCTACAAAACTGACGACTATGACATGCTACCCAATGAGGGTCATGTTGTCCAACACGTCTATTTTGATTTTGTCATTTATTTTCAGTTATTTTACTCAAACATACGACTCAGGTCTATAGTGTCAGATTTTTTATTACAACCGACGCCTAAGTTTTGTTCTTTTTTAAATAGCAGGCATCCATACCTTCTACCCGGTCGGTAAATAGGATACAGAAATTGAATTTCAAAAGTGGAGTTCTAAACTACAGGTTAACAACATCATGTGAGTTTGCCTTAACCATAGGACACCAAACCTACAACAACAAACATAATATATGCATATAATTCTATTAATTATCCAATTTCATTTCAATCACATGTGCAAACATAAATCTTCGCATTGATTCATACACATGATACTTCTTTTGCATACATACCAATTTCATTCTCATGACATGTAGAAACACAATTCATTCATTCATACACAATTCGTTCATTCAACTTCACATTCACACACATGTACATTGATCACAACATAAATACCACATATTTGAGATAGAAATAGTGACATCAAACTTCAGAAAAGTCATTCCTTATCCTAATCAAATTCAAAGTTCAATTCCCTTTCAAAGGCTTCTGCCCATTGTTCTTGTGTCTCATCTAATTGTTCTATCGTATAGGGCATTTCTATATCTTCTAGTTTTTCTTGTGTATTGAAGTCTCTCATTTTAAACACATGCAATGATCATGACGTATGTAATTAATAGTTTTGATATTTTCATATTATCTAATGAGGCCATATACTTATGATGATCAAGTCTATATATATATATATATATATATATATATATATATATATATATATATATATATATGAATTACATTATGTATCTTGTCGATGACAATGTCTATTGTTGCATATCTGACAATCATGTCCATATATCACATTGTGTAGTATCTGCATGCCCAACTGTTGTCTATTACAGAACACTATAAATTTCAACATACAAAATGCTAATAAATATAAGTAAGCATCGTTGGCATAAATATGCATTGGATTCAGAAAACTACCTTAACATTCTCCTAAACTATCACTTTCTTTTTCTGGTCGACCTTTCCTCTAGATTTTTTGAATTCTTTTGTAGCCCTATATGTTAATGTAACACATTGAATTGCATTAGTAAATAGTCATGTAAAATATGTGCTAAAAATATAAAAATTTACTCACTTGAACAAATCCCTTCCCAAATTGTATCCCCCATTGTCTATTATGTCACCCTTAGGATCTAGACAATACACAGTTAGCATCGCGGGGACAATAACCAATAATACCCAATGTTTACTCTTGAATAATAAGAAGGCAAAGAAAATGTAACTCAAAATCCACAATGAAATGTAATTTATTAAGTCAAAATTATAAGCAGAGTAAGTAAACTTACTCAATATTGTATGGAGCTAACATCACACTCTTTTTTTTACTAAAATATTTAAATGTGGCTATGCAATATTGGGTTACAGATGCAGGGTCTTTAATTACACAAATAATCAAGGATGGAACTAGAAATGCCACATGGGGTAGTGAAATCTCTTTATGGACCCTATGCAAGTGGTTGTAAAACATATATCATGTATGCATTAATACATAAGAAAATATATCAACATATATAAAATGAGGTATGTAGCTATATAATGTCTCACCATATCTAAAGTTCTATCACAGATATATTTAGCCAAGCATCACCAAACAACTCCAAATCATCTTGTAGAAATATAGGTATCATGATGTTGACCTACAACGTTCTCCTTGATAGAAACCATCAAAAGAGACCATACGTCATGTTTTCCTATCCATACTGACATAGTCTTGCACTGAGGACCTATCGAGTCAAATAGGTCCTTTTCAAGCCAGCCAAGTATTTGAGGAGGAGGTGGAGGAGGAGGAAGAGTTATAAGGGGTTTCTTAGATGCTATGCCATGCACATATATAATCTTATAGAAATGGTGTCATGTATATAAAGATACAAACAAAATGTAAATTTACCATATGTCGGTATAGATAACTCCATCTTTGGGCCATGCGAACACTCTGCCTTTTGCATCACCTATCGTGTCGTGGTCGGGTTGCACATATGGTAGTGGAGTTTTCTTCCAACAGGCGTAGATAAGGTTCGGCGACAGACAAACTGCATTAGTGGGCAACATTGAACTATGAATAATATCACCTTTAAGGCGTAAGATGGTATGGACTCAACCCCTACAATTTCAATAGAGTGTTATATATATTATACAAATCATTTTAAAAGACTACCATGTCATAAAAATACTTACAATAGATGTTCTAGGTGGCGGGTCTACAAGATTACTCCCAACCAACTCGGTTGGGGGCCCACCTCATATAAAGAGTGGGGAGGCACAGGTACTGTCGGGGAAGTTGTTGATTGACAACATAAATGTTGGCTCATTACTTCCTGAATTCCCTTTGCAATTCACTCTTTTACCTCCTCTTTTGAGAATCTTGCTTTGACATTTTTGTGCTTATGCTCTGACGGCCCAAAGAATTCTTTTATATCGATACTAGTACCTACAACCCTAACATGCCCAGGATGCTCTGAGTTACCTAGATCAACTGTCAATTCATCCCTTGTGCCATCAAGGATGAACTTGCCTTGTTCTCTTTGCTCGTAGAGCTCCCTCTAATCATCATCAATAGTATTTTGTAATTAATACATAATAATCATCAATGCTAATTTCTCTGAGAGTTGAATTTTATTATTTTGTAGCTGCTTCAGTAGTTTTGGGGTGGAGTATATCTATAGATTTTTTTTCCTCCCATCTATCCATAGATCAAGGCAAAGTAGAGTTCAGTAGTCCCAGGAGTAGGCTGTTGAGAAGAATATGCCTGTAATAGCTTTTGGTGAAGATGTGCATAGCCAGTTGTCCCCATCGTGTGCTTATGCACATTCATTGCACACCTTTCTCTTTGAGCATTGCTTGCCACCTGGTTAGTAACAATATTCAATAGTAATTGGTAAGTAAAATATAACAATCAAGGTCAAGATAAAACAATGAATTCATAAGCATAATGGTGAGTGAGGCTTAATACTTAGAATTCATAGGTATTTTAATAGCAACAAACACCCCCACATCTTTGGGTAAAGATAGCCCCATTGCTCAGTGGCTGACTTCTTCCTCTTCTCAGTGTCTCGTATGTATATTCTTGTCAGAGTTATCCTATAATTCCTCAATACTCTCTCACAACATTGCATCACCTTTTTACGATGCAGATTTTCATCGAGGTCATATTTGCCTTCATTTCCATTGGGCACATCATTTTATTTAATTCATATGTTGAGATTGGACGCTCATTTCTTCAGGAAGGATTTCTTTAAATAAAGACAATAATTATGTAAAGCTTTTGTAGCTCCATCTATTGTTAGCCTTCAAAGTATACAATCTCAACACAACACTCATCTTCTTAAACTTAGTACAACCTAAGTATAACGGTCTCTCAGCATCATGCACAATGTTTCTAAATAAGGAAGGTAGATCAGTGTTCTCTACCCCACAACTATTTAGAATCACATCAATCATGTCTATTGGAATCAATTCGTTCACATCTACATCATCGACGACAATTTCTTCTTCAAAATAAGTACTATTATCAACACCTATTGATATCACCATTGTATTCTCTCCATGACAATACCATTATGTGCATCCCAGTATAATCCCATTCCACATGACACTCTTTTTATTTCATCAATAGTTTTGACTTTCAACCTATAACGACAATACCTACATGGACTGTAGAACCTATCTCAAGGTTGTTTCTTATGTTCCTCCCCAAGTCTTATAAACTGGTCAAGACTAGTATTAATCTTCGGGTTGCAGTGATTTGGAATGGACATCCATGATCTATCCATTCTACAATCAAAGAAAAAAAAGTATTAGGATTTAGGGTTTACATGGTTAGGGTTTAGGATTTATAGATAGATTAGGATTTATTATTTTGGATTTAGGGATAATGGTCACCTAGATTAGGGTTTATGGTTTACAAATTAGGGTTTGTGGTTTACAGATTAGGGTTTAGGTTCAATAATGAATGTGTATTCCACCTATCCCATTCTTGAACACCTAATATCACTAGTAAGTGTATAATGTGTATTCAGTTTTTAAGAAAATTTCAGTAGCATTTCTTCGGAGTTCTCCAATTACCCCGATGTAGATGGGCAAATTTCTACCAACATATGTACTTTGAGAACAAACGGGGAAGTGTTGATCGAACAACTTGATAACCGAATATACATTATACACTTACATCCTAAGTGAGATTAAGTGTCCAATAATAGTCCCAAACTGGGGACTCCCCAAGATTTACTCCTAATGAGTAAATCTCTGATGGGTTTCTAGGCCATAATACAATGTTGTCATTTATATACCTATGATCTTAGTGTCATCAGGAACTTCAGCATGCCCCCACTATAGGAGTGAATCTATGATTATATATTATGAGGGTTTGTGGATCAAGTTCATGTATTGTGTTTTGCACAGATTTCTTGACCAACATTTAATCATTATCAAAATACTATTAACTAGAAAATATAAGGATATCATTAACATTTAGTATTATCAAAACAAAATTAACTATCAAAGAGAAGACTAACTCATTTGTACTAAATAATCTTGTAAGATCCAAAATAAGGTTGTCAGGGCACACACATATATACAAGGTTTATCCAGGCTACATGTTGTCACTTCACATTTTATTTTTGTCATATATTATTAACAAGACAATAATCAATTGTATTAAATAAACATTACATGTTTATAGGGATTATTTGTTAACCTATATTAAGGAGGAATATATGATGCACAACCAGCCAATTGGGGGCATGTAACACACCAACATTTCATTTCTTACCTTTGGTGGCAGAGAGAAGAAGCACATAGGGACAACATCAGTGGTGGTGGCCCTGAATGTACTAGAGCCCTAGCTATGGTTGGCTCTGGTGGATAGCCACGGTGATGAGCAGTAGTAGGAGAGCACGAGTAGTGGTAGTGGTGCAATACACAAGCATGACCAGTAGTGGTGGTGGATGGCTCTGAAAGTGGCAGCGTCAAAGCAGAGTGCTCCGACGGAGTAGTATTTGTGGTGATTGGAGTAGCAGGACAACAACAAGGCAGAGAGCACGAGCAGCAAGCATGGCGGCAACAGCAGAGAGCAAGAGCAGTGAGCACAGAGGCGGAATCACCAAAACTAGGCTAGGCAAGAAATAAAATAGAGAATGGGGGAAGGAGAAAGAAATTTCACATCTTAAATGGGACTTAGTCGTCGGTTGTATTAAACAACTGACAGCTAAGACATTATTCATTGGTTGGATGTGTAAAATAGACATCGTGCATGGTGAGTTAAACATCAGTTTATTCCAAAAAAGTGATGCAAGAGGCCTTTACCCAAACCAAAAAAGTCAGCTTCAGTGATGGTTAAAGTCATTAGTTACATTCAGAAAACTGACACCACACATAGCGACTTAAATGTGGATTTATTCCAATATACTGATGTAAGAGGCCTTTACTCGAATGAAAAAATCACCTCAATAATGGAAATATTCATCGATTTTATGTGAATAAACCAGCACTATATTGCAATTTGAGGGGGGGTATTTTCTCAGGGACGTGACGCGAACACTAAGATGTCAATTTCTTGACGAAAAAATGGCACATATTGTGCAAATTTTGATGATTTTCATGTGAATAATGAAGGTTTTATGGAGAAGAAACTAATGCCAAAAGTATTTTGGAGGAAAATTTATTACATGAAATGATGTATGTTGTAGGTTCAAAGAAAATTGATGTTCATATTAAAAATTTTGGAGGCAAATATTTTCCCCCAAAAAATTTTATTTCACTGGTTATTTTAGCCATCAATTTTTGTGGAATATAAACAACTGACGTTTGTGCTGAACAACCGATGTTGAAGAAGTGGTACCGATGCCTTTTCTTAATCAGAGGATTTCATCTATGGTGACGTTTGTGCTAAACAATTGATGTTTTTTGGTATCTAGCATCGGTTTTTTAGTGTAACTGATGTCAGGAAAAGTGACATAGAGGCCTGAAATGTACTAGTGTATGTACCATATCTCAATGTGAGGGACTACAAGACTAAATATTATAAATTAAATCTATTTGTAGTGGACATCAAGGCCATCACCAAGAGTTAACCCTTTTATCAACATAGTCCATCCTTACTTGACAAAACAAGTAGGAAGCCCCACTTTGTTCCCTGACCATGAGAATATAGATATGTGCATAAGGTTTGTATAATGGGCAATTTAATTATGATTTAAGGTTTTTTCAATAAAGGTGTAGTTAAAATCAAACATTGTAACCATAGAGATCATATATCTCAATCAATTATAAAAATCCAAGCATTTTATATTACATATATAGAAGAAATATTTAATTCCCCTAGTCTGACCAATAATAAAATGTGGGTGTCATTTTGAAACCAACGTTAAAAGGTCATTTTAAGTGATGTTAAAAGGCCATTTTAACCAACCTTAAAGGTAGTATATGTACTAGTGTTAGTTTTATCAATACTGATGACTATGTTGTTTTCCTTACTCAAATGTCAAGATTTAGTCATCTAGAATATTGAAACTCTAATCATATATCCTAGATCTAGTTGTGATGTGTCACACTAAGTGCTAATGATCCCATGATGTACTATGTAGCTTGATATTTCCTTCATATGACCTAGTGTGAGATATTGAAATCAATTGAAGGTTACATCCAACCACCATAATATGATTCATATGACCTAATCCTTTTAATGTTAATTGTGCAATTATTCATAATGTCAGAATCTCCTCACATTACTCTTGTTAAGGATCTAGTTAAGAATCATTGGTCAAGTATCTTATTCTTGTTCTCTAATCAAGCTACACTCTAAGATGTATCACAATCTAAAACATATGTATTGGTGGCCTGGTTTGAGGAAAGATGTAGATGAGTTCATTGTGTGATGTCCAATGTGTCAACAAGTTAAGGATGAGCACCAGAAGCATGCAGGAACATTACAACTATTACCTACACCATAGTGGAAGAGGTATCATGTGACAATGGATTTTGTAGTTGGTTTGCCTAGAACAGCCAAAGGTCACGATTCCATTTGGGTGATTGCTGATAGGTTGACAAAGTCAGCACATTTTCTTCCTACTAAGACAGCATACATTACTGAGAAACTTGCACAAGTTTATGTGGATGAAATAGTGCGGTTGCACAGAATCCCATCAACAATTGTGTCAGACAGAGGTCCTCAGTTTACAAGTCGCTTTTGGGAGCGATTACATACGGATTTAGGTACACAGTTAAAGTTAATACTACTTTCCACCCTTAGACAGATGGACAATTTGGAAGGACTATACAGACCTTGGAAGACTTGCTTAGGGCATGTGTTCTTCAGTTTGTAGGTAGCTAGGATATACATTTGAGTTTGATAAAGTCTGCTTACAATAATAGCTATCAGAACATCATTGATATGGCACCATATGAAGCATTGTATGGTAGACATTATAGATCTCCATTATGCCGGTATGATACGGGAGAATACCAACTTCTTGCTCCTGAACTTGTGCAATAGACAATAGAAAAGATTAAAGTAATACAACAACAGTTAAAGGCAACACAGGATAGACAAAAGTCTTAGGATGATAATCGTCATAGACCTTTAGAATTCCAAGTTGGAGATAGAGTGTATTTCAAGGTTTCTCCTTGGAAAGGTATTCTCAGATTCGAGAAGAAGGGTAAATTGTCTCCTAGATTTATGGGACCCTATCTGATGATAGCACGTGTTGGAAAGGTAGCCTATAAGCTAGACCTTCCACCTGAGTTGCATAGACTACATCTAGAGTTTCATGTATCTATGTTGAGAAAATGTCACCCTAATACAGAGTTTGTATTACAACCTATAGAGGTAGAATTAGATGAAGATATATCCTATGTGGAAGGTCCAGTCCTGATTCATGACAGATGAATCAAAAAGTTGAAAATGAAAGACATAGTTCTTGTAAAATTTCTATGGCATCATTGTGGCGTTGAATAAGCTACATGGGAGTTGGAGGACGAGATGGGGAGGAAGTATCCTTCTCTTTTCTCTTGATATTTCTGGGATGAAAGCCTTATTAGGGGTTGATAACTTGTAACACCCTTGACCTCGGTTTTGGGAAAACCCTAGAATCTTTGCCTAAGTAAGTTGTTTAGAACCTGTCTCAATGTTTTTGAAAAGTAATTAAGACTTGAGAAGAGTTTATTTCTCAATTTTGAACTTATTTGCAACTTGTTTGTACTTTATATGATAACTTTGGTAAAGATTGCAATTTACCCAAATGAGGGGTTTATATGCAAATTATCACCTCTAGGATGTTCCTTCTCTCTCTTAGCATCATCTATAGGAAAGAGAAAGAAGGGGGTGCCTTGTTTGAGTCTTGGTTAAATGATAACACTCTTTGTGGTGAAAGAACCAAAGAAATGTTGAGTACCTTGAACCCTAAATGGGGTTGTGTCGAGTTATGAAGTATATGGGAGTGCTTATCAGCTTGGAAGCCATAGAGGAGGTCCCATATTAGTTTTTTAACCTTTTAAAGTGTTCATTATGGGCTAAGCACCTCAAGTAGGCGAAGCCTATCGATTTACATATTCCTTCCAAAAGTTGAATTGGTTTGCTCATAAAGTAAGATTGGGAGGTGATATCTTTTCAAGAAAGATACCCAATGCCCGATATCATGCCTATGGATTATCCTCATCAGTTTTGAATGACAAGATAATTATGGTTGCATGAAGTCACCATGCATGGACACATGTCACTCAAGTGCACATGGTGATGACACCTTATACACACTCTCTTTCATAAACCTCAACTATATATACTTCTCTTTTCACCTCCTAGTAAACCTTTCAACTCCTTTACCATATCTTGCTTGGAGGAGGACCCTAGGAGCTCAAGAAGTAAAGAGAAGGCCAGGAATCTTGCCTAAGGTGAAGCCATGCTCATCTTCAATCTTGGAAAGACTATGCTTCTTGGATCATGATTCTTTCCTTCTCTTCTTTCTTCACCAAGTTCCTAACTATGGCATTTTATTTTGTAGAGAAGTGATGTGATCAACTCTTGGACTTTTGATAAGTCATATTCAACCCTGAGAATGTGGAGCTTAGGAGCTTGAGGCTCTTGAGTTGATCTTGAGGTGATTTATATAATTTGAACCCAATTTTATTATTATTTACCTTCTATCATGCAATACTTGGTGATTCCTTTTCTATTTCGACTTTCCTTAAAATGATGGTTATATGAGTTATAATGAATATATGGGGTGTTGCCCATGAACTAGAGTAATAATGGATGAAAATATGGAGCTTGAAGGTGATGAAATCGATATGCACAAACTGATATTGGTTTGTGGAAAACCCTAACCCGATACAAGGGTAAAGGTATGGAAACTGATATACATGAACTCCTATCCTTTTAACATGAGTAGCACTACTTTCCTTTCAATTGTTTAACTTATCACCTAAATGTTAAGAATAAGGCAGGATGATATCTATAAGATATCCAAGTCAACACATACATATTTGCACCATGACATGCATGGCCAATATGACTTGTGATGCTCTAAATTGATATGTTGTTGTTAGGCTGATATGTTAGATGTTCTCAAAATGATATGCCACAAAGGCACTAGCTTGTCATGAACAAGATATATCTAGTGAAGATGGAATATTAAACTGTGATGCCTTAATAGAGTGTGGAGGCAGATATGGTCAATCCAAACCATAATCTGGTCAATCCTAACCCTAATATGATACACTCATAATACAATATCCCTTTATCCCAACCCATGTGATGGTAACACCCTTAGCCTGAAATACTTTGAGAAAGTATGGGCAATACACTCTTTGAAGCCTTGGCCAATATACCAAGTAATGGTGAGGACAATAATTGAAAGAAAGTAAGGCGTTGATAAGGGTTCACCCGATACAACCCAATACCCTAGAATTCGATACCCTAGTTGATTGTATGGTCGATACCCTAGTTCATGGTATGGTCGATACACTTATTAATGGTATAGTCATAACCCTAGTTGATGGTATAGCTGATACCCTAGTTGATGGTGAGGCTAATACCCAAGTTGATGGTGTGACTGACACACTAGTTGAGTGAGTGGCTGATACACAATGTGATGGTATAGCCGACACATGCAAGACTACTCCATGGCCGATATACCTTAAGCACCTTACAACCGATACTACTCTAAGCATCTCTAAACTGATATTATTTGATATATCATGGCCAACACAAATGGATGTGTCTAGGATGACACAAGAATTAAAGTCGAGGACGATACACCTAGTTGAATATAGACCGATACACCTTGATAAGTGTAGACCGGTACACTTTGAATAAAATCAATGGATACATCTTGAATGGAATGAGATGGATACACTTTAAAAAGTGTAGGTTAAGAACCCTAAAATGTTAAATCAAAGTAATAAGTATTTTGAAGTCAATATCCTAGTAAGGATGAGAGAGAAACTTGTACTACTCACATGAGAAAGGTAATACTTCATGTTGTTAATCAATTAATGATATTTGATGAAGTAAGATTGAACACTTATGGCAATAATATAGCTCTTATGAAGTTAATTAGGGTTTGGTTGGTAAATATGAACTTGAAATCCCCAAATTAGTTACAAGGGAAAACCCTAACCCTAATTATGAGAGGGTTGCAATTTGAAGGATTCTCTTTATGGCATGGACATGATATTTACTTCACATTGAAATTGTTATGAAATCCTAATCATGCAGGTATTATGAAATAATCAGCATAGCTAGGTATGATCTATGATGATTTAGCCTTATACATATTGTATAAGGCCTTGTGAGCCATGTGATATACTTGAACAACATGTATAATGTTTATATGGGTCTTATGATCTAGAGTTGGTTGTTACCTAATGAGAGGTGACATTGATCAATAATGAATTGAAGGTTTGATACCCAAACATGTGATCATGATAATGCTTGAAGGGATGAGATTCCCAATAAAGTGTTTAGGAGACTGAGATCGCAGGATGAGTATAACAAGATATGTTTCAATTGATACAAGATTTCTTGAAAGATATATTGCACCTTTCTATATAGAAAATATCTACAATTCATGCTTGTAACTTGATTGATGCTAAAAGATATTGTGATACACTTAATCTATCAAGTAGACTTAAAATGCAATTACCCTGGCCATAGATCCATTCAGTGTCAGGATTTGTTGAATGATGAAATGAGTTCCACTCTGAATGTATATTATTGAATATGTAGGGTGCAAGTTGAAATATCTCCTTGTATCCTTAACTAACAGGATTGGCTATGGGCCACGCCCTGAAGATTAGGATTGACTTTGGGTCATATCCTAACAAGTGTGTAGTTGTACCATGACTCAATAAACAATCACAATTGGTTATGGACCTCGCCCTGATATAATTAGGATTGATTACAAGTCATACCCTGATAAGAGAACATGGTATGCATTGTATCTCTATAGCAAAGAGCCTCTATACACTAGACTATCTATAATGTAGTTTGACTCATATTGTCACTGCCAATAATCTCATACTGACCGAGAAAGGAGAGGTCATGGACTCTGACTCTTCCATAGTCCTATATGACATTGATGCTAACTTCACGGTGGTCAGTTCGAGATGGAAGGTATATTCCCATCTCTTCAGGGAAGAAGATGGATTCTTTAAAGATTTAATCAGTCATGTAGTGTATTTGTTCAAGGATCAAATATGGAAACATTGGTTGAAGCCTTGGTTTATTTTATATTGTTTAGTTTATAATAATTATACATGTTCCTCATATTCCTTTTAAAGGAGATTAAATAATCTATTGATCAGTTATAGATTCTTGAACTATTAAGATATAGGTACAAACCTACGGCGTCGGTTGAAAAACTGAGAACATGGAGTCGGCCTCAATTACAACCAAAAAAGAACTGATAAGATCCATAATTGTTAGTTACTGAAACAAAACTGATGTCTATTGCAGCTCATTGTCGTTGGTAATTTATGTAAAAACCTCACTCCCTTTCCAAGCAAAAAAAGTGTTTGCTTCATAGTCGTCGGTTCAGTGTAAAACTGACCATATAGCTACAAATTGTCGTCAGTTATGAGTTCATAAACTGACACCTATCTCCATACCTAAAAAAAATCCGGTCCAATTTAGGACATAGTTGTCAGTTTCTAATAGAAAATCAACGACCTATATCTTCATAGATGGTTATTATGAATAACCAACGACCAAATGTAATTTTTTTAATACCAGCATACATGCCTTTTGTCTGTCTGGTCAGTAGGATGTAGAACCTGAAGTTTAGTTTAGAACTACTGGTTTACAACATCCTGTGATGATTTCTATCAAACCGACATCAGAATCGCACAAAACTGTGTAGAAATAATCATTAACACGTGATTACCAAAAATCACAAAAATTTAAAACCTTTTTAACAAGAAATCCACTACCATGAAACTTTTTACATAAAGAACCAAACCACATATATATATATGATGGTTCACTTTGGACATACATTGTTCCATCACCTTGCAAGGATATGAGATAATAGTTGCTTTTTCAAAACATACACAAAATCAATATTATGCATAGAGACATACTAGACAAAATCTCAGATTGATTATAAAATTAATTATGCACTATCTCCTAAAGGACCTGAGAGTACAGGGATGACACATAGAACTCTATATCTATAAGACACATAACAACACATTCAACCTGGGTTGTTTTCGTTGTTCTTGTTGTTGTTGTCCGCTCTCTGGTGCATGATCTCTACATCTTTGTGCACGTCCACCTAAAAAGTTGTGGAACCCAGGGGATGAGACAACAAGTCCTAGCGAGAGATATCACTCTCCGCCAACAGTATTAATATCACATTTAGACTTTTATGAGTGAGAGTAGAAGAAATCCATATTGAACCCAATGCATAGGAGATAATGAGATGAGTATGTAACATTACATATATGACAGATCCAATTGCAAATGCATATGGTATCTATCCATGTGTTCCTTTTCTTCACAATGATTGGGACACTATTCTCCGGAGAGACTAACTCCATGGAACATGGACAAGTTTTCACTCATTAAGTCTTGTAAGTTGAATACCTTCATCATCTTGCCAATGTATATGCTCTTTCTTAGGTGAAGAAACTTTCCAGATCTATTTGTATAGCTCTCATCCTATCACATAGTATGCTTCACATAAACCCTTCATAGATACAAAAATTTCCTTGCCAGGTTTTAACATTTTAAGCATAACGATACTATTCTCCATCATTATGTGGAATATAAATATGCTCCCAATAAATATTTTTAATCATATATTTCTTCTTCATTTTGATTAAATTCAAAATCTTTGACTATCTTGTCAAATCAAAGAGTCTAGCTATGATATGCTTGCTTCAATTCTTAGATTGACCTTTGTAGCTTACAAACATTATTTGCATTATTGTATTTATAAAACCTTTAGGCTATGTCACCCACACATCCTTATGAATATTCCTGTTAACAGTTTTAACATCCATATACCAAATCTCATAGTCATAACAAGTTGTTATGGGAAGCATGATTATGATGGATTTAACCATGGCAACTAGTGAAAGGGTTTCAACATGTTCAATACCTTGAACTTGTTTGAAACTCTTTGTAACCAATTTGCTTTTATAGGTTTTGTATACTACCATTCATGTTGATCATTTCTCAAAAAAACTAAATGCACCCTATGGGTTTTACCCCTTCAGGTGGATCCATCAAGGTCATACCTTACTAGTGTACATGAGGTCCATCTTTGATCCCATGGCCTCAAGTAATTTCTCAGACTCTGGTCCCTCAATAGCTTCTAGGTAGGTTGTTGACTCATCATCTATGATCAACTCATTGCCTTTTGAGTTATAAGATATCATATTCTTTCAAACTCAAGGTGTGTTCTACTAGATTTATGAATCTTTTTGTTACATAAGGAACTTGAGATTCCACAACAATTTGTGATACTCCTTGTTCCTATTCTACCTCTCTTCGGTTCAATGTTTTCTTGTTTATCTTGAACTTTTCGAGTTTTACTTCACCCTCACTGATTCCTTTGGAATTAAATTTCTCCTTGGGAATTCAGTAATCCTGGAAACAAGCATTTTGTTTTTGGATTGTAATATAAAGTCAGTATTCAACAAAATAACATTTATGTGATTTGTTGAAAAGCTTTTCAAGAAACAATTTTCTTTCATAAGCTTGCAATCCTAATCCTTACAAGAGACATATCAGGACACCTCCCATGACATATCTCATACGATGTCTTTTGAACCATTTTAGACAGTACATCATTTTAGTGTCAAGCATGTGCCCAAAAGGAAATTGGAAGATCAACTAGATTTATTGATAATTGCACCATGATTAACACGGTGTGATTCCTTCTCTCTAACACATCATTATGTTTTAGGTGGAGTTCATTGTGATACACTATCACAGTCTCTCCATAAGGCCCTCAAACTCTTGGTTTAAAATATTTCAATATTGATCATATTGAAGTGTCTCAATACTTTCATCAAGTTAGTTACATACCTCACTCATGATATACTTTAACACTTCAAGAGATTCATACTTGTATTTCATTAAATATAAACTACCATATCTACTAAGATCATCATTAAATATAATGGGGTACTATTAACCACCTCTAGCATTTATTCTAAAAAGTCTATATACATCATTATGTATGAGTTCAAATAGAATACTCAATTTTGCACTACTATTAGTGAAAGATACATATTTCACAAAAAATATGACTTGTATGTCTCAATTGGTTCAATAACCAAAAGAGTCTAGATGACCATAATTATGGATTGTAGAAATGCAGTTCTCATTTACATTCTATAGATGACAATGATATAGGTATTCATTGTTTCAGTCATCAAATATTACATTATATGTTCCATACACATTTTTCTCTACAACTATCAAGTATAGATTATGAGACATAGGGTATTACCATAAAAGATCATATCATTGAAGGCAAAACATCAAAAATATTCACAATATTCTTGTCCATACAAGATGCATGATGTTTTTCATTGATGTTAGGTACATAATAGAAATTCACTAATTCTATTACATGCCCATGAACGATAAATGTCAATTGTAGTAGCAACAAACCTTGCTTTGTACAGTTCTAGCTTTCTTATGCTTGGGTCCAGAAGTGGAGATCTCTATCTCTTTCCTCTTCTTGAGATCCTCTATATAAAGAGGGTAGTTCCTTTTCCACTATCTAGGGTGGTGAAAGTATTGGCACTTCCTTCCTTAACCTTTTAAGTGAAAAGGATGGATTCCTTTTGCACTTACCCTTCTCCTCATCTTGATTTTAGAAGATTGGACTTCATCTTAGCCTCAGAACTCTTCTCGGCCTTGCTTTTTCCCTTGGACTCACTCTATTATTCACCATCATGGGTTTGTCCTTCTTCATTTGTGCTTCAACATTATTCACCGTCCAAGCATTTTTTATAGTGGTTTAGTTAAGTTATTCAAGTAGTAATTAACACTCGATAAACTGGCTATATGATTCATGCAATGATTGTAGAATCATATCCATGGCCAACTCTTAACCTAAAAGAAATCCCAGTATTTTTAGATGTTACACATGCTCAATAATATTGAGCACATGGTTCTCTAATAGATCTCCCCTTTTAGTTTGCACTCAAATAGCTCATTGGAGACATTACACCTTATTTTCTTTGCATGATTCTTAAGATGTGTTACCATCTCGATAATATCCATGTTTTCATGAAACTTATAGCTCATATAGCTCATCATAAGGTTTTAGATGTATGTGGCATCATTGGCATGCTTCAAGCAAGCATCCATTTCAGCCTTAGGCACATTTAGAGTAAGTTCATCTGGCTCTGGTCTTTCAAGTACATAAAGCTTTTGCTCATTGGTGAGAACAATTCTCAAAGTCCTAAACTAGATGTGGAGGTTAATCTCGTTTATTTTTTCCTACTAAGGACTGATCGCAATGATAATGTGTTTGTGTTTGCCACCAGATTCTACAAAAGAAATTTTTGCAACTTTGTCAAAACATTTTTTATTTTATTTGATAATATTTTTGACATTAATTAGGCCTTTAATTAATTATGTGTCCCACTATATTGTTCAAATTGATAGTTGTAAAGAAGTGAAACCACCTCTCTACTAAAAATTTGAATAACAAAACATCCAGTCTAAACACCCTCAGAAGGTATGATGGAGTGGGTGTAAAATTTTCAAATCTTTATATAATGGTAATCAAAAGACCAAAGTATAACAGTGGAATAAAAACATGACTATATTCAATTATACAATAAAGGGTTACAAACTTACATCATAAGGATCCATGTAGAGGAAATCTAAACCACCTCAAGATTGTCTCCAACATTCATCATCACAAACTAAGTACAGGTCAACATGTCATGCATCCAAGTCCTCCACCTAGGGTTGGAAGCATACCCCAGCAAAAGAGAAACAATAGGAAACATTAGCAAAGGCTGGTATGTGCATACTAAAAAGAAAATTGAGAAATTTATAAGGAATAAGGGACATCCAAATAAATGGGATTCCCGTGCAAGAGATAAGAACTACCCAATCAGGCATAAAAGAAAAGAATCATCATCATCATAAAAGAAGATACTTGCCATAATCAAAACAATAAAGAAGTGCCACATAAGAACATATCAAGATTTGGGCACATAACCCATCATTAATATGCATGCATGTGAGATAAGCATAGACCTAGAACAATATAAAGACAATTGGTGGGAAACCCTCATAAAGTTAAAACCTGATAGAGAAAGGAATATTGCCAATCTCCCAAATATATAAAATGGGTCAAGGCACACATCTTGCCCTGGGTACGAGGTTCCTTGTCATCCCAAAAAGAATAGGAAATATCACATCTGCTATAAAACAAACCAATGCACTTACACTACTCTAGTGCTACTGAATCACATAGCATGTTTAATGTAGAGGCAAGTAGAAAGTATAGTCAAAATTGTACAATGTTGCCATCACACAATGGACAACACATACATATAATATCCACTCCAAAGTGGGCACATATCATTATGTAAGACCAACATGCACCAAGGAATAAGGAATAGAGTCAAGAGAATATCTATGCACACATGATCAATAACAAATAAGGTAGTTCACATGAACCAATAATTCCTAAAGAAAAGACATATGTGTAGGCTATTATCCATAGGACTAAAAGAAAGAATAAAATAGGATAATTGCTCAAGAAGAATAATAGGGGATGCAAACATACCTCAACTTCAGAGTCAAATAATCCAAAGTCACATATAGGTCCAAGACTAGGCATCCAAAGAACCTATTAAGCATATATGTGGAATTAGGGTTAGGTTTCCATTACTTGTTCAAAACCCTAAACATTGCCTTTTTATTATGAGTGAATTAGGTTATCAAAACCATTCCATACTTTAGGTTATATTTTATTGAGTTCAAAACATATTTTATTATATTTTTCTGACTTATAAATTATTACTTATGAATTATACAAGTCATTATCTTATTTAATTAGATCCATTAAATCATCCCTTTAAAACATAATATTCAGGTGACAAAACCAATATGATTAGAAAGCTTGCATTTTTATGAATCCAACGAATATTTATTTTAAATTTTTGGCGCAGCAGATAATTAGTTATAGAATTTAGAAATCTGACCAATCAAATAAAGTCGCATAAGTAAATAATCGAGAAAAAGCAAAAGAGGGAGAGGAGTCGGGCCGGCCTAGCTAACATGGCCCAATCAGAATCGTCCATGTCACTTGGTCAAAGGCCCACTTGACTCGACCTAAAGCAAAACAAAACATAACGAAATGACCAAAATACCCATAATGGGAAAACAAAGAGGTAAAGAAACGAGAGGGGGTATACTCAGAAATCCACAAAGGATCGTCTTCTTCACTGATAGAACACAGAGACGAAGAACAGCATTGGGCATAGTAGCTTGGGTGTTGATGTCCAAAATCGAGCTCGCGGATGCACTTAACCAGAGAACAAATGGCAACTACCACACAATACCTGAAGGTAGGGCAGACTCAGAGAGATCCTAAAGTGGTTGCACATCGATTGAGGTCAAAGACAGGGCAGACAACTAGTCCTCACCGGTACTAGGGTTGGAAACGATGGAGATGTGGAAAAGATGTGTGGGGCGTGAAGAGACCAAACTGACCCACTAGATAGGCACACAGAGGTGCGAGAATGATCCAGGAAGGGTTCACCAGGGGTCTGATGGTGAAGGCTCACTGGGAGAGGGCAAGGAAGAGGAGAACAGGGGAAGAACAGAGAGTATGGGTGGCGAGTTATGGATTGTCTGAATATCTCATGAGCCCTAGCATATATATACTCATTGTGTAATGACCGATTCATAAAAACAAGATTAACTTAAGCGGAAGTGAATTATTTACAGTGGATTACTGAAAATCACTGAAAATTAAAACTTTTTGTAAAGAGATCCATACATAGGAAATCTTTCCCATCAAGAACCATTGTATACCATTTACATTCTGCTTCAAATGTACATAACCTGTACCATCTCTTCTCAGAGACTACATCATCAGCTGCCCTATAAACATTATATACATACAGCATACGAATCTTGAGGCATCAACCCAAAACATCAGCATCATTTTCACTCTCATGATGCTTCAACACATGAGGAACATATTATAATGCACAATTTGCACTTAAACCCCTCAACTTGGGTGTTTTGCACATTAGTCCAAAACAAACAAAACATTGATTTCAACAATGTTCAAAAAGGACTAGAATTGCAATATAAGTTCCTCTTGTGCCCTAATTACCTTTCATAAGATGAGATGATTCCATGAGAAACCCTAATTGAGGTTGATTCCATGTGAATCCCTAATTGAGGTTGATTCAATGTGAATCCCTAATTGAAGTTGACTCTATAGTCAATGATGAGGAATAATGGAGCATGTGCCTTGTGTGTTGATTCTATGAAAATCTTGTATGGAAACACTTTGTGCTGATCAAAGTTTTATGGTGTCTCCATAATAAGGAGATGTTATATGAAGACTAGATAGTATGATGAATGAAATACATCTGTCTTCCTTTATCTGGGATTTCGAGGACGAAATCCTTGTTAGGGGTTTATAATTTGTAACACCCCTGACCTGGGTTATACTTTAACCCTAGGTGTTTTGATTAAGAAAGATTATTAAATGCTTAGTCCCATCTTGTGAAAGGTAATTAGGGCTCAAGAGGAACTTATATTGCAATTCTAGTCCTTTTTTAACATTGTTGAAATCAATGTTTTGTTTGTTTTGGACTAATGTGCAAAATACCCAAGTTGAGGGGTTTAAGTGCAAATTGTGCATTATAATATGTTCATCATGCGTTGAAGCATCATGAGAGTGAAAATGATGCTGAGGTTTTGGCTTGACGCCTCAAGATTTGTATGTTGTCTGTATATAATGTTTATAGGGCAGCTGATGATGTAGTCTCTAAGAAGAGATGGTACATGTTATGTACGTTTGAACCAGAATGTAAATGTTATACAATGGTTCTTGATGGAAAAGATTTCCTATCTATGGATATCTTTACAAAAAGTTTTAATTTTCAGTGATTTTCAGTAATCCACTGTAAATAATTTGCTTCTACTTAAGTTAATCTTGTTTTCGTGAATCGGTCGTTACACATTGGGTTCAGTAGAGGATAGGCAAGGGAAAAGAAAGCAGAGGAAACAAAGGAAGGTAGATGGAGAAAGGAGAGAAAGAATCGAATAGGAAACTAAAGCCTGTTTGCTAGGGAAAGAAAGGAAGAGGAGGAAGGAGAGAGTATAGATACCACATGATCTAAATCCAACGCTCCAAAAGAAGCTCGAGATTCCAAAGCCAGCGTGGCACATATAAATCAAAAATCGAATCTGATTAAATTAAAGTGTGAATGCATTATTTCCTTATTCTCTCTCTCTCCATTTGGGGGTTCAAACATTAACCAAATTAAGTGAAATTTTGCACAGAGGCCAATTAAGGCATGTAGATTTTGATTATGCATTCAGTTTTTCCTTTTGGAAATTTTTAATGGGTTAAATAAATCAAATATCATTTTCTCTTTCCTTCTATATTAATGGCTTTAGGATTATCCAAATTTGATGAAACTTGACCCACAAGTCATATTTAATGTGTTGGATACGAATTTGCCATCAATTTTACATATTGGAGTTGTTTGAATATTTATTTAATATTTTCTGGTTGTGGTGGTGGCTAGGGAAGAGAGGGCTTAGGATTAAGGGGTATGGAACATGTATGATACCATATATAAGAAGTAAACTTTTATTTGATATATCTAAAACAAATACAATGCACTTTCTTTTGTAGGATAAGAGAGTAAGTGAGAAACAAAATTAGGCAATATGGGATAAAAGAAAAGCTAAATACGAGACAATTTTAAATATTGTATCAAAACATACAACACAACATAATGCATAAATCATATATAATAACACTACCACGTACTACCCCTCTACCCCTTCACTTCTTTGACCTAATAAGTCAACAAAACTAGAGGTAAAAGGGTGAGTTCAACTAGACCAACTATGGAATCGATAACCTCATTGATTACTCTTCAATATCACTATAGAGTTTGATTCTAAGGGTTTTTTACCCAAACATATGGTACTACTTTGGGTATCTTTACTTACTGAATACTTCATCATTTTCATCAAAATGTTCTACTCTTAAGTGAGATCTCATAGCTTCAAAATATAAAGATGGAATCACTCTTATATCTTGGGAAAGAGTCACATGAGTCTAAATACGTAAGGGTTAACTCACTTAAGATCATCATAATACTTCCTCATATTCCATATACTTTTATCAACCTAATAAAGGTAGATACTTGTGTAGGTATCTCATCTATAGAGTTTCTAAATGGGGTGAGGTTGTATTAAAAACTTATAAGAGAACCATAAACCCAAGGGAAATAAGATTGAGATAGTCATATTAACGGATTGTCTTGGATCTGATACCATAATTGTAAGGATTGAAATCAAGAGAGCCACTATATTACTCGAGGGAATAATAGTCAACCATCCAAAGCCAAATATGATTAAAAAAATTACAATGTATGATTACTAAAATCTAAGTATATAATGTTTCAATTAGCAAAAGTGTGGCAATAGAATATAAAATTCTAACTATCAAAATTCTGATTTCTATCATAGTTTCATCACCACACATGGTGAATACATCTAAAGGAAACTAAACAATACCTAAGAGGTTGTAGGGAGAAATTGTATACTCCAATCTATCTCCAAGTAAAAGACTACTATGTAAGTTGTAGCTTGAGGTCACCTATGGAAAGATCTTATCCACCTAAGGGGTTAGAATCATACCCTCATAAGAGAACGCGAGGTGGAAATTATTGACATAAAATCCAATATGTGCAAATAAATAGAGATTGGACAAAATTAGGGAAAAAGGACAACAAAAAATATAACAAGTCTTCCCAAGGAAAAGAGATAAAGAGAACATCTAAATGCATATCAAAAGAAATATTCATACAATAAGACACACAGATTATATGAAGAAACAATGAATTTACAATTAAATTTCCTTTGAATCCCAAGTTAGAGAACACCAAATAAATAATAAGAAGTATTCATGACTAAATATTAGACAACGACCATCTAAAAGTAGGGCTAGAACACTTCCACATTCCATGACTAGGAAGGTGTGAGGAGACCTGCAATCCTCTGTGTAATGATGAGAAAAAATTGGAATCTATTCCTCTCAATCCCTCAAAGATCCTACACCATCAATTTATCCTATTGAAGTATGTAACCCATTTCCTTTTTTTTCTATCTTTAGTCCACTAGTTCCAATCTCAGGTGTTGTCATGCTAATTAAATCATCTATATGCTATGGTTTTGCTCAAGTTTCTTTGTTGGGTTCCACAAATAATATGTGATTGTGGTTCGTAGTTGCTTCCCCTAGTTGGCCATGGCGGAAAGTCCAGTCCTTACCTGTGGTCATCTCCCTACCCTCTCTTGTGCTCATTGAGTTTGCCTCAATCTCAAGTAGTAATTCACTAGTAGGTCAAACAGATAAAACAAGACATGTTTTGGAATAAGGAAAATAATGCATATCACTTGATATAGTTTTCATTACCTAATTCTAATAAATCAAATATGTGATTTGTAGGGTTTTCCTAATTATCATTGATTTGTAAATTTCATATATAATGATTCATAAGTTGGAAATTAACAAATACATATATTTTTAATTGTGAAATCATAATCTATCTGATTATTTAATTTTCATAACCTAAACCAGTAATGCTAAAAAAAGGTCATTTTTAGGGTTTTGTTTATGAGCCTAAGGCCTAATTCATTTGAATATTTAATAGGTAGCTTCAAACTATAGTTTGGATTTAGGTTTGGACCTTTGACCCATTGAGACACAATTTGAGGTATGTTGTACTCCCTCCTGAATCATATTGGACAATTTACTTATTTCTCTCCCTTTCTATATGTCTCTTCTCTTAATGAGTCATATTACATAATTATTTATATTTTCTCTTTCACTTTGATTAGATGTTGGTATATTGCTTTATATGTCACTTAGTTATACATATCTAACCCTATTGGATCCAATTCAATGTATTTTATCTTATGAACTATTGAAAGTGTAGATTGAATCTTATTCTATCTTGTTGATACTCATTCAATTTGTAATCCTTATTGTGTTATTTTATATTATTGTTCTATTTTATAATGAAAAAACCTAGCCAATGAAGTGGCACCCTAGTGGTAAAAATGATGTTATAAGACGAGAGGTCATGAGTTCAAACCCTGGCGACAGGATGAATGAATTGCCAATTTAGAACAATAATGACAAACCCTAAAATGATGTTTTTTTTGGACTAAACTTATATTTCCTCTCTAATAAATGCATGTTTAATTGTTAAGACTATTGTTATCTATTAGTATAGGTACATTTTGTAGGGTGGATCCCATTGTACATCATTTTCTACATATGAGCTTTTGGTTCTCTCACATAGCCACATGTGCTCTCACATGATATATATATATATATATATATATATATATATATATATATATATACATGTGATGCACATAGTCACTCTGACAAACCTAAAGAATTGATTTCTAGTGGTCAGATATGGGGAAATGGTGATTGGTCAAATTCCTATCAATGAAGGGTGAAAGTCGGTTCTTCAAGATCACAAGCTTGCCAAAATCACAATGAACGTAGGAAATAGGGGACTGGAGGAATTCTCTTGTCAGCTAGAGTGTAGAGACACCAAAATCTAGATTATTTAGGTATCGATGTCTTTGTCTCGATATAAAAAATTTGAAGACAGTGAGTGTATGATGTAGGGAGGAGAAAAGAGGGAGATAGATTCAATGGAGGATAGGCACAGAATTTGAGGAGTCTAGAGAGGTGAGGACTTAGGGTATAAGAAAAGTGGATCCATATTCAATGAAAATCTCAAGGCTTAGAAAGATCTATGCATTGGTTGGAGAAACAAGACCCCATGATAGGATGACCATAGGAACTCCAAGATATCAACTATCTGACATTAAAATCCAAGGAAATGTGATTATAATCTAAGTTGATTATATTGGGATTGTATAATTCAAGAATATCTTCTCTTATTAAATTGGGATATGAAACATTATTCAATTAGGTTGAATATTAGAAACCAAGATAATTTTGCCGTGTAGATTACAATTTGCAGTTAGTTATTAGTTTTAGTATTAGCCTATTTTCTTTCAAATATAATTTTATTTTAACTCAATTATCTTAATAGTTGTTATACATATTATCATTATCCCTAATACTTAGGATTTATATATCTATTGTCCTCAATGTATCACCATCACGGATATACTATACTTTCTTGCATGAAAAAACATTATTTTATTCAATTTATCCTTAAATTTATTGATGTCACATAATGACACATTAATTATATTCACTTTTCTTAAACATCCAATTATATCAAATTACATAAATCAGACATAGCATATTCTAGTTAATTGTTCCTTCATGTCCAATTACTGGTCATGCACATTTAAATCTTATTATGTGTATTAGTGAACAACTGATATATATCACATATTTAATTAATCCATTTACACTAATCCATGGTTAGGTTATTAGGTCCATTTTCTATGTATGAAGATGTGTCATGTGATTAGGCAACCTCATGTTACTAATTTGTTATAACTAATACCAAGGATGAATATATTAGGGTTATTTGACTTTATCTTAGGATGAGGTTAAAGAATTACTATTTATCTATCACTTAACATCATGGTTCTCTTTTAGCCTAGGGTTACATTACATACATTCAACTTATCATCAACGATCCAATTTATATCTAGGTTCATATGCAACCATAGGTTAGGGTTTATGTCACATCCCAATTTTTAAGATAATTTAAAACCATAGAATGTAGTCTTTCCTAAAAAACAAAAGTTAAGGGGTTAAATGCAAAAAGACCAATTATGGTTATCCTTATATGAAAATAGGATAAGAAAATTTAATATAAGACTCAATTTCATTTTTACTCTCAAATGTGCATCATGAATATTAATTAACTCGTGATGATCATATTTCCTTTTCTCTATCCTCTAAGATAGAAATAAAGCAGGGGAAAGAGGTTAAATAAGTGACCATGTGACTCTTGAATGCTAAACAAAGCATGTCTCGAATATTGACTCAAGTATGTAATAGGAAAATCCTTTTCAATTTATCTCACCATTTAAATGCATTAATATTAAGATTAAAAGCTATTATAGAAGTTATAGAACATAATGTGTACAAAAATGAAATCTAATTTCATAGAAATATTCTAGACCTTCTTTTTTTCCTATGTTTCAAATTTGAACTCATTTGGACCATGTTTAGCCCACTAATCAAATTTAGGAAGATTTGAATATAGTTTCATTAAGGTTTTAATTCCAATACATTTATTACACCTATTTGACCTAAAGTTGCGGTCATTTATCGAGTTCACGTGTTACATATTAAATTTCTCCTTCTATGTGCACAATCCAACAACCAGAATCTGAGTTACTCCCGATCCGACAGCTCTAACATCGTCTCCCTCCTCAAATTATATTTTGAGTCAGATAGTTGTTTCACAATGCATTCTTCTCTCAAATGTTTCTCCCTCATCTCTCATCCTTTTAATGTGATGTTTTATCCATCAGCTTTGCCTCCCTCCCCCACTTATAATGACCCATCACCCACCTCCCCTTGTGATCTCTAAGAGAAATTCCTGAATTGGGTTTTGAATCCCTCTCCACCAGGGACTGCTAGATGCCTCCTCGAGGCACCTCCTCCCAAATTTAGAGACCCAAAGGCACTGCCACCCCTCACATTGAACTCATCCACCTCCAGTTGAAGCCCAGAATCCTGAATCCTCTTGTACCTTCTTACTTTTCCTCTTTGGCTACCTCCACCATGGTTCTACTCTCGCCGCTACTTCCTATGCAATTAAGCCATCCATGAGCATCTATAACATATGGTCTTTCCTTTCCAATCACTATTTTGCCTTGGTTTTTTCCAAGTCACCATACCCTATAAATCACATCACCGTGCTCGCTAATGATGAATCGTCTCCATGTTTTGACACCTCTCCGACCCTGGAGACTGAACCTTTTTCTCTGTCTTTCACCGATGACCGTATTTGTGTGATTTTCGAGTGCTTTTGCACTATGAATCGATGGATCTAAGCTTACGATGATACTCTCATGTTCACTTGATTTTCCAATGAGCCTGATGGGCTCAGGGCTCCTTGCCCCTCACTGCCTACTCATGTGGCTTCGAGTGAATATCAAGAAGCCAAGGTGAGATCTTGTTTTCTTTCCCAAGCCCTTGTGTCCTTCATCAGCACGAATGGAGCTCGTCTCCATGGCTTCCTATTCCAATAACAATGAGAAAGGGGGGAAGAAACCAGGTCAACAAATGACTGTGGTGCCCCCACAAGTTCAATAAACTAATTAATCACCCAAGGGAATTATAGGTATTTTGACCTTCGAATTGTCCTTCCTACCCACGATTACCAGTTAGGGTGCAATGACTAGTATGCCCCCGCATGTTTAATTATTATGTCACACACGACTTGGTTTTTCTGGTATTTTGACATTTAATTTACATCGGATTAATCACTGATTTAAATGATCTCACGCTATGGTTTCCTAATTTCTGATTGGTCCACAATGCAAAATTCATAACTTTTGCATGCGACCTCAGAAAAATATGCAAAAATATTATGTGGAAAGCTATTTTGATTCTCTATCGATATAGCCTATTTTCAAATGTTTTTTTTCACATTCAAATCCTTCAATAGTTCCATGAATTAAATTCAGGTTTCATGAATATGGATTTAAGATTATGATTTCAATCAAATTACAATTGTTTGGAGGCGCAATCAAGTGAGAAGACTTGACTATAAGGTGACCTACTCAAGGTAAGCAGGCCATGCATATTTGGCACAGGTAGTTATTGGTTGATTGAATATTTATTTATGATTATGCACATTACTTGAATTCATGAAATATAAATATCTTTTCAAGAATACATCATGTATATTTATCACTATTTGGTTGATTGTTTATTTATGGTCTATAATAGAACACTAACTAAGATTATGATTAGGATTTAATGACTCATGTTAAAGAAGGGGAAACCCTATTATGATTTAAGAGGAATAAATATCATCATGGCATTAAGAGGGAGTAATCCATCATGTTCAAGATTAAGATTAAGAAGAGTTAATGTTTAAGTAAATAGATATGTTAATGAGGAAAATTAAGGAATTGGATAAATTTTTATGTGTGCCTCATTTATGGACCTGAAAGGGTCATTATGGGCTTTCCTACCAATCATGGGCTCCTATGGGGCATTAAGAGAGATGGCATATAACTACGTTTCCAATTCAGCATGTTCAGTGTTCAAAAATCATGTTAATGTTAATGTTAAGATAAATGGAATTGAATTAGTTTTTATATGCTCTCGAATCATGGATATCAAGGGATCGTAAAAGTTTTTCCTAGCATCAAGGGATTTCCTATCAATCATGTACTCCTAAGGGGGTGTTATCGAGGGATGGATATACTTACAATTCAATTCTTCATGTAATTTATGAATCATGAATGCTTAAGAAAATCCATGTTCAAGTTTATGTCAAGTTATGTCATGTCAATTTTATCATGTCAAGTTATATTTACTGTCATGTCATATAAATTATCAAATACCACTTACTAATGTGATTTTTATTTTGCATGGTTGGGGGCGAGATGTCTGCAGGACTTAGAGAAAGTGAAGGACAAAAAGGGAAAATCAAGATTAGGTGACTCTAAAACTTTGCCTGGTGTGGTGCCAATTACCAAGTCGATCTAGAGGTTTAGATGAAATCCATGTTTTGTTCTGTCATAGTATCATTAAGATTAGATTTTATAGATGAGCATTATGTAATCAAGAACTATGTATGAATCAAATATTAAATCAATTCAAGTGTTTCATTTACTTTAATTGCATGATTAGTATATTGTGACACCCACATTGAGTAAAATTCTTCCGCTCATGTGATATGGAAAATAGGGTCTTACATTATGGTATCAGAGCAATTTTGGTAAATGGCCACTAGGCAAACATGATTCTCATAGTCACCCTAGAATAAAGATATGAGATTAGGTATAATTATGGACTCAAGAAAAGAATTTATGACCTTGAAAGACTCGAGTTTTTCACCCTAGAAGAGATAGAGATGACAAAGGTAGATTTTTACCGAGTTTAGATATCAAGTGTCAACCTAACCCTAGCTAATGATATAGCCTCTCCATTCTCAAGGGTTATGGCCAGCCAATTGAGAAATGAAGAGGAATGTCATGGGCATGAGACCTTTTTAGTCATTTCTCCTTTCTTACTAGTGCATGTGGTATGGGACACGAGTAATAGTAGGTTAGTGAGAAGTAGCATATTAGGACCCCACATCTCTGGGTATGTGATTGATCACCACATATCTAGAAATGTAGGAAGTACCTAAAGACCTAAGGGTAGATAGTCACCTATGCCTAATGATAGAAAGTTATGCCAAGTTGAATGTAGGTGTCTTTAGTGTAAATATGGATTTGGTCTCATAAACCCTAAAGTTGAGGAGATAAGGAATGATGTAATAGTTAAAACTATGTCCACATGAACCTTTTTTATAATATAATCCTTTTCATGCAAATCTTAGTATGCTAGCTTTCATTAAGTGAAGAAGTAAGGAAAAGCGTAAGGTGGGTAGTATCCTAAGGGAAATTTTGAGTACGAAATTTGTTTTAAGGTGGGTAGTATTGTCACATCCCAGTTTTCAATATAATTTAAAACCATAGAATGTAGTCTTTCCTAAACAACAAACATTACAGGGTTAAATGCAAAAATACCAATTATGGTTATCCTTATATGAAAATAGGATAATAAAACTCAATATAAGACTCAATTTCATTTTACTCTCAAATGTGCATTATGAATATTAATTAACTCATGATGATCTTATTTCCTTTTCTCTTTCCCCCAAGATAGCAATAAAGCATGGGAAAGAGGTTAAAGAAGTGATCATGTGACTCTTGAATGCTAAATATAACATATCTTGAAAATTGACTCAAGTATGTAATAGGAAAAGCCTTTTCAATTTATCTCACCATTTAAATGTATTTATATTAAGATTAAAAGCCAATATAGAAGTTACAGACCATAATGTGTACAAAATCTAATTTCATAGAAATATTCTAGACCTTCTATTTTTCCTACGGTTCAAATTTGAACTCATTTGGACCATGTTTGACCCACCAATAAAATTTAGGAAGATTTGAATAAAGTTTCATTAAGGTTTTAATTTTAATACATTTATTACACCTATTTGACCAAAAGTCGTGGTCATTTATCAAGTTCACACATTACACATTCAATTTCCCCTTCTATGCACGCAATCCAATGGCTAGAATCTGAGTTACTCCCGATCTGATGGCTCTAACATCGTCTCCCTCCTTTGATTATATCGCAAGTCAAAGAGTTTTTTCACAGTGCCTTCTTCTCTCGACTATTTCTCCCTCATCTCTCATCATTTTAATGTGGTGTTTTCTCCATCAGCTTCACCTCCATCCCCTGCTTAGAATGATCCCTCACTCACCTCCCCTTGTGAACTCTAAGAAAAACACCTAATTTGGGTTTCAAACCCCTCTCCACCAGGGACTGCTAGATGCCTCCTCAAGGAGCCTTCTTCCTATTTTAGAGACCCAAAGGCACCGCCACCCCTCGCACTGAACTCCTCCACCTCCAATTAAATCCCAAAATCCAAAGCCACTTGACCTTCTTAGTTTTCCTCTCCGTTTACCTCCACCATGGTTCTACTCTCGCGCTACTTCCTATGCAATTAAGCCATCCACGAGCATCTATGACCTATGGTCTTGCCTTTGCAATCACTATTTTTCCTTAGTTTTACTCGAGTCACCATACCATATAACTCACATCATTGTGCTCACTAGTGATGAATCGTCTCAAAGTTTTGACTCCTCTCCGACCCTAGAGACTGACCCCTTTTCTCCGCCTTTCACCGATGACCGTATTTGTGTGATTTTTGGGTGCTTCTATGCTATGCCTCAATGGCTCCAAGCTTACAATGATATTTCCCTATTCCCTTGATTTTCTGGAAAGCCTGATGGCCTCAGGGCTCCTCGCCCCCTCACTGGCTACTCATGTGGCTTCGACTGAATATCAGGAAGTCGGGGTGAGATCTCATTTTCTTGCACAATCGCATGTGTCCTTCATCAACATGAATGGATCTTGTCTCCATGGCTGCATGCTCCAGTAGCAACGAGAAAGGGGGGAAGAAACTAGGTCAACAAATGATCATGGTTCCCCCACGAGTTCAATCAACTAATTAATCGCCCAAGGGCATTATAGGTATTTCAACCTTTGATTTGTCCTTCCTACCCGCGATTACTAGTTAGGGTGCAATGACAAGTATGCCCGCAATGTTAATTATTATATCACGCATGACTTGGTTTTTCTGGTATTTTGACATTTTATTTACATCGGATCAAAAACTGATTTAAATGATCTCACGCTATGGTTTCCTAATTTCTGATTGGTCCAAAATGCAAAATTCATAACTTTTGCATACGCCCTCAGAAAAATATGCAAAAATATTCTATGGAAAGATCTTTTGATTCTCTATCGATATATCATGTTTTCAAATGTTATTTTACACATTTAAATCCTTCAACAATTCCATGAATGAAATTAGGGCTTCATGAATATGGATTTAAGTACATATTATGATTTAAATCAAATTATAGGTATTTAGAGGCTCAATCAAGTGAGAAGACTTGACTATAAGGTGACCTACTCTAGGTAAGCAGGACATGCATATTTGGCACAAGTATTTTTGTTTGATTGAATGTTTATCTATGATTATGCACATTACTTGAACTCATGAATTATGAATGTCTTTTCAAGAATACATCATGTATATTTATCACTATTTGGTTAATTGTTTATTATTAGTCTATGGTAGAACACTAATTAGAATTATGATTAGTATTTAATGACTCGTGTTCAAGAAGGGAAACCCTATTATGATTTAAGAAGGATAAATCTCATCATGGCATTAAGAGGGAGTAATCCCATTATGTTTAAGATTAAGATCAAGAAGAGTTAATGTTTAAGTTAAGAGATATGATAATGAGGAAAATTAAGGAATTGGCTAAGTTTTATATGTGCCTCATTTATGGACCTGAAAGGGTCGTTATGGACTTTTCTATCATTATGGGTTTTCCTAGAAGTCATGGGCTCCTATGGGGCATTAAGAGAGGTGGAATATAACTACTTTTCCAATTCATCATGTTAAATGTTCAAATATCATGTTAATGTTAATGTTAATGTTAATGTTAATGTTAACGTTAATGTTAATGTTAATGTTAATGTTAATGTTAATGTTAATGTTAATGTTAATGTTAATGTTAATGTTAATGTTAATGTTAATGTTAATGTTAATGTTAATGTTAATGTTAATGTTAATGTTAATGTTAATGTTAATGTTAATGTTAATGTTAAGATAAATGGAATTGAATTAGTTTTCATATGCTCCTGAATCATGGACCTCAAGGGGTCGTCAAGGGCTTTCCTAGCAATGATGTGCTCCTAAAGGGGTGTTATAGAGAGATGCATATACTTATAGTTCAATTATTCATGTAATTTATTAATCATGAATGCTTAAGAAAATCCATGTTCAAGTTTCTGTCAAGTTATGTCATGCCAATTTTATCATGTCAAGTTCTATTTACTTTCATGTCATATAAAGTGCCAAATACCGCTTAATGATGTGATGTTTGTTTTGCATGGTTGGGGACGAGATGTCTGCATGACTTGGAGCAAGTGAAGAACAAAAGGGAAAATCAAGGTTAGGAGACTCTCAAGATTTTCCTGGTGGGGAGCTATTTACCTAGTCGATCCAGAAGTTTAGATGTAATCCATGTTTTGTTCAGTCATCGTATCATTAAGATTAGATTTCTATAGATGAGCATTATGCAATCAAGAACTATGTATGAATCAAATTTTAAATCAATGCAATTGTTTCATTTACTTTAATTACATGATTAGTATATTGTGACACCCACATTGAGTAAAATTCTTCCGCTCATGTGATATGGAAAATAGGGTTTTATAGTTTATATGTATCAATAAGTTGGGTTCATATTTAGATTATTCATTATATATGAATTAGGGTACAAACATGTGAATTTCTTATTTTGGGTTCATTAGGTAACAACTATTGTTTGGTTCAACTCTAAATATTCAAGCACACTAACCTCCTAATCATGAAATTAGGGTTTTTAGAGTCACAATAAGTAGATTTTGGTATGATATAGGGGCTCTACCCCTTCTTACCCCACCTAGTTTGTGTGGATTTCAAATATTTATTCATGGTTATTGTCCTTCATAGAAAAGGTTGAAATCTTTATATATATATATATATATATATATATATATATATATATATATATATATATATATATATATATATATATATATCTGTGTGTGTGTATGTGTGTGTGTGTGTGTGTGTGCGTCTGTGTGTGTGTGTGTGCGTGTGTGTGCGTGTGTGTGCGTGTAAGATATGGTATCTATAAAGCATACATGTGGCTTTCAAAAGATGTTTTGTTTGGTGTATATTTGCATGGTTATGGCCAAAGGCTCCTTTGTATGTGCACAACGTGGATTTCGGTTGACAAGCATTTGAATTGCATGTCAAGCCTCATCTTTTATTCCATATTTAATGGTTTCCCTTTCTTCTTATTCCCTTATAATATAACTTGAGGTTTCTATATATGTTTTAATATTAGCTAAGTATAGAATATATTTTAAAGGACTAGGGGTGACAAGGCAACCATGAAGATCCAAAGAGCATCCATGGAGTCATTGATTAGTGTGCAACAAAAATGCAAGTTCATATAGAAGTTCATGGGTTCATAATGCATTATATTTAATGGACATTAGGTGTATAATAATCCTTTTTTGGATCTAAGAAGTTACATTAGTATGGTCATAACCAATTTTTTTTTATTGTGCTTGTGGACTGTGGATATAATGTGTACATGACACATATTATTAGGGTGTGGTTTAGATATGTATGTGTATATGTATATATAACCCCTCAAAAAAATATCAAGTCTAATATTCTTTCCAATGTGAAATGCACATGAAACCTTTATTGAGTAAGTTTAAGCACGACAAAGGGTAGGGCACTGTCTATTTTGGGGGAGTATGGCTATATATATATATATATATATATATATATATATATATATATATATATATATATATATATATATATATATATATATAGAGAGAGAGAGAGAGAGAGAGAGAGAGAGAGAGAGGCTAGAATACACTCGAGTGTATCTGGAGCGGAATACACTCAAGTAGTTTTTCATGATACAATTTTTTTTTAAATCCAATCCATTGATCTTCTTAAACATCTCGTGAACAACTCATATGCAAAATTTTAGCACATTTGGATATGTATAGCTCATGTTATGAAGACCGCAAAAATTATGCATTTCAAATTAGTTTCGCGCGTCAATTTTTTTGCCCTTGGATGAGTAACTTACACTCATCCAAATGGGCTCAAAATTTGTATGTAACCTAGTTATAGTATGATGGTGAACATCAATACTTTACATTTTGCAAAAAATAGTCTTGATATGAAAACACACTTGAGGGTATTCGTGTGATCTGTACACTCGAGTGTATTCTAGCCTATATATATATATATATATATATATATATATGTGTGTGTGTGTGTGTGTGTATGTGTATGTGTATATATATGTATGTATGTATATATATATGTGTGTATGTGTATATATATGTATATTATATATATATATAGAGAGAGAGATGGGTCTGTAGAAGTAGGGTTCATATTCTATTTGTTGGACTTTGGGTGAGACTTAACTAGATGATCTTAATAGGATTAAGAAACTAGAGACATATAGATGATTATGGCAAAGGGTTGTGCATCCATATCTCAAGAATTGCATGAGATGAAATTGAAAATTGTTGCTTACCTAAATAGTAAATTTGTGAGTGCTCGGCCAAAGCTGACTCGTCAATTGATGAAATATGGGTCTTGACTTACTAGAAGATTGTACAATTCAATCTTCCAAATTAATAGTGAGGGATATGAAATAAAATAGTAGGAAATCTATTTAATTAAAGACCAAAATAATACTAATATTTTTTTAATCAAATATTACCTCCTTAAAATACTTCTTGTAGATCAAATGGCAGCCAACAATAACAACAATTCATTGTTATTGGTCCTTGAGAAATAAAACTTAATGGAAGTAACTTCCATGATTGAGATAGAACACTAAGAATTTTTCTCACACACAAGCTAAGTTCTATGTCCTAGATACACTAGTACTAAATGAAATAGCTATGAATGTGCCTAAGGCAGAAAGAAATGATTATTTTAAGCATTCTAACGATGGTGTGCACATCAAGTTCCTATGATATGCTACAAGAATCATTAGCTTCAGAAGAAAAATGAGAACATGGGAGTTGTTGAGATGATAACATGTTTGAAGAACATGTACCTAGAACAAATAAGGCAAGAGAGGTATGATTTCTCTGAGGCATTATTTAAGTGCAAAATAGTGGAACATGATCCAGTTGGACCCTATGTACTCAAGTTAATGGGGAGTATGGAAAATCCAGAGAGAGTGGGATTTCCTTTAGACTAATAGTGGATCACAGATATGATCCTATAATCATTTCTAGATTCATATAATAACTAGTCATCAATTACAACATGAACAATTATGTTAAACCTATGACTGAGCTACTTGGCATGTTAAGAATAGATGATGGACAAATGAAAGACAATCCCAAATATTTTTTTATGATCTACATATAAAAGGGAAATTTCAAGGGAAAAGGAAAAAGCCAATAAAGATTCTAAGGTTGGCTAAAAGTCAAAGTCTTTTGTACTTCAAGAAAATGGAAGAATGGGTAAAGAAGGCAATTGTCACCATCGTCACCAGGATGGACATCAGAAGGGAAATGTCCTATCTACTTAGAAAAACAAAAGAATAATAAATAGTGGTTAGAGATCACCACTTTAGGCATGACGTGATATAAATAAAATTATCTACTTATTTAGCATGGGTACTAATACCAGATGTGGACCTCACATGTGTTAAAATGTGTAGAATTTGAAAAGAAGTGGACCCTTGAATAAAGAATGGTGGAGCTACACTTTCAAGTGGAGAATGAGTTGTTTCCATTAATTTAGACTCCTACTACTTATCAATGCCCAGTAGGCTTGTAATAGAGTTAGAGAACTACTATTTCATACCTTCTATAACAAGAACATCATTTTCATTTCATGTTAGGAAAAGAGTGGTTTTGAATTTTATATCAATAATGGTTGATGTTCTATTTCTAAAGATGAGATCTTTTATGGAAATGTCCCTTGTCTTATGGTCTTTATTAATTATATTTTGAGACAAATGTCTATAGCATAACTACTAAGAACATCAAACTCAATGACTCAAACTAAACTTATTTTTAACATTCTCATAATGGACACATGAACGAGAAGTGCATTTCTATACTTCATAAAGATAGATATCTAGACTCTATTTATTTTGGATGAATAGATACATATGAATTTTATTATTAATAAAGATGACAAAAGCAACCTTTGTTGAAAACAATAAAAGGGCAAGTGACTTATTAGGATCCATATATATTAATGTATGTGGACCTTTTAACACAAGTGTCAAAATCAATATTTCATCACATTTACTAGTCTATGTGTATCTAACAAAACACAAGTCAGAATCCATTAAAAAGTACAAGGAACTTATGAGTGAAGTACATATTCAACTTGGTAAGAGTACCAAAGCACTTCAATCATATCTAGGTGGTCTGTGATAGATCCACCTAAAGGGGTAAAACCCATAGGGAGAACATGGGTATTCAAGAAGAAGACTAACATGAATAGTAAAGTACAAACCTATAAAGGGCCATTGCTAGGAAAAGGTTTCAAACATGTTCAAGGTGTTGACTATGATGAAAACATTTCACCAATTGCCATGGTCATATCAATCAATATCATGTTTTCCATTACAACTTATCGTGGCTACAAAATCTGGAAACTGGACATCAAAACATCATTCCTTAACATGAATCTTTGTGAGGTTTTGTAAATGACACAACCCAAATTTTTTATCACTCGAAATAATTCTAAACTAGGTTGTCATCTACAAATGTCAATCTATGGATTAAAGAAAGTGTATCAACAAGCTAGAATCTTCATTTTGATCAAACACTCAAACAGATTAGCTTATCCAAAATGAATATGGAACTTGTGTTTACAAGAAAGTTAGTGGTAAAATAATTGTATTCATCATATTTTATGTAGATGATATACTATTTATGGGGAAATACATCCCTAATATATAGGTTGTTAAACCATGGTTGGGAAACACATTCTGGATAAAGGACTTAGGATAAGTATCATATATACTAGGAATCAAGAATCATAGATATTACAACATGTGTCATGCTCAATTAGTAAATACCTTGTGAATTACTTTAGCTTTGATATCTCAATAATTTGTTCCATAAAAATGTGGATAACTAAATTATGAAATCATATACATAAGATCAAACCAAATCAGAGTTGAAATGGAGAAGTTACATCCTTTTTAGTATTCAATAGGATTTCCATTGGTTTACTATCGATGAATCAAGATCAAAAGTTTGCATGTCCTTAGATCTTTTTCTTAGTTGACAAATTGATGGTTATCCCAAAGATCTAGCAACTGATGGTTTTGACATGGAGGTTTCACCTACTAAACGTTCTTCTGGCAAGCGATAATTGAAGACTGCACTACTGATGGTTTGACTAATGAACATCAACCAAAGGAAGAGAAAACGGATGGCTCTGCAACCAGTGGTTGCACTTATAGACATCAATCAAAGGAGCAATGGTCAAAGGTGACAATCAGTGGTTTTCAACATGGAAGGATAGTGACTACTGAACGCCAAGCAATTGATGGTTTCATAGACCATCTCCAAAGCCTATTGATGGCTCACCTGCCAAAGGAAACAATCGAAGGAGTACCAACTCAAGGCTTTCCTTCGAATGGTTTGTTGTGACACTGCCCATCTCACTGAATCATAGAGATCTTTGATCTCTATAAATATGTGATGGAAATGGGTGTAATGAGATCCATTACTCTCATACTTTCATCTTCCATCCATCATAATCCTTTGAGTGGCAAAAGAAAGGTGATAATAGAGGTAATTGTAGAGGCGACTTTGGAAGACGACAAAGGAAGAGAGGGTTGAGCAGCAGAAACCAAAGGTTCTTAGGTAGATCTAGCTTGGTAAGTACAATGTTAGATCTTCTTCTCTTTATTTCTTCGAACATGAAGACCTCTTATTTGTAAATCAAAGTTTTTCCTAACTTTTGTTCTTCATCTTCTACCTCCAGCCAACTTCTTTAAGGTCCATTTACTTTGTAGTGAATAGTTTTGGATGAAATCTTAAGTACTAGATCTCGATTCAAACTCGTACAAGATAGAACCCAATATCAGTAAGTGAAATCACGTTAGAGTGAGTATAAAATCACCTTCTAACCTTTATTTATATTAAATAAACTTGAAAATGATGAAAAATATTTGTCAAATGTTGTTTAATGACTAATATTCTAAAATTGATATGATTGTACAGTTGTTATCAGTAGAGTAATATCTTTCTCTAGAATTTTACATTTTATGATGTTGATACAATCAAAGATTGAGTAAGTTACTACATAAATTGGTAGTTTGAAGAGTGGTTTTTATGATACAAAAACCCCAGGTTGTCCTAACTTTGGATATAAAACATTAAAATATAAATTTGAGAGAATTTGTAAGTGTATTTTAGCCAGATGATTTTGGTGATTTATTCCAATGTTGAATTGTCAAAGGTAGGTAATGAAATTAGCAACGACATGTTATCTTGACAAATAATAAATCATTATATAATAGATTCCCTAACCATTGTAGAATCCTTCACATGAGGCATGTGATGTGGGGAAGAAACGTGCTTCTGACTGGAGGTTATTCTAGATCAAGATGGACGGACTATACTAGATAAGGGAGTGAGGGCCTAGGCTAGTGGAGGCAAATTCCTTATAACATTGTGGTACCTAATAATAACCAGAGATGGTGGTGGTATCAGTGATAGTGGTATATTGGTCAGCTATTGTGGAACTACTAATGAAGATAGAGTTCTTTGACTCTCCATATGTGTATTCAAATTTAGAGTAGTAGTCTAGTTATCTGCTCACTTCCATTAGCCATCAAGGTCAGATGTGGCGAGGCATGTTGCAGATATGGTACCTAGAGATTTCAGACTTAGAATCTTAGACATTCTTCTAAGTCTTGTACAGTGAGATCGTATCTGATTGTGATGTTTTCACATATTGTTTTACACCTCATGTGGGTCCAGGGCATAAAATAAATGGACTAAAGAACCAAATGGATATTTAGTGATTTACTCTGATCAGTTGTTATTAATATTCATGTTATACTTGAATAGTATGATAGTTTTCAATTACTTGTATGCCTTTCTTGTATCCTAAATAGTAAAACTATTTTAAATGATTTTTCATGGTTACATGTTGATTTTCTATTCACTAAGACAATAGCTCATTAACCTACTAAAACTTTTTTCAAGTAAGAAAGCATCTCTTCTAAAAAAGGCAAAATCCACTTTCTATTAAGAGTATAGTAGAGGTCTTATGAAGTAGTTAAATTAGTTACTCGACCTCTTCTCCTTCCTTTGGATCTTGAGAATGAGAAGTGAGGATTGAGAGCAGTTTGTAATAAGTCGTACTTGATGCATATTAAGCGCAAACTCTTACTTTTACATAAAAGTAGTCCTCTATTGTAAGCTTTCATAATTTTCATAAACAAGATGCTATCTTTCTAGTTATCATGTTGTTTCATAAGTTCTTTTAATTTAAAAAAAAATAAGGTTGGTTTATAGTAAGTGATTAAAAGTGGATGGTTAGTCTAATCCCTTCTTGACAAACCTAAACCTTGGTTAGTGGGTTTGGTTGCTATATATATATATATATATATATATATATATATATATATATATATATATATATATATATATATATATATATATATATATATATATATATATATATATATATATATACACACATACATACATACATATACATATACATATACATAAGACTTCTTGGTGTAAGTCAAATACATAAAATGACAAAGTCATGAAATGGTTAAGCATGCAATGGTCTGAGAGAGGAAACTTACTAATGTCTCAAGGGATAAGTCTCTCTAGAGATCAATGACCCAACTCTTCAAAGAGAGTACATGCATGAATAAGATTTCATATGAATCTGCAATTTAATATATCATGTATTCTGTGACGACCGTCTCACGAAAACAAGATTAACTAATGCGGAAGCGTTCATCAAGCAGCGGATTAGCGAAAATCACTAAAAATTAAAACTTTTTGCAAAGGGATCCATTCATAGGAAAACTCTTTCATTCATAACCAAAGTAAAACTTTACATCCTGGTTCATATATATACATCTCATGTACTTTTTCTTCTCGAGGAATGCAAACATTAACTACTCTGTCTTAACTATACACAGGTAGTATAAAACCTTCGAGGCATTAAGCCAAAATCTCGAAATCACTAACTACTACTCCAAGGACCTGAGAGTACAGAGACGACACATTGGACTTTATATACATCTGAACATGACATGACAGCCAATGTCTCCACCTGAGACTTCACTGCTGTCCCTGATGCTGCTGTTGTTGTCCTTCACCTCCTGAAGGATTCCTGTCTCTTCGTCCGCGTCCACCTAAAAATGTGGTTCCCACGGGGGTGAGACAATTATAAAATTGCCCCAGCGAGAGATATAACTCTCTGCCAGAAACATTGTTATTGTAACTTAAGAAGATAAATATGAACAGAGAAATCATATTTAATTGACAGCAGGTAAATGTCTAACAGTTTAGAACATCATTCTATGTCAGAAGCATTACAGTTAAAATAGAATCAACATATCATTTATCCTTTAAGGAATATGAAGAACATGTATAACATCTATTCAAACTACAAAATCATTATCACTGCATTAACGTTCTTCAGGCTTAGATCATATAACTAAAGCCTGGCATTATCGTTGTGGAGTCATGGCCCGTAGCCACACTCTTTTCACAAGGTGTTGGGATCTCAATCCCTTATTTCAACACTGGGAATTCTCATTCCTTCACAATTTCAATGCACTAACAGGTGATTCTGGGTAGTTAAACCCTTAGCTCATCACCTGAGCATTGTTACCACATTCTCCAGCAATTAACACCTTTAGGTCATCTGACCAAGATAAGCATGATACTTGTTATACAAGCAACCATCATGGCACTTGAGGTCCATCAACTCTCTTGTTACCTCTTACCGGGCACAAGGTATATTATGGCACACAAGGCCCAATAAACAAATTCAAACTAATAACACATCATAGCTCATACCTGGCTATGCTCATCATCTCATGATACCTGCATGGTTAGCACATATGATAGCAGCACATCAATTATCTATCATCACCATGCAAAAACAATATATTACTAATTCAAGGGTATTACCCTTAATCCTTTACCAGGATTAGGATTTCCATCACACATCTCATGTATCAGTATTACCCTTAATCCTTTACCAGGATTAGGATTTCCATCACAAATCTCATGTATCAGTACTACCCTTAATCCTTTACCAGGATTAGGATTTCCATCACAAATCTCATGTATCATATTCATGTATGAATTCATGCTATCAACTTATTAACTTGATTAGGTCATATCAACTCTTTAGTCGTGTACATACAACTATGATTAACATAGTGTATCAAGTCATTGATCCTATAAGCAATTAGGGATTCATCCCTTAATTGACACTTAATCACTTAGGTACTATTAGGGTTTCAACCTCTGTACTTTCATTGATTGTCATTACTAATCATCATTGGATCAATAGTACATTCATCATCACATTGGACCTCCATTACATAAGGTATCCAAAGGAATTAGGGTTTACTATTCATCCTAATTAGTGATTTCACATGTAGGCAACCTCTTAATAGGGTTATACATGAAATCGGCCTCAATTAGGGTTTACATCATGTATTGGATCCATGCATTTGTTATGAATTAATGACTAGTACCATTAAAGGTATCTCCCACCTAATCACATTAGGTTTTCAAAAAGGTTTGATCCATTCGACCTTCAATGACATAAGGTATCCAATTGAATTAGGGTTTTCAATGTTGATTCCTTCAATCATTGAATTCATGGAACCAATCATCAATTGGACCTATACCCATACTTCAATTGAGTTTAATAGGTCAACCTTCAACTGATTTGACCCTCAATTGACCCTCAATTGATCATCAATTGGGGTTGGAATCAATTGAAATAGGGTTTAGAATCAATGAACCTTCAATATTCATCAATGTGTAACTAGTTACTTCATAACTATTGAACCACCATTCAAATGGGGTATGACCTGACCCCAAACGGTCTTGAGGTCGTTTGGATGACCTCCAAATGGTCTTGAGACCGTTTTCCCATCATATCACTCAAATCCAAGCAATCTAATTAGGGTTTGGTTCATTGAAGTGCTCACCAAATCAGCAATCTATTGCAGATCAACTTGATATCTTTGGACCTTCAACCACTGAACTATACTCAACCCTAGACCTGCAAACGGTCTTGGGTGACCACCAAACGGTCTTGAGGTCGTTTGGATGACCTACAAACGGTCTTGAGACCGTTTGCCCATCATATCACTCAAATCTAAGCAATTGAATTGGGGTTTGGTTCATTGGATTGATCACCAAATCAGCATTGCATTGTATATCAGCTTAGTACCTTTATACCTTCAAACACCTAACCATACTCAACTCTAGACCTCCAAACTGTCTTGGGTGACCACCAAACGGTCTTGAGACCATTTGGATGAGCTCCAAACGGTCTTGAGACCGTTTTCCCATCCAACGTTTGGATTTTAGTGAAAAATCATCATGGATTGGTCTATCGAGTTGATCAACAAATCAGCATTTAGTTGCAGTATGATTTGGTACCTTTGGACCTTCAATTGGTCAACTATACTTGACCCCAGACCTCCAAACGGTCTTGGGGTGATCCCCAAACGGTCTTGAGACCGTTTGGCCTATCAACCCAAAATCTCAACTTAACTCATTGGAATTTCAGCACTGTTTTCAATTAGGGTTTGCCTAATTGATTAGCCTTCAACTCATGATCCCTTTGGAGTTAACCCCTCAAATTTGTAGGGTCATTAACCAACATCATTATGAACAACAATCTCATACGTTCAATGCTTGGTCAACGCACTCAAACGGTCTTGAAACCGTTTTCCCAAGCAGGTCAAGTTGATCAGGTTGAAAATCAGCACTTAATCCAATTAGGTTTCCCTAATTGATTAGGCTTCAACTCACGATTTCTTGGGAGTTAACCCATAAAACTTGGTGAGTCATTAGCCAACATAATTAGGATCAAAAATCGCATACGGTCAACGCTTGTTCAACGCACTCAAACGGTCTTCAAACCGTTTTCCCAAGCAGGTCAAGTTGATCAGGTTGAAAATCAGCACTTAATCCAATTAGGTTTCCCTAATTGATTAGGCTTCAACTCACGATTCCTTGGGAGTTAACCCATAAAACTTGGTGAGTCATTAGCCAACATAATTAGGATCACAAATATCATACGGTCAACGCTTGGTCAACGCACTCAAACGGTCTTGAAACCGTTTGTCCAAGCAGGTCAAGTTGATCAGGTTGAAAATCAGCACTTAATCCAATTAGGTTTCCCTAATTGATTAGGCTTCAACTCACGATTCCTTTGGAGTTAACCCCTCAAATTTGGAGGGTCATTAGCCTACATAATTAGGAACTAGATTCCCAAACGGTCCACGCTTGGTCAACTCTTTCATACGGTTTTGAAACCGTTTTCCACCAAACGGTTTGCAAACCGTTTGGTCCCAACCAATGAGATCATTTGCTCCCTAGATATTTGGTGAGGTACTTGCTTATGATGATGTCATCATCATCTTCCTTCGTGCACCCAAGAACAGTAACCGTTCTTGATGGAATTTGCAGCAAAGAAGCAAAAGTTTATCAAATTGAAGAAATCAATCAACAAAGCATAGAAGATTGATGCAATAGCAATGTTTCAGGGTTTAAGTTATAAAACCCGCCTCAAATTGAGCTCCAAAACTCCAATCTCATGCCATTAATGGTGTATGAAGCTCTAGCAACTCCCCCTAGGCTCGTCCTCAAGCTTTTGATTGCAAAAGTTGGCTAGGGTTGAAGAGGAGATCGAAATAAGAAGGAATCCATGATTTATTTTTTATTTCCACCATGAAATCAAGGAAAACGAAGGTCAAGAGCTTACCAACAGGTTGTGAGGCGTCCTCCTGCTCCTCCCTAGCTCCTTGGTCGGTTTTGCAAGCAAGGGAAAGAAGAAAATCCGAAATAGCCTTTCATTTGGCTTGAAAAAGGCACTTTTATAAGGAAATTGATGAGAGAGAAAATGCATTATTAAAATGCATTAAATTCCAAAAAATATGGCCGCCTCTTCCCCCTCAAATCCCTTAAGGACGAGGCACCTTCCTTTGCCTTTAATTCTCCTTCATTATCCTTGATTTAAAGAAAATCAAATTAAGTACCTTAATGCTTATTATATTAATATCCATATGTGAGTGGGTTTTCTTTTTCTTTTAATAAGGTGAGTGGAATTTCACCTACTTAGGATATTTTCGTTCCTTATCTTGGCAAAGGAACGTTCATCCTTATTCAAAATCAACCCAAAACATTTTGGTTGAAAGCCCTTCAATTATTTTTATTCATTTTTGCCCTAAATCAAATTAGGGTTTCAATTAGGCATTAATCTTGATTATTTTAATATCAAGATTCTCTCTCCTCCAACTTAATTCAAAAGAGGCACCCCTCTCACTTTCTTTGCTCTACATGATTCCAAGAAATATTAGGGACCTTATTGAAGTGGTAATTTGCATATTGAACCCTAGGTTTTGGGTAAATTGCACTTTTCACCAAAACTAGGTTTTAATGCACAACACTGCTTTACAAGCTTAATCTTGGTGCCCAAGCTTGTGAAAACCATACCACTTCATCATATTCATTCTTATGATGTCTCAACATCATAGGAACATCTTATCATGTAACATTTGCAAATTAACCCCTCAACTTGGGTAATTTGCACTTTAGTCCAAAATAAGCAAACATTGCTTCAACATTGTTCAAACAGGACCAAAATTGAAACATATGTTTCTCATAAGCCCTAATTACTTTTCCCAAGATAATATTAAGAATCTACTCAACCTTATTAAGCAAAACATCTAGGGTTAATTCATAACCCAGGTCAGGGATGTTACAAATTATAAACCCCTAACAAGGATTTCGTCCTCGAAATCCCAAGAAAAGAAGGGATAGATTGTTCATTAATCATGCCCTCAAGTCTCTACATATCATCTTAATATCATGGGGATATCATGAAATCTGTGATTCCACACAAAGCTCCTTTCATTAGCTCAACCTCATCAATGTTTATGCAGAGCATAAACCCCTAACATATGATGTCCATATTATTGAAAGGATAAAGCATAAAAGAACATACTTCAATAATCACTCAAGAATACTTATCAAAAGGGAAAACATATATATCTAACATAGATAATTCACTTAGAAACTCTATGTAATTGGGAATGTTCACATAGTTCTTCCTATTAGTTAGGAATGTCACATATCTTTTCCCTTTTTGATTAGGGTTGGAATTGCATAAAGCATCTTCCTTTATTAGAATTGCACACAGCATCTTCCTTTATTGGAATTGCACAAAGCATCTTCCTTTATTGGAATTGCACAAAGCATCTTCCTTTATTGGAATTGCACACAGCATCTTCCTTTATTGGAATTGCACAAAGCATCTTCCTTTATTGGAATTGCACAAAGCATCTTCCTTTATTGGAATTGCACAAAGCATCTTCCTTTATTGGAATTGCACAAAGCATCTTCCTTTATTGGAATTGCACAAAGCATCTTCCTTTATTGGAATTGCACAAAGCATCTTCCTTTATTGGAATTGCACAAAGCATCTTCCTTTATTGGAATTGCACAAAGCATCTTCCTTTATTGGAATTGCACAAAGCATCTTCCTTTATTGGAATTGCACAAAGCATCTTCCTTTATTGGAATTGCACACAGCATCTTCCTTTATTGATTCCATATTTCTTATTTCATGATACTCATTAGATTGTCTCAGAATGACTACTTGATCAGAGCAATCAAAAAGACAACAATCTAAGAGTTTCCATACCCACTTTATCATCAATAGTTGTATACCTGGCCAGGGTTTACAAATACTGAGATCAAGTAGTATGCACTTACATGCTATCATATTCCTTGCTTTTCATATCATTATTCACACATGATTTTCCCTTGTTCCAACATGACTAAGTCATTTAGGAACTCTTTTAAAGCTCAAGCTTTCTATATTAAGGACTGATAACCTAGATTGTAAAGCTAGTATCCAGTCCCCTATATGCATTATTGTTGCCCTAATCTGCCCAACAAGAGCATGATCATAGGATTCTCTATCCTGATCAGGTCTTAATGGGGATTCTCAGGCACTCATTCTATTCTTGCATGATCCTTGCACCACTTCTTGGTGCAACAACATTGCCCTAAGCAATGTGTTCCTTGTGCTCTCCAGTCATTTTAAAACTTTACCCTTTCTCTGCATAAGCAGAAATCATTATAGGGTATACTGGAGGACACTAACACAAACTCGATACCTTAGTCCTATGTCTCTGTAGACTCAGCGAACCTAGAGCTCTGATACCACTAAATTGTGACGACCGTCTCGCGAAAACAAGATTAACTAATGCGGAAGCGTTCATCAAGCAGCGGATTAGAGAAAATCACTAAAAATTAAAACTTTTTGCAAAGGGATCCATTCATAGGAAAACTCTTACATTCAGAACCAAAGTAAAACTTTACATCCTTGTTCATATATATACATCTGATGTACTTTTGCTTCTCGAGGAATGCAAACATTAACTACTCTGTCTTAACTATACACATGTAGTATAAAACCTTCGAGGCATTAAGCCAAAATCTCAAAATCACTAACTACTACTCCGAGGACCTGAGAGTACAGAGACGACACATAGGACTTTATATACATCTGAACATGACATGACAGCCAATGTCTCCACCTGAGACTTCACTGTTGTCCCTGATGCTGCTGTTGTTGTCCTTCACCTCCTGAAGGATTCCTGTCTCTTCGTCCGCGTCCACCTAAAAATGTGGTTCCCACGGGGGTGAGACAATTATAAAAATTGCCCCAGCGAGAGATATAACTCTCCGCCAGAAACATTGTTATTGTAACTTAAGAAGATAAATATGAACAGAGAAATCATATTTAATTGACATCAGGTAAATGTCTAACAGTTTAGAACATCATTCTATGTCAGAATCATTACAGTTAAAATAGAATCAACATATCATTTATCCTTTAAGGAATATGAAGAACATGTATAACATCTATTCAAACTACAAAATCATTATCACTGCATTAACGTTCTTCAGGCTTAGATCATATAACTAAAGCCTGGCATTATCGTTGTGGATTCATGGCCCGTAGCCACACTCTTTTCACAAGGTGTTGGGATCTCAATACCTTATTTCAACACTGGGAATTCTCATTCCTTCACAATTTCAATGCACTAACTGGTGATTCTGGGTAGTTAAACCCTTAGCTCGTCACCTGAGCATTGTTACCACATTCTCCAGCAATTAACACCTTTAGGTCATCTGACCAAGATAAGCATGATACTTGTTATACAAGCATCCATCATGGAACTTGAGGTCCATCAACTCTCTTGTTACCTCTTACCGGGCACAAGGTATATTATGGCACACAAGGCCCAATAAACAAATTCAAACTAATAACACATCATAGCTCAAACCTGGCTATGCTCATCATCTCATGATACCTGCATGGTTAGCACATATGATAGCAGCACATCAATTATCTATCATCACCATGCAAAAACAATATATTACTAATTCAAGGGTATTACCCTTAATCCTTTACCAGGATTAGGATTTCCATCACACATCTCATGTATCAGTATTACCCTTAATCCTTTACCAGGATTAGGATTTCCATCACAAATCTCATGTATCAGTATTACCCTTAATCCTTTACCAAGATTAGGATTTCCATCACAAATCTAATGTATCATATTCATGTATGAATTCATGCTATCAACTTATTAACTTGATTAGGTCATATCAACTCTTTAGTCGTGTACATACAACTATGATTAACATAGTGTATCAAGTCATTGATCCTATAAGCAATTAGGGATTCATCCCTTAATTGACACTTAATCACTTAGGTACTATTAGGGTTTCAACCTCTGTACTTTCATTGATTGTCATTACTAATCATCATTGGATCAATAGTACATTCATCATCACATTGTACCTCCATTACATAAGGTATCCAAAGGAATTAGGGTTTACTATTCATCCTAATTAGTGATTTCACATGTAGGCAACCTCTTAATAGGGTTATACATGAAATCGGCCTCAATTAGGGTTTACATCATGTATTGGATCCATGCATTTGTTATGCATTAATGACTAGTACCATTAAAGGTATCTCCCACCTAATCACATTAGGTTTTCAAAAAGGTTTGATCCATTGGACCTTCAATGACATAAGGTATCCAATTGAATTAGGGTTTTCAATGTTGATTCCTTCAATCATTGAATTCATGGAACCAATCATCAATTGGACCTATACCCATACTTCAATTGAGTTTAATAGGTCAACCTTCAACTTATTTGACCCTCAATTGATCATCGATTGGGGTTGGAATCAATTGAAATAGGGTTTAGAATCAATGAACCTTCAATATTCATCAATGTGTAACTAGTTACTTCATAACTATTGAACCACCATTCAAATGGGGTATGACCTAACCCCAAACGGTCTTGAGGTCGTTTGGATGACCTCCAAACGGTCTTGATACCGTTTTCCCATCATATCACTCAAATCCAAGCAATATAATTAGGGTTTGGTTCATTGAAGTGCTCACCAAATCAGCAATCTATTGCAGATCAACTTAATATCTTTAGACCTTCAACCACTGAACTATACTCAACCCTAGACCTCCAAACGGTCTTGGGTGACCAAAAAACGGTCTTGAGGTCGTTTGGATGACCTCCAAATGGTCTTGAGACCGTTTGCCCATCATATCACTCAAATCTAAGCAATCGAATTGGGGTTTGGTTCATTGGATTGATCACCAAATCAGCATTGCATTGTATATCAGCTTAGTACCTTTAGACCTTCAAACACCTAACCATACTCAACCCTAGACCTCCAAACGGTCTTGGGTGACCACCAAACGGTCTTGAGACCGTTTGGATGAGCTCCAAACGGTCTTGAGACCGTTTGCCCATCCAACCTTTGGATTTTAGTGAAATATCATCATGGATTGGTCTATCGAGTTGATCAACAAATCAGCATTTAGTTGCAGTATGATTTGGTACCTTTGGACCTTCAATTGGTCAACTATACTTGACCCCAGACCTCCAAACGGTCTTGGGGTGATTCCCAAACGGTCTTGAGACCGTTTGGGCTAATCAACCCAAAATCTCAACTTAACTCATTGGAATTTCAGCATTGTTTTCAATTAGGGTTTGCCTAATTGATTAGCCTTCAACTCATGATCCCTTTGGAGTTAACCCCTCAAATTTGTAGGGTCATTAACCAACATCATTATGAACAAAAATCGCATACGTTCAACGCTTGGTCAGCGCACTCAAGCGGTCTTGAAACCGTTTGCCCAAGCAGGTCAAGTTGATCAGGTTGAAAATCAGCACTTAATCCAATTAGGTTTCCCTAATTGATTAGGCTTCAACTCACGATTCCTTGGGAGTTAACACATAAAACTTGGTGCGTCATTAGCTAACATAATTAGGATCAAAAATCGCATACGGTCAACGCTTGGTCAACGCACTCAAACGGTCTTGAAACCGTTTGCCCAAGCCGGTCAAGTTGATCAGGTTGAAAATCAGCACTTAATCCAATTAGGTTTCCCTAATTGATTAGGCTTCAACTCACGATTCATTGGGATTTAACACATAAAACTTGGTGAGTCATTATCCAACATAATTAGGATCAAAAATCTCATACGGTCAACTCTTGGTCAACGCACTCAAACGGTCTTGAAACCGTTTTCCCAAGCAGGTCAAGTTGATCAGGTTGAAAATCAGCACTTAATCCAATTAGGTTTCCCTAATTGATTAGGCTTCAACTCACGATTCCTTTGGAGTTAACCCCTCAAATTTGGAGGGTCATTAGCCTACATAATTAGGAACGCGATTCCTAAACGGTCCACGCTTGGTCAACTCTTTCATATGGTTTTGAAACCGTTTGCCACCAAACGGTTTGCAAACTGTTTGGTCACCAAACGGTTTTGGTGAAACCGTTTGGTCCCAACCAATGAGATCATTTGCTCCCTAGATATTTGGTGAGGTACTTGCTTATGATGATGTCATCATCATCTTTCTTCGTGCACCCAAGAACAGCAACCGTTCTTGATGGAATTTGCAGCAAAGAAGCAAAAGTTTATCAAATTGAAGAAATCAATCAACAAAGCATAGAAGATTGATGCAATAGCAATGTTTGAGGGTTTAAGTTATAAAACCCGCCTCCAATTGAGCTCCAAAGCTCCAAGCTCACGCCATTAATGGTGGATGAAGCTCTAGAAACTCCCCCTAGGCTCGTCCTCAAGCTTTTGATTGCAAAAGTTGGCTAGGGTTGAAGAGGAGATCGAAATAAGAAGGAATCCATGATTTATTTTTGATTTCCACCATGAAATCAAAGAAAACGAAGGTCAAGAGCTTACCAACAGGTTGGGAGGCGTCCTCCTGCTCCTCCCTAGCTCCTTGGTCGGTTTTGCAAGCAAGGGAAAGAAGAAAATCCGAAATAGCCTTTCATTTGGCTTGAAAAAGGCACTTTTATAAGGAAATTGATGAGAGAGAAAATGCATTATTAAAATGCATTAAATTCCAAAAAAATATGGCCGCCTCTTCCCCCTCAAATCCCTTAAAGACGAGGCACCTTCCTTTGCCTTTAATTCTCCTTCATTATCCTTGATTTAAAGAAAATCAAATTAAGCACCTTAATGCTTATTATATTAATATCCATATGTGAGTGGGTTTTCTTTTTCTTATAATAAGGTGAGTGGAATTTCACCTACTTAGGATATTTTCGTTTCTTATCTTGGCAAAGGAACGTTCATCCTTATTCAAAATCAACCCAAAATATTTTGGTTGAAAGCCCTTCAATTATTTTTATTCATTTTTGCCCTAAATCAAATTAGGGTTTCAATTAGGCATTAATCTTGATTATTTTAATATCAAGATTCTCTCTCCTCCAACTTAATTCAAAAGAGGCACCCCTCTCACTTTCTTTGCTCTACATGATTCCAAGAAATATTAGGGACCTTATTGAAGTGGTAATTTGCATATTGAACCCTAGGTTTTGGGTAAATTGCACTTTTCACCAAAACTAGGTTTTAATGCACAACACTGCTTTACAAGCTTAATCTTGGTGACCAAGCTTGTGAAAACCATACCACTTCATCATATTCATTCTTATGATGTCTCAACATCATAGGAACATCTTATCATGTAACATTTGCAAATTAACCCCTCAACTTGGGTAATTTGCACTTTAGTCCAAAATAAGCAAACATTGCTTCAACATTGTTCAAACAGGACCAAAATTGAAACATATGTTTCTCATAAGCCCTAATTACTTTTTCCAAGATAAGATTAAGAATCTACTCAACCTTATTAAGCAAAACATCTAGGGTTAATTCAAAACCCAGGTCAGGGATGTTACATATTCAATGTGATGTACACATTTCGAACTCATGTATGACTTGAGCATGACAAGTAGGTACCATTCAGATGTTGGTGTATCTCACTGGACTATTGTAAAGAACATCCTTAAGTATATTAGGAAAAATAAGGATAAATTCCTTACTTATGGTGGTGAGGAAGATTTGTTTGTATGGTTTTACACCAACGCAAGCTTACAAACGGACAAGGAAGACTGTCGATTATAACTAGGTTTTGATTTTTGCCTCAACGGTGGAGCTATTTGCTACAAAAAATCCAAGCAAGAGTCGTTTGTTGATTCTATAACATGTGTCAAGTACATTGTTTCCTCCAATGTAGCAAAGTAACATGTATGGATCAAGAAATTCATTGTTTAATGATGAGTGGTTCCATCCATTCATGATGTAGTAGAACTATATTGCAAAAACAATGGAGTCATTTCCCAAGCTAAGGATCCCATATCACATCAACAATCCTAGCATATACTATAGCACTACCATATCATATGATAGATCATACAGTGAGGAGATGTGAATATTTGTAGAATACCATTTTAAAGTAATGGTGTTTATCCTCTGATGAAAGCACTTTTATAGAACAAGCATAATGGTCAAGTTATATCACTTGGATTTAGATTTATAAGTGGTTGGCACTGGTGCAAGTGGAAGATTGTTGGTAATGTTCCCTGAGAGCCAGCCATATGATGATTATAATGGCAATATCAATAAAGGCCATCCAAAAATTTTTGCTTCAATATGAGATAGTGAATAAATATAATAATGTCCTAAGAATGTATGACTCAATGGCATGTCATTTTGGATTTTAGCAAAAGGTTACAACCAACAACATCAATTTCAAAATCTTGGTCAGGAGTCACTATTCCAACATACTAAATGGTGGATGTGAATCTAATGTCTTACACTAAATACTGGAGGCACAGATGACTAGTCTCACAACTTCTCTTCACCCTCCAGTGATAATTTTTTCAAGGCAGGCAGAAAATAACCCAAAGCAATCTAGATGCCTTAGTTGAGATTTTGACATGGTCTCAAGTTTATAAAGTTACTCCTCATGAGAAAGTGTACCACTAAGGATTATGAGACTTTCAATCCATATAGGAGAGATTATAATATTGTGCAAAGTAAAACATCACAAAACCTCAAGGATTGGGGGTCATTTGGCATTGTTTGTTTTACTAAGGATACTACATGCAAGAAGGAACTAGATGATCTTGGATGTAATATCTCTATCATTCCCCACAACTTGTGCAAAAAGCTAGGATTCACATATTTTCTACCGACATGGAAGGTGAACGAGCTCACACATTCTTCCTTGACTACACTGGTGGGGATAGTTGAGGATGTTCTAATCAAATTTGGGAGGGAATCATGCTTTCCTCATGATCTTTTTGTTATAGAAATGAAATAGGGTCTCTGATATCCTTTCATTTTCAGTTAGTCATTCGTAGCCACTTCTAGAGAAGTGATTAGTTTTTACAAAGTAACTTGACCTTGAAATTATGCATGGAGTGTTTGGAGTTCAAGTTGATTCAAAGTTTGAAGGGACCTAACATATAGGAGGAGGTATTCTTGTTACATAACATAGATAAAATAATATATTTGTAATAATAAACACACCTTTTAGATGATCCTTTAGAGATGGTCCTTATTAATTGACATGCATATGAGTCCACGGATGAGCAAGTAAAACAATTCCCACTCCACCTTGACACAATTGATGAAGACCCAAAAGCTAGGTTTGAAGAACTTAAGGCCATATCATTGTAGGGGAAGAGGGAAAGGAACCAAAAGCTCCTAATATGAAACACTTATCAAAGGGTTAAAATAGGTGTTCCTTGATGAGATAAAAGTATTCCCAATGATTATTAATGTAGAGCTAACAGCTAAGCACAAAAACATACTTTTCATTAAGTTGAGAAAAAGACAGAAGGCATTGGGATATAAAAGACAAAATTACTTGGACCAATTCCTCTTGTTCTGATTATAGATCCATTCCCCACATGACATTCATAAAATAAATTATAGGTTGGTGTGTTTAGGCCATAGGCCTATTAAGAATATGCTTGAATGTTTTATAGATCTTCCCCAATCTCAATAGGAGTGGTCCCGCTCCGCACTCATATTGTTGAACTTTCATCAAGTATATATTACAGTCATATACTACTAGCACTAGCTATTAAGCACACTAAGATTATATATTTCAATATTCATTGTAAAATGTTGTTACATTATAATAATGTGATACAAAATATTTATACTACATTGATTCGTCTATTTCATTTCTCATAGGACCTCATTCTCAGGATCAATACATGTGGAGGTTGGGTATCCATCAATTCAATTTTTGGTATGGAATAATCCCATTCTCCTTGATTTCCAATTCACTACTCATTGACTTAATGTCTTTTCCATAGGATAAATCATGTCCAACTATGACTTAACAGTATCCGTTGAGATATGTTATCAGATAGAAGTTTCCTCACAATGCTATGATTTAGACAATTATGTCCACTATTCCCATTATAATTTTTAAAAAAATTCCTATGTAAGATTTATTACCACATTGTATAAACACTCTTGGAGAAGGTTTATTCAAAATAGAAATATCTAATAGAACATGTCTTAGCCATTAGCTTAGGTTCCATCCTTTTCAATTCATGATCTATTGTGTGTTTTATGTATATTAAAATTCTATGTAGATCATTTGAATGATCTGGTTTAGGATTTTTAGTATATATACTTAATCTCACAACTAAATACGCTAGATCTGAACGGGTATAGTTCCCTAAGTACTAGGCTTCCAATTAGTAGTGCATACTTGACTTGTTAAATACTAGTATTTTAATTTCTTAAGATAATAATTTAAATTAAAAGGCGTGACGGGTGGATTACAATTAATAATTGATTGTATCAATATATTGTCTTAATAGAGCATGATGAAATAATCATCTTAAGAAGTTATTCTTAAAATTACATTTGTTTCTCGCATTCGTTTCATTTTTAAATATATAACCCAAGAAACTTTAAGTATTATTGATTATACCAGGATTAGTGTCAAAAATAAGCATTGACTCCATATAAAGGCATATAATAACACAATATTTGTCCACGAATATAAAATGTGTGTTCCTTCATGTATATGAAACCCATATGATATAATAAATTTATAAATTTTTCATGTCATTGTTTAATATATTGTTTCAAACCATAGATATATTTGATTAGTCCATGTACAATATGCTATTTTTTGGAAACAATATAACCTTCTAGTTGATCATATATATGTCATATTCTTAATATCAATTCAATAATGCAACTTTGACATCCATTTGGTGTCCTAATTGATGCTGAAGGAATTAAAATTTTGATTAAAAAATTATATCTACATGAGTAAATGTATTGAAATAGTAAATATCTTTTTGTGATTTATATTCTTTATAAATTAATCGAGATTTGTATTTATCTACAATATCATTGATTTTAAATTTTCTTCTAAAAAACTATATAAACTCTATGAGTTTGATTCCTGGTGGAAAATCCACAAACTCCCACGTGCGATTGGACAATAGATTCAATCTTACAATTAATTTTTTCATTAAGGTAAAATGAGATGAATGACTAGTCCCATTGTACAATTGAGAGTCATTATTCACAATAAAGGAATAATAGACATTATCAAGATTTGTTTTCCTTCCTCATCCTAGTGGATCTTTTAGGTTTACATCATTGGGTTCTATATGATCATTAGTATTAGATGTACCTGGTACATTTTGTGATTTTCATTTGGAGGATTAGACAAAGTTTCTATAGGAGTTTTCGTAGGATATACATGCTCAAAGAATTATTCTTTTTTAGATTTAGTTGTAGTATCATTATCTATAACATTGTTGCTACTTTTAACATATTTTCATAGGAGTTTTTATAAGATATATGTGCTCAAAGAATTCTTCTTTTTTAGATTCAGCAGTAGTATCACATTCTACATGCTCACATAATTCTATATGCTTGCACTATTTTCAGCATAAACCTTCCCATGTGAGTGCAGGTGCATCGTCTGCTCTTGAGTTGAGGAGGTTCTCCCACCATGTACGAGCTGCTCCCTTTAGCATGTGGGTTGTAAAGCGAACCCTAGACTGTTAAGTGCAGTCCAGGTCATGAAAACAATGGTCCATGCTCATAATCCATTCTTCTCCCTTGGTGACGACATCATCCTCTCCTCCAAATCAACATCAAGGATTCTAGGTCCTAATATTTGTTTCCTAGGTTTTGAAAAAGACTTCAGCTAATTACCCTGGCACTTTGAGATATTATAAATTAGAATATAATCATTTCCTACATTCATATGGAGTCTTATTAGTCTTCTTACTAGGATTGTGATTTTGAATATTACAACATGGAAAAATAACTTCCCATGTAAGTTGTTGGCTGCTCCTGATTAAATTGAAATAAAATTCATCATTTCTTGTATAGTTCTATTTCTATGTTTAGCATTTCCATTTAATTGGTGAATATGCATGAGTATATTCAATGTAAAATACCATAAATATACAAAAATCACTAAACGGTGAATAGTTTATATTCATTAATCCTATTCAAGCAAAGACATTTTATTTTTTTATTAACTTTTTTGTACTTATATTTTATATTTCACAAACATATCAAATACTTCATCTTTAAAATGTTACTTGTATGATTTTTTAGTGAGAGAAATCATCTATATATATGACGTAAAGAAATTTCTATGTCTAGACAAAAAATCTCCAATATATATGTGAACGAAATCTAGAAATTTGAAATCCCAATGTGAAGAGCCATGCTTCTTAGTTGATTTAGTTTTATCACATACTTGAAATTCATTATTTAATCCAACAACACCATGTATATCCTTTAGCAATATGAGAGATTTCATGTGTTATACATATTTAAGGTTAATATCTCCAAGTTTATTATACAACATAACAAAAGAGTCAATGATATAAGTTGAAGAAGATTACTATTAAAAGAATACATGGTACACTAAAAAAACGAACCACTTGAAAATATCTTGTCTCTAAGTACTCCCCAAACATAAAAAATGCCCTTATCAGATTCAAAAGACACATTGTTCTCAAACTTAATAAATTGGAACATAGAGAACAGATTGACCCTACTGACCTTAATATACTACACATACATCACATCCTAAATTAGTAGAAATGTTTCATATGCCATCTTGATCACAATATTGTTCTTGTCAATCACAGTGGAAACCCTAGATTGTCCATGACAACTCCATGCTCATCATCTCCTACTTCTGAGATGATCATTAAGGCATCTCTATTGCAAGTAACATGGCGTGATGCTCTAGAGTTGATTATATAATTATGGTGTAGGAAAGATGTCATGTTGACTAGGCTAATGACTGCCAAGATGAAATCTTATGTCATCGATATTCATAGTAGTTTCTTAGAATCTTGAATTGCTTGCTTCTTTGTGTGCTTCCATTTTGGAGAAATGTTATCAATTTTTCCACATATAAAAGAGGAAATCTTTTTCTTCTCAATATCATGTACTTATATTTTCATTGTTATTTATTCTATCCTTCTCATTCTTCAAATAAATGGATTATTCAAAAAAGTACCATTGTTATTAATTTTGTCATCAACAAAATTTGTAGTAGACAATAGTTCTTTCTTTAGATCAGATCTTTCTCTAGAGGGATGTTGATCTTCAACTCAGATGTATCAGTACATCATCTAGTGACATTTTATTAGTTTTTTGCTTCAAATTATTCTTATAATGTTATTAGAACTTGACAATTTATTAAAAAATCAACAATCAAAGACTCAAGAAGATCGACTTTTTGTTTTTTAAACAATCAAGCAAGATATGAAAATTATGATTATGAGATGATAATGAACAATCATACAAAAAATTAGAAAATTAGCAACATTGAATTTTGTGTAGAAGGTTCTTTTTCAATGTATTCTTTTCCTAAATCACAAATACAAATTTAGTTGGAAAGCATGTACTCAAATATTGATTAGAAATCTTACTTAGAACTACACGAGTGTAAGTCCTGTCTACTTTTTCCAATTAACATAGTCATTTTCAGTCTATGATTCAAACAAAAGAAATGTTGCATTTGAAACTTTCAAAGTAGTAAAAAGAAATTTTACCCGCATCAAAAATGTAATTTGTTCAATGGTTTGATTTTACTGATATCGCACAAAAAGTATGTAGATTAACTATTTGATTAACCGATAGTTGCGGACATTGAGATGTGTGGTACTGCATTTTTGCGGCTCTCGATGGAAAACGCCGGCACAATAAATCAATACGCGACTACTCTCACAACATACAACAATGATTGTCGACGTAAAAACGTGTTCATACAAGTCACGACCACAACGAATGTACCTGATCGTACTTGATGCAACAACTAAAGGGGAAATCATAGTCTCCGAGAAGAGAATCAAACGAGAGCACCTTTCCGAGTAGGAATATCAGTCGATGACAGAACTTGTTAGATAGATAGTTGTAGTGGCGGTTAGTGCAAAATGGAAAAATGTGAACATAACCAGTTGACAGAAGGTCAAGCGCGCGAGAAAGATTCTCATAAATAAAATTAAATGAAAATTTGAATCACAAACAAGTGGGTCATGTGCAAATTAAACCGGCCCGTCCCCCCACACCCCCACCCCCACCCCCAACCTGAAGCGAAAAAGTGGACTTGCACCCCCTGCACGTAGTAATGATATGCACCCGATTAAAGAGTTTTCAAACTGGGTCAACCCAAACTGAAATGGACCACTTCATCATGTTTGTACATATCACATTTTCCATTTATGTTCTCAAATAATCAATGGATAAGAATTCATATAAAAGGAGGGAGGCTTCAGAGTTCATCATGCGAAACTAAAGCTCTCCCTTAAATTTGAGATAGCACTTATATAAAACATAAATACAAAATAACCTGATGTAAATGTTGGTTATATGGGGTCAGGAAACGAGAACATGGGGATGGAAGAAGATGCATATCCTCTAGTTAATGTTGGTCTGCTCAACTGACTACCAAGGTGAGGTGACTTAGGAATAGGATCGCTACTCTCTCTCGTCCCCCCCCCCCCCCACCGTGGTATCCTTAATGATAAATAACTGTACACTTTAACAACGACTGCATGTTGTTCATACAATATGGGAAGTATCGCAAAAAAAGGTAAACGAAGGCAAGACAATGGATCAAGCCAACATAAGCGGAAAGTACAATTCAGACATTAAATAGTTTCTACCTCATCATATTTACGCCAATGTCGAAGCCCATATTATAATCAATGACCGAGATATTGTGTTTTTCTATAAATAATTATATTCAAGTGTGGTATGCTGCATAACCATGTCATATCAACAAGTACCACGCTTTGGTTTCAATCTAAATACTGCATGTTGATATCTGGAAAAAAAGAAGTGTATTGGCTTGAAACAGATTAAAAGAAAATAATTCAGTATGCAATTAATCTTAGGGGCATAACCATGTCATATCTGTTCACACTTGCTCCCTGTCTCGACCTTACTACACGGGCCGGGATGACTCTCTGTGAGAACACCCTTCCAACTTTTGTTGTAAATTTCAACTTCACACTAGAGTAATAAATAATTCTTTTTCAAACCCCAAAAGTATTTTGGGGCGTTGAAGAATTCAATCGAGTCAATGCATCACAACTCTGTTTTCCACTTGCCGAACAATCAGTATAACACGAATCACTTTCATTAATGACACATACGGAACATTGCTTGCCAATTCTAAAACACCGAGATTGCTACACGGCCTTGGTAGTTGTAACGTGATCAAGTTGACCCCAGCTTGGAAGTTGCTTTCACGTATGCCAGTGCATGATACATGTTTCCTATCCAACTATGATGCCTGTATATGCAATTGTATTTATAGCTTATTGGTATGGTAGCTTGAACTTCACATGGGAGGGTGATTCTCCCATACTGTCCGAGTCATATCTGCTACAATCCTAGTTTTGAAGTTAAAAAAGTGTAGAAAAAGATACAAAGTTGAGGCCCAAGTATCCCTATAAGCCTAAAATCCACTTCATAAAGGATAAAAGTATTACATTCTCAATTGGAAATAAGATTGGCATGTCTACATTTTCCACAACCCAAGTGAAAAGTAACAAAAGCGTGTCAACATACCCATCAGACGAAGAAGATGCCTTTTGCATTCAGCAAAACTGGCGATTGTTAATCTCATGTCAACCTGCTCTGCGGGTGTTCTGCAGCTGAATTGATAGCAGTGAACATCTTCACTGTCCATAACATTCAAGATAGGACTCTGCTTTTGGTCCAAGCATCCCTTGAATCTCCTATTCCGAAGCTTCAACATCAAAAGCTAGCTAACATGGACGAACAGGAGACATGCATGCATAATTTAGGACCTGCTTAGATGAAAGCTTCTTCCTTTCTTTATCTCTTAGTTCGAAGAATGTATCTTCCAATAAAAATCATATCCTGCCTTTATAGTTGATTGCCAGTGTAAAATAAATAAGCACCAACGTCCCCAAGCATGATCTGCAAAATAGTAGTCACAACAAAAAGCTTACTTCACAGCACATTGATGAGCGGCTTCTCTTCCCAGAATATGATATAATGGGGGAAGTTGTTAACTAGATTCAATATCAAAAACCAACAATAACCTTACTGAAATTAGTAATTCACAAAGATGGTACAATTGAATTGATGCACTTTATACCGACGATGCAATGATATAGAAATCAACTATGAAAGGGGATCCAAAATTTTGCCATTGATGATTGTCAAGTGTTATAATTACGATCTGTGTACTGTGTTTATGATCATAATAGCACATAAAGCACTTCAAACAGAAGGTTTTGAGTGGTAGAAATTCAAGTATACCTGACAGTTTAAGTTAGTATGAGCAAGTTGTCAACAATGAACACATTTCTATCTTGCACTCAGTAAAAATTCAACTAGCATCTCATTACGTACATTGATGCAAAGAATAGAAGAATTTTCCTCGGATGCATAACTGTGAAGTTGCCAAATCTCTTATTTCTTCCATCAGCATCCAAACTAACAACATTTTTAGAATTCGGCACTGGAGTGGGGCATTTGATCGTCACAAATGATGGCCTAGAATGTTCCTGCTCTGAGCATCCAACTGCAGAAGATGCATATATTTATAAAAGATATAATAACACAATTGTCTATAGATAGTGAGGGTTCCAGCTCTGGATTCCCAACCAGGGAAGATACAAAAATATATTCAGGAAGAATAACACAAACTAATATTAAATGCCTACGAAATTAGCCACAGAAAATAGTGTCTGAGGATCATTGCCCTTATAAATATTGTGTAGCGATAGTGCTGATTTGCATAATGCTTAGGCAGTGGCTATTTATATCTACTTGCTAAGCAATATTGACAACATAACATTAACTCTTAAAACTCCCCTTAAAGCTAGAGCATGGGTGAAACATATGCCCAGCTTATGACCGGACTTAAAAGATAAACAGACTACAAAATGTTGGGCCAGCGGCCCATTAGTTCCAGCCCATGTCGGGCAGCCCTTTAGGGCGTGACTGCTGCCGCCGGATGGGTATTAATACTCATGCCTTGAGACAAGGCAATTGAAACAGGAGAGCCGCTAATCAGGATTGCCGCAAATCAAAAGAACGCTAGCCGTCACTGCTGTTTATGGATTGTTGTTCGTGACGGAGAGAAAAGGAGTCAAGGAAGAAGAAAGAAGAGAAAGGAAAGAGGGTGGCACCGCTCTGGTTCTCTTCCCCGATCTACAACGAGTTCTCCATCACAGCCTACGTTCTTGTTCTTTCTGGATATTCTCTGCAAGGAGGTGTTTTTTTCGGGAGGCCGTTTGGTGTGGTGACGTATTAGTTCGGTATTATCTGTATCTCTTCCTTTTGCTCTGTATTCCTCAAGTTTTGGGTCTAAACTTGAGACGAACATTGTAATCTGTTGATTAGTGGATTTTCTCCGTCGGGCTTTGACCCCGTGGTTTTTCCCTCACACATTGTGGGGGTTTTCCACGTAAAATTTTGGTGTTCTTGTGGTTGCTTGTTTCTATATTATTTTTGCGCGCCTAGTCCATACGTGCAGGTTATTCCGCATCTTTTTGGCCTGCATCAATCCCTTCAAGTGGTATCAGAGTGTGGGTTGGCTAAATGGACTAGATGGACGGCGCAAATAATATGGTGAAATTGACGGCATCAAACTGGCCAACGTAGAAGATAAAGATGGCTGATTTGCTTTACTTCAATGATCTTTATGAACCGGTTCAGGGAGATGCGAGCAAGCCAGCGGATACAAAACAGGAGGATTGGACAAAGATGAACAGAAAATGCATGGGCTTCATCCGACGCTGGGTTGACGAGTCCGTCTTCCACTACATCGCTAAAGAGACATGTGCCCACTCTTTGTAGAAGAAGCTCGAGTCGTTGTACGAGAGGAAGACTGCAGGGAACAAGGCATTTCTGATTAAGAAGCTCGTCAATCTGAAGTTCAAGGAAGACGGCAATATATCAATGCACCTGAATAATTTTAAGAGCATGGTGAATCAGCTAGCCACGATGGGTTTGTCACTTGATGACGAGTACTTCTTGGTTCTTTACCTGACAGCTGAGAGACCTTGGTGATTTCTGTTAGCAATTCTGCTCCAGAAGGGAAATTGACTTTGAACTTGGTGTCCAATACCCTGCTGAACGAAGAGACAAGACGACACATCTCAGCAGAGACGTCAGTTTCACATGCCCTTGTTGCTGAGGACAGGGGGAGGAGTCAGATTCGTGGCCAAGGTGGTGACAGAGGAAAGTCAAAGTACAGGTTAAAGTCCAAAAGTAAGATAGTTTGTCATTACTGCAACAAGCCAGGTCATATACAGAAATTTTACAGGCAGCACAAAAAGAAAATTAAATAAGGAAAGCAGAAGGTGATAGATGATGATAGCAACAGAGTTGTAGTCGTTACAGATGCCGAAGAGGTACTCACATGTGGAGTTTCCATGGGACATTGTCTACATATCAGCGACAACACTGAGTGGGTGTTGGACACCGGTGCTTCGTACCACATCACTACTCACAGACACTTCTTCTGCTCCTACAAGTCTGGGAACTTTGAAATGACAAAGATGGCTACTAAAAGCTATGCGAAGATTTGTGAGATTGGTGAGGTGTGCATTGAGACCGAGTTGGGTTATACCATCTTACTGAAGAATGTTAGACATATTCCTGAAGTTGATTATAACATCATTTCCAGCTATGGAATCGACATTGAGGGCTTTAAATATCATTTTGGTGACTTGAAAACCGTTGTTACCAAAGGACAGTTGGTCGTGGCTAGAGGCAAAGTTTGTTGCACTTTGTACAAGATGAATATAAAGGTTTACACTGACAATGCCAATGTTGTGGACAGTTTAGGTTCTCCAGATTTATGGCACAAGCGGCTTGGACACATGAGTGAGAAAGGCTTACAGGTGCTTGCAAAGAAAGATTTGATCCCCTGTGGTAAGAATGTGATTCTTGACCCCTGTGAAAGTTGTTTGCTTGGGAAGCAAAAAAGGGTTCAGTTCAGTGCTCAGTCTGAGAAGAAGCCTAATGTGTTAGACATAATTTATTCTAATGTTTGTGGCCCTATGGAAGTCAACTCCTTGGGTGGAAGGAGATTCTTTGTTACTTTTATTGATGATGCATTTAGAAAAGTGTGGGTCTATTGTTTGCAGAGGAAAGATCAGGTCTTTGATACTTTCAAGAAGTTTCATACCATGGTTGAAAGGGAGACAGGTAAAAAGCTCAAGTGTCTTCGTTCTGACAATGGAGGTGAGTATACTTCCAAGGAGTTCAGGTCTTACTATGAAGTATCTGGCATACGACATGAGAAGATTGTTCCTGGTACCCCACAGCACAATGGTTTGGCTGAAAGAATGAATAGAACCATTATGGAGCGAGTCAGATTCATGATGAAGAATGTAAAGCTACCTAAGGAGTTCTGGGCAGAGGCTGTAAACACTGCTTGCTACTTGATTAACCGGTCAACATCGGTTCCTTTAGATTTTAACACTCTAGAGAGTGTGTGGACAGGGAAGCCAGCTTCTTATTCTCACCTTAGAGTGTTTGGGTGCAAGGTATTTGCACATGTTCCTAAGGAGCAGAGACAGAAGCTTGATGACAAATCCGTTCCTTGTATTTTTGTTGGCTATGGTGATGAGTAGTTCGGTTACAAGCTTTGGGATCAAGAAAATAAGAAGATAATCAGATCCAGAGATGTGATTTTCTTTGAGGACCAGATGTTTTCTGATACAGTGATGACAGAGCCTGAGTAGGTAAAAGATGATACTATGATTGATGTGTCAGTTCCCTCTCCAGTCTAGCAGAATGTTGATGCAAACCATGTTGAGGATGACGAGATCCTACATAATGATATGGCAGAGGATGATCCTGGTACAGATAACGCCCATGATGAGGAGGTTCTTGAGCAGAGGGAGCAACCTCAACCAGTAGATCCAGCAGGTCCACAGCTGAGGAGGTCTACTAGAGAGAAAAAGGCATCTACTAAATATTCTGACACAGAATGGTCATTGATCACAGAAGAGGGGGAGCTAGAAAGCTACGAGGAAGCAAAGTCTCATCAAGAAAAAGATAAGTGGCTGCATGCAATGCAAGATGAGATGAACTCATTGAAGAAAAATGATACCTATGAGTTATGCAAGCTTCCTGAAGGCAGAAAAGCTTTAAAGAACAAGTGGGTCTTCAAGCTAAAGAAAGATGGGAGTGATAACACTGTGAGATACAAAACTAGACTTGTGGTGGAAGGCTTTGGGTAAAAGTAGGGCATTGACTTTGATGAGATATTCTCTCCAGTGGTGAAGATGACTTCCATTCGCACAGTTTTGGGCTTAATAGCTAGCTTGGACTTTGATATTGAGCAGCTTGGTGTGAAGACAGCCTTCCTCCATGGTGAGATAGAGGAAGAGATTTATATGCAGTAACCTGAAGGATTTGCAGTGAAAGGCAAAGAGCACATGGTTTGCAGATTGAAGAAAAGTCTCTATAGGCTGAAACAAGCACCAAGGCAGTGGTACAAAAAGTTTGATGTTTTCATGCTGAAGCAAGGTTACTACAGGATAGAGGCAGATCACTGTGTTTACTTCCGGAGATTTTCAGGTGACATTTTTATTATTCTCTTACTTTATGTTGATGATATGTTGGTTGTTGGCAAAAATGCTCAGATGATTGTCATGCTCAAGAATGAATTGTTTAAGTCTTTTGACATGAAAGACTTGGGACCAGCCAAACAGATTCTTGGCATGGACATCAGGTGTGACAGGAAAGCAAAGAAACTTTGGTTGTCACAGGAGAAATATGTTGAGCGTGTACTTGACAGGTTCAACATGAAAGGGGTGAAGCCAGTTGAGACTCCCTTAGCCAGTCACTTCAGACTGAGTAGAAAACAATCTCCTTCTACTGAGAAGGAAAAGCAAGAGATGGCTCACATACCCTACTCTTCTGCAGTAGGAAGTCTTATGTATGCTATGGTGTGCACTAGGCCTGATATTGCACATGCAGTTGGTGTGACTAGCAAATTTTTATCTGACCCTGGTAAGGAGCATTGGAATGTAGTAAAATGGATACTCAGATATTTGAGAGGCACATCTAGTGCTTGCTTATGCTTTGGAGGGGCACCACCAGTTCTTACAAGTTTCACAGATGAAGATTTAGCAGGTGATCTTGATCACAGGAAGTCTACCTCAGGGTTTCTATTCACTTTTGCAGGGGGAGCTATTAGCTGGCAGTCTAAATTGCAAAAGTGTGTTGCTTTATCAACTACTGAGGCAGAATATATCGTAGCTTGTGAAGCAGGGAAAGAAATAATTTGTCTCAAACGTTTCTTACAAGAATTGAGTTTGACATAGGATGAGCATGTTATCTACTGTGACAGTCAGAGTACCATGGACTTGAGCAAGAATTCTTCTTTTCACTCCAGGACAAAGCATATTGATCTGAGATACCATTGGTTGTGTGAAGCTATCAGTGATGACCAGTTGAAGCTGAAGAAAGTTCACACCAATGACAATCTTTCTGACATGTTGACGAAGGCAGTTCCGACAAAGAAGCTTGCTACTTGTAAGGAGCTCGCAGGATTGGACTCCATCTGAGGAATCAAGAGGACAGTCTCTCTCTTAGGCTGGAGGGGGAGATTGTTGGGCCAGCAGCCCATTAGTTCCAGCCCATGTTGGGCAGCCCTTTAGGGCATGACTGTTGCCGCCGGATGGGTATTAATACACATGCCTTGAGACAAGGCAATTGAAACAGGAGAGTCTCTAATCAGGGTTGCCGCAAATCAAAAGAACGCTAGTCGTCGTTGCTGTTTATGGATTGTTGTTCGTGACGGAGAGAAGTGGAGTCAAGGAAGAAGAAAGAAGAGAAAGGAAAGAGGGTGTCACCGCTCTGGTTCTCTTCCCCGGTCTACACCGAGTTCTCCATCACAGCCTACGTTCTTATTCTGTCCGGGTATTCTCTGCAAAGAGGTGTTTTTTTGGGGAGGCCGTTTGGTGTGGTGACGTATTAGTTCGGTATTATCTGTATCTCTTCCTTTTGCTATGTATTCCCCAAGTTTTGGGTCTAAACTTGAGACGAACATTGTAATCGGTTGATTAATGGGTTTTCTCCGTCGGGCTTTGACCCCATGGTTTTTCCCTAACACATTGTGGGGGTTTTCCACGTAAAATTCTGGTGTTCTTGTGGTTGCTTGTTTCTATATTAGTTTTACGCGCCTAGTCCATATGTGCAGGTTATTATTCCGCATCTTTTTGGCCTGCATCAACCCCTTCACAAAAGACATAATAATAGTCTATAAAAAAAAATTGAGTTCCCCTTAAACATTCCAATACAATAATCACGGCACATAAACACACCTTTTGAAGCAGATAGGATGTAGCCGGTAGCAAGCAGGTCTTCTCCCCTTGACGAAGATGATAGGAATATAGACACAGTAACAGAAGAGTAGACTCCCCCAGAAACTGGTAACGCCAGACAAGTAGGTGCAATTTGGAACAAACATAGGGAACTTTCTCCTGTGTGCGCCCGTTCCCATCTCACAGTTGATGGTGGAACACATCTGTTGGGAAAGTCATCCGAGTCGTCATTGATCAAAGCACTTCTTCATAAGAAGCACCACTACTGAAATGATGCACGGTAGTCGGAATAAGAGCATTGTTTTTTGAATGCTGAATAAAGGCATGTGGTCCACATGCTTGAGATATATGTGATGCTACAGGAAAGATGCATTGCAGCAGGTACAAACGGAGTAGGAATGAATAAGGAGGAACCATACAACATGGTCAAATGAACGATCTTCTTTTCTTTTCTCCTTTTATGTCTCCACCTCAAACCAACCACATAGAGCAATAAGTCTGGGTGGAAAATGGTAAATGGGACTCCAGAAGAAAGGAACTAGAAATGAAGAATCGCAACTTCAAAGATAATCGGCCGCAGTTTCTCTTGAGTGGGGGGCTTCCCACCGACGAGAGGTCCTGCTACCCCCAGCAGGCTAGAGTTGAGGGGAGGCCGCCCCTCAAGGGCGCTAGGAACAGGGCCCCTGAAAGAAATACGTATAGAACGATTTCTGGGGGATAGATCAAGCAAAAAGTAATGAAGAGCCACACTTTAGTCATCCCTTGAGAGAACTTAGATTTTGAAAATTAGCTATTTTTAGTCAATTTTTTGTGTTTTATTAAATTGCAGGGAAGTATTGTTTACTTCTAGGGACTTCGTTGTCAGTTAAGTGTTGATATTTTTTGTTTTTGCTTGTTGTTGGAGTTAGGTTATTAATAGGAAATTAAATCTTAGGGTTTCAAACAGTCTCATTATAAATACAAGCCCTAGGGTATTTATTGAGGAAAATTGGACTGTTGACTCTGATAATAGTAGGGTTGTTTTCAGTCATTGGAAGTGTGTATGGGCGTCATCATTCACTTCCTACTCAACATTAGTGGAAGGCTGTGAAATTAAGTGGTTGTGAAATTAAGTGGTTGTCTGATGTTTAGATCTAGCATTAGTGTGTGTGCTACCGAGGACCTAGACGTGTGTTTGGTTCACTGGGTGGAGAGAGAGAATTATGGACCTTCATGTGACCCAAGAAGATTTGAGATTGGGGCTACGCTTGTCCTCTCTTCTACAATCTAGGCACAACTCAAAGGGGACAAAGAGTGGTCATTTCCCGGTTGAACAGCCTGAATCCAAAAGTCGCCTAGGGCCTTCTGTTTTTGGAATAAAATGGGCACATCCATACGTATCCATCATGTGGTGTCATGGTGTGGCATGTCCAGGTGGTGTCAGTGCTTCCTCGCTTCCTTTTTTTTTTTGTTGAATTCAACATAATGTCGGGGAAATAACAGGGCAACAGTCAGGAAACTGGGCATATCAGTCATATCAGACAGACTCTAGCCGAAATCAAAATAAAAATAGTCGCAACCAGCTGCTCAAACCAATGAAGCAATGAAACTTATATAAAACCAGGTGACCTGTGCCCATTTTTGACTAGAGAGGCTTGCCTTCTGTTTTTCCCATGAACACCCCATATTCCAATTAAGTTGGATTCGAAGATCACTCTAACCTCAGACCCAATTTGTTTTTTCATATTCAGTCCTTGAGGAACATGAATTAACAAATTGGTAATTGCACTAAGGGATTTCTTTTGATATATTACGAGTCATAGTCCTGATTAATATATTAATAAAGTAATTACAAGTCGTAGTCCTGATATATTATATTTTCTTGGATTTTTCTTATTCTAGTTAGCAAATGCAAAACCATTTGTGATGCCTCGCTGACATCCCTGTATGAAATAGTGGCTTGACCAGTTCAAGGACTGATTGGGTTTTCCAAAGCTTGCATGGTATATAGATACATGAAGTTTTGAAGGTTGTATGTAGTTGTGATTTATTAATGTCTGAACATGACGATTTGCTTACGAAACTTCACCTCAGAAGATTAAGCTTTGCATATTAAGCACCAACAACGGCTAAAAGAGAGAGAGAGAAAAAAAGAATTCCTCCGAGACAAAGTACAGAGCCCATACAGGATAGACATTTAGAAAATCATGGTGTGAGTAACAAATGCCGAACCTTCTAGTAACAACTTTGTATGAATGTCATCTGACTCAGTATCCTCGCCCTTTCTTCTCTCCGTCCGAGACAAAGCTTTGCGTGAGAGAATTTTCTGAGTCATCGAGACAACATTATTCAGATTTGAAAGCCATTATCTTTAACTTCAGCTATTCAAGTATCAAATGGAGAAACAAAAGTTGACCTCATACACTCACTTTTTGGGTGCCATCGCTGGACTGTGCAAGATTTTCTATGTCAAGGACCACACTATTGGTTATCTCCATAACTGTAAGACATTCCTGCAGTATGCAAAACAGAGAAAAATAGAACCTCTAGTAAAATCAAACATCTGCTACACACCTCTAGAAAAGTAGACTGTACCAGTTACTAGGCGATTAGATGGTGAACCACCGGCGCTGACAGCTCCTCCATCCAAAATCACAATAAGCAAGAAGGGATATGCTTCGGGTACACAAAAGCAAGCTGTGAGATATATGTCAAACTACCTTATTACTAGAAGTGAGTGGACAAGGCTTCTTAACTCACTTTCGTAAAGCCGGAGTTCGCTTTGAGAACAAGATAGTGACAAAAACCTCAGACTGCGCTCTATAAGCGGAAGTTTGCTTTGAGAACAAGATAATGACAAAAACCTCAGACTACGTGGTGCACTTCTATCTTTAACTTCAAGCTTCCACTTCTTTACGATCGTTAGTCTTTTGCATCTGGGGCCTACTCGATAAGGGATACTTTACAATAAATGAAATATAAAATCACTTAGTTTATGTGTATTGTTTTTTGTGAACGGGACAAGTGGTCTTTATATGAATGCCCAATTGTATGAGTTACAAAGACGAGGAAAAAAGAAAGCACTCTGCCCGACCCTCGTGAATATCAGGGTAAAGAAATCAATAAAAGTTGAAATAACATTTAATTCAACGTTATCTTCCTGAAAGGCTGAAAGTGGCAGTTCAGCCGAATAACAACAAGTGCACGAAATCTAGATTCCATTTGAGGGCCCAACGACAGAGTAGCGTTGAATGTCAGTCTTCTGTACATCGCCGTGTTAAGAAAGGAAACAGGGACTTTGGCACAGTTGTAACTAAACAAGGCAGAACAGCACACGATTCATCTTTAGCCCAAGCACGTCCAGTTGGCAAATATATGGTCCTCCTTGGGAATCAGAAACAAGTTCAATAACTCTTCTTCCCAGCCTAAGTTGGAATTATGACTACCATAGTATGGTATACCCCATATGCGAATTAGAAAAATCTCAGAAACCGTGACTAAAACGAACGAAATGTCATAAGATAAAGGAGGTGGAAGCAAGAAAAGTGATGACTGAGAAGGAACCAAAATCATTGATCTATTCCAACAAAAATTTTAGAGAGGGGGCTTCTTTACCAAAGAGAGTTAAATGAACACAAGAAGCAGAACAAGAGAAAAAAACGAAATCAAAAAGGAAGTAACACAAACTGAGAGCCAAACGGGAAACCGGCAAACTTGCAAGATAGTCTACCAAATTCCCGAAACATAACGATACAAGCTTGGACATCTTTCTCGGTGGTATTCGGAAGCAAACTGTGCGGATGCTTTCATCCGTTCACCCCAACAAAGTAAACTGGAGAAGATTCGAAAGAAAGAACAGAGACAAAGTAATAAAAGAAATTATCTTCAGGAGAAAGAACTAACCGGGGTTCTCCGCAGCAAAGCTCTTAGATAAGAGGAGCGGACATGGGCGGAGGCGAGTGACCTTACTAGTGGATCTTGCAAGTCACCAAAGTCAACTGAAACATGTCCCTCGTTGTAAGATAAGAGGAGCGCACACGGGAGGAGGCGAGTGACCTTACTAGCAGGAAGAGAACACGGAAGACTCAGCGCCGGCGGTAACGCCTTGAGATAGAGCGAGGCGCTATATGTACCCTGGCGCTTTTGTTCGAGGGAGAATCGCGGTAAGCAGCAGGACGCTGGAGAAGCGCGACGGCAAAAAGAACGCCGTGGCAAACAGAGCAGAGGCAGCTCCAAGTGAAGCGACACGTGAGAGTCGTAATCAAAAGGCAATAAATAAAACAAATCAGCATTTGAAGGGATTAAATAAACGAAAGAAAGTATAGCGGAAGGTCAAGGAAATTTCTCACACCAACTCTAGATGTATTTTGTTGGGCAAACGGGTCATGTATTCATCCAGCCCACCATTTACGGATATTTCTAAGCCATTATACAGGGACTACAAATTGCGTGGCGTTAAACCAGCTGAGTAGGTTGGTCATACTTCAACAGGACATGTCATGCTTTTTTAAGTGCAGTTTTTCTTTTTAAAGGTCCATTTAGCTAGTGCGTCAGCTGGTATAGTAGTTTTTCCGAACCCATAGATGATTCTCATTGTGTATCGTTGTGCATTCATTCGAATGATATGAGATAAAAGATTGTGCCTAACCACTTCGGTTGTAGCGCAGGCCGTGGGCAAATCCGAAATCCCTTTGGATCATTAGAGAGGGTAAGAAAGGTAACAGTCTTTTCGACCCCCTGCGATAGAATGAACTCCTCCTCAAATTATTGAACGAAAACAAGAACAAATGGAACAAAAGAAAAATATGAGATCTAGAATTCGTGTAGTTAGCTGGTGTAGTTTCCTTATTGTTTACCATATACATCCCATGACTAGAGTTAGAGACAAGAATTGCTTTTCGAAGTTGTTTTCCACCACCATTTTGAGTCCCCAGGGAATGGATAAATGACGACCGCAAGTCTATCAGTGCCTTTCATGGTGATATCAAATTTTGTTGTTTGTTTGCACGGGTTCTATTTCTTAGTTGCGTCAACATTGATAGAAAGCCATCATCGTAGGGGTGGCTTCTATTTACTTCTCCTTTTTCTAACCATAATTTAATTATTTGTGTTAAATTCCTACCTTGAGAAGGTCTTTATCGTTGTAGTTGTATGGGTAGTCCTTCTCAACTAATAGAGGTTATCCTCACCTTAAAAAATCTGATGATCGTGAGTTCTAGATATCTCATGTGGCGCTGAAAAAACCTTGTGGTCAAATTCTTTAGTGTGGCGTTCAGTTTTATATTTGCTTCCATCTGGTCTCTAGATTCCATTCAAGATATAGAATTGCATAAACACTTCATGAGGTATAAGTAGATTTTAGTATTATCTTGTATATTCATAGTCTCTCCTTCATGCGTCGCATGAACTTTTCATTATCAGTGAGATTGTGTCTGGTGCATTCGATGTTGGTTGAAAACTTGTTGTGTTGTAAGATTTTAAGAAGGAAAAACTTGATTCGTTCACATTTTTTGTGTCTTCCATATAGTTTTCTGGTTTATTGGGATTTCTTTCACTTCTCTTCTACAATTCATTATAGGTGGAATTGTTTTAGTGAATTAACTATTGATTAAGTTGTTTTGCAACCATGTATCTCCAGCGGTGGTGTTTGTTGGTCGGCACGTAACTAGAATGTTGCATGTGACTTGTTTGTTGAAGCAGCAATTAATGAAATCTACATCCCATTCACCTGTCTCACTTGCCATGTTGCTAACTTTGGGATTGTTCATATTGGTAGGAATTATTTTAGATGATTACCTTTTTGGTTGCCTACGTAAGAACCATTTATCTCTCCATGTTAATGTCTCCTTTTTGTTGATGTCCATCTGGTGGTGTTTGCTTTCATTATTAATTAGATGTTTTGTATAAACTTTCTCACCATTGAGCCATTACCAATGCGAGCAGATGGATCTTATTTGTGTCTAGCGTTCATTGAGGCATGTCAATGAATGGAACCTTTGTTGATAAAGTCCCACCATGTTATATAAAGGACTTCATTCATTTCATTAGAAGACATGATCTCCAGACGTCCTTCTTATTTGGATGTAGTGAGTTTTTTCAGACCATTTGTTTGACGTTTTTATTTTTCACCTCAAATATATGTATCATGACTATACAATCAACATTGATGCAAAGGGATATTGAAAATCTAATAGTTTGCATATTGTATAATGGTATGGTGTTCACTTTTGATACAATAAGGGTGATTCTTCCTGCTCTAGAAAGAGTTTTTCTCACACGACTAACCATTCTCATTTTCATCTTCTTGATGGTATCATGATAAGTATTTCTATTTACTCTCGCATGTATAATAGGGACCCTTGTGTATTTCTCTAGGTCTTTGTGGCTGGTATAGAAACTTCCCAACTAAGATTCCTCTTCACGACTCATGGTGTTCTCTTTGAGAAATAGAGGACAGATTTCCCTTTCGATAATCATCATCCTAAAGTTTAGTTGAACTTGTGAATCCAATTCCCGACATTGCTTATTTTTTGGACAAATCATTTTTAAGTAGCTCTCATATGCAAAACATAGTGTGTGTTGTGGCCATCCCTTTTATGGATACTTTCAACATCTTCAAGTTTCCCTTATCAACTACCTTCTTGATTATTGGCTTATATTGTTAATATGATGCCTCGACGCGCCACAAATGATATTACTCGAATCCAAGTGTGAAAACATCACTAAACATGCGGATTACCAAAAAAACACAGAAAATTAAAACTGATCTAGTAAAAGCACCATAGGCAAAACTTATCACATATCAGTCCACAAACCTAGTGCATGCATTACATATCGTATCCCAACATGCTTACATCATTATTCTTTAACATTCATGTCATCAACCTGTTACATGAGATACATGTTCCACATATATACATATACACATGCCATATCCATACAACCATGGCTCACAGGAAAAAAACCTCGTATCAATAACATATCCACAAAACACATCAAGAACACCCCCAAAGACATGAGTGTATAGAGACGACATCTAAGACTTTATCACCAAAAGATTAGAAGCACATCCAACCTTATCAGTTACTGCTCTTGTGGCTTCTCTTCCTCAGCTGCACGATCTCCACCTCTTCGTGCACGAACACCTAAAAGATGTGGAAACCCACGGAGTGAGACCAAACGTCCCAATGAGAGATATAACTCTCTACCAACGTCTATTAAAGTACAGATTTAAGGTAAACAAGAGCAGGAAGTAAAGCTATAACATGATGAGAAGATAATATTATTGAAGCAATTAAGAGAAATTGCAACAGAATTGTAGAGCATCTTATTATCTTAGAAGAAATGTGAAGAATATGTATATCCTCTATCAACTAAACTATACAAAAGCAAGGCAAATGCTCATCCAATGTTATTCGCATTTTCCCCTATGCAAATATATTGTGTGACTGTGTTACATCTTTTATTAATGTCCTGAGGAGATGAGGTATACTACTCATGCTCCAACTGACCATTACTAAATCAAAATCAGTGCCTTACAAGATCATTGGAAGATCTGGAATCCAATGATCTCTTCAAACCCCTCGGTCAGTCTGAGTACATCGCAGTGACATATAATGTCCGAGTGTAAAACATCCTAGCATGCCTTGGTATTTAGGCACAACGCTAGTGAAATTGAGCTACGACCGCATCCGCACTCCTGCAAAGGTATGACCACAACCATCCTTAAAAGATATCATATAAGTACTTTGTATCACATCATTGAGATACGGCCTCGACCCTTCTCCTACCAGGGTATGACTGTAGCCAATCTTGTGAAATGCATATACTCAAAAGTATACGACTCTGAGCTTCCACTAAGAGAGAACATGTTTCACCATCCAGCAAGTATTGACGTTGAAGATGGATCTATGGCACATGGAAACTACATGATTAAGGTTCCACTTGATTAGTCATGCCAATTAAGTGTATTTTAGCATCAATAAAGTTACAACGTATAGACCATAAACAAACTCTACAAATATAAGAGCATAGTGAAACTTCAGAAGATATAAAATTTATAACATGTGAACTTGTCACATGATCATCACATAATACTACTGCCTCACAGGACCATCATCATATTTGCACTGCAATGGGATACCAATCCCTTATCACATCGCTGGAGGATAGCACCTCATACTAGGCATACAACCTCTGCCAGGTCATAAAACCTAATCACATAATCTCTGCATATACACCATCACATTATGCATCAACAATGTGCATAGTCATCATCTTGTATAATATAGGATTCACCAAAGCATTCACATGGTTATGACATTCATAGCACCTGTAAGGTTAGGGATTTATAAATAAGATAGAGAAAAATATCATAACATGATAATCACTCCAACTATGGTAGGCAAACACATCACATGACCTAAAACTAGGTTAGGGTTCATTGATATATCTGATTAGGGTTTTATAGATTTATTCAATCACCAAACTCTAGGTACACCATATCCCACTTTCTTGGAGCATATAATAGTTAAGAAACATGGTTAGGGTTAACCAAACAATCATTCAAACAGCACTATACATGAATCATTTACTTGCTTACTCATACACATGTGTTGACTATATGTTCATGTATGTGTCTCGGCCATCCATCATGTAACGACCCACACTTTTAAGTGTCCAAAAGACCTTAAATTCATGAATCATTACTCATAAATTCTAGGATCAGATTCACGAAATAATACAGAATAGTAAGCAATTTCAATTAATGAACAAATATTCACATGTTTTCATAAAAAGCTCCTATAAGGAATTACATAAATTTTAGACAGAGTTAACCAGTACATGTATGATGATGGAGCTTCCACTCGCGTGGAATTGCGTACCCCACTAAAAATCCTAAAGATGGTAAGTCTTTAAGTTTAGGCTTGCTTATACTAGATCGAGAACTCCACCCACGTACGCTAAGATACGTGGAAGTCTTATCGTAGTATAGTTAAGGGTCGAATCCACGGGACAACGGTCTTGTTGGGAGCAACAAGATGAAAAATGTTAGAATTTCACTTAGTCTCTTAATAGTAGGTACTTAGATCAAAAGGTTGGTTTGGTTGTTTTTAGACCAAGAGCAAGTAAAGTAAAGCAAATAAGTAAATTTAAGGATGTCAACAATGATAAGGGACCACTAGGATGTGATCGGCTTTCACCGCCACTACACATGGATCAAAACATGCAATATAAAACATAACCTGCAACAAGAGTCTAAACAGTTAGTATCTTTGTAGATTTAGTTTCCTTTCAGAGAACTAACTACGAGAAGTGCGGGAATGTTGCAACGCCAGCCATCCCCGAACGAATGGTCACCTACTTTGCATCATTCCCTTCGCAAAGTGTGTTCCTCGACTTTATCAAGGTTGTACTTTCATACGTCAACTGATTCCATTTCATAGTATGAAAGTACAATGATGGAAGTGAGTTTACTCCACTTCTTGAACAACACTCCTAGATACCAAAACAGATGCATGGTGGATACATGCATCAAGAACCAACATTCAATCGAGATTCGAATCTAATAGTACAAACATAGACAATTCATACTAAAAGATAAAAGATAACACGAGTTGGTGATCAAGCAACAAGCATTCATTAAATTATTGATGTTGAACTGAAAAGAAAGCATCTCTATATTGCAAACTATGGATTACATTACATGAAATGAAAACATGGGTAGCGGGGCTACTCCCTGCACCCTAGTGAAAGAGACTACTCGCTCATAGCTAGGACAAAGAAGGAGGCGAGAAGAGAGAGAGTGTGTATCATCCCCACAAAGGAGAGAGGAAAGTCAACCCCTTGGAAAGAGAGAGTGACGATCTTCAAACTTCACAGGTTGCTCGGTGATGAGGTCTCCTCTTCCCACCTTCTTTGATGAAGAGAGAGAAAGCAGCTTCAGGATGGAGCGTGGATCTCAGACCGGCAGCCTTTGGGCAGAGGATGGAAGTTGGAAAGCTCTGGAGTAGTAGAGGCAGCCTCTGGGCATCTGAAACTTCATATCCTTTTTGGAGGACCCCTTATGTCTTATTTATAGGCCTTAAGTGAAGTCCAAACGGTTTGGTCAGTTTTGGGTCCAAGGGTCCTGAGACCATTTGGACTCTGAGACCGTTTGGGCTCCGAGACTGTTTGGGCTCCGAGACCGTTTGGACTCATGTGGTCTTGAGATCGTTTGACTCCATGCGGTCTTGGGACCGGTTGGCTTCATGTGGTCTCGAGATCGTTTGACTCCATGCGGTCTTGGGACCGTTTGGCTTCATGCGCTTTGGGACCGTGTGAGTCCATGCGGTCTTGAGATCGGTTGTCTTCATGCGGTCTTGGGACCGTGTGAGTCCATGCGGTCTTGAGACCGGTTGGCTTCATGCGGTCTTGGGACCGTGTGAGTCCATGCGGTCTTGAGAGCGGTTGGCTTCATGCGGTCTTGGGACCGGTTGGCTTCATGCGGTCTTGGGACCGTGTGAGTCCATGCGGTCTTGAGACCGGTTGGCTTCATGTGGTCTTGGGACCGTGTGAGTCCATGTGGTCTTGAGACCGGTTGGCTTCATGCAGTCTTGGGACCGTGTGAGTCCATGCGGTCTTGAGACCGGTTGGCTTCATGCGGTCTTGGGACCGTGTGAGTCCATGCGGTTAGGGCTGTAAATGAGTACGGGTAGACTCGCAGACCCGCAAATTCAGACCCTTAAAAAACCCTTCAAGGGTCTAGATTTCTAAACCCGCATACCCGCTTACCCGCATGCCCGTATACCCGTATTATTGCGGGTCCACTAATGGGTATAACTATACCCGTATCCGCTATACCCGTGTACCTATATTACTATATAAATAAATATAATTATATATATGCATATTTGTCATAATCTAATGGCTGAAAAACTACCCAAATATGATCTAAGAGTCCATGTTTCTTTCACAGACTCACAGCCAGCCGTTCTTTCTTCACACAATACAAGCACACTACTCGGCTACTCGCATTCTCTCCTCTCACTCAGTCCATCAGTCGTGACTCCAGCAGAAAGCGGAGAACTAGGGTTCCAGTGGCGGAGAACTAGGGTTCCCGACTTCCAGTTCCCAGCCACAAGCCCGCAGCCGCCATTGTTGACCGGAGATCGTCACCGATCACTGCTCCCTATCTCAATCATTCGATCGACGATCGAGCAACGAGCTTCTGTTCTTCTTTTCTTCATCTCCAAGTCGGTGGCCACTTTCTCATCATCACGCTTCGTCGGCTCCGACGCTCACAGCTCGGCTATCTTCCGCGGCTTCGCCAGTCCCAGCGGGAAGTGCCAGCGCCGCTGCCAGCTGGGCCATTGCACACTCAACCTCCTCGGCCTCGGCGACCTCATCTCTGACGACCTAGCCTTCCCCACAACCACTACCTCCTGGTCAGATCAAATCCTCGTCCAGCACCACCCCGAGGCCGACGCAGAAGAAGTCCGCCTCACGTGCTGTTGTTGCCGCCTCCCGGCTCCCGCGGCTCCCAGAGTCCTATTCTTTACAACAACGCCAAGAGTCGTAGGCTATTCTTGGCCGGAGTCCACTCATAGATGGAGATACAACAAGTAAGTCCATGTTATTAGCAACTTCTTCTCTATGTCTCTATTATCCTGTTTAATTTTGTTAGCAATTGTACTGCCCCTACTCCATGTTCCTTTCTCTCTATTCTCTGATGGTACTCCCCCTTTTCCGTCTTCCTTTCTCGGTTTCTGCAAATTCCTATGATCTCGCCGCCTAACTCCGCAGCCCTAACACCCCCTTTTTTCATAGCCTTCCCAACTTCAGCCTCCGCAACCCTCTTTGTGGATAACGATCACAATCACTGGTCCCCATCAACACGACGTCAGCGACCATCCAAAAAGTCGAGTTCTTTGCACAAGCACAATCATCTTTGGCAGGTTGCAGGTCATGCGGTTGCAGATTCCTATTTTTTATAAGCTCTGATGATTGTCCACTGTTCAATGTTTTCATCTCACTCACATACTAAGCTAAACTCCAGTAATCGTCGTTGGATTTTCTTTACTCCCAACTTCTGAGTCCTGCCACATTAATTTATTCCCTCAGCCGCACTAATCTCCAGTGAATGAGAAACCAGAGCACGACCTGCTACTATTATTAGTTTTTAAACCGTCTTAGTGGTTTTTTCTTCCTATTCGTAAATGATCCTAACCAAACATGTCTTAGCCTCTTTCTTGCTAGTGGTTTTTGTTACTCTAGCAGCCAAAAATGCAGTGATCTTATACATTTTTTGAGGCAACACTTTGAAAATTTTGGACAGCAGTAAATTTATACTTGGATAGTTCTAGTCAGTTTTATTGCTTCACAAAACAGCAGATTTTTATTCTGAACTGCAAGGAACTTGTACATTTTTTGGGATAATTTTTAATTAATTTGGACCTAAAAGTGTGTCCAAAATTTAGTTTTGGCTTTTATAAAACAGATTGCACAGCAGAACCGTATACCCACGGAACCGCACCGCATACCCGCATTCTATGCGGTTCTGGGTATGGTGCGGGTTTGACTATTGTGTAATGCGGGTCCAGACCCGTACCCGTACCCGTAAAAATAAAAGGGTATGGTTCTGGGTATGGCCATACCCGCACCGTACCCGCACCGTTTACAGCCCTACATGCGGTCTTAAGACTGGTTCGCTTCATGCGGTCTTGCGACCGTGTGAGTCCATGTGGTATTGGGACCGTTTGAGTCTTTTGTGATTTTTTTTGTCTTTTTCTGTAAGTAAAAAGGAGGAAAGTTAATCTAACAGTATATTTGCAATAAAAGAGGATAACTAGGGATTCTATCTAATTTATCTAAGAAAGAGTGTGGAAAATAGAAGAAAAGCACTAAGATAATATCACAAAATTGGAGGTTATCACCCCCCTAACTTAGAGTCTAGCTTGTCCTCAAGTTAGATAGAGTTGAGGCATGTAATGGTGAGGCGATTTTATTTAGTTAAGATTTTCATACTCTTGTTTCAGTTATAAACCCTAGCTCTCCTAAGGTCATATCGGGTATTGTTTCTTGCTTTAACTCTTTCAGGTATTGAGAGTTGCTTGGCTCTCGGGTTTCTTCCGTATCTCGTAGCCTGCATTGGGACCACTTTTTATTCTGTGCATGTTGTTGACTCTAATCAACTTTATACCTCTCTGAAAAAACTATTAGAAGCTAGAGTGGGTATGAGGGTTGGTTAAAGGCTTGATGTATAACTCCCCCTTCAAGTGGGGGAGGGGTTGTCTATGCTTTTAGGATCTCACTAACGGGCATGACACATTTGCCTTCGTGAGGGAAGCTGAATGTACCGGCCGGGTGAGTCCTTTATAAGCCTTTCATATATTTAGATACCTTAGGGTTTCACTATCGGGAACGACACATCTGTCTTCGTGGGGGCAGCTGAATGTACCGGCCGGGTGAGACCTTCATTGGTTCTTTATATAGATCCTTATTTATGGCACAACTCTCATAATTTTATTCAGCACTCTGGCTTTTATTCATAGACTCACAGGCTTAGGATTTGGGGTGTTTAGGGAATTTATTTTGGGCGGCCAAGCCTCTTTTATTTGAAGAGAGGAAAGTTGTTCTTAGAGTTTTTTTCAACATGCACTTATTTGGTTTCTTTTTTTTTATGGTCCGCTTACGAGACTTCTTGATTTGGATGTCGCCTGATGCCCCTCTCATCCTTGAGAGCTTGGCTTATTTTTGTCTTGATATTGACCTGTGGAGAGTCAGATGTAGAAGTGAAATGAAAACATGGAAATCAGTAGTGGAGAGACATTATTAAATCGCCATTATATGTCTGAGTGCTATTCTTGTTATTACTTTTGAGGACTTAACATGATTCTAAAGTTAGCTGAGGGTGACTATGTTCCAAAAGGGATGTTCCTCTTTATGTGCGAAGTTTATTTTAAAAGGGAGAATGCTTTTAAAACAAAAATGTGCAAAGAAAATTGTAAAAAAATTATACAGGATTGAAAGAAAATGTAGAGAGGAAAGGGTTTTGAAAATGATACCTCGCCCTTGTCAATGTACTCCCCCCCTAACTTATCACTCACTCTGGTCGCAGAATGTCAAAGTGATAGTGTGAGAAGTACAAGGACAAGGGCATCAGGCTTCTATTAGTCCTTTATTGGTGCCATGTGTGCGAAGGAGATTAGCGGAAAATTTCCCTCGTAATGTGTGATAATCCACTTCTGTCATATCCTCTACTAGTCTTCCAAGTACCATGATGGTTTACATCCAGTAGAGGACGTGGAAGCCGCATTCATTTGATTCCCGAATCTGTTGTGGACATATGTGGCTGAAGGTTGGGCGGTGAAAGTGGTCTTTGCCGTATGCCCTTGTGTGCAGACTTAAAAAATCAATTAGGTTGTCAGCACATTCCTTCGCCACCTCCTCCGTGGGCATCTTTGGTGTCACGACATATTTCTTCTGTCATGTATTGAACTGGCTGTCAGAACTGTTGTAGATGATAGTTGTTCCTTCATGTAGGTTTGTTGGCAGAAGCATCCAGTGCTCTTTGTGAAGGAAGGGGAGCATGATAAACTTCGGTGTTGTATGTTGTAGGAAGGAAGAAAGGGCGTCGGTTGTTCCAAAGTTTTTTAGCTTTAGGAGGTCGTCCTTCATGTATGTGGATGCCATATAGGTAGTAGGGTGATTCTGTCCGAGAAGCAATTGATAGGCAGCCATCAAGCTCACGGATAGAGACCCTTTGATCTGTACTGTTTCCCGTAGCGCATCTGCCATGACCAGAATATCACCGGACATGAAAACGAGTTCATCTTTCTCGACGTAAAGCCTTGACATGATGAGGCGAAGTTCATTATCAGAGAGACTCTTGCATGTTGCGAGGTCAAAATCGGGAAAAGTTGGTTCTATGGCAGATAGGGGCACCATTTGTGATGAGGATCTCTTGATGGTTGCCCCTGATAACAGATCTATGTCCCCATTATCCTACTCCAGATCGAAATTGGAAGGGTTGCATTTTCTTTCCTTGGGGACTATGGTGGGGTGTTTGTTTTTCTCCAATTCCTTTAAAGTTTGTCTGAAAGGTCACTTTTGCAGATGTTGGATTGTTGAAAAGAGGTAGTGATGGACGTCGTCTGGTGCCATTGTCGGGTCCTTGAAGAACCGTCTGTCACAAATAAGTTCCATGGTGTAACGCCCTCACAGGGAGTGAAAGTCTTCGGTGACCAGCTCAGTGAAAGGGATTTCTTGGTTTAGGGCTTGAATGTGACGGATAGTACAAAAAGTGCAATCCCCAGATCCCTCGGTAGTTTGGACCTGTGGGTTTATGATTTAGAACCAGGGTTGGCTCCAATCCAGGCGGAGGGATGGGCGTGCAGCCCAAATTAATTTAAGGAGTCAAAAAGGTATACATCTTGCTTCTCCAGCTTCTTCTCCAACAAAATTTATTGTTCTGACTGGTAACTCGCTGGCGCAAAAATTGTACACCTTGGCGTCACGAGCCTCGGTGTCCACAATCCTAAATAGCCAATGGCCAGAAACTTGAAATGGCATGGTTAGATATCGTGCCCTTCGTGCTAAACCAGCACGCAGCCGCTCTATTGACTTTGCTCGTATTTCTTTGTATAGCAAGCATATAGATAGGGCAGGTGAGGCGTTAAAAATTGGTTGCTACCTCTTTGAGATTTTGTAAACTTCTATGCAGTTGGTGAGCAGGACACAGAACATTGCGAGCGACATTGTTGACCGTGGTCGCAGGATGTTGCGCAAATCTTCGCGTGTCAACTTGCTCTTAGTCTTTGTATTATGGTAAATGATGTCTCCCCCCTCTTTGACATCATCGAAAATAGTGTTTAGGATGAATATGTCCTGAGCATCTAGTGTAGAGATGGCCGCCATATCTAAGTCATGCATCTTATGAGGTAGAGGTGGTGGCGGGGGAAGCTCATGCGGAGGGGGTGGAGGAGTTTGTTCCAAATCTTCTATAAAGCTTTGCAGATCTTCATCTGAATCAGAAGCATAATTGAGTTCTTCATCTGTATCTAAACGTACTCATTCTGATTCTTCATGTTCAGGGGGAAAGGGCACTGATTGGTCAAGAGCAGAGAAAAGTGGAGTGGTTGTAGCTGGTGGGCTTGTGTTGGTTCCTAATATACATTGATGGAACTCCGCAAAAGCCGCATCTTTTGCAGCCTCCCCCAAGGATCCCAAGGCAGAGTAATCGAGGAATTGATCCCCATATGATATATTCACATTTTCGGTGTGGGCGAGGGACTTGGGATCATGCCCACCCTCTTGGTGGTGTTTGTTATATCCTTTCTGAGATGGTTCTGCTCCTTGGCTTGGGCCCTCCCCAGCATCGTCTGGGTCATTGGGTTCGTCATCTGAGGAGGTGGTGTCGTCGTTGGAATCTGCTGAGGAGTCGGAGTCATCTTCTTCTTCATCATCGTCATGTTTTTCAGCGGCTGCTTTGTCTGATAGTTTCTTCTGTGTTGTTTTTTTGCACTGCCGATGGATGGTTTGTAGCTCGTCAAACACCACTTGCACATGCTCGTGTGTTTCGAGCAGTGCGTCGTGTGTTTCCTTGAGATCTGAGTATGATCCCTCGGCAGATAGGAGTCGCGTTGTAAGATCTGTTACTTTAGCTCGTAATTGTTGGATTTCATTGTTTGTCGACTCCTTTTGTCGATTGTTGAGCTGTGTGAGAGTATTGCTGATGTCATCCAAGCGCAAGCTAAGAGCTGTATGTTTCTGCTTGAGGTCGCGGAGGGTCTCAGGCAGAGGTTGAGTCTGCGTAGAGATCCTATCAACTTGCTTGGCCATCGCTTCTTGCTGGCTTTTTAGTTCAAGGACCAGCTCGGGCAAGTTGTTGCAGCGGCTGTCGATGTGATCAACTTGCTGGGCCACTACGTCTTGTCGTTGTTGAAAACCTTAAAGGATGCTTGGCAAGGCATGGTTCTGCTCGTCGATCTTGGCAACCTGTTTAGATATTCCCTACACATAAGAAAAAATAGAATACAAAATGTTAGAAGGGTCGGTGAGGAGGTTTCGGATGGTGTCGAACTGACGTCTGAATTCCTCACCGACATTTGTAAAGGGACCCCGGTTATGGAGGGGTGGGGTGGTTGGGGTCAGAGTGGAAAGGTTGTAGTGTCTTATGGAAGAGACACAGTTGATGGTTCCACGAACTGCGTGGTGACTGTAGATGGGGTCACCAGCGATGTCGGGGTGGTGGTGGATGGGAAAGGTGGTGATATTCCTGGTGAGAATGGTGGGATCGAAAGAGTTCGGGGGAAAATGGTGGGGATGGAGGCGAAGGTGGTGAAGTCATACGTAGGAGTGGAGAAAGGGATGCTCGAAGAGGAAAAGGGTGAAATGGAGGATGCGGGTGGTGGTGTGGTTGTAGAGAAAGAGGATGTGATGGACATCATTATGGAAAATGATGGGAGAGTGGTTGATTGTGGAAAGGTGGAGGGTAGTGGAGTGGTGGTGGAAGCAAGTTCAGCATTTAGACTCATAATGAAAGAGTCTAGAGATGAGGTGGTGATTTGTTCTTCGGGGAGGGGGGGTTCTGGCTCTGGATGTGGTTTTGATGTTGGTGTCCCCGACAGTTTTTGTTTCTGTGAAAGTCTTTTGGAAGGTCGTTTCACTGGGATTTTTGTTATACGATCTGTCGGGGTTGTGATACTGAGCTTAGTCTGCCCCGCCTTTGCTTTTTTGTCAGTTGCTTTAACCGAAGCTATGAGTTTTGTAAGCTCCTCGTCAGTGAAGAGGAGTTTTTCCGTGTCATAATCTGCAAGCTCCGAGAGCGGTAGCAAAGTTCTGGATGATTTGACTGTAGGGCAGAAAATGTAATATAACTTTGCATCCTTTTCTTTGATGATGTAGGAGTTTTTCAAAGTTTGTTTATTGGTAAGGATATCGCCCTTTATCTGCTTGCATCTGGGTAGAGGCCTGTCCATTTTAAGATATTTGATAATAGATGTGATATGCCCCCCCCCATTCAAATTTCCTTCCCCAGGGCGTAAGCGGATAGATTCTGGATCATATGACGTCCAATGTTGACTGGCATCCCAGGTAGGACTGACCAGAGAACAAAAAGATCTGAAATGATGACATTCCCACCTTCTGTCCTGGGGAAGAGTGCACCCGTGAGAATTTTATGCAGCGTGCGTACTAATCCAGATTGTATGTTCGAGGCCTTGCATGTCTTTGCCTCATAGGTGGTGATCCCTGTCAGGAATTTCTAGAAGTTATGTCTGTTGAATTGGGCATTTTCTGTTCCAATAGCTTTGTCTTTCTTGAGTTGTTCCTGGTTGTCTATAAAAATTTCATTCAGCATGTTTTCTGTGATGACAACCTTGTTGCCGAAGAGCTTGGTGACCAGCCTACGGTCGCCTCCATCCCTTGATCTATCCATAATGTCGACAGCTTCTTTGTTAAGATGGGTAAAGAATTCAGTTGTAGGTTCGGCGTAGGAGGTCTCAGGGATGAAATACAACCGTGAAAGATTTGCATTATCGAGCAAAGTGAAGATTCTGTCGTAAATCCCCATCTTCATTAGTACGTTAGGGCAGACGTACTTTGTAGGTTTAAGGGATTGATTAATGGATGGTAGGGTGTGGATGTATAGGTTTTCTGGTGGTGGTGATGTAGTGGTGATGAGAGGGAAAACGGGAACGGTGATGGCGGCGGAAGTGGCAGCAGAGGTGGTGGTTGGTGGAATGTATCCTGCCAGGGTTTGTTCCCTTGTAGTGGCGGGAAGAACCTACTTCCTTGCCCGTTTCTTTGGTTGTTGAGTTTTAGTGGCTTCCTGGGCCTTCCTCTTCCCTTTGCTTTTTGTGGTGGGGGAGTCTGCCTCGGGAGTTGGCTCATATTATGAGCCCTCATCACTGGAAGAGATTTCTTCCACTTTTTCATCGGGCTCCTCGGCTAGGCATTTGTTGATGTGGTCAATTTCGCACAGGGCCGCTATGATGCTGACCTTTGGTGGGGCCTTGCCAGTCTCATTGTAGTTATTGATGATCTTTTGGAGCCTGGCTCGGTCCTCTATCACTTGTTCCCTAGTCCAGAAGGGAGCGTCGTTGGTTCCAGTGGGTTGCTTTTCTGGTGAAGCCATTTCTAAAAATGGAAAATCATTTGTTAGAATAACAAGTTTATTATAAGAAAAAATGGGTTTTATGTATGTGTTTTTATGTTTTAACGAAAAACAAGCGGTTTTGAAAAGCCAAATAGTTTGGAGACTGGTTGGTCCCAAACAGTTTCAAGACCGTTTGGTCCCAAACGGTTTCAAGATCGTTTGATCCCAAACGGTTTCAAGACCGTTTGGTTCCAAACGGTTTGACGACCGTTTGGTCCCAAACGGTTTCAAGACCGTTTGGCAGGCGAAGCGTCGGGGGTAGGCCGGCTGCGATTAGGACGGAGATAGCTAGGAAGGGGGTTGTCGCGGCGATGCCGAAGATGTAGACGATGGTAAAGACGGTTGCGGAGGAAGAAAAGACAATGGTGCGATAGAACAGGGAACCGCGGCGGTGTTGCAGGCGTTGGCGTTTAGCAAAGATGGCGGCGGTGCACAGACGGAAGCGTCGATTGAAGCTGGGAGCTGAGCTACCTTACAGAACCGATCGGAGATGATGATGGTGATGCGAGGAGAGGCGGCGACTAAGTGCGATCACCGAGAATACACACGGATCTGGGAAGGAGGATGGCAGAGGGAAACTGGGTCGCGGGTCACACGGGAACGGGAGCAGAGATGGAACAGTGCACCGAGGGTTTAAGGAAGTTCGGGAATCGAAAGAAAGAAGAAGGAGGGGGGTTATATTTATAGGATTCGGGGGTTGACCCTACAAAATCCCTAGGTCAAATGGTTTAGCGACCGTTTAACTCCAAATGGTTTCGAGACCGTTTGGCTCCAAATAGTTTCAAGACCGTTTGGCCCCAAATGGTTTCAAGACCGTTTGGCTCCAAACGGTTTCAAGACAGTTTGGTTCCAAACGGTTTCCAGATTGTTTGGGAGGGTTAAGGTTATTTTGATTTTTATATTTTTATATTTGTTTTGGTTATATAATTCTTATGTTTTCAGAAGATAATCCTAAGGTAACTTAAAGGAAAAAGAAGATCTTGGGTTGCCTCCCAAGTAGCGTCAGGGTTTAACATCGCTGGCTCGACGAGTTTTCGATGTTGTTATGCTGATGTTGTGGCGTCTCTGATCTTAATAGTTTGTCTCGGCATTTTATCTGCTGGAGTGTAGTATTTTTTCAATCTATGGCCATTGACTATCCTTTCTCCTCCATTGTCGTCAATAATTATGACAGCTCCAGTCGGGTATATATATTTGATGGTGAAAGGTCTGGACCACTTTGTGTGGAGTTTTCCGGGGAACAATTTGAGCTTGGAGTTGAAAAGGAGTACTTTGTCACCAATGGCGATGTCTTTCCTTTTTAGATGACCATCGTGCCACATCTTGGTTTGTTCTTTATAAATCCTGGCACTTTGATAAGCGGTCATTCGGAGCTCCTCAAGCTCTTGTAATTGGAGTTGTCTATTTTCTCCGGCACTTTTGAAATCAAAATTGAGTTGTTTAATGGCCCACCAAGCCTTATGTTCCAGTTCTACTGGAAGATGACATGACTTCCTGTATACCAAACGGAACGGGGTTGTTCTGATTGGTGTTTTATAAGCTGTTCGGTAAGCCCAAAGGGCATCGGGAAGCTTGGTGGACCAGTTGGTGCGGTGTCTATTGACTGTTTTTTCTAAGATTGCCTTCAGTTGTCTATTTGAAACCTCAACCTGACCACTGGTCTGTGGATGGTAAGGCATGGCAACTTTATGGCTAACTTTGTATTTCTTTAAGAGGGCTTCAAAGCTTCATTCCAAAAAATGGGTCCCGCCGTCGGATATGACAGTTCGGGGGACTCCAAATCTGAGAAAAGTGATATCTTTAAACATTTTAATGACTGGTTTGGAATCGCTGGACACTGTGGGCATAGCTTTGACCCATTTCGAGACATAGTCTACTGCAACCAGAATGTAGGAGAAACCATAGGAAGAAGGAAAGGGGCCCATGTAGTCTATTCCCCACACGTCAAAAAGTTCAATCTCTTGCCACATGGTGAGGGGCATTTCATTCCTTTTAGATATGCCGCCAGAAAGTTGACATTTGTTGCAAGATTTTACAAAATTATGAGAATCGTTTGCTATGGTTGGCCAAAAGAAACTCGATTGCAGAACTTTCATAGCGGTTTTCTTTGCACTCATGTGTCCCCCAGTGGGGCCGGAATGACAATGCTCTAAAACAAGGGTAATCTCTTCTTCAGGTAAGCAGTGACGGAAAAGTCTGTCTGCACATAGGAGAAAGAGGTAAGGTTCATCCCAATAGTAATGCTTTACATTGTGGAGGAATTTTCTTTTGTCGTGATGAGAGGCGGAAGGGTGAATGATTCATGTAGCCAGATAATTAATAATGTCGGCATACCAAGGGAATCCATTGGTAACTTTCATTAGTTGGTCATCTGGGAGGGAGTCTCGGATAGGTGCTTTATCTTCATCCTTGACTTCAATACAGCTGAGATGATCGACGACGACGTTTTCCACTCCACTTTTGTCTTTGATTTCCAAATCGAATTCCTGAAGCATCAACACCCAGTGGATAAGTTTGGGTTTTGCATCTTGCTTCTAAATTAGATACCGTATGGCGGAGTGGTCAGTGTAGACGATGACCTTAGATCCAATCAAGTAGGAGCGGAATTTATTGAACGCATAGATGACAGCTAAGAACTCCTTCTCTATAGTAGTGTAGTTCTTCTGTGCTTCATCGAGCGTTTTAGATGCGTGGTAGATTACATAAGGTTTCTTGTCGATTCTCTGTCCTAAAATGGCCCCTATGGCGTAATCGTTGGCGTCACACATGATTTCAAAAGGTTGTGACCAATCCGGGGCTCTTAGTATGGGTGCAGTGATTAAAGCATTTTTCAGAGTTGAGAAACTTTGTAAGCATTCTTGGTTAAAATTGAACTCGGTGTCTTTGGTCAGAAGTTGGGTCATGGGTTTTGCTATTTTTGAGAAATCTTTAATAAATCTTCTGTAAAACCCAGCATGACCCAAAAATGCTCGAACTCCTTTTACATCTTTTGGCGGTGACAACTTCGAGATAACATCAATTTTTTCTTTGTCGACCTCAATCCCTCTGTCACTCACTCTATGTCCGAGGACGACACCTTCAGTTACCATAAAATGGCATTTTTCCCAATTTAGGATGAGGTTTGTTTCCTCACATCGTTGTAAGAATTGTCCAAGGTTGAGTAAACAGTTATTAAAGGAGTCTCCGTAAACTAAAAAATCATCCATGAATACCTCCATTATAGATTCCGTTAATCCTACAAAAATAGCAGACATGCACCTTTGGAAAGTAGCCAGTGCGTTCCACAGCCCGAATGGCATTCTTCTGAAAGCATAGGTCCCAAAGGGGCAGGTAAATGTAGTTTTATCTTGGTCTTCCGGGTGTATAGGTATTTGGTAGAATCTAGAATAAACGTCTAGATAACATAAGAACTTTTGATGGGCTAAGCGTTATAGGACTTCGTCCAGAAAAGGCAGAGGGTAGTGGTCTTTTCGTGTTGATTTGTTTAGTTTCCTGTAGTCGATACACATCATCCACCCTGTCACAGTCCTTGTCGGTACTAACTCATTCTTGTCATTTATCACGATAGTGGTTCCTCCCTTTTTGGGGACCACTTGGACGGGGCTGACCCATTGGGAATCTGAGATTGGGTAAATTATGCCAGCTTTTAGTAGTTTGAGAACTTCAAGGCGAACTACTTCTTTTAGATTGGGGTTCAACTTCCTATGGTGTTCTCTTGATGGCTTGAATTCTTCGACCATGGGCAGTCTATGCATGCATAAGGCTGGGTTTATACCTGTAAGGTCAGTTATTTTGTACCCAATGGCTTTCTTGTGTTTCTTCAGCTCAGCAAGAAGCCTTTCTTCCTGGTTTTCTGTTAGGGTGGAACTGATGATGACTGATGCGATGATTTTGAGTCGCATTTATAGACTTGTTTGATAGGTGTTTTATGCATTTATTAGTCATTTTCATAGTTAATGTTGCATAATTCATTCATTGTGGTCTATGCTACTTCTTTATGTCAAATTCCCTTTATTTAAGCATTTTTAGCATTAATTATCGAAAGAATATATTTTGTGTAAATTTATGTGGTTCTGTGTGTTAATTTCAGGAAAAACAAGTATCTGCTTCCGTCGATACCATCGACGGTGGTCGATACCATCGACCGGACCACAGGTTGCCAGCCACAAGGAGCAGAAGAAAGTCGATACTATCGATAGGGATGTTGATGATATCAAGATACCATCAGGTTGCTGGAAGAAAGTGAGTCGATACTATCGACACAAAAGTCGATACCATCGACTAGTGGAGCTACATCAACGGAAGAAAGATAAAACCGACGCCTAAGAATGTTGATACCATCGACCCGAGTCGATGGTATCGAGTCGGTAGTAGTCGTGACAGAAGAATAGGAAAGAAGGCCAGCCGATACAGTGCAGGGTCGATGGTATCGACACCGTCAGATATCAGTTTGATTCAGAATGATCTTAATCGGGTGGTCGTGGTTAATTGGCGACCTAATTTTGGAGATATACCTAATGACGGCACCCTTGACTGGGAGAAGAGGTCATTAGTTGTTGCACGCATCCTGGAGAGCAAGGAGAGAAGAACGGAGCACGAGAGCACGCCCTAGCCGATCCGGACGCTGAAGAAGACGAATTCCACCACCGAAAGGCGGCAGAACGCGGATTCCATGCCAAGGATCGATTGGACCTTCTCTGTTTAGGGGTTTCACCACTCAATCTCATTTTTCTCATGTTTCCCCTTTTCTCTACTACATTGTACTCTGAGATGACCATGCGGGGCTAATCCCCTTTGTCTTTAGGACCGGAAGTAGCCCGAGGATTCATTGTATGACGATTTTATAATAGTAATTCATATCTTATCTCTTAAATCCCTGGTATAGTTTCATTTTCTCCAATACATTGTTATGCTTGATCACCATAATAATAATCTAATGCCCTTAATTGCTTTGAAAGAAGAATTAACGGTTGAAAAGAGACGGAATTTACATTAATTGACAAATCCCTTGAATAAGGCGGTGTAAGATTAATGGTGGATACCGAGAGGTCATTTATAATGCACCTAGTTTAGGGTATAGGTTACTACGACGGTGGAACCAACCTAGACATAGGTAGTGAATTGTACCACGACAGTGGGCAATTCTGATTTTAAGCCACTACCCGGATAGAGAGATAAAATTGAGTAGCTATATAGAATTTAATACAATGAAAACCCGTGGTGAAACCGCAACCCTAAAGATCTCCTTTTGAATTGATTAAACCAAACATTTAATCGATTTCCTATTTTGTTTTGTTTTTATTTTCTTTTAATTTTAACAACAACTCTCAAATTTTTAATCGGCTTAGCTGATCGCGAGCAGTTAGTAGGAGTCCCCGACGATTTCATGTATCCCTGAGTTCAACTTGGGCCTCACAAAGGCCTGTACTACTTCGACGTGTTCACTTGCATTTTTGCGCACGGTAAATTTGCGTCAAGTTTTTGGCGCCGTTGTCGGGGATACGGCGAAATTTGTTGGCACTTCGAGTGCTGTGAGCGGCCACTCTAGGCCACCTTTTTTTTATCATTCCAAAAATTCATAATCTATTTTCTAAATATTTGCAATCGTCAAGCACTGTACGAAATTTAATCTTTCTATTTTCAGGTACTGTGCATGGTGCAGACACGTACTACTGATTACGTGGGTCGCGCACCAGAGGTTCTGCTGCCGAGACCATAAGACGAGGGTGATTATAATCAAGATGTGCTGGAGGATATAATTTCTGAACACGAACAAGAAGAAATGGATGAGCCACAGACAATATGGGAGAAGATCAAAGCTTCTTCCTCATCCGCTTCTAAGGGGCCTATAAAGAAGCAAGCACTGAATATTCCGACCTACAAGATTGATCCAGCTTTGATCAACTTGGTGAAGTCTAATGCCTTCCATGGGCTAAAAAATGAAGATCCGGTCGCGCACATCAGTCAATTTGTGGAGAATTGTGACATGGTAAAAATCGACAGATTTCTACAAGACGTGCTCTACTTGAAGCTCTTCCCGAGTTCACTAGCGGGAATTGCACGCGAATGGCTACATAAATTAGACGATGAATATGTGGAGTCTTGGGACCACATGGTGGAGGTTTTCTTCGAGAGGTTCTTTCCACCCGAGAAAACCAATGACATGATAAGAAAGATCCATAACTTCACCCAACAAGCAGGAGAAACCTATTCTGAGACCTGGGAAAGGTTTCAGATCATGCTCAAGTGATGCCCGCATCATGGGCTGGATAAGGAGACACAAGTCAAAATCTTCTATTTTGCTCTCTCCGAGCATGATAGAAGCAACCTTGATTCAGCTGGTTCCGGATTCTTCTTGAATAACACGGACACTAGATGCTGGGAGATCCTAAAGAACATGGCAAAGAAACAATCATGGGGCAAAAGAGGCGCCATGGAGCAGGTTTGAGCAGTAGGTGAATCTAAAGCAATAAAGGAGTTGAATGAGAAGATGGATCTTCTTGTAAAGAAATTGCTTGCAAAGGAGGATACTGAGTCCGAGGACGGGGCTCAAGTGAAATTCATGAGGCAGCAGCAAGGTTACAGGAACAACGACTATTCATGGAGGAAAGACAAGAAGTTTTCCTGGAAGGATCCCAATAACTTCTTGCAAGATCCGGATGCTAAACCCCAGCCAGCAGCGGAGGATAAGAGCATAGAGCTGCTCAATCAAGTTATCAAGCAAAACCAAGAACTCATGGCTACTTTCGACCAGCAAATAAAGCAACAAGGGGAGTTCATGAACCAATTCGGACAGACACTGCAGAGCCATGGGGCTCAAATGAGGACAATAGAGACATCTATGGCACAGATGGTTGCGGAGATAGCCAGTTTGAAGAATCCGGCACATCCAGGTTTCCCAGGAAATACTAATGTTCCAGGAGGGAACCAACAAGCTAAGGCCATCTTGCTAAGAAGTGGCAAGAAATTGTTAAATCCTAGGGCCGATGAAGCAAGCAACCCCCAAGCTGAAATTGAAGTTCAAGCCACTAAGGAGCTGCCTACACCGGTCATAGAACTAGTCGATGACACAGTTGTGGAGGCTACTGAACACCCTATTGCAGAGGAGGAGGGACCTCAGAAAAAGACACCCTATGTGCCACCACATCAAAGGGCACAGGCGGTACCGGTCCCTTATCCGAACAGTGCTAAGGCAAGGAAAGTAGATGATCAATTCAAAAAGTTCTTAGACAGTTTCAGGAAGCTTTTAGTCAACATCCCTCTATTGGAAGCTATTGAGAAAATCCCTTCTAACGGGAAATTTCTAAAGGACATCATCACTAAGAAAAGAAAAATTCCAGACACTGAAGTAGTTGTGCTGAAGGAGTAGGTGAGTGCCTTTATCATGGGCACATTGCCACCAAAGAGGCAAGATCCGGGTTGTTTCAATATCTCATGCTATATCAGGAAAGTCAAATTTGGTGAAGCATTATGTGACTCAGGATCTAGCATCAATTTAATGCCCCTTTCTACATTCAAGAAGTTGGGATTAAAGGAGTCAAGGCCAAGCAACATGACAATTCAATTGGCGGATAACTCTGTGGTGAAACCGTATGGGATTTGTGAAGATGTACTTGTGAAAGTGGATAGATTTGTATTTCCTGCAGATTTTGTCGTCATGGAGATGCAATATGAACAAGGCAATGAGCTACTACTCGGAAGACCATTCCAAGCTACAGCCGACATGATACTCGAGATGGGGAGAGGTCAGTTGACCTTGGGTATAGCTGATGACCGATTTGAGATGGTCATGCCTCCCAGCGCTACTTCACCAAAATCCAAGGAGCAATGCCACATGGTGAAACATGTTGACAATACTATCTCACTTTGTCTAGGGAAGCCGTTTCTGGATATGGCTCATGTAATGACCAAGGTGGACAAAGGGACTTTGGCTGCAGACATCATGGAGCAAACCAAAGTAGTATCCCTTTGCAAGGCTGTAGGATTCCCGAATGATGAGAATGAGGACATTCATCCCTCTATGGAGGATGATGCTATAGAAAATTTAGTTTTTAATACATATCTGGAATTACCATTGGAAGCTTGTTTAGTCAACATCACTCATGATTGGATGAGAAGCAAATCACTCAAGGAGTGCGCCAAGATGCTTCAGATGCTTCCATGTTTCTATGCGAGGTATTATGAAGATTTAGGTGAACTCCCCCCCCCCCCCCGCTTCAATCATCATTAATCAGCCCGCCGGAGTTGGAGTTAAAGCCACTGCCACCGCATCTTAAGTGCGCCTTTCTAGCGGAGGAAGAAAAGTTACTTGTGATCATTTCTGCATATCTGAGTGCGTAAGAGGAAGACCAATTGTTGAAAGTGTTGAAGAACCACCAGGGAGCATTTGGGTGGTCTGTCGCAGATATTAAGGGGATTTCCCCTACCTTGTGTCAGCATAAGATTCGGCTCGAGGAGGGAGCCAAGCCGGTGATCCAACCGCAACATCGACTGAATCCGAGCATGATGGAGGTGGTGAAGAAAGAGGTGATTAAGCTTCTATCCGCAGGTATCATATATGCGATTTCAGACTCGACATGGGTAAGTCCCACACAGGTAGTCCCTAAAAAGGGGGGTATTACTGTCACTCAAAACATTTTAAATGAACCTGTCACCACCCGTTTGGTAACCGGGTGGTGAGTTTGTATTGATTACCGTCGTCTTAATGCCGCTACACTGAAGGATCACTTTCCTCTACCATTTATTGATCAAATTCTAGAGCGCTTAGCCGGCCGATCTCATTTCTGTTTTCTAGATGGGTATTCGGGATACAATCAGATTTCAATCGATCCTAAGGACCAAGAGAAATCTACTTTTGCTTGTCCCTATGGAACTTTTGCATATCGTCGCATGCCCTTTGGGTTATGCAATGCACCAGCGACTTTTCAGCGTTGTATGCTCGCCATTTTTTCTGATATGGTAGAACGCTGTCTTGAAGTCTTTATGGATGATTTTTCTGTTTATGGTGCTTCATTTGATGAATGCCTTTATAATTTGGATAAGGTATTACAGAGATGTGAGGACACACATTTGGTCCTCAACTGGGAGAAATGTCATATGATGGTGAGTGAAGGGATAGTGCTAGGACATAAGGTGTCTAGAAAAGGTTTGGAGGTAGATTTGGTGAAAATTGAAGTAATTTCTAAATTGCCCCCACCAAATTCGGTAAAAGGGGTAAGAAGTTTCTTAGGACACGCTGGATTTTATCGTCGGTTCATAAAATATTTTTGTAAAATCGCCAAACCTCTATCTGAGCATCTCGAGAAGGATTCCATTTTTAATTTCAATGACAAATGTTTACACGCGTTCAACGTGCTGAAGGAGAAATTGATTTCCGCACTGGTGGTTCAAACACCGGATTGGACTAAGCCGTTTGAACTCATGTGTGATGCATCGGATTTTGCTGTAGGAACTGTGTTGGGAAAACGGGTGGACAATAAACCCGCCATAATCTTTTATGCTTCTAAGACTTTGAATGATGCTCAATTAAATTTCACAACTACTGAAAAAGAATTGCTTGTCGTTGTTTTCTCTTTTGAAAAATAACGGCAATATTTAGTTGGATCAAAAGTAGTTGTTTGGACTGATCACATCGCTATTAAATATTTGATGGAGAAAAAAGATGCCAAACCTAGATTGATTAGGTGGATCTTTCTCCTACAAGAATTTGATATCGAAATTAAAGACAAGGTGGGGATCAAAAATGTTGTAGCGGATCATTTGTCTAGGTTAGAGAGGGTGGATGAAAAAGATTTACACATACCCATAACCGAGACATTTCCGGATGAACAATTGTTGAAAGTGAATTTTAAAGACCCTTGGTTTTCATATATTGTGAATTATCTTGCTTGCAGGATCATCCCAGAAGATTGGACATATCAAGAGAAGAAGAAATTTTTCCATTCTCTACGTTATTATTTTTGGGATGACCCCATTCTTTTGAAGTAATGCAGGGATGGTGTTCTATGCCGGTGTGTACCTGAGGAGTAATATGATAGTGTTCTTCGTCACTGCCACACTCTACCTACAGGCGGACACCATGCGAGCTCTCGTACGACGGCCAAAGTGTTGGAAAGTGGATTATATTAGCCTACCTTGTTCCGAGACGCCTATGAGTTCGTGAGACAATGTGATTCCTGCCAAAGGGCGGGTAATATTTCAAAGAGACAGGAGATGCCCCTAAATGTTTTCCAAGAGGTTGAGGTATTTGACCTATGGGGTATAGATTTCATGGGACCCTTTGTGTCCTCAAATTCGAATTTATATATTCTTTTAGCGGTTGATTATGTGTCAAAGTGGGTAGAAGCAATACCCACAAGGACTAATGATTCTTCTGTAGTGTGTAGATTCGTCAAAGAAAATATCTTCTGCAGGTTTGGAGTACCCCGAATGATCATCAGCGATGGGGGTACGCACTTTAAGAATCAAAAGTTCTTAGCATTGTTGAAGAAATATGGGGTAAAACATAACATAGGTACCCCGTATCACCCGCAAACTCAAGGACAGGTGGAAGTCTCCAATCACGAAATTAAGAAGATTTTGGAGCGTACGGTGGCTTCCACGAGAAAAAACTGGAGTGCCTTACTGTCGGATGCATTGTGGGCATATCGGACGGCATACAAGACACCTATAGGCACCACGCCTTTTAGGTTGGCGTACGGCCGGGCTTGTCACTTACTGGTGGAATTAGAGCGCAAATCACATTGGGCATTGAGAAAGCTCAACTTGAGTTTTGATGAAGCAGGGAAGAAGAGATTGCTTGAATTGAATGAATTGGATGAGATGTGAATGATTTCTTATGAGAGTTCTCAGATATATAAAGAGCGCACTAAGTTGATCCACGATCGCCACATGCAGATGTGCACCTTCAAGAAGGGAGATCGTGTGTTGTTGTTCAATTCAAGGCTGAAGCTGCATCCCGGGAAGCTTAAATCCCGATGGAGTGGGCCATTCATGGTAGAAGAGGTCAAACCCCATGGTACAATCATGGTGCGCGATGGTGAGACTACATTTTTGGTGAATGGACAGAGGTTGAAGCAATATTTTGGTGAAGACTACACGAAGAAGGTGAATGAGGTCAAACTCATTTCACTTTCGGATGCATGATGTGCTTCAAGTCGTCTAGCCTAAGACGTTAAATAAGGGCGCTTGTTGGGAGGCAACCCAACCATTGGTACTTTAGTTTAGTTCTTTTACATTCGTAGTTTGATTTGTTTTAACTTAGTTTTTAGTGTAAAAAAGGTACTGTGATCGTTTCTGTAATGTGCAGGTCTGAGGCAGAGTCAATACCATCGACCCTTGTGTCGATGGTATCGACCGTGGTACAGGTTGTTGGCTAAAAGAATCGCACTGCGTCGATGGTATCGACAGCCTCGTCGATAGTATTGACACACCTACAGGTTGATTTCGGAGTCCAAGTCGATAGTATCGACATGCCAGTCGATACCATCGAGATCTCTGGAGATTTTCAGAACGAATCGTCTCAGTAAAGTCGATACCATCGACGGGCATGTCGATGGTATCGACACATTCACACACAGTAGGCGGCGGCCGGGCCTCGCGAGGGTTTGCCCTAATCAGAGAGTCGATAGTATCGACGCACCACATCAACGATCCACGAGGAAAGATCAACGGCGATCGCAGCAGCCAAGAAGTCGATCTGGGGGATGGGTCGATACTATCGACCCGAGTCGATAGTATCAACGCGTCAGCAATCCGGGACCCGCAGATCCAGCCATCGACAACCATTGATTCTCGCGAAGGTACGGATCGTGTTACCCGAGTCGATACCATCGACTCGCGTCGATGGTATTGACGGGCGGACAGTAGCGCCTGCCACGGCTATATATGAGGAGTAGTTGCGTTAGATGACATCACACCTTCAGTGCAATCTTCCTCCACTTGTACCGAGCGAGTTCCAGAGTTGTGCAGCCCGTCAACGAGCAACACCGAGCTAGTTCTTCATCGAGCAGAGATTTGATTCTCTGATCTTCACTGAGCTCTTTTCTAATCCTCTTTCTGTCGCGATCATGGTGCATGTTGCTGGAGCATCATCGTCTCGCTCGAACCCGATGGACATCTCGGAGTTCGTGCCTCCTCCGACGGCATCCATCACATGCCCGCGGCTGATTCATCCATCTGCAGAGGTGAAGAAGATCTACGAGGAGATCTTGAAGAGGAAGATAGAGCTGACCCGATATGTTGATCAGGAGACAATCTGCAACTTGGGGTTCGAAGCCAACCTCAACTATGTTCTCAAGGGTCAGGCCCGACACACGGGAAGATGGCCTGACGAGTTGGAGTTTCATGTTGACCGCCAGCCGTTCTTCGGCGAGTGGCCTACTTACAAGGAGTTGGTGGCTGAGTTCATGGCGTCACTGGACGTCTGCGTCATGCCCAACGACGTCATAGCCACCGACCGTGAGTGGATCAAGGGCCGGGTGTCGTTCCAGCTGTACAACAACGACTATACCCTTACACTACAGCAGTTCAACAAGATCTTCAATTGGAATCACTCGCAACTTGATTATCGGGGACCGGACAACCGCACCGACTATGACGCCATCTTCACCGATCTGGTTACGGTGCCGCTGGGGAAGTCGGTTAGCTACCATAATGTTGCGGTAGCTGACTTCAGGCACCCTTTCGTCTGGGTTCTGCACCGGATGCTCAGTTCGACATTGTTTGCTCGGGGTGATGTGGCCCTCAGCAAGTTTTAGGAGAGTGACTTATTCTTTTTGTATAAGCTCCTGAAGCGTCAAGAATGCAATTGGGGTGCCTTCTTTCTGCAGAGAGTATTGGAGGTGAAGAGGAGTACGAGCAAAGCGCCGATTCACTTCGGCGGGTTCATCACCAAGCTGGCTTCATACCTCAGTTTGAATTTCTAGAACCTCACTCCTCTATCTACTAGGAGCAAGGTGAACTTGCAACATCTTCACCAGTCCAATCTCATACTTCTTCGAGATGGTCTGGCGTATGCGCATTGCCACATCAACCACGCTTACCAGGAGTGCTCACTTCCCGATCCAGTCTTCAATATCGAAGGGGCGCAACATTTATGATAGCCTATCATAGCCATCGCTGACTCCGATGACGACGGCGGTGATGACGGAAATGACGACGAGGCTGAGGAGGAAGAGGAGGCATTTACACCTCTTCGAGCACGAGTGGCACCACAGAAGCATCCTCAGATGCATCCGGGTGCATCTTCATCATCACAGCCTATGCCGCCACCACCACCGCCCTCGCAGCCAAGCGAGGATGCCTACTCGATGCAGGGTATGCATACTATGATGCAAGACATCCATCAAACGCAGCAGCAGCACATAGCAATGTATACCAGTATTCAAAACACTACGAACCGGATACTGGATAATCAAAGGGCAATGTTCGAGAATGAGCGTCTTCTCCTTGACAACCAACAGCAAATCCACAATCGGTTGCAACGGATGGAGATGCAACAAGAGCCCTTTTATGACCACTATTGGAGCCAAGATTACTTTGGAGGTTATCCACAACCTCCACCTAGGACCCTGTTTGATCCAAGCTTCCAGGGGGAGTATCCGTCTTGGGACCCTACGGCTCCACAGTACCCGCCTCCACCGCATGAGTAAACCGGTATCACTGTTCCAACCTTTGAGTTTGTTTTTGACTATGAGGCCATAGTCGAATTCAAGCTTAGGGGGGTAGTTGGAACAGTTCTATTTTCATTTTCTCTATTTTTAGTTTTATTTCTTTTGTTTCCTGTCATTTGTTTTCTGCAATCTTAGTTTGTTTTAGGATCCACAATCTATCTAGTGTAATCGTGGATGTCTTTAATGTTGAGTCATCTCAGTTGCATGTGCATGGGGAATTGAGGGAAACTAAAAATTTTTGAGTGTTCACAAGCTTGAGTGTTGTTTAACCTTGATCACTTAACTTAGAAAATGATTGGTTTTGTCAACTTTAAAATAGAAAATCACAACTGTATATTCCTAAAGTATCATGAAAGTGGACGGAAATGGTTGTTTGAGCCTAAACTGACCAAATGATAATGAGACTTTAATTTGAAGTAAGAGAAAAAAAAACCTCTTAACTACTACACAGGTCAGTAAGGAGGGACACATAATATTTTTTCTAAAGTTTAGTCAACTAGTCTTGTGATCTGTCCACCTCATTGTTTTCGCAATCCATCCAAGATTTGGAAGTAAAGTACAGTTTTAACCTTCTTGATTGCATGGCATGTAGATAGGACTTGCACTGCAACCATCTTGATATGTTTTGCATGGAAAATGAAAAACAAAAAGGTTAGAATAGGTATACATGCACATTACCCTTAGGTGCATGTCATGTAAGTGCATTCATAACTTCTATGCATAAAGTATGTCATGTACCTTATTTATTCTTTAATGGTGAATCACATTGTTCCATACCTTCCGAATAATTCAAATGTTGGAGTTATGTAGAAAAAATAAGCCCAATAAGTATTCATTGCCAATTATGGATATAAGGGTTTGAAAAAAAGAGAGAAAATTCTGAAAAAAAAATCTCTAACATTATAAAAAAAAGTTATTTTCAGAAACAAGAATAGGAAGGAGAAAGGAACATAATGTCACTTGAATTTCAAGATGAGTGAGTACATGATGTAGCTTAATTAGATATCCATCTCATGTTGAGATAGGATTGTTAGTGCATACATCATTCCACCTAATCTTAGGCATTAGGGCATTTTTCATGTGCATTTGTATCATTTAGGGCATTTTTGTTTTATGTATGTTGAAATCGTATAATATTTCCACTTCTTCCATGAGCCACCTATTTCATCCACCCGTTGCTCGGATTGGTAGGCCACCGTGAATTTCTCCTCACTAATGAATTTCAGGAGAACTGCTTCCATGTAGATGGTAGTTAGGGCGAGCAACTTGGTATAGAAGATCACAAGATGCACTAAGTCTGGACCGGTGAATTTTATTATGTTAACTGCCTTATGTGATAGTGTTCATCAGTTTGAGGTTAATATCTTTTATGGATGATTATTGTCACCTTTAGGGTAATTATCATTATGTGGTTAGCAAGGACCGGTATGCGAATGTCCGGTGGGAGTCATATGGGATGTCTGTTGTGATGTTTTGTTCTTTAGTTGACCCTGGCAATTCTATTCTAAGGTTTAGTGCTCGAGGGCGAGCAATGTTCAAGCTTAGGGGAGTTTGATGTGATGATTTTGAGTCGTATTTATAGACTTGTTTGATAGGTGTTTTATGCATTTATTAGTCATTTTCATGGTTAATGTTGCATAATTCATTCAATTGTGGTCTATGCTACTTCTTTATGTCAAATTCCCTTTATTTAAGCATTTTTAGCATTAATTATCGAAAGAATATATTTTGTGTAAATTTATGTGGTTTCATGTGTTAATTTCAGGAAAAAAAAGTATTTGCTTCCGTCGATACCATCGACGGTGGTCGATACCATCGACCGGACCACAGGTTGCCAGCCATAAGGAGCAGAAGAAAGTCGATACTATCGACAGGGATGTTGATGGTATTGAGATACCATCAGGTTGCTGGAAGAAAGTGAGTCCATACTATCGACACAAAAGTCGATACCATCGACCAGTGGAGCTACAGCAATGGAAGAAAGATAAAACTGACGCCTAAGAATGTCGATACCATCGACCCAAGTCGATGGTATCAAGTCGGTAGTAGTCGCGACAGAAGAAAAGGAAAGAAGGCCAGCCGATACAGTGCAGGGTCGATACCATCGACCCGCGTCGATGGTATCGACACCGTCAGATATCAGTTTGATTCAGAATGATCTTAATCGGACGGTCGTGGTTAATTGGCGACCTAATTTTGGAGATATACCTAATGACGGCGCCCTTGACTGGGAGAAGAGGTCATTAGTTGCTGCACGCATCCCGGAGAGCAAGGAGAGAAGAACGGATCATGAGAGCACGCCCCAACTGATCCGGACGCTGAAGAAGACGAATTCCACCACCGAAAGGCGGAAGAACGCAGATTCCACGCCAAGGATCGATTGGACCTTCTCCGTTCAGGGGTTTCACCACTCAATCTCATTTTTCTCATGTTTCCCCTTTTCTCTACTACATTGTACTCTGAGATGACCATGCGGGGCTAATCCCCTTTGTCTTTAGGACCGGGAGTAGCCCGGGGATTCATTGTATGACGATTTTATAATAGTAATGCATATCTTATCTCTTAAATCCGTGGTATAGTTTCGTTTTCTCCCATATATTGTTATGCTTGATCTCCATAATAATAATCTAATGCCCTTAATTGCTTTGAAAGAAGAATTAACAGTTGAAAAGAGACAGAATTTACATTATTTGACAAATCCCTTGAACAAGGCGGTGTAAGATTAATGGTGGATACCGAGAGGTCGTTTATAATGCACCTAGTTTAGGGTATAGGTTACTACGATGGTGGAACCGACCTAGACATAGGTAGTGAATTGTACCACGACAATGGGCAATTCTGATTTCAGGCCACTACCCGGATAGAGAGATAAAATTGAGTAGCTATATAGAATTTAATACAATGAAAACCCGCGGTGAAACCGCAACCCTAAAGATCTCCTTTTGAATTGATTAAACCAAACATTTAATCGATTGCCTATTTTGTTTTGTTTTTATTTTCTTTTAATTTTAACAACAACTCTCAACTTTTTAATCGGCTTAGCTGATCGCGAGCAGTTAGTAGGAGTCCCCGACGATTTCACATATCCCTGAGTTCGACTCGGGCCTCACAAAGGCCTGTACTACTTCGACGCGTTCACTTGCATTTTTGCACACGGTAAATTTGCGTCAATGACTGGACATAATTTTTCTTTATCCAAGAAGACGTGTTTAAGTCCCGATGGTAGAGTCTTCATCTGGGGGGCCTTGGGTTCTTCTATTGCTTCTAAAATGGTGACATATTTGAGCTCCTCGAAGGTGGTTGTCGGTGCTTCTTCAACTTTCTCTAAATGTTGCAAACATTGTTGGACTAATTCATTTGTAGAAAATGCGACTTCTGGGTTGGTTAGAACATTCTCTAACTCATCATATGGCTCAAATATTTCTAATTGGGACATTTGATGTATTGCATCTAAGAGAAAGACCTCCTCTTGAATGTTGGGACCTTTCATGTTGTTGAGAACTCGGAATTGAATTTCTTCTTTTCTGAGTCTTAGAATGATCGTGCCAGCTTCAACATCAATAAGCGCCCTGGCTGTGGCAAGGAAAGGTCTGCCAAATATTATTGGGTATCTCAGTTCCTCCTTGATATCCAGAATGACAAAATCGCACAGGACATAGGCATCTTTACCTATCCTGACTGGAATATCTTCGATAATTCCTAGAGGCGCAGTTATAGTGGAATCAGCTAACTGAATTGTCATCGTTGTGGGCAGCAAGTCAGTGAAACCTAATCGTTTACACATGGAATTGGGAATAATTGATATGCTAGCCCCTAAGTCAGCTAATCCCTTTTTGCTTGAGGCATTTCCAATACAGCACTGAATACTAAAGGAACCAGGGTCCTTTTCCTTTGGCATCTTATTAAGGATGATATCAGAGGTGGTTTGAGCTAGTTTGACGGTCTCTTGTTCTTCAGTAATGTATTTTCTTGATAACATAGTTTTTAGGTATTTAGCCCAAGCCGGTACTTTAGAGAGAGCATCGAGGAGTGGGATGTCAATATAGAGTTTCTTCATCACCTCCTTAAATCTTTGGAACCTAGTGTCCATTTTTGTCTCTCGTAATCTTCCCGGATATGGTATCCTTGGTTTATACTGCGGGATTTCTGGCTCTTTGGAAGCTTGTTCTTTTTCTTTGCCTTTCGCATTCTCTACGGACTTCTCAGTTCCTAAGTTCGGGCTTGCATTTGGAATAAAGACAGGTGTATCATCATTGTCATGAGTGATTCTTGTAGTTTCATGAAAGACACAACCAGATCTTGTAGTGACGGCATTCAATTGCTCTGGTCTATTTTGGTCATGTCTAGGATTTGACTCAGGTTGTCCCGCAAAAGTGCCTGTTGGTGGCTTCAGTTGCGCAGTAATTTGTGCTAGTTGAGCCTCCACCGCCTTCTGCTGAGCTTGCTGATTAGCGAGCATGGTTTGTTGGGATTGTAGCATCTTCCTTATCAAAGTCATCTTGTCCTCTGGCTGGGAGGGAGAATTTTTCTGAGCGAGTTGTTGTTGTCCTTGATGTGGTTGTTGCGGAGGTGGTGCTAACTGAGGTTGCTGCAACTGAGGGTGCAGTTGTGGCTGTAGAGGATGATGGGTATATTGATAGTAGGCGGAGGGGTTTCTAGGATAGTTGGATCTTGGGAAGTTATTTCTGGGGTTCCCTTGATTTTGATTAAAGTTGGTTTGGAATCCAGGTGCCAACCTATTGGAGGATCCGCCTTGTGTCTGGTGTTGCGGGTTGGCAGTCCTTGCAGGGTTCCCGTATTGAAAACCTGGGTGGTTTCTTGGTTGATTAGGATTATAGTAGACTTGTCCAGGTATGGAATGAATGGAATTAACTTGTTCGGGCATTTTCTCTTCAGGTTGTTCAATGATTGGTTCATATTGCTGTTGTGGTGGGTGCATATCCATCATTACATTGTGAAGCAGACCACATGATAGAGTTGGGTGATCGGATGCGTGACAGGCTTCACAAGTCCCTGTGGCAACTTTAACCTGTTGAATTTGAGGGTTTTTCTTCTTATCGAATTCTCCAAGTGAAATTTCAAGAGCCTGCAATTTATGAGCTATGGTCTTTAAGGCTTCAGCAATCGCCTTCATTTCCATTGATTCCTCAACTTTATAAACTTTGAGGACTCCCTTGCCAGATGATCGTCCCCAATTGGATTGATTCTTAGCTCCAAGTGTGATGATTTTCCAAGCATCCTCGTAGTTCTTTCTCATAAAATTTCCTCCAGATGAGGAATCCAGAAATTACTTGATGTCATCACTCACTCCCCTATAGAATGTTTCTATTAATTGATTTTGGGAGATGTCGTGATGAGGACACTTTCTTATAAGCTCTTTGAACCTTTCCCAAGCTTCTGCGAGTGATTCTCCAGGAAGTTGGGTGAAGTGGTTAATCTGCCCCCTACTTTCGTAAGTTAATGAAGGGGGGAAGAACTTCTCCATGAACTTTTCTTCCAAGGGAGCCCATGTGGTGATTATTGGCTCCCTATCAAGCGAGTTGTACCAGCTCAAAGCTCTTCCTGATAGAGTGAACTGAAAAAGATGTAGCATTATTGTATCGAAAGCAACTCCAGCCTGTGGGACCATTCGGCAAAGTGCCTTGAACCTCTTCAAGTGATCCATACAGTCATCTCCAGAACCTCCAGAGAATGAGATGCCCTGCATGATCTGAATCCATTGTGTCTGGATCTCAAAGTTGGGTATGTTGATGATCGGAGGCCGAACTGGATGATTGGGTATGTTTATGATCGGAGGCCGAACTGGATGATTGTCTTCATAGTTCTTGGGGACATCATAGTCCCTCAATTTCTTGTTTCTTAGCTCTAACTGGGCCGCTTGGTTAGCTACTTCATTTTCGGCTCAGATGTGGGCTTGTTCTTCCACTAGGATTTCTTCTTGAATCTGAGCACAAGTATCAACAATGAGTTGTGCTCTTTGAGCGGCTATGGTGGCATTGACCCTCTCCATTACTAGTGCAGCTTGGCGTTGATCTTCAGCCATTTTCCTGGCTCTTTGGCAGTTAAGTCTGGTGCGGCAGTGGAAGCTTCTCTCTACCTCAGAGTCGTACTCTGGATCATGGGAGAATTCGAGGTTATGCAATGATTGCATACACGTCTTCTACCTGAGTAGAGAAAGGGACACACCTTTTAGATGATACCAGAGATATGATGAACTTAAGAAGATATGAACTAATGATTAAAAGAAAGTGTAAAACCCTAACCAACTAGCAAGATACTAGATGAAATAAAAACATTCCGTTTTCCCCGACAACGGCGCCTATTTTTGATGGAGCTTCCACTCACGTGGAATTGTGTGCACCACTAAAAATCTTAAAGATGGTAAGTATTTAAGTTTAGCCTTGCTTATACTAGATCGAGAACTCCACCCACGTATGCTAAGATACGTGGAAGTCTTATCGTAGTATAGTTAAGGGTCAAATCCACAGGACAACGGTCTTGTTGGGAGCAACAAGATGAAAAATGTTAGAATTTCACTTAGTCTCTTAATAGTAGGTACTTAGATCAAAAGGTTGGTTTGGTTGTTTTTAGACTAAGAGCAAGTAAAGTAAAGCAAATAAGTAAATTTAAGGATGTCAACAATGATAAGGGACCACTAGGATGTGATCGGCTTTCACCGCCACTACACATGGATCAAAACATGCAATATAAAACATAACCTGCAACAAGAGTCTGAACAATTAGTATCTTTCTATATTTAGTTTCCTTTCAAAGAACTAACTACGAGAAGTGCGAGAATTGCTAGCCATCCCCAAACGAATGGTCACCTACTTTGCATCATTCCCTTCGCAAAGTGTGTTCCTCGAATTTATCAAGGTTGTACTTTCATACGTCAACTGATTCCATTTCATAGTATGAAAGTACAATGATGGAAGTGAGTTTACTCCACTTCTTGAACAACACTCCTAGATATTGAAACAGATGCATGGTAGATACATGCATCAAGAACCAACATTCAATCGAGATTTGAAACTAATAGTACAAACATAGACAATTCATACTAAAAGATAACACGAGTTGGTGATCAAGCAACAAGCATTCATTAAACGATTGATGTTGAACTGAAAAGAAAGCATCTCTATATTGCAAACTATAGATTACATTACATGAAATGAAAACATGGGTAGCGGGGCTACTCCCCGCACCCTAGTGAAAGAGACTACTCGTTCATAGCTAGGACAAAGAAGGAGGCAAGAAGAGAGAGAGAGTCATCCCCACAAAGGAGAGAGGAAAGTCAACCCCTTAGAAAGAGAGAGAGTGACGATCTTCAAACTTCACAGGTTGCTCGATGATGAGGTCTCCTCTTCCCACCTTCTTTGATGAATAGAGAGAAAGCAGCTTCAGGATGGAGCGTGGATTTCAGACCGGCAGCCTTTGGGCAGAGAATGGAAGTTGGAAAGCTCTAGAGTAGTAGAGGCAGCCTCTGGGCGTCTGAAACTTCATACCCTTTTTGGAGGACCCCTTGGGTCTTATTTATAGGCCTTAAGTGAAGTCTAAACGATTTGGTCAGTTTTGGGTCCAAACGGTCATGAAGACCGTTTGGGTCCTGAGACCGTTTGGACTCTGAGACCGTTTGGGCTCCGAGACCGTTTGGACTCATGCGGTCTTGAGATCGTTTGACTCCATGCGGTCTTGGGACCGATTGTCTTCATGCGGTCTCGAGATCATTTGACTCCATGCGGTCTTGGGACTGGTTGGCTTCATGCGGTCTTGGGACCATGTGAGTCCATGCGGTCTTGAGACCGGTTGGCTTCATGCGGTCTTGGGACCGTGTGATTCCATGCGGTCTTGAGACCGGTTGGCTTCATGCGGTCTTGGGACCGTGTGAGTCCATGCGGTCTTGAGACCGGTTGGCTTCATGCGGTCTTGGGACTTGTTGGCTTCATGCGATCTTGGGACCGTGTGAGTCCATGCGATCTTGAGACCGGTTGGCTTCATGCGGTCTTGAGACTGGTTGGCTTCATGTGGTCTTGGGATCGTGTGAGTCCATGCGGTCTTGAGACCGGTTGGCTTCATGCGGTCTTGAGATCGGTTGGCTTCATGCGGTCTTGGGACCGTGTGAGTTCATGCGGTCTTGGGACCGTTTGAGTCTTTTGTGATTTTTTTGTGTCTTTTTCTGTAAGTAAAAAGGAGGAAAGTTAATCTAACAGTATATTTGCAATAAAAGAGGATAACTAGGGATTCTATCCAATTTATCTAAGAAAGAGTGTGGAAAATAGAAGAAAAGAACTAAGATAACATCGCAAAATTGGAGGTTATCATATGATGATATACCACTATGTCTAAACCTTCATGAATTACTTTAGTGTCTTCAACATCTTTATCTTATAACCTCATGTCCACGAAGCAAGTATACCTGATACCTAAAACGCCAACAAACAAATATGCGGTCAATATATTTCTATACTAGTACATAGATTCATGCAATAACCAAAAGTACACATATAAGCAAACATATTTATCTTGCACATAAAAACATAAACTTGTTTTATGTATTCTAACCCATATCTGGTCTACCACCTCAGGTGTAATCATTGTCCCTCCAGGGCTCGTGTGCATTACCTTAAGATTAGTTAAACCCAGGGTTCATAATATTGTCATGTACTTTTTATGAAAGTCATAAGAACTTTATAATTTGCAAGAAATAAATAAACAAGCAAGTAGTTTATCATTCGTTCAATCTCATCGAGAAACCTCGACAAACTCAAAATTTGATACATGTATTCATAAGTGTAACCACGTACCTTATGCCATTGTAGAAACTATGCAGAATATATCACATGTACTTTAAGAGTGTATCCAAACATCCAAGAAACAAAGCATTCAATCTGAAATATACATATTACATATGTGTCACCATGTATTTGCATTATATTAATCAGATCTATATGCACTCCTAAACTAGGGTTTAGGGTTATCTCGTGTTTGGACTAGGGATTAGGGTCACAAACCCTAATTCGATCTTATCATGGTTTCTAAGATTACAACCTATAGTTATTCATATTAGGTGAAACACCAATTATCATCTTAAGCATATTAGATTATCCGTGATACCTAGATCACATTACTAGCATTAGGATCATAGTAAGATGTATACATTGGTTTCAAAACCCTAAAACAGCATGAATAATATTATTATTCTAGAAACATTCATTATTCGTCATTATCAATGATTTCTTCATTATATATGACAAGATCAAGTATTAACTCAACATAACCAATCTACTCAATAAAGTGTCATATTAAACAAAACTAGGTATTCCTTTTCATTAAACACATTAGGACATGTATTGTATATACTTTTAGAACATGAATCATAATTAGGTTCTGCAACTAATTCATTTAGATTCCTCTCATTCAGATGATAAACTTTCATATATCACTTGTCTACATCCTACCAATTACTATGATATTTGCAAAATTATCATTATTGGGTCAATCAGACCAAGACACGTCAGCCAAACCGCATTTTTTCTATGACTTGATCTGGGTGGGTTTAGGAGGAAAAGACACGCGTACCCTTGTTAAGAATGCACACCCATCAGGGGATTTTTGGTCATTCTACTCTGAATCATCCCCTACCTCGTGGGGCGTCTGGCTCCAGTCCCACGCACATCTGTCGAGCGTGACTCTGTGCTGGTGTTGTCAGAGGTGCCATGGTGGCACTCCTCCCTCCTTATGCCTCTCACCTCTATCTCTCTAGATTCACCAACTCATCCTACATCCTTCCCAGCATTCCTAGCACATCCTCTAGTTCTGCATCCACTATTCTCTCAGCACCCGAACTCCGTCATCGAGATGCCTCTGTTGGCACTCTCCTTCCTCCACCTTGCACCTCCACCAATCATGGATCCACCTACTCCCCTTATACTGCCGTGGTGACTTGGGCATCCAGTCCTCCGTACATGCCTTCCTCTCCCAACAAGCTCTAGTGGTGCTAGAAGGGTGATGGAGGAATCATGTTGGTTGAGGATGGGGTTTGGACCCCTCTAGGAGATGATGACGGTGCACAGATAGATGGAGAAGAAATGCTCATACCCCATTACTATTACATGGACTCCACTTAGAGTCTCATCCTAAACTACTGCGGCCTGGGTCTCATTCTAAGATGGTCCGACAACAAATCAAACTGTCACCAGTAAATAATTGTGAAATAACCATAAGCAGTGGATTAACAAAAATCACTAAAAATTAAAACCATTTTGCAAAGAGATCCACTTCCAGGAAACTCTTAAGAAGAGAACCAAAGTACTACATACATCATGGCTCACATTGTACATACCCTATACCGTCTCATCTCGAGGATAACATATAACAGTTTCCTTGCCAAACTATACATAAGAAACATAAAACCTCGAGGCATACAAGTCAAAATCTCAGATCGTTCATAAAACCATTAAGTATTGACTCCAATGACCTAAGAGTATAGATACAACACATAGGACTTATATCTACAAGACATAACAGATAGTATACTCAACCTGAGATGTTACTGCTTCCCCTGATGTTGTTGTCCTCCCTCAGCTGTATGGTCCCTACCTCCTTATCTGTGTCCACCTAAAAATTTTGGTGACCAACGGGGTGAGACCTATGTCCCAGCGAGAGATATAACTCTCTGCCAACAATATTATTATTGCAGATAAACAATATAAAACTGGGTAGAGGATTCTTTTACATTAATAAGCAGGATTTAATCACTATTTAAACAAGGTAAAGCAATATCATCTTCTGAAGCATTTCATCTATATATATGATAAAGCTATAAATCATCTTATTCATTTATAAGGAATATGAAGAACATGTATAACATCTATCCATTTTAGATGTATAAAAGAAATGTAACAACAACCAATGATTTTCGTATTCCATCCTCAAGAAAATACGCTACACGGCTGATTACATTTTACAATCACACTTATGCCCTAAGGAGATGAGGTATACCGCTCATACTCCAACCGACCAGTGCGAAGTCAAAATCGGTACCATACAAGGTCAATGGAAGATCCGGCTGCCATGACCTCACTTGTCTCGGTCAGTGTGAGACCACAAGCAGGACATCTCGTGTCAACTGCTAAATAGCTTTCCAGGGTATACTGGCAACTTTGCTATAGAGCTACACCCACAGCATGCACTCTCTTCAGGATTGAGAGATTTCAGTTATCTACACATCAATCCAGGCATTCATCATCGAGAGAGATTCATGATACATCCATCCTGGCATTTATAATGAAGGATTGAGATGTCTCAATTATCTACACATCAGTCCCTCATTAGGGCGTAAGGATATTCATGCCCATCACCCCCGCATATTCAAAAATATGCCCTCCAAAAGATCCCATGGGAAAACCTATTTCACCATTCAAAATCTACTGATGGTGATGGATCTACGGTCAGGGTTCTACATGAAAAGATTCCACTTGATTAATTAAGTGCATTACTGTATCTTTTAGCATCAGTCAAGTTTCAAACATGAATTAGTATAACAGATGCTATAGAGAAAAGTGTAATACATCTATCAAGTACTTTTCAAATCTTTAGAGCACATATAACATTTAAGATCTCAATCCCTTATCTCATTGCTGGGAATTCTCATCCCTCAACATTATCAGCACCATAGTTACTAGATCTGGGTATTCAAACCCTTAATTCATCACTGAACACTATTACCACTTATCAGGTAACTATTACCTCTAGGTTCTCAGACCAAGGTATACATGATACTTGTTATACAAGCATCTCACATGGCTCACAAGGCCCATTTAAAATTGTATCACATAAAACATCATAGCTCATACCTGGCTATGCTCATCATCTCATGATACCTGCATGGTTAGTATACATGATAACAACCATATCAAATACATATCAACACCATGCAATACAAGGGTAATACCACTATTCCATCATTAGGGTTAGGGTTTCCCTTTCTTATCGATTAGGGTTTCAAAATCATACCATCATCCTACATTAGGGTTATGGTTCCCCATTATTAACCATTTAGGGTTTCAGGATCATATTATCAAGGATCAAACCCTAATTCATACCCTACACATCTTAGGAGTATTAATGTATGCCCATTACATGATTATCATAAAAGTATGAGTTTCTCTCTCATCCTTACTAGGATGTTGATTACTCCATACTTTAATAGGTTGGCTCAACCTTTCCTTCAAGGTACATTAGCCTACTTAATCATTATTCATTAAAATCCATACCTCCTAATGTATGACTTGATATAAGACACTTCATGTATTACTCCATCAAGTACATTGCATTTAAGGTACTTTATTTCATATGGGTTTTGAGGTGCTTCCACCATATCGGGAAAAGAGGTGTGTGTGTGATTCCATATCACTTTAGAGGTGTATGTGTGCTTACCATCTCGGGTTTGAGGTGTATGTATGCTTACCATATCAGGTATGAGGTGTATGTGTGCTTACCATATCACCCTTGAGGTGTATGTGTGCTTACCATCTTGGGTTTGAGGTGTATGCTTGCTTCCATATCACCTTTGAGGTGTGTGTGTGCTTCACACCATATCGGGCAAAGAGGTGTGTGTGTGCTTCCCACCATATCGGGCAAAGATTTGTGTGTGTCCTTCACACCATATCAGGCAAAGAGGTGTGTGCGCGCTTCACACCATATCGGGTAAAGAGGTGTGTGTGTTTCACACTATATCGGGCAAAGAGGTGTGTGTGTGCTTCACACCATATCGGGCAAAGAGGTGTGTGTGTGCTTCACATCATATCGGGTAAAGAGGTGTGTGTATGCTTCACACCATATCGGGAAAAGAGGTGTGTGTGTGTCTGTGTGTTTCACACCATATCGGGAAAAGAGGTGTGTGTGTGCTTCACACCATATCGGGCAAAGAGGTGTGTGTGTGCTTCACACCATATCGGGTTAGACCCTTATACTCATGTCTCATCAAACCTTCATGACTTCAACCTACCATTCACCATGGGTTAAGTGACAGGCTAGACAACTTGTAGGACCTTTGTCAACCAATTGTACAAACTGTTAGGGGTGTGGGGTTGCTATCATATAGGGTTACATCACCATATCGGGTTGGAGGTGTGTGCTTCAACCTGATATCACTTTACCCTTGATGATGTCATCACCATCAACCTCTAGACCCTTGTTTTTACTATTCTGAGTCATGGAAAACAGTCCCATGAAGCCTTTAGAACTCAAAGGATCATCAATTATTCAAGAGAAATCGAAATTGCAAATAGATCAACAAGTATGACAAAATTGAAAGTGCATAATAATATAATTGGGTTCAAGTTATATAACCCAACTCAAGAACAACTTAAAAGCTCCAAGATCCAAAGCCTCACGTTCCTAAGGTTGAATTTGAGCTTCAAAAATCATCTATATGCAATAAATCACCATGGATAAGCATTTGGTGAAGAAGAAAAGAAAGGAAGATCATAACCCTAGATTCATGCTACAATCCAAGGTTGAAGATGATCATGGCCTCACCTTAGGGTTAAGTATTGAGATCCTTCTTGATCCTTATCACCTTGCACTATACCTCACTACTCAAGCATGATATGACATCACTTGTGGCTGATATCCCCTTCACTTGTGGCCAAAAACACTCCACTATGGTCGATATCACATTGCTAGGCTGATATCACCTTTCTATGGATGATACCCAAGGCCCTATGCACGATAACACTCCACTCGTGCACGATACAAGGACCCTATGCATGATACCTTAGGAAAAGAGGGTGGTAATATTTGAAAATTTTCACTAGTGGGTGAAAAGAAGGGTATATATACTTGAGGTTCATGAAAAAGTGTGTAAATGAGGTGTCATCAATTTGAGCTACTAGGTACCACGTGTCCATGCATGGTTGACACATGTACATGCATGCATATATATTTATATTGAAATGAAAAACAATTGAGGATAATCTAGGGATGAAATTTCGTCCATTACTTATCTCTTTGAATAAGATATATCTACAAAATCACCACTTTATTCACAACCTGACACAACTTTTCTAAGGAAGTTGTAAACTGATACCCTTCACCTCCTTGAGGTTATTTACACGTAATAGCCTTTTACAAGAGTCCACAAGATGATATGAGACTCCCCCTATGGCTCCTTGGCTGATAGGCACTCATATATAAGCTTTTCAACTTGATACAACTTAACTTAGGGTTTCACATTCAACCCCTTTCTTGGTCATTTCATCACTAAGAGTATCATCATTCATAATTGACTCAAACATGGTGTCTCATTCTTTATCTCTCCTTTACATGATACTAGGAGGGAGTAGGGACACTCTAGGGGTGGTAATTTGCATATCAACCCTACATTATGGGTAAATTACGATTTGTACCAAAATTGGTGCACAATGCACTAACATTATTCAAACAAGTTTCAACTTGAAATTTAGGCTTTCTACAAGCCATACTTTAGCATCATTATCTTATTATGATGCTAAAACACATGAGGTACATTAAACATGTGACATTTTGCAATATAACCCCTCATCTTGGGTAATTTGCACTTTATGCCCAAACTATCATATAATGCACAAATAGTTTGCAAATAAGCTCAAACTTGAAAATTAAACTCTACAAGAGTCTTGATTATTTTTCAAAAGATTAAAACAAGTTTATGAACAACTTACTTAAGCAAAACTTCTAGGGTTAATCCATAACCCAGGTCAGGGATGTTACAATTATAAACCCCTAATAGGGATTTCGTCCCTGAAATCTCAAGAGAAAAGAGAAGGGTACTTCCTCCTCATCTCTTCTTCTATATCCCATGTGGCTTCTTAAATTCCATGGTGATGCCATAGAACTTTCAAAAGAACTATGTCTTTCTTTTTCAACTTCTTGATTCTTATGTCAAGAATCATCATTGGACCTTCCACATAGGATATATCCTCATTTAATTCTACCTCTATAGATTGCAACACCAACTCTGTATCGGGATGACACTTTCTCAACATAGATACATGGAACACTGGATGTAGTCTATGTAGCTTAGGTGGAAACTCCAACCTATAAGCTACCTTTCCCATCTGTGTTGTCACTGGGTAAAGTCCCATAAATGTAGGAGCTAATTTACCCTTTTTCCCAAATTTGAGAACACCTTTTCAAGGAGAGACCTTGAGATACACCATGTCTCCAACTTGGAATTCTAGAGGTCTACGATGCTTATCAGCATAAAACTTTTGTCTATCTTGTGCATCTTTCAACTATTGTTGTATTACTTTAATCTTCTCAGTTGTCTGTTGCACTAACTCAGGACCCAGAAGTTGGTATTCTCCTATTTCATACCAGCATAACGGAGATCTACACCGTCTACCATATAATGATTCATATTGTGTCATATCAATACTAGTCTGGTAACTGTTGTTGTAAGAAAACTCTATCAAGCTCAAGTTTATGTCCCAACTTCCTACAAACTTAAGAAAAAATGCTCTAAGAAAGTCTTCCAAAGTCTGTATAGTTCTTTCAGATTGCCCATCTATCTAAGGGTGAAAAGTTGTGCTAAACTTCAATTGAGTACCCAAAGCTTTATGTAGTCATTCCCAAAAATGACTTGTAAACTGGGGACCTCTATCAGTTACAATTGCAGTTGGAACCCCGTGTAATTACACTATCTCATCTATATAGATCTGTGCAAGTTTCTCAGTAGTATAGGTTTTTTTACAGGAAGAAAATGTGATGACTTAGTCAACCTATCAACTATCACCCAAATGGAATCATGACCTTTGGTTGTTCTGGGTAAACCAACCACAAAGTCCATGGTCACATGATCCCATTTCCACTGTGGTATAGGTAAAGGTTGCAATGTTCCTACGGGCTTCTAATGTTCAGCTTTAACATGTTGACACACTGGACACCACATAACAAACTCAGCTACATCCTAAACCATTCTTAGAGGCATCATAGAAAATAATGTATCCCTTTCCCTTCTCAGGTAAAGCTAACACAGGTACACTAGTCAACCTTTCTTTCAACAACTGGAAAGAATGTTGACACTTGTCATTCCAGACAAAGGGAATTTCCTTTCTGGTCAACTTGGTTAGGGGTAAGGCTATATAACTAAAGTATTTAATAAACCTCATGTAATAACCTGCCAGGCCTAAGAAATTGTGAATCTCAGTCGGTGTCTTGGGTTGTTCCCACTCTAAAACAAATTCCACTTTCTGTGGATCAACATGAATGCCTGAAGCAGATATAACGTGACCAAGAAAAGACACTTCTGACAACCAAAACTCACACTTGCTAAACTTAGCATATAGCTTGTGTTGTCTCAACAATGTCAAGGATTGATGAAGGTGTTGTTCATGTTGTTGACAATATCTATTGTATATCAGGATGTCGTCTATGAAGACCACTAAAAACTGATCAAGGAATGGTCAGAAGATTCTATTCATCAGCTCCATGAACGTAGCTGGTGCATTAGTTAGTCCAAATGACATAACTACAAACTCATAATGATCATACCTTGTCCTAAAGGTTGACTTAGGTATGTCACTCTCCTTGATACGTAACTGATGATATCCTGACCTTAGATCTATCTTAGAGAATATCGTTGCACCACGCAACTGGTCAAATAGATCATCTATCTTTGGCAAAGGATATTTGTTCTTAATAGTCACCTTGTTAAGCTGTCTATAGTCTATGCACAATCTCATAGACCCATCCTTCTTTTTAACAAAAAGAACTAGAGCACCCCATGGGGAAGTGCTCAGTCAAATCAAACTTTTCTCAAGCAACTCTTGTAACTATTTCTTAAGTTCTGCCATCTCAGTTGGCGCCATCCTATAAGGTGTTTGAGCTATAGGTTGTGTACTCAGAATTAAATTAATCTTGAAATCAATCTCTCGAGGTGGAGGAATGTCTAGAAACTCTTTAGGAAACACATCCTCGAACTCCCTAACAACTGAAACTTTAGAAAGACTAGGACTCTCTGCTCGAGTTTCTACCACATGTGCCAAGAATTCTTCACATCCTTATCGCATCAACTTCTCAGCTTTCATTGTTGATACTAGACAGGTTGGAAGAATCCTTCTATCCCCCTGAAAGACCCATGTCTCACCATTGTCTGTGAACATAGCTTGCTTGGAATCACAATCCAAGACAACCTTATACTTTTCTAGGGTGTCCATCCCAAGAATTATGTCAAACCCATACATCTCAAGTGGTATAAGATCCACATGAATGTTGTGTTCTAAAAAGAAAAGAACACAGGGAGAACACACCTCCCACAACACTGTAGATCCGACTAACGGAGTTTCTAATAACAGATTGTCTGTTCTATAACTGATAGTCATATTGCAGTCATGAATCGTTTCTTGAGTGATAAAGGAATGTGTAGCACCCAGATCAATCAAAATAGATATGAAGAAGGATGAAGACATATCAGAATGAAATAATTCCATTTGACATGTCACGACTTGTGGGTTGACCACTACTTCCAACTGGTTCATAACAAAGACTCTCACCATTGTTGGTTGTCGATCACACATCCTGTTCTTGGGTGCAGGTGAACTAGCTTGGGATGCATGTCCATGTCCTCGTGTGCCACTGCTAAACTATTTCTTCTGAGAGACTTGTTGACTCTACCTCGGTGGTTGGGTTACACTCCTGTCTCCAAATGGATAATTCCTCATCAGATGTACTAGCTTCCCACACCGATAACAGCTTAGGTTTTCCCATTGCAGCCTAGATGGTCATGTTACTGACATTGATGCCAAACTATGGGCTCTACTTGGTGGTAGACTACGACCTCTACCCTTGCTGGATGTCTACTGTGTCTGAGCATTGAACTTCTATGGTGCTATTGGTGCATAAAACCACAGTTTCTTAAAACTTTTGGACCTCTATCCTTGGAACTATGTAGGCACTTTCCTACTATTGGCTTCGCATTTCTCATTCACAGACCTTTCTATCCGCCTAACTGACTCCACAAAGGTGGCAAACCTCTCTCTATTCTCTAGAGCAGATACAGGTGTGGTTAAATCAATGTTCAAACCCTTCTCAAAATGTTGAATTCTCTCCTCATCTATAGTAGCCATGTGTGGACAAAATTGTAGAAGATCCATAAACTTAGCTTCATACTCACTAATGTTCATTGGTCCCTGCCTAATCCACTCAAACTGTGAGATTTTATCATCCAGATAAGTCTTGGGAAAGTATCTACTGACAAACTCATGTTGGAACTCTCTCCATTCGACCTCAACACCTGGTCATTTCTCCTCCTCAATGGCCCACTAGTGGCCAGCACTTCCTTTTAAAAAGTACACAGCATGCCTAACTTTATCAGTTTCTGGAATGCTGAGGATTCTAAAGGCTTTCTCCAACTCAGTGAGCCATGAATCTGCATCTACTGGGTTAGCGGTATCGACATATTTGGTGGTTCCTACCCGGCGTAACCGCTCAAAGGTCTTACCAGATCCATGTCCCTCATTGGGATCTGGTGCCCTAGGTGCTGGTGCTGGCATCCAATCTGCCATATGTGTCATTGTGTTCATGAACTGCCCAAACAGAGCATGAAAAGCTAGGTTTTCTATCGTAGCTTGGTCAATTTGGGGATTCTCATGTACTAATTCCTCTCTATCATGATCCCTTGCACCTCCTCCTGGTGCAGTAACATTTCTTTCAGCAGCATGTTCTTCATGTGATCCAGCCATCTTTAAGCTTTACTTCTTCTCCTATATGAGCAGAAGTCACTATCAGATAAACTGGAGAACACTTAGAATAGACTCAACAACCTTAATCCTATTTCTCTATAGACTCATCAAACCTTAGGCTTTGATGCCAAAACTTTGAGACGATCCAAAACCAAATCAAACTATCACCAGTAAATAATTGTAGAATAACCATAAGCAACGGATTAACAAAAATCACTAAAAATTAAAACCATTTTGCAAAGAGATCCACTTCCAGGAAACTCTTAAGAAGAGAACCAAAGTACTACAAACATCATGGTTCACATTGTACATACCATGTACCATCTCATCTTGAGGATAGCATATAACAGTCTCCTTGCCAAACTATACATAAGCAACATAAAACCTCGAGGCATACAAGTCAAAATCTCATATCGTTCATAAAACCATTAAGTACTGACTCCAAGGACCTGAAAGTACAGAGATGACACATAGGATTTATATCTACAAGACATGACAAACAATACACTCAACCTGAGATGCTACTGCTGCCCCTGATGTTGTTGTCCTCCCTCAGCTGTATGGTCCCTACCTCCTCGTCTGCGTCCACCTAAAAATGTTGGTGACCAATGGGGTGAGACCCATGTCCCAGCGAGAGATATAACTCTCTATCAACAATATTATTATTGCATATAAATAATATAAAATTGGGCAGAGGATTCTTTTACATTAATAAGAAGGATTTAATCATTATTTAAACAAGGTAAAGCAATATCATCTTCTGAAGCATTTCAGATATATATATGATAAAGTAGTAAATCATCTTATTCATTTATAAGGAATATGAAGAACATGTATAACATCCATCCATTTAAGATGTATAAAATAAATGTAACATCAACCAATGATTTCCATATTCCATCCTTAAGCAAATATGCTACACGGCTGTTTACATTTTATAATCACACTTATGCCCCGAGGAGATGAGGTATACCGCTCATACTCCAACTGACCACTATGAAATCAAAATCAGTACCATACAAGGTCAATGGATGAGTCAGCTTCCATGACCTCACTTGTCTCAGTCAGTGCGAGACCACAAGTAGGACATCTCATGTCAATTGCTAAATAGATTTACAGGGTATACTGGCAACTTCACTATAGAGCTACATCCACAGCATGCACTCTCTTCAGGATTGAGAGATTTCAGTTATCTACACATCAATCCCGGCATTCATCATCATCGGGAGATTCATTATACATCCATCCTGGAATTTATAATGAATGATTGAGAGGTCTCAATTATCTACACATCAATCCCTCATTAGGGCGTAAGGATATTCGTGTGCATCACCCCTGCATATTCAGAAATATGCCCACCAGGAGATCTCATAGGAAAACCTATTTCACCATTCAACAATTACTGACGCAGATGGATCTATGGTCATGGCGCTACATGATAAGATTTCACTTGATTAATTAAGTGCATTACTGTATCTTTTAGCATCAGTCAAGTTTCAAACATGAATTAGTATAATAGATGCTAAAAAGAAAAGTGTAATACATCTATCAAGTACTTTTCAAATCTTTAGAACACATATAACATTTAAGATCTCAATCCCTTATCTCATTACTAAGAATTCTCGTCCCTCAACATTATCATCATCATAATTACTAGATCTGGGTATTTAAACCCTTAGTTCATCACTGAACATTGTTACCACTTATCAGGTAACTATTACCTCTAGGTGCTCAGACCAAGGTATACATGATACTTGTTACACAAGCATCTCACATGGCTCACAAGGCCCATTTAAATCTGTATCACATAAAACATCATAGCTCATACCTGGCTATGCTCATTGTCTCATGATATTTGCATGGTTAGTATACATGATAACTGCCATATCAAATACATATCAACACCATGCAACACAAAGGCAATACCACTATTCCATCATTAGGGTTAGGGTTTCCCTTTCTTATCGATTAGGGTTTCAAAATCATACCATCACCCTACTGTAAGGACCCTGACCTATGTTTTGGGCTTATCATGTTTGCTTTGCCTAAACCTTGTATTTAGTTGCTTGCTAATCACCTCTAGTGGTGATTAGGGTTTGCTTGAGCTTTGTTGAGAGTTGGAGGTGCTACTTGCAAATAACCTAAGTTTAGGGTTTATGAGCAAGTTTGTCACCTTAAGAGACAGTTTTCTCTCTCCTTGCTTCCTCTAGAGTTGAGAGGAAGGGTTGGGCTCATTGCTTGAGTTGCCTTGGGCTTTGTTGAGCTTTGTTGGGCTTTGTTTTGATGATGGTGATCTTAAGGTTGATGATGACCTTGTCAGGATGAGCTTGGTGCCTTGCACGATACACCTTGTAGTAGTGTTGCCCGACACACCTCCCTTGGTCTAGGGTTTTGATCTTGGCTGATATAATGTGTTTGGTTGGCTTTGTGCCTGATACAGCTCTCTTGACCTTGATGATGAGCTTGGGTGATATCCCTTGATCTAGATGATCCTTTGACCTAGTAGTTGTTCCCCCCTTGGTCTATAGAGTTCCTAGTTGATATCTCTATTTGGAGTCTTGGGCGATACATGTTGGGTCGGGTTCTTGCCCAACATGGGTTGAGTGGTGGCCCTTGTGAGTACCTTGTGGTGACCGATATGGTGTGTTGGTGTTAGTTGGGCTATAGGCTTCCTTATGGTGCCTTAGTGGCCACCTTGCCCATGGATGATAGGGTGCCTTGGATGACATGATGTCTTGGTCGTTATGGTGTGCTGGTTGGGCGTTAGGGTTGGTCTTGGGTGCCATGCTCCTGGTCGATATGACCCTTAGCTGATGAAGTGATGTGGGCTGCCTGGAATGCAACCCTAACCCTAGATGGGCGATAGAGTTCTTGGTCATTGGGTAGTTGTGATGCCCGACACATCCCTTAGCACCTGGCTGCACGACACAGTTCTTGAACCAATTTTCACGATACCATGGGTTTTGGTCTGCTCGTCACCCTCTATGCACAAGTGCATGACATGATGATGGCCGATATGGCGGCATAACACCTTAGGGTTGGATGCCCTAGTCGATAGAGCCTTGGTGAGGGTTGTTACCCTGCCCGATATCACCTATAGTGAAGGTTTCACTACCTGTCACACTACTAGTGAGGGTAGCAAGAACCTTTGGTGAGGGTCATGTCCAACCCGGAAACCCTAGGAAGTAGTTCTTTATCATGTAATCACATATTTTGATATATGGTTGATAGTTGCAAACCTATGCTATGTTGGATGTCTAAATATGATGTCGTTTAAGATGATAAGATGCTTGTTCATGTTTATAAGGTAAAGAGCATAAATGGATGCCATGATTTGATAGCAATGATGTAATTAATACAGTATAACACACATGTTTATAATCATGACATGTGCATCTGCAAATCCTAATAAAATGATAATCAGTAAGAGCTATGTCTAGTGATTTTAAGTTATCTCTCTTAATGTGCATACTAACCATGCAGGTGTATGATATGAATTCATAGCCAGGTAAGAGCTATGAGGTATATGTGTTTGAATAACACTGCATCATGATAATAACTCTTGTTGATGAGATAGCATGCATCACCAGTATAAGAAGATAGGTCTGAGGAAGGCACAAGGAAGTCCACACATAAGCAAACTCAACCATTATAGTTTTGGTTGAAGGACAATCCAATTGATAAAGGCTGAGTGCCTAATTGAGGTGTTATCCTCTGATGATGAGATAAGGGATTTCTATCCGAGGATGTTTATGTAGGATGTTGATGCCTTGAGAGGCAGTGGCTTTCTGTGATAAGGGATTGAGATCCCATGATAGTGATAGTGACAATGTAACTCGATGTTGTATCACTTGGTTGCCTCAACAACTCATTTAAAATATACTAATTAATTACAGTGAAACATATCATGTAGTTTCCCTGGCCATAGATCCATCATCGTCAGATTTGGTGATGGTGAAATAGGTTTATCCTGGGGGATTACCTGGAGCGCATATTGTTGAATATGCGGGGTTTTCTCCTAGCCGAAAATAGGAGGATTAGAGTACAACTGTGGTTGCAGACTCCGTATGGTAAAGAACATGGTGAACAGACCCATGACTCAATGAGTTTGAGCATGAATGCGTTCATGGCTCAAGAGCACGGTGATCAGGCCCATGGCTCGAAAAGTATACTAGCACATGTGTTAAGGTGAGCTAGAGATATGGGTAGCTTGTAGAGCTAACCCTGAGGCTGAGGCCATATAAGCATGAGACTGCGATCCTTGGTTTTCATGCACTGACCATGAGGAGGCAAGGTCATGGAGTTTGGCTCTCCCATTGACCTTGTATGGCACCGGTTTGGGGCTCACAGCCAAAGGTTGGATTTGAGCAGGGACAACTCACTTCCTCAGGGCATAACAAAATGTAATCCAGTCGAATGATATATATATTGCTTAGAGAAAAACACATAACATTGATTCAGGCCTTGCTTATATAGCTGATCTAGTTATACCTTGCAGTTATGTGTACAATCCTTGTATTTTGTGATAAGTTCTTATAAAGCTTATCTTGTCAATCATGTTCCATATATAAATACTTGGTTATATGCCCCCTGAATATCTTGGTAAGATTGATGGTAATAATAGTCTTGCTCAGTATGCTGCTCTCATTATATGTCTTTACCAGCTATCTGCTTTATCTGCTTTAAACCTTCTGAGGTTTTATAGTTTCGGCGGGGAGTTATGTTTCTCACTGGGACTGTGTGTTTCACCCCGGTGGTTTACAACCCTTTTAGGTGATCGTTCTAGACGTGGTGGTGGTCGCGAGGTTGCGGGCGAGCAGTAAGAAGAGCAATAGAAGGCAAGAGATGGACATGTTGCTATTTTGGTGGTTTTTGTAATAGAGTCCTAGAGTCATCCATGTACTCTCAGGTCCTCAGAGGTGTTTTGATGATGTTTCATGATGTATAGATGTTGAACCTTTGTTTATCCTATTGTTGGCCTTAGGTGGCCTGTTATGTACATATAAATAGGTGATGAACTCATGTGCTGGCAAGACAGTTGGTTCTGATAAGCTGTGAACATATATCAAGGCTTGTAATATTTATATAACGTGTTTCTTTGTAGGATCTGGATGCAAAAGTTCTCTTATGTATGCTTTCCGCAATCGATTTTAATTAACCTATGTTTTTGGTAATACATGGTTTATGGAAGTTCTGCATGTTTTCGTGTGTCACCTTGCTTTCTGTGTGGTGGCGGGGTGTCACAGTTGGTTTGGTGTCACAGTTGTAGGTTCACTGAGTCTACAGGGATCTAGGACTAGGTTTGTGTCTATGCTTGTGAGTTTTCCAGATTTTCTTACAATCACCTTCTGTCCTCAACGGAAGATAAAGCTTAAAGATGTCTAGAAACCATGAAGAACATGCTACCTAGAGCAGCAAGGCTGCATCAATTGATGGAGCTAGAGTGTAGGCACATGAAGATCGGGTGCCTGAGGTCCCCCAACTTGACCCACCCATTCTTGAAAGCCATGCCTATCAGCACCTTATGGGGTAGTTGATGGCTACAATGAATCACATGGTGGAAAGAGTGCCAGTGCCTCTACCAAGAGCATAGGCTCCCCATGGTGAATCATCAGGCATTGAGAAGACATTTGAGTGGCTTCACCGAGTTGGAGCTTCGGATTATGCTGAAACGGATGATCCAGCAGATGTAGATCTTTGGCTGACATGTCTCAAGAAGGCCTTTCGGATCCTCGAAATCCCTAAATTAGACAAAGTCAAGCACGTTGTCTACCTTCTAAAAGGTAGTGTTGGCCACTAGTGGGCCATTGAGGAGGAGAAGTGACCCGGTGAGGTGATCTGTTGGGAGATTTTCTGGTGAGAGTTCGTCAGCATATACTTCCCGAAGACGTATGTGGATGAGAAGATCAACCATTTTGAGCATCTGTGCCAAGGATCGATGAGCATCACTGAGTATGAAGCCAAGTTCATGGACTTGTTGAGGTTTTATCCTCACATGGCGGCGACAGATGACGAACGGATTAGGCGGTTTGAGAAAGGTTTGAGTGTTGAGTTGTCGACACATGTTGCTTCTTTGGAAAATCGGGAGCGGTTTGCCACGTTCGTGGAGTCCGTCCACAGGATTGAATGGCATGTCAGAGAGAAAAGGGAATCCATGACCAGGAAAAGGCCTGCTTAGTTCTAGATACAGAGATCTGGTCGCTTCAAGAAGCCAAGGTTTTCAGCACCTTCCATGATGAGAGGTTCCAGTACACCGTCACAATGGTCCCTGAGTAAGGGAAGAGGTTATGTTTTTTCTCCGTCGAAATCACATAGTATAGCTTTAGTGGCAGTGATAGGGCCATCTAGGCCGCAGATAGAAGGAAGGTCATGTTACCACTTTGGACAGACTGGGCACTTGAGGTCAAATTGCCCAATGAGAGATGTTGAAGTAACACAACAGCTGAGGTAAAATCAACAAGGGTCAGATAGACAGCAGCCCAGTAGTAGCATAGGGCAAGGACACGGTCCAGCGTCACAAGTGGGATCTTCTGTTCAAGGAAGCAGAGGACATGGACAGCAAGCAACGGCTCGATTCTATTCTATGAGTCAGCTGGAGGTGATAGTCAACCTGCGAGTGGTGGCAGGTCAGATGGAGTTATTTCATTCTGATTTGTCTTCTTCTTGCTTTATATCTATTCTAGTTGACCCAGGTGCTACGCACTCTTTTATCGCACAAATTATGCTTGAAATTGTCTTTTACCTGTTTGCTGTAAGAAAGATAGTCTGTTGTTAGAAACCCCTCTTGATGGTTCCTCGATGCTTCGAGAGGAGTGCCCATCTTGTGTTCTATATTTTTCAGGACACAACATACAAGTGGATTTTATACCACTTGATATGCATGGATTCGATGTGATCCTTGGGATGGATACCTTAGAGAAGTATAAAGTTGTGTTGGACTATAGTTCCAAGCAAGCAGTGTTTGATGATGGTGGAGAAAAGCGGATCTTCCAAGGAGATAGGAAGATTCTTCCGACATGTTTAGTGTCAGTGATGGTGGTAGAGAAGTTGTTGCGGAAAGGATGTAAGTTGTTCTTAGCTCACGTTGTGGATACCAAGGTAAAAGGTCCTATCCTTGAGGAGGTTCTTGTTGTATGAGAGTTTGTGGATGTGTTTCCCAAGGAGTTTCCCGGTGTTCCCCCACCTCGAGAGATTGACTTTAAGATCAATCTGGTGCCAGGAACACAACCAGTTGCTTAGACACCGTACAGGATGGCTCCAGTCGAGATGGTAGAACTGAAGAAGCAGTTACAGGAGTTGTTGGACAAAGGTTTCATCAGACCAAGTGCATCGCTGTGGGGTGCTCCAGTCCTATTCGTAAAGAAGAAGGATGGATCGATGAGGTTGTGCATAGATTACCAGTAGTTGAACAAAATTACAATCAAGAACAAGTACCCACTGCCGATGATAGATGATTTGTTTGATCAGTTGTGTGGCGCTATAGTGTTATCAAAGATCGATCTACGGTATGGATATCATCAATTGAGGATTAAGGCGGATGACATACCAAAGTCAACTTGTAGGACGAGGTATGGTCACTTCGAGTTTGTGGTTATGCCATTTGGGCTAACCAATGTGCCTGCTGCTTTCATGGATTTGATGAATAGGGTGTTCTGTCCATTTCTAGATCAATTTGTTGTGGTTTTTATATATGACATTTTGATATATAGCCGGGACAGTCAAGAGCATGAACAACATCTTCGACAAGCGTTGAATCTTCTTCGCCAACATCAGTTGTATGCCAAGTTCAGTAAGTGTGAGTTCTGGTTGAAAGAATTGACTTTCTTGGGTCATGTGATATCTGCAGAAGGAGTCAGAGTGGACCCCAAGAAAGTGGAGTCAGTTGCAGATTGGGAGCAACCAAAGATGCTGACAGAAGTTCATTGTTTTCTGGGTTTTGCAGGATACTACTGGAGGTTTATAAAGGACTTTAGTGTGATCGCATTTCCGTTGACAAAGTTGACCAGTAAGGATGTACCCTTTGTTTGGGATGATCGTTGTCAGCAAGCTTTCCAAAGTTTGAAGGAGAAGATGACTAGTGCTCCAGTGTTGGTACTGCCAGATCCTGGGAAAGGCTATGTCGTTTTCTGTGATGCTTCCAAAAAGGGCCTAGGATGTGTGTTGATTTAGGAAGATCATGTGGTTTCTTTTGCTTCACGACAGCTTAAGAAACATGAGGAGAATTATCTGACACATGATTTGGAGTTGGCAGTGGTGTTTAATGCGTTAAAGATTTGGAGACACTATCTTTATGGGGAAGTGTGTCAGATATTTACAAATCATAAGAACTTGAAGTACATCTTCTCGCAGAGTGAGTTGAACATGCAACAACATCACTAGATGGAGATAATCAATGATTATGATTGCACCATTGAGTATCATCCTGGTAAGGTGAATGTGGAAGCTAATGCGCTTAGCAGGAAGTCTTCTTCTTCTCTTCCTATGAAGAAAGCACATTTGAGTTCCTTGGTATGCCATAGATGGGATATGCTTGTCTCTTTGCGGCAGATGAATGTGCAATTGGAAGTTTTCTTGTTGGCAGGACTATTAGCACAGATGCAAGTAAAGCCTACGTTGAAGCAGCATATCAAAGATGCACAACAGACATATGCTTCAGTTCAGTTGATCAGATCAAAGTTTGGCAGTGAAAAGCGTGATGGGTTCCATGAGTCTGAGGATGGACTAGTTTGTTATCATTGTAGGATGGTGGTCCCCGATGTTGATGATATGAGAAAGTTAGTGCTCGAGGAAGCGCACACATCGATGTATGCTATGCATCCAGGTGTCACCAAGATGTATCATAATCAGAAGGATTTGTATTGGTGGTCTGGCTTGAAGAAGGATGTATCTGATTTTGTGGCTAGGTGTGCGGTATGCCAGCAAGTTAAGGATGAGCATCAGAAGCTGGTAGGTATGTTGCAACCCATGCCAATACCACAGTGGAAATGGGATCATATAACTATGGATTTCATAGTTGGTCTGCTAAGGACAACTAGGAATTTTGATTCCATTTGGGTGATAGTGGATAGATTGACAAAATATGCTCACTTCATATCAGTAAAGACAATGTATTCAGTAGAGAAGCTTGCTCAGGTGTATGTAGATGAGATAGTGTGTTTGCACGGTGTACCAACAATGGTAGTTTTTGACAGAGGTCCCCAGTTCATGAGTCGTTTCTGGGAACAGTTGCACAAAGCATTGGGAACACAGTTGAGGTTTAGTACTGCTTTCCACCCGCAAACAGATGGACAGTCTAAAAGGACTATTTAGACTTTGGAGGATCTTCTTCGAGCATGTGTTTTGCAGTTTCTAGGCAGTTGGGATGTGCATCTCAGTTTGATAGAGTTCGCCTACAATAATGGTTACCAGCGGAACATCGACATGGCTCCTTATGAGGCTCTATATGGTAGGAAGTGCAGATCTCCTCTATGTTAGTATGAGTCTGGTGAGTATCAGCTTTTGGGTCCTGAGTTAGTGCAGCAGACAACAGAGAAGATCAGAGTGATATAGCAAAAATTGAAAGCGGAACAGGATAGACAGAAGTCGTACGCAGATAATCATTGATGATATTTAGAGTTCTAGGTGGGATACAAAGTGTATCTCAAGGTCTCACTGTGGAAAGGTGTGCTGAGGTTTGGCCGGAAAGGCAAACTGGCACCCAGGTATATGGGGCCATACCCGGTAATAGCATGTGTTGGCAAGGTAGCTTATAAGTTAGAGCTACCTCCAGAGTTTCACAGGTTACATTCGGTGTTCCATGTTAGCATGCTGAAGAAAAGTCATCCAGACACAGGGACAGTGATATAGCTAGTTGAGGTTGAGCTCGATGAAGATGTGACCTATGAGGAAGGTCCAGTGGCAATCCTTGACAGAAGAGTAAAGAAGTTAAAAAGGAAAGACTTGGTTCTTGTGAAAGTTTTGTGGCATCATCATGGCATTGAGGAAGCCATGTGGGAGCTCAAGGAAGAGATGAGGAGGAAGTATCCCTCACTTTTCTCTTTGGATTTCGAGGACGAAATCCCTTTGTAGAGGTTTATGGCTTGTAAGGACCCTAACCTCCATTTTGGGCTTATCCTATTTTCTTTGCCTGAACCTTGTGTTTAGTTGCTTGCTAATCACCTTTAGTGGTGATTAGGGTTTGCTTGAGCTTTGTTGAGAGTTGGAGGTGCTACTTGCAAATAACCTAAGTTTAGGGTTGATGAGCAAGTTTGTCACCTTGAGAGATGGTTTTCTCTCTCCTTGCTTCCTCTAGAGTTGAGAGGAAGGTTTGGGCTCATTGCTTGAGTTGCCTTGGGCTTTATTGATCTTTGTTGGGATTGTTTTGCCTTATTTGGGCCTTGCTTTGCCTTGTTGGACCTTGTATCGAGCAAGAGAGCTTTGTGTCAGCCATGGGTGTGTCTCCCATGGGGTTGTGTCGGGCAAGGAAGTAAGGTGTGTCAGCCATGGACCATCTTTGACCTTTGGCTTCATTTGTGTCACCACTATAGTGGACACTTGGTGCATGGTGCTTGCATGTGTCAATAGCCTTGGACATGTGGTCATGAAGAGATGAGAAGGTGGCATTGCCCATGGATAAGTGTCCCTAGGTGGGCAACACATTGCCTTGTTTTCTCCTCCACTCTCTTATATATATGTATCTCCTTTCTCTTGCTAAGGATCCCTTTAGTTCCTTAGTTTCCCCCCTTCCTTGGTGAACGACACCTCTCCTTTGCAAACTTGGTGGTCGATACATTTGGAGGATCTAAGCTTGGTGGTCGAATCATAGGTGGTGTGCCTTGGAGCTTGAGGAGCTTGCTTAAGGCGGGTTACATAACTTCTAACCCTAACTATACTACCTTCTTTTATGTTGCATGTTCATATATGATCATGATCGGCCATTCATGTTGTTAGATATGTTTCTTGCTCTAGTTTGCACCTTTGATCTTGGTTTATGATCTTGTTGCTATAATGGATGTGTTGGATGTGCTTTGACCTTGTTGGCTGAACCTATGGAGTAGGGTTTTCTTTGGGGCAATACCCCTTTCTCTCCTTTGGTCTTGAGAAGTGAGTTCAGCTCTAGTGATATAGGCAACACCCCTCTCACTTGGTTGTTGAGAGGTAAGTCTATACTCTAGTTTCTTGGGCAACACTCTTCTCTCACCATGGATTTGAGAGGTGAGCCTTGGTTGAGTGTTGACCTAGTAGTGGTTGAGACCTTGGCCGATATGTAAATGATCCATCATGTTGCCCGATTGGTGATGGAGGTTGTGTAAGACCCCTCTCTCTTGGTTGTTGAGAGGTGAGCCAATCCTCTTGATCTTTTAGGGTTTTGATGATGTTAATCTTGAGGTTGATGATGACCTTGTCAGGATGAGCTTGGTTCCTTGCACGATACACCTTGTAGTAGTGCTGCCTGACACACCTCCATTGGTCTAGGGTTTTGATCTTGGTTGATATGATGTGTTTGGTTAGCTTTGTGCCCGATACGGCTCTCTTGACCTTGATGATGAGCTTGGGCAACATGCCTTGATCTACATGATCCTTTGACCTAGTAGTTGTTGCCCCCTTGGCCGATAGAGTGCCTAGTTGATATCTCTGTTTGGAGTCTTGGGCGATACATGTTGGGTCGGGTTCTTGCCCAACATGGGTTGAGTGGTGGCCCTTGTGAGTACCTTGTGGTGACCAATATGGTGTGTTGGTGTTAGTTGGGCGATAGGCTTACTTATGGTGCCTTAGTGGCCACCTTGCCCATGGATGATAGGGTACCTTGGATGACATGATGTCTTGGTCATTATGGTGTGTTGGTTGGGCGTTAGGGTTGGTCTTGAGTGCCATGCTCCTGGTCGATATGACCCTTAGCTGATGAAGTGATGTGGGTTGCCCAGCATGCAACTCTAACCCTAGATGGGTGATAGAGTTCTTGGCCATTGGTTAGTTGTGATGCCTGACACATCCCTTAGCACCTGGCTACATGACACAGTTCTTGAACCAGTTTGCATGATACCCTGGGTGTTGGTCTGCTCGTCACCCTCTATGAACAACTGCATGACATGAATATGGCGGCATAACACCTTAGGGTTGGATGCCCTAGTCGATAGAGCCTTGGTGAGGGTTGTACCCTGCCCGATATCACCTATAGTGAAGTTTGCACTACCCGTCACACTTCTAGTGAGGGTAGAAAGCACCTTTGGTGAGGTTCATGTCCAACCCAGAAACCCTAGAAAGTAGTTCTTTATCATGTAACTGTATCTTTTGATATATGGTTGATGGTTGCAAACCTGTGCTATGTTGGATGTCTAAAGATGATGTTGTTTAAGATGATAAGATGCTTGTTCATGTTTATATGGTAAAGAGCATAAATGGATGCCATGATTTGATTTAAATGATGTAATTAATACAGTATGACACACATGTTCATAATCATGAAATGTGCATCTACAAATCCTAATAACATGATAATCAGTAAGAGCTATGTTTGGTGATTTTAAGTTATCTCTCTTGATGTACATACTAACTATGCAGGTGTATCATATGGATTCATAGCCAGGTAAGAGCTATGAGGTATATTTGTTTGAATAACACTGCATCATGATGATAACTCTTGTTGATGAGATAACATGCATCACCAGTATAAGAACATAGGTCTGAGGACCTGATAAAGGCTGAGTGCCTAGTTGAGGTGTTACCCTCTGATGATGAGATAAGGGATTGCTATCCCAGGATGTTGATGTAGGATGTTGATGCCTTGAGAGGCAGTGGCTTTCTGTGATAAGGGATTGAGATCCCATGATAGTGACAGTGACAATGTAACTCGATGTTGTATCACTTGGTTGCTTCAACAACTCACTTAAAATATACTAATTAATTACAGTGAAACATATCATGTAGTTTCCCTGGCCATAGATCCATCATCGTCAGATTTGGTGATGGTGAAATAGGTTTATCCTGCGGGATTACCTGGAGTGCATATTGTTGAATATGTAGGGTTTTCTCCTAGCCGAAAATAGGAGGATTAGAGTACAACTACAGTTGTAGACTCTATATGGTAAAGAGCATGGTGAATAGACCCATGACTCAATGAGTTAGAGCATGAATGTGTTCATGGCTCAAGAGCACGGTGATCAGGCCCGTGGCTCAAAAAGTATACTAGCACCTATGTCAAGGTGAGCTAGAGATATGGGTAGCTTACGGAGCTGACCCTGAGGCTGAGGCCATATAAGCATAAGACCGCGGTCCTGCTTTGGTTTTCGTGCACTGACTACAAGGAGGCAAGGTCATGGAGTTCGGCTCTCCCATTGACCTTGTATGGCACCTGTTTTGGGCTCGTAGTCGAAGGTTGGATTTGAGCAGGGACAGCTCACTTCCTCGGGGCATAACAAAACGTAATCCAGCCGAATGGTATATATATTACTTAGAGTAAAACATGGAACATTGATTGAGGCCTTGCTTATATAGCTGATCTAGTTATACCTTGGAGTTATGTGTACGATCCTTATATTTTGTGATAAGTTCTTATAAAGCTTATCTTGTCAATCATGTTCCATATAGAAATACTTGGTTATATGCCCCCTGAATATCTTGGTAAGATTGATGGTAATAATAGTCTTACTCGGTATGCTGCTCTCATTATATGTCTTTACCAGCTATCTGATTTATATGCTTTAAACCTTCTGAGGTTTTATAGTTTCGGCGGGGAGTTATGTTTCTCGCTGGGATTGTGTGTCTCACTCCACTGGTTTACAACCTTTTTAGGTGACCGCGCTAGACGTGGTGGTGGTCATGATGTTGCGGTTGAGCAGCAAGAAGAGCAGTAGAAGGCAAGAGATGGACATGTTGCTGTTTTGGAGGTTTTTGTAGTAGAGTCCTAGAGTCATCTCTGTACTCTCAGGTCCTCGGAGGTGTTTTGACGATGTTTCACGATGTATAGCTATTGAACCTTTGTTTATCCTGTTGTTGGCCTTAGGTGGCCTGTTATGTAGATATAAACAGGTGATGAACTCATGTGTTGGCAAGACAATTGGTTCTAATAAGTTGTGAACATATATCAAGGCTTGTAATAATTATATAATGTGTTTCTTTGCAAGATCTGGATGCAAAAGTTCTCTTATGTATGCTTTCCACAATCAGTTTTAATTAACCCCTGTTTTTGGTAATACGTGATTTATGGAAGTTCCGCACGTTTTCGTGTATCATCTTGTTGTATGTGTGGTGGCGGGGTGTCACACCTACATTAGGGTTAGGGCCTCCCATTATTAACCATTTAGGGTTTTAGGATCATATTATCAAGGATCAAACCCTAATTCATACCCTACAAATCTTAGGAGTATTAATGTATGCCCATTACATGATTATCACAAAAGTATGAGTTTCTCTCTCATCCTTACTGGGATGTTGATTACTCCATACTTTAATAAGTTGGCTCAACCTTTCCTTCAAGGTACATTAGCCTACTTAATCATTATTCATTAAACTCCATACCTCTTAATGTATGACTTGATATAAGACACTTTATGTGTTACTCCATCAAGTACATTGCATTTAAGGTACTTTCTTTCATATGGGTTTTGAGGTGCTTCTACCATATCGGGCAAATAGGTGTGTGTGTTCTTCCATATCACTTTAGAGGTATATGTGTGCTTAGTGTGCTTACCATCTTGGGTTTGAGGTGTATGCTTGCTTCCATATCACTTTTGAGGTGTGTGTGTGTGTGCTTCACACCATATCGGGCAAAGAGTTGTGTGTGTGCTTCACACCATATTAAGCAAAGAGGTGTTTGTGCTTCACACCATATCGGGCAAAGAGGTGTGTGTGCGCTTCACACTATATTGGGCAAAGTGGTGTGTGTGTACTTCACACCATATCGGGCAAAGAGGTGTGTGTGCTTCACACCATAGCGGGCAAAGAGGTGTGTGTGTGTGCTTCACACCATATCGGGCATAGAGGTCTGTGTGTGCTTCACACCATATCGGGCAAAGAGGTGTGTGTGTGCTTCACACCATATCGGGTTGGACCCTTATACTCATGCCTCGTCAAACCTTCATGACTTCGACCTACCCTTCACCATGGGTTAAGTGACAGGCTAGACAATTGGTTGGACCTTTGTCAACCCACTGTACAAACTGTTAGGGGTGTGGGGTTGCTATCATATAGGGTTACATCACCATATCGGGTTGGAGGTGTGTGCTTCAACCCGATATCACTTTACCTTTGATGATGTCATCACCATCAACCTATAGACCCTTGTTCTTACTGTTATAATTCATGGAAAACAGTCCCATGAAGCTTTTAGAACTCAAAGGATCATCAATTATTCAAGAGAAATCAAAATTGCAAATAGATCAACAAGTATGATAAAATTGAAAGTGCATAATAATATAATTGGGTTCAAGTTATATAACCCACCTCAAGAACAACTTCAAAGCTCCAAGCTCCAAAGCTTCACATTCCTAAGGCTGAAGATGAGCTTCACAAATCCTCTATATGCAAGGAATCGCCATGAATTAAGCATTTGGTGAAGAAGAAAAGAAAGGAAGATCATAACCCTAGATTCATGCTTCAATCCAAGGTTGAAGATGATCATGGCCTCACCGTAGGGTTAAGTATTGAGCTCCTTCTTGCTCCTTAGCACCTTACACGATACCTCACTACTCATGCATGATATACATCACTTGTAGCCGATATCCCCTTCACTTGTGGCAAGAAATACTCCACTATGGCCGATATCACCTTTCTAGGCAGATATCACATTGTTAGGTCGATATCAACTTGCTACGGATGATACCCAAGGCCCTATGCACGATACCACTTCACTCTTGCACGATACAAGGACCCTGTGCACGATACCTTAGGGAAAGAGGGTGGTAAGATTTGAAAATTTTCACTAGTGGGTGAAAAGAAGGGTATATATACTTGAGGTTCATGAAAAAATGTGTAAATGAGGTGTCATCAATTTGAGCTACTAGGTGCCACATGTCCATGCATGGTTGACACATGTACATGCATGCATCTATATTTATCTTGACATGCAAAACACTTGAGGATAATCTAGGGATGAAATTTCGTCCATTACTTATCTCTTTGAATAATATATATCAACAAAATCACCACTTTATTCACAACCCGACACAACTTTTCTATGGAAGTTGTAAACTGATACCCTTCACCTCCTTGAGGATCTTTGCACGTCATGGCCTTTTAAAAGATTACTGAGCAAAATGTAACTCATCCTCTTCCTTATGTCTTCATAGGACTAATCGAAGGAAGCTCAATAACAACTACTTTCCTTATATATAACAAATAGAATCATGAAATGACATATCAGAATGATACTATTTCATCTGACCTGTCTCAACTCATAGATTGTTCACTGCTTCAGGCTTATTCTTTTCATAGAATCTTGTCGTTGCCTGATTCCAACGTCATGCTCTATTGTTTGATGTTGATGGACCTACTCAAGACGTCTATCTACGTCCTTGGGTACCACTGCTAAACCATTTCCTTTGAGAGCCTTGCTGACTATGCCTAGGCAGTTGGGTCATTTCCTCCTTCCTTTTTGGACAAGAGGATCTAATATGCCCAATCTGTTTACACTCATAGCACATCTTATAAGCATTTCCCTACCTTGTTGACCTTATAACCGATGCAGAGGCCAAACCAAGAGTTCTATCTAGTGGAACATTAGGTCTTTTACCCTTTTTGGGTAACCACAGTCCTTGCATTAGACATTGATTGCACTGGTGGTATCAAAAACTTTCCTTCTTTGGAACTACTAAGCCTCTATTCCCGAGTTTGGATAGGTCTTTTCTTGATTCCTACCTCATTATCCTCTTCTAGATAGTCTTTTATAATATGTCCAGGCTGCCTACACCTGTAGCAAACCCTGATTTTGGGTTGTAACCTATTTCTTTCGACATTTTCCATTGCCCCAACATATTGATGTTGATCAGGAATCATGTTAGTGCCCAAAATTTCATCATTGGGGGCTGGTAATCTGGGTTGTGTTGCTAATACCCAGTCCACTATATGCATCACCATTATCCTAAACTGCCCAGCAATGGTATCAAAAGAAGGATCCCATATCAAAACTGGATCATCTTGAGGATTCTCAGGAAGTCATTCTTCTCTCGCCTGCTCCCTTGCACCTTCTCCTAATGCAACAACATTGCTTTCAGCAATGTACTCCTTGTGTTCTCCAGACATCTTTAAGCTTTACTCTATCTTCTTCATAAGGAAAAGTCACTATAAGATCTAGAGGACACTAGAATAGACTCAACACCTTAGTCCTATGTCTTTGTAGACTAAGTGAACCTTAAGCTCTGATACCAAACTTGTAATGACCGCCACCACACTGACAGCCAAATTGTTACTAATTAATGCGGAATAATAATCAGTGGATTAGTAAAAATCACTAAAATTTAAAACCATTTGCAAGGAGATCCTCTTCCAGAAAACTCTTACTGAAAAATTCAAAACATATATGCATCATGATTTACATTGTACAAACACTGCTTCATCTCATCTCGAGGACAATATATAATAGTTGCTCTATCAACTAATGTATTGTAGCAACATAACACCTCGAGGCTTTACAAGACAAAATCTCAGATTGTTCATGAAATCATTACGAACTGACTCCAAGACCCTGAGAGTACAGAGACGACACATAGGACTTCTATCTACAAGACACGACAGACAGTATACTCAACCTGAGTTGTCACTGCTACCTCAGCTGTTGTTCCGCTTCTGCAGAAAGGTCTCCACCTCCTCGTGTGCATCCACCTAAAAATTGTGGATCCCACGGGGTGAGACAATTGTCCCGGTGAGAGATATAACTTTCCACCAACCATATTATTATTGCAGATAAACATTATAAAACTGAGAAGGGGTTCTTTTATATTAACAGGAAGGATTAATCATTGTATGAACAGAACAAAGAAATCTCTTTACTTAAAGAGAATGATGCATCTACCCATGGTAGAGTAATAAGCCATCTATATACTTTACAAGGAATGTAAGGAGACATAAATAACATCTATCAACTAAGATGTATAACAGAATTGTGCATCAAACAAAGTTTTTCATATTCGATCCTTAAGCAGATATGCTACACGGCTGAATATATTTTACAATCACACTTATGCCCTGAGGAGATGAAGTATACCCAATATATCTCCAACCGACCACAAACTTCTCACAAGTTAGTACCATACAAGTTCAATGGGAGAGTCGGTTGCCATGACCTCAATTGTCTCGGTCAGTACAAAACCACACAGGATTCAGCAGGACATGTCGTATCATCTGCTGGAAGGACATCTAGTGTCAGATGCAATTAGAGCTTGCCAGGGTACTAGGCATCTTTGCTCAGAGCTACAGCATCAACTATGCTCTCTTAGGGGAACATATACAACAACCATCCCTAGTTATGAAATTATTGAGTCATGGTCACATAGGCACCATACTCTGAGCCACGAGCTAGTTCACCGTGCTCTATGGAGACATTCACTTTGAGTTCATAAGGGGATCGGCTCATTCTTGTCCATCCGTACTTACCCCCCCCCCCACACACACACACACATATTCAAAAATATGCATAGCGGGTTATGCCGCGGGAAACCTGTTTCACCATTCAGCAAATTCTGACACTGATGGATCTATGGTCAGGGCAATGTTTTATGGTTTCTAGTGATATATTAAGTGCATTACAGTATTCTTTTAGCATCAAACAAGTTATAAGCATCAATCATAAACAAATGCTACAAAGAAAGTTATAATACATCTATCAAGTACTTTTCCAATCTTTAGAACACATTTAGTTGCACAACACTTGGGATCTCAGTCCCTCATCATATTACTGGAAGTTCTCATCCCTTTACATCATCATCACTAGGATTACTGGATCTGGATATTCAAACCCATAGATCACCACACAACATTGTTACCTCTGTAACAAGTAACTATTACCTCTAGGTCCTTAAACCAAGGTATCCATCATACTTGTTGCACAAGTATTTCACATGGCTCACAAAGCCCATTTAAACATCTTGTCACCTCTCACTAGGAAACAATATTCAATCAGGTTATTGAACATCTTGCCACCTCTCATTGGGCAACAACTATTCATATGGCTCACAAGGCCATTATACATCTTATCACCTCTCACTAGGCAACAATTATTCATATAACTCACAAGGCCATTATACATATTATCACATCTTTTCTAGGAAACAACTATGCATATGGCTCACAAGGCAATTAAGCATCTTACTTATCATATAAGTATTTAACATGCCTCACAAGGCTTTATTCAAAGAGAATATAACCTTCCCATTATTAGGGTTAGAGTTTCCCTTTATAGCAGAATAGGGCTTTAAGTTCATATTATCAATTCAAACCCTAATTCATTGCTCCACTCATCTAGGAGCATATATTGATATCATAAGTATGTAGTCATACTTATCTGTTCTCATCATTTATCATTAAATGATTATCAATGTGAAGTATGAGTTTCTCTCTCATCCTTACTAGGATATTTATTACATCATACTTTTGGTTCAATCCTCCTCTTGAGAAATATTAGTTCATTATTAACAATTCACATCATCCTTTAATTAGCACCACATTCAACATGTGTCACTCAATCAATCACATATGATTGAAGTACCCCTTCCATATCGGGTATCAAGGTGTGTGTATGTTAACATGTATTGCTTTAAGATACATTCTTATTTCATGTAGTGTATCCATATTGGGCAGGTGTTATAACCACATCACCATATCATGTTTTTGGGTGTATCCCCTAATCATCCTATTGTGTACCCATACTAAATTGACTATCACTTAGTTCTTTTCATCTCAAGACAACTTCATATCAGGTATGAGCTAGGTGTTTGATCCCATATTGTGTATAAGCTATGTGATTGGTGCCATATCGTGCACAAGATGTGCTCCATATCGGGCAGAGACCATATGCCTCATCATATATTGTTTGAGTGATATACAAGATACCATATCAGTTTCCCTTCAGGATTTATTATATCGGGTATCCATGTCGGGTAACATATCGGGTTACCATCTTAGGTAGACCCTGAAACTCATAACCCCTTCATTCCTTCAGGGATCAACCTTATCATATAATTACTTGACAAGATAGATGTCTTATTAAATTCTCATACCACAATCCATTACACAAAGGGGTAGGGTACATAGGGTTTCAATCCCTCATCTAGGGTTTTCCATCAATTTGGGTAAATTATACCTTATCGTGTATGAAGTATAAATTGTACCTCATATCATCCACAAGGTAGGAGTAAGTGTTATTCCTAGAATCCAAGGTATATCATTCATATCATCCATGTGGTATCACTCACCACTTGTATCGACTTACCCATCACCTAGGGTTTCCAACTTTATATTGTTTAGAGTATTTACTATCTCTATATCATGCAAGAAGTGTAATCTTGGACTTGTATCGTGCATAAGGGGTAAATGGGTATCTTGCATATCATGCAAGGGCATAACCCATATCATTTATGAGCTATCATCTATTTTCATATCGTGTTAACCCCATCTTGGGATTCATATCGGGTTGTGGTGTTCCAACCATATCGGGTTACACCTTATATTTTAATCCATATCTAATATTGTGTATAAATGTATACTCAATCCATTATATCATGCATCATATGTATGCTTCAAGATATCATGTACAAGTGTATATTACATGATCATATCATGCAAGGAATACTTGCTAGCTTACTCATATCGGGTTACCCAAACTAGAGTTTCATACCAATCTTACAAGTATACATTAAACCTTGTATCGTGCATGGAGTCTATACTTGACTTCCTATCATGCAAGAGGTTTATGGATAACACCATAACATGTTACAAGATAAGAACTTTATCTTCATATCATGAAAGGAGATGAAATCTTCCATTCATATTGTGTAAGTGATATTTTCACATACCCATATCGGGTTAGAGGTACTAGTGTGTATGCTTGAACCCAATATCACTTTATAAAGTGATACCATCTTCTTCAAGCTCTAGAACTTCATTCTAACTGTTATAGTTCATGACAACAGGTCTAAGCAACAACTAGAACTCATAATTTCATCAACTATTTCAGAAGATTTTCGGAATTAAAAGTAATTCGTTATGTATAGAAATTTAGGTGATGCATAATAACATGATAGAGTTCAAGTTATATAACCCGCTTTGTGAAAAGCTTCAAAGTTCCAAGCTCCAAAGATTCACATCCTAAGGTTGAAGAAGAACTTTTCTAAGGTTCAGGGCTCATTCACAACTCCTCCATGGATAAGAGATCACCATACTTAAGCACTTGGTGAAGAAGGAAAGAAAGAAGTATTCATAACCCGATATCCTACTTCAACCAAGGTTGAAGGTGACCAAAGCCTTACCTAAAGCTTAATGCTCGAGCTATCCTAGATCCTTGAGCTGCTTTTGTGACAAAGTGGGTTTTCTGGCTTAATTTCGAGGACGAAATTTCTTTTAAGGTGTATAGGATGTGATAGAGTGCTCTTTTGGAATCCTTAAAAGTCAGATGACATAAGTAAATTCATGCATGTTGAGTTATCTTAAGTGTTACAAGTGCTTTGGCAATGTTTGTATGGTGATTGATGTTTATATCATGTTTGAGATCCCAAGGCTTATGTCTTTTGAGGAATTTAATTGATTGGTCAATTAATGATATATTGAGACCAATGTTTGAGGGGATGTATCTAGGATAATAATAATAAAGTGTTGGACCAAAGTATTTTTAATATTTAGCCTACGTATAGACCTTCTTTGGGATGTCACACACCCTTTAGTTCTGTTGTTAGAGTCATGGATTGCTTGTTAGTGGTTTGATCCAATCACCAGGATGACAGTATAACAACACCAGTATGCCAAGTTGCTTGGGATCATGGACCCATTAGGAACGTGGGATTACTGGTTATCGCACGTCGCAAGAAGAGGGATAAGGCACGACCCGCGGTGGGTGGTTGCTTTGTTTGTGATGAGGATAAACAACCCTCTTTATAGCAATTTTAGAAGCCAATGGAGAGAAAGAGCGATCACTACTCCCTCAGTTTTCTTACAAGTAGGAAGGAGGAGATTGAGAACGAGTGAAAGAGCTAGGAGAAAGAAGGAACCAAGAAGCTACCGGAGGCTGGAACCTCACTGCGGAGGCTTTGTGCGGGCAAACACAACCCACGCACACAGGTGTCCAGGCCTGGTGATTGACAATAGCAGCCAGATCTATAGCTCATGCTAAACTAGACATCGGCGCCGATCAGACGTAGGGATGAGAGCACTAGTGAGGAAGGAGAGGTCGATCGTCTAAGATCCCTCACCAGAGATCTTCCTCCACAGCAGTGCCCAAGCATGCCAGAACAGATGACGCATGCAGGCATCGAGCTTCAGGTGGTGGCGGCCAGAATTGTGGCTCACACTGGACCAGATGAGATGCAGGCTTGGAGGCGTGCAGATAGAGGGAGGAACTAGGACGGCGACGTCAAGGATAGACACATGAAGGCATTGAGCGAAGGACATGCATAAGTCACCCAGGAGTTCTGGGGAGTAGCGTCGACGACCAGACTAGGAGGAAGAGCTTTGTCGGAGAAGACCGACGACGGTGCCTGAGAACACGAACTGGATCCACATAAGCCAACCAGACCTATCGGCTGCAAGGTAGCCAGATCAAGAGGTCGGCTCAAAGTTAGGCCAGGCGGCGCTGGCACTGGATCAGGGAGAACGTGAGGCAGATTGCTCACGTATGGGAGAGAAGGTCAACCCAGTTCAAGCAGACCAAGAGTGCCTTGAACCAGAACTAGTGCCCCCACTTTGCCGCGTGTCGACTTCTGATTGGACACTGGAGATAAATATCCCACAAATTAGTCAGATTTTCAATAATTCGCCATAATTAGCTCGTTATCCAAAAATTACAAATAAAATACCAAAATCTTTAGAAAAATGAGTAGAACACAATGAAAGCATAATATCAGCCTTTTAATGCTATAATATCAGTGATATCATGTATGACGTGTAATGCTTGTTTAATGGATAATAAATATCAAACGATGTTCTAAAATTAGATAACATGTCAGTAAGTCTATAATCATGTTTATAATGCATATGATGTCATATATGGTCATGTTGATGCACGAAAGCATATAATTTGATAATATGGCTATCTAGGGCTAATAACCCTAAATAAAATGCAATAAATACATGCATGCTCAATAAATGATAAAATTTACAGAGTAAGCTCATATCAGTATATGGAACCTTAGTTTTAATTATGAGATCATGATAATACATAAAATCCACATTATATGAAATGACCCTTAATACATGGGTTGTAACGTTAAATTGAATAAGGTATATATAAACTAGGGTTAATATGTGCACAAAAAGGATATGGAACCTAGTGTTCAGATAATGAACCATAATCTGGAGCTTGACATCCGTAAAGATAATCCTAAGATAAGAATACAAGTAAAAGTGGGAATATACTAACGAGTAAAATGAAACCCTAATATGAACGTGACTAGGGTTAAGATGAGATGTAAGATGATGAGAACCTTATGGTGATATGTGGTCTTGTCTTAATCAGGGTTGAGCAGGATGTATATGATATGAGGATATGATGATTAGGTTTGTTCTTGATCAAGGTACACCATTACCTCTTACTTGGATTATTATACAATATGTTTGTGTTATATGTGTAGTAAAATACTTGGCATATGATATTGGATGAAATGATTATTCTTGTATGATATGTTGCATGATTTTCCATACTTATTGCTATGAACACATCAAACATAATATATCTATTCCATTATATGAAAGCACTAATTCTCTTTGGTAGCATAGTGCCGGAAAGTGATCATTCTCTTTGGTAGCAGATCACATTGTACAATGTTCTAACTCTTTGGTAGTAGATCATAAGGCCTTACCTCTCATAATCTTTGGTAGCTGAGATGATGCATTATTCCCTCAGGTGGCAAATGCATGGATGATATAATGGAAAATATGATTAAAATATGTTTTCTCTTTTGTTAATGAACATCTTTTGCACAAGTATATGCTTTTCTTATATTTGTTTATTGTTGTCAAGTATTAGTTTTATCTTATTACCAAGATATGATGAGAGGTATATAACAGACATGTAGGCGTACTCAGTAAAATATTCTTGAATATTGTGTTGACGTGTACCACATGTAATCTTTTGTTTAGGTTGTGGTTATACTCTTGAAGATCCAGGATAGTTGAGAGTTGTGTGGTGAGCTGATGTACAGGTGGACCTATTGTCTTAAGATCATGTTGTTTATATGTAGTACATGTATATGTATAAGTTTGTTGTTCAATATGTAATATCAAATGTTATAACCATTCATGTTGTAACTATATGTTGAATGATGAACATGTGTGTATGGTTTTATTATTGTTCATGTGCATGTGCTACTGATTGTTTCCTTCTGACTCCTTTGATTTTCTTCTTCTTAGCCTAGTGTGGGGTGTTTAAATTGGAATTCTCACTGAGGTGAGGGTTTCAATTAGGACGTCACACATCAGATTAAGTTTTAGAAAATCTGGGGACGTCACAGCTTTGCATGATACCTAAGGGTCTTTGCATGATATCTCCAAGGGGAATGGTTATGAGGATCGTAAACTTTCATAAGTTGGTGAAAGGTGAAGTATATATACTTGGTTTCATGAGATAAAGGGTATAAGAGGTGTTTTCCCCTAATGCTACTAGATGGCACATGGCCATGCATGGTTGACACGTGGCCATGCATGCACACATGTATATCTTGCCATGAAAGAGTCTTGGGGATAACCTAGAGACAATATCTTGGCCCTTACTTATCTTGTTGGGCAAGTTATCTCATCTTTATCTCATTAAATAAGAAACCAGATACACTTTTTGTAGGGAACTTTACAACTCATCATGGGCCACCTCCTTGAGGTGCTCTACCTATCATGGCCTTTGACAAGGCTCAATAAACCATTATGAGGCTCCTCCTATGGCTCCTTGGCTGATAGGGCTCCTTATATCAAGTCTACAACTTGATACATCATATATAAGGCTTTTGCCTTCAACTCATTCTTGGTCTTTCATTACCAAGAGTATCATCACTCAATGGTGATTCAAACATAGTGTACCCTTCTTTATATTTCCTCCAAAGGATACATATAGGAAGTAGGGTCACTCTAGAGGTGGTAATTTGCATTTCAACCCCACATATTGGGTAAATTATAAATTGTACCAAAATTGGTGCACAAAGTACTAGCATTGTTCAAACAAGTTATAACTTGGGATTTAGGCTTTCCAAAAGCCACCAATTAGCATCACTCTATTTGTTATGATACTAAAATACTTAGAACACATTCCACATGTGACATTTTGCAATGTAACCCCTCACCTTGGGTAAATTGCACTTTTTACTCAAACTTTCATATAATGCACAATTAGTTTGCAAATAAGCTCAAACTTGAAAACAAACTTCACCAGAAGCCTGAATTACTTTTCAAAAGATTAGAATCAGTTTATAAGTAATTTATTTAAGCAAAACTTCTAGGTTTAAGCCATAACCCATGTCATGGGTATTACAATTATAAACCCCTAATAAGGATTTCGTCCCCGAAATCTCGGATGAAGGAAGAAAATTGTCATAAGGAAAGTCACTTAGTAAAGAAGAACTTATCTTTCAGAGATACCTCTAGTTGTTATGAATAGACTGTCTTAATAGATCTAGATAGTGATAGATTAAGGAATTATCTTAAGCTTGATAAGCTTCTTCTCATAACAATTCTACACTTGTTCCTTCAATTAATACATTCTTTATCAAAGTTATGTTTATGCAGAGCATAAACCCCTAACATATGATTTCCATACTCAAGTTATATCAAGATTGGCCCTTCTAGGTAACCAAACATTATTCCTCTTATCAGGAGTCATATTCTCACTCTCCCATACCTTCTGGCACATCTTGGATACCAGAATTTCTTACCTTGGTATCCTTCACGTGTATCGAAAACACATCATATCCTTATCATAACCATTTTTCCATTGTTTATACCAAAGTCAATCATATAAAAGGATCTTTATTTTATCTTGGGACATAATATATTACACATATCTTTATCTTGGAACCAAAGTCCAGGAAAAACTGATACTTTTCTAAGTATCCATCAACAGATTACTTCTAACTCATGCACATCAAGTGTCCTCAAACTCACTTGATTGCCATTTTCTGAAAGGAAAGAACACAAAGAAACATATTCCCTTCATCACCCTATAATTACCCAGGGTTGTTCATCAAAGAGGAGACATCATCATCTCCTAAGATTATTACATGAACTTTCACCGTTCATAAGTCATTTATACTTATTTCATCTCAGATTCCTTGCCATATGCATAGGAATTATATGGACAATTACATATCATCATCCCTTTATTTATTATTGGCTTAACATGTTCATGAACATCTCATGATTTATCACATTCCCCATTTCCACATTATGGGAAAAGATCTTTACTATTCACACAACTTTATCAAACAGGGTCACCTCCTTTGTTCTCATTCTCATTTCATGAGGATTATACTCTTTACTTCCTCATACACACAAACTGATTTGAGATCATCTCAGACTTCATTTTATTGCACTTAGGATGTGATACAAATATCCATACCATATTTCCAGTTTCGTTATACTCACTAGATTGTCTCAGAATGACTACTTGATCAGAGTAATCAGAAAGATAACAATCTAAGAGTTCCATACTTACCTTATCTTCAATAATTGAATACCTAGCTAGGGTATACAAATATTGAGGTTAAGTAGTATGAACTTTGTTTACTATCATATTCCTTACTTTTCATATCATCAAAAACATAGGACTTAGCATCCCTAGATTTTCTCCAGGCATTACATATGTACCTTATCGTCTTTCACACGGATAGAAGAAATCATAAAGCATTTTAAAAGATTACTGAGAAAAATGTAAGTCTTCATCTTCCTTATGTCCTCATAGGACTAATCAAAGGAAGATCAATAATAACTACTTTCCTTATATATAACAAATAGAATCATGAAACGACATATCAGAATGATACTATTTCATCTGGCATGTCTCAACTCATGGATTGTTCACTGCTTCAGGCTGATTCTTTTCATAAAATCTTGTCGTTGCCTAATTCTAACGTCGTGCTCTATTGTTTGATGTTGATGGACCTGCTCGAGATGTCTATCTACATCCTTGGGTACCACTGCTAAACCATTGCCTTTGAGAGCCTTACTGACTCTGCCTCGGCGGTTGGGTCATTTCCTCCTTCCTTTTTGGACAAGAGGATCTAATATGCCCAATCTATTAACACTCATAACACATCTTATAAGCATCTCCGATCCTGACCTTGTCAACCTTATAACCGATGTAGAGGCCAAACCAAGAGTTCTAATTGATGGAACATCGGGTCTTTTACCCTTTTTGGGTAACCACAGTCCTGGTGCATTAGACATTGGTTGCACTGGTGGTACTAAAAACTTTCCCTTTTTGGAACTACTAGGCCTTTGTTCCTGAGTTTGCATAGGTCTTTTCTTAATTCCTACCTCATTATCCTCTTCTTGATAGCCTTTTATAATATGTCCAGGCTGCCTACACCTGTAGCAAACCCTGATTTTGGGTTGTAACCTATTTATTTCGACATTTTCCATTACCCCAACATATTGATGTTGATCAGGAATCCTATCTGTGCCCAAAATTTCATCATTGAGGGTTGGTAATTTGGGTTGTGTTGTTAATACCCAGTCCACTATACACATCACTGTTGTCCTAAATTGCCCAGCAATGGTATCAAAAGAAGGATCCCTTATCAAAACTGGATCATCTTGAGGATTCTCAGGCAGTCGTTCTTCTCTCGCCTGCTCCCTTGCACCTTCATCAATGTACTCCTTGTGTTCTCCAGACATCTTTAAGCTTTACTCTATATTCTGCATAAGCAGAAGTTACTATAAGATATACTGGAGGATACTAGAAAAGACTCAACACCTTAGTCCTATGTCTCTGTAGACTCAGCAAACCTTAAGATCTGATACCAAACTTGTAATGACCACCACCAAACTGACAGCCAAATTGTTACTAATTAATGCGGAATAAACATAATCAATGGATTAGTAAAAATCACTAAAATTTAAAACCATTATCAAGGAGATCCTCTTCCAGAAAACTCTTACTAAAAAATTCAAAACATATATACATCATGATTGACATTGTACAAACAATGTTTCATCTCATCTCGAGGACAACAAATAGCAGTTGCTCTATCAACACATGTACTATAGCAACATAACACCTCGAGGCTTTACAAGACAAAATCTCATATTGTTCATGAAACCATTACGAACCGACTCCAAGGACCTAAGAGTGCAGAGATGACACATAGGAATTATATCTATAAGACACAACAGACAGTACACTCAACCTGAGTTGTCACTACTGCCTCAACTGTTGTTCCTCTTCTGTAGAAAGGTCTCCATCGCCTTGTGCGTGTCCACCTAAAAATTGTGGATCCCATGGGGTGAGACAATTGTCCCAGTGAGAGATATAACTCTCCACTGACCATATTATTATTGTTGATAAACATTATAAAACTGAGCAAGGGTTCTTTTATATTAGTAGGTAGGATTAATCATTATATGAACAGAATAAAGTAATCTCTTTACTTAAAGAGAATGATGCATCTACCCATGGTAGAGTAATAAACCATCTATCTACTTTACAAGGAATGTAAGGAGACATAAATAACATCTATCAACTAAGATGTATAATAGAATTGCACATCAAACAATGTTTTTCGTATTTGATCCTTAAACAGATATGCTACACAGCTGAACATATTTTACAATCACACTTATGCCCTGAGGAGATGAAGTATACCCTGTATATCTTCAACCGACCACAAACTTCTCACAAGTCGGTACCATACAAGGTCAATGGGAGAGTCGATTGCCATGAACTCAATTGTCTCGGTCAGTATGAGACCACACAGGATTCATCAGGACATCTCATGTCATCTGCTAGCAGGACATCTAGTGTCAGCTACAATTAGAGCTTGCTAGGGTACTAGGCATCTTCGCTCATAGCTACAACGTCAACTGTGCTCTCTTAGGTGAACATCTACAACAACTGTCCCCAGTTATGAAATTACTGAGTCATGGTCACATAGGCACCATACTCTGAGCCACGGGCTAGATAATCGTGCTCTATGGAGACATTCACTTTGAGTTCGTAATGGGATCGGCTCATGCCTGGCCATCCGTACTTACCCCCCCCCCCCCACATATTCAAAAATATGCATTCCGAGTTATGCCACGGGAAACCCGTTTCACCATTCAACAAATTTTAACGATGATGGATCTATGGTCAGGGTAATGTTTTATGGTTTCTAGTGATATATTAAGCACATTACAGTATTCTTTTAGCATCAAACAAGTTATAAGCATCAATCATAAACAAATGTTGCAAAGAAAGTTGTAATACATCTACCAAGTACTTTTCCAATCTTTAGAACACATTTAGTTGTACAAAACTTGGGATCTCAGTCCCATGTCATATTACTGGAAGTTCTCATCCCTTTACATCATCATCATGATTACTGGATCTGGGTATTCAAACCCTTAGATCACCACACAACATTGTTACCTCTATAACAAGTAACTATTACCTCTAGGTCCTTAGACCAAGGTATCCATCATACTTGTTGCACAAGTATTTCACATGGCTCACAAAGCCCATTTAAACATCTTGTCACCTCTCACTAGGCAACAATATTCACACTGGTTATTGAACATCTTGTCACCTCTCATTGGGCAACAACTATTCATATGGCTCACAAGGCCATTATACATCTTGTCACCTCTCACTAGGCAATAATTATTCATATAGCTCACAAGGCCATTATACATCTTGTCACCTCTTTTCTAGGAAACAACTATTCATATGGCTCACCAGGCCATTAAGCATCTTACTTATCATATAAGTATTTAACATGCCTCACAAGGCTTTATTCAAAGAGAATACAACCGTCCCATTATTAGGGTTAGAGTTTCCCTTTATAGCAGAATAGGGTTTTAAGTTCATATTATCAATTCAAACCCTAATTCATGCTCCACTCATCTAGGAGCATATATTGATACCATAAGTATGTAGTCATACTTATCTACTCTCATCATTTATCATTAAATGATTATCAACACGAAGTATGAGTTTCTCTCTCATCCTTACTATGATATTGATTACATCATACTTTTGGTTCAATCTTCCTCTTGAGGAATATTAGTTCATTATTAACAATTCACATCATCCTTTAATTAGCATCACATTCAACATGTGTCACTCAATCAATCACATATGATTGAAGTACCCCTTCCATATCGAGTATTAAGGTGTGTACGTTAACATGTATTGCTTTAAGATACATTCTTATTTCATGTAGCGTTTCCATTTGGGCAGGTGTTATAACCACATCACCATATCATGTTTTTGGGTGTATCCCCTAATCATCCTATCGTGTACCCATACTGAATTGACTATCACTTAGTTCTTATCATCTCAAGACAACTTCATATCGGGTATGAGCTAGGTGATTGATCCCATATTATGTATAAGCTATGTGATTGGTGCCATAACGTGCACAAGATGTGCTCCACATCGGGCATAGAACATATGACTCATCATATACTATTTGAGTGATATACAAGATACCATATCGATTTCCCTTCAGGATTTATTATATCGAGTATCCATGTCGGGTAACATGTCAGGTTACCATCTTAGGTAGAACCTAAAACCCATAACCCCTTCATTCCTTCAGGGATGAACCTTATCATATAATTACTTGACAAGCTAGGTGTATTATTAAATTCTCATACCACAACCCATTACACAAAGGGGTAGGGTACATCGGGTTTCTATCCCTCATCTAGGGTTTTCCATCAATTTGGGAAAATTATACCTGAACGTGCATGAAGTATAAATTGTACCTCATATCGTCCACAAGTTAGGAGTAAGTGTTATTCCTAGAATCCAAGGGATATCATTCATATCATCCATGTGGTATCACTCACCACTTGTATCGACTTACCCATCACCTAGGGTTTCCAACTTTATATTGTTTAGAGTATTTACTATCTATATATCATGTAAGAAGTATAATCTTGGACTTGTATCGTACATAAGGGGTAAATGGGTATCTCCCATATTGTGCTAGGGAATAACCCATATCGTGTATGAGCTATCATCTATTTGCATATCGGGTTAACCCCATCTTGGGTTTCATATCGGGTTGAAGTGTTCCAACCATATCAGGTTACACTTTATATTTTAATCCATATCTTATATTGTGCATAAATGTATACTCAATCCATCATATCATGCATCAGATGTATGCTTCAAGATATCATGTACAAGTGTATATTACATGATCATATCGTGCAAGGAATACTTGCTAGCTTACTCATATCAGTTTACCCAAACTAGGGTTTCATATCAATCTTAGAAGTATACATTAAACCTTGTATCGTGCATGGAGTCTATACTTGACTTCCTATCGTGCACGAGGTTTATGAATAACACCATATCATGTTATAAGATATGAACTTTACCTTCATATAGTACAAGGAGATGAAATCTTCCATTCATATCGTTCAAGTGACATTTGCACATACCCATATCGGGTTAGAGCTACTAGTGTGTATACTTGAACCCAATATCACTTTATAAAGTGATACCATCTTCTTCAAGCTCTAGAACTTTGTTCTAACTGTTATAGTTCATGACAACAAGTCTAAGCAACTACTAGAACTCATAATTTCATCAACTATTTCAGAAGATTTTTGGAATTAAAGGTAATTCATTAAGTATAGCAATTTAGGTGATGAACAATAACATGATAGAGTTCAAGTTATATAACCCACTTTGTGAACAGCTTCAAAGCTCCAAGTGTTGGATCAATGGGCTCTAGAGGGGGGTGAATAGAGCTTCACAAATCTCACAAAACAGATTAGACCACCCAATTATATAAAGTGTAAAAGCTTAAACAAGAAGCAATTTGATGTCTTAATCTAGCATGCACAGCAAGGATGAGAGACAAGGAAGAGCAATCACTTGGTCAGGTGGTTTAGAATGGTTCCATGTCCTAAACTTAGGATCAATGTCAGTCCACTACCTAGAGTGGGTTAGTCTCTAGGATTTTCAATCTTGGTACTCTTATATTCTACAATAAGATTACAAGACACAACAACCACACATCTAAGGGCTTAGTACATCAAGAAAAGATCTTCAACCTGTAGAAGGAACTTACACACTTGAACCATGGAGTCTTCAGCCATCAACATGGACTTACACACTCCTTCCTTCAAGTCTTCTACCTTCAAGGGATTACCTATCTTCCTTGAGCGTCGCCTTGACTATCTCCTTCACTTGGAGATCTTGAGCACCTATCTCCTTCACTTGGATATATGGAGCACCTTGCTTTCTTCAACCTTGAAGAACAGCAACTCCTTCTCCTTCACTTGGAGAAGATCTTCAACCTTTATCTTCAAAGGAATTGAGGTAGGAAGATGGAGAAGGAGAGCTTTACATTAATACATTGAGTAGCTCTCTTACACAGGAACCTATCTCACTCATACTCATGAATTTAACTTGAAGGTAGAAAGAGAAAGGGGCTCAAAGGGTTAGAACACTCTCAACTAGGCTAGGACCAAGTTTGCAATGAATGATCAGCCTTGGAATGAACTCCAAGAGGTCCTGTTTATAGTTGAGGGTGCCCCTTTAAGTTGTGGGACACTTGGATATGAAAATAGCCATTTTTTTTCAAAGAAATGACTCTATTTTCGATCAAAACAATCACCAATAGTCACATCACTTTATTCTACAATTTTTGTACAATGCAATCGGTTGAGTTTCAATAAAGTTAACTCAACTGATAGAGTAAAAGACAAAACCGATATTCAAACTGTCGGTCGAGTTTGTTCTGATGAAACTCAGTCGATCTATGAAGATCATTTTGGTCAGGTACTCAATAGGTCGAGTTCTGTGTAAACACAACTCGACCGATGCTATCTTTAGAAAATTGATCAAGATGGATCGGCTGAGTTTGTCCTGGGGAAAACTCGACCGATTAACAACGTGATGTCAATCTTTTGAAAATGCATCTAAAGTGATTTAACTTTGGTGTTTTATGTCCCAATTATTTTTATCATCTAAGTTACAAGTCAATTCATCATTACAAGTGATTGCAAAAAAATTCTATGGTCATTTACATAGATTTCCACAAATACACAATAGTAGCTCTTTGACTTGAACTTAAGCCATTCTAGGGCTTTCGATATTGGATCCTTTTCATGTACCTAATACCTAAAATCAATCTTTAATACACATATTAGATACATATGAATGGAATTGTTAATTCATTATCAAAATATGGACAATGTATAACCTCTAGGTCAATATTCTCCCCCTTTTTGATAATGACAAACCATTCCTCAAACATATTGAAAAGGATATATAAGTTTTACCTTTGCCTTGTGAATTAGGGGGATTCATGATATGAACAATGTGAATTGCTCCCCCTCAATCTATGCTTCCTCTAACCTACATGGTTAGTCTATCTACATGTAGCCATAACAATATACATGTAGTGTGTAGTCCTTTGCAAGTTCACATGATAAATAGTGAATGAACAAGAAAAGGATCTCACATGTAAATAAGCAATAGTATAACAACGAATAACAATATGATTGAGTTTCAAGACTCGAAATATCTCTCCCCCTTTTGACATTATCAAAAAGTAGGGGGTGTAAAAGAGCATAAACTCAGGTCTTCTCCAAAACACAATCAACCACATATGCAAAAAGAAAGCAATCTCATAGCATATATCACATAGAGATAAAAGATAACATACAATCTAAGTCATAAAAATATGGAAAAAATGGCACCAACGCATAAGATAGATCAGAGTAAATAGCCAGAGTGCACGTCACATATATATTACAACTGAGATGCATGTCCACATGAAAGCAACTACAATCAGAAGGTGATGAATACAAAGAATAAAAAATAGTACAACTCAGATAAATATGCCAAGAAGTTTCTTATACAAAATAGCCTATAAAGATGTATATGATAGGCATGCTAGACTACAAGCTAAGAAACAACCTAAACATCTAAGCTATCTATATCCACAACATCATCATCATCATCTCCAGGAATGTAGTCCTTGTCTCCGTCAGAGGGTGCAGTAGTATTGCCATCATTACCAGAATTAGCGCCATCACCATCACCATTGTCCGAAGCATCCTCGCCATCACCGTCATCATCAGCATCATCATCCTCAACATCATCAGCCTGGTCCGGCATCTCCTCATCAGCAGGAGGTCCAAAAGCATGATCGGGCCAATGAGCATTCTGCTCATCCCAAGACATACCAAGAGTGTGAAGCTCATTGGCCTGTGGAAAGGACGGAGCAGAGTCTCCAAGGCTGGCAAGCAGAGTGTTCAGGGGGCCAACAAGCAACGAGAGGTAGGCAGGAGCGGAGATACCAGCAGTAAAGGGTAGCAGAGGTGGAGCAGCAGTGGAAGGCTCGGGAGCGGGGTAGTAATGATTATATGCATAGGAAGCATAATAACTACCAGGGTAGGGCTGGTATATGGGATAGGGAGATGCACAAGATAGGTTCATGGTAGACATGATGGAACACAGATCCTGATGCAGATGGTCATGAACCTGTTGGTTGTATGCTTGTTGGTGCATCATGCATCCCATAAGGGTTTCATTTGATACACGGAATGAAGCACGGCTAGGTCTAGGAGGAGGATGAGGTGGTGGAGCTCAGGTGGAGGAGGCAGGGGCTGTAGAAGCTGAGGCAGAGGGAGAAGCACTGGGGGTGGAGGAAAACACATGCACTGACTTTTGAATTGTGACTCACTGATGCAAACACCTTTTCTGGCAACCTTGTAGTGGAAGTTAGAAAAGAGAGATTTCTCAGTGGAGAATTGGAAATAGCCACAAATCAAAGTCGGGTAGGGAGGGTGGGTGCCTTTGGTGTTCTTACCGATGTCGAAGCAGGTCATGTGGTGTAGAATATATCTGGCCTGCTTGACATGGATGTTCTCTAAGAGACAATACATAATGGCGGTAGTGTTCTCTACAATGCATGTTTGATTCTTCTTTGGATGGACATTGCAGTTGATCACTAATGCCAATATGCGCTTCCTAAGGTCAGGGAGGATGAAGGAAGGGTGCTCTTCTTCTTGTAGGGAACGTCTGGTTTCTTCAAGAAATGATGAATATCAGGGAGAGTCAAATCATTTTGCTTGTAGAAACCTTCCGGGTCCAAAAGGTCAAAATACTCTCTGTAATCCTTTCTCTAGGTGTCGTTTTCCTCATCTCTAGAAAGAAAGACATTTAAAGTATCCTCATATATTTGGAAATAGTGACCTACGATCATCGTTGTGAGGATCACTTGAGTATTCAGTGGGGGGATAAGGGAGTCGTAGTTCTAATGCAAATTCACATCGAACTCATGAACTGCTTTAGTGCTTGACATGGAATTGTTAAAGCAATCACATTTGACATAAATGGCGGAAAGATGGTGGACGTCTAATAACCTAGCGACTTGATCGATAATCGCTTGACACCTAGGAGAAGGATCAATTAAGGCACAAAAAGGAAAAGGGCTTCTAGGAAGAAGTTCCTTGTACCGATTAACATCCTCAATCGATATAAACAAGGTATCATCAAAAGGAATCAAGTGATTAGAAGATGAAGATGCATGTGCATTGCTTGGAGTAGGTCATTTTCTTCTTTGGGAAGCCATGGAAGTGAAATAGAGGAAGAAAACGTGCAAACAAGTAAGACAAACCTCAAAAGCCAAACAAAAACCACCAAGGAGCGCCCGGGAAGGTCTAGGTCGAGCTACCTAGGTTAGGAAACGGCTAGGATCGGGAGGTTTAGGGCTAGGGTTGAGAGCTTAGGGCTTGAGGATGAGGAATCGGTCGGCTGTACTCTAGTTGAGAGGGAGAATAGTCAGCCGATCCTAACTTAAAGTTGGCTCAGCCCGCGGATCGGTCGAGTTTTGAGAGTCGGAAACTCGACTGATTGGTTCTCTGAAGAACAACTCTCGGCTCCTAATCGGTCGAGTTTGTCCTGGGGGAAACTCGATCGAAGGTCAACCTGACCTAAAATAGTCATTCTTAGTTTCTAGCCATATACATGCCAATTAAATTCATTTTTCAATTCTATTATATATAATTAACATACTTAGGCACATGTAGCTCATCATTGGGTACTATTTTGCGATAAAACATGAAATTCGATAAAATCCCAAAAACAAGCCAAAACTAAGCATGTTACCAAGAAAGTTAGACACAATTTAAGCATATATAGGCAAACAAGGTGATGAATAACATGCGCAAACATATAGGATAGAGACAACTAGCTAGATAACATAGCAATATCATCCAAAGCAACAATGAGCAGTTTAGATCGAATAAAATTGAATTGATATCTAGATAGAGGTTTAGTGAAAATGTCCACCAACTGATTTTCTGTGTCCACATGTGTGATATAAATATCCTTTTTGGCAATGTGGTCACGAAGAAAGTGATGGAGAACCTCTATATGTTTAGCTCTACTATGCAATATAGGATTATAAGAAAGATTAATTGCACTACTATTATCACAATAGATAGGAGAAGCATCAAAAAAATATGTTAAAGTCTTGGAGCATTTGCTTCATCCATAGGACGTGCACAACAACTCCTGGATGCAATGTATTTAGCCTCGGTAGTTGATAATGCCATGGTGCTCTATTTATTAGAAAACCAAGACACCTAGCATGGTCCTAGAAGGAAGCAAGTGCCACTTGTGCACTTTCTATCAACCAAACAACCTGCATAATCCACATCACTATATGCTCTAAGAGTAAAATTCCTTGATTTAGGATGTCATATTCCAAAATTTTGAGTTTTGGCTAAGTACCTCAAAATCCTCTTAACAGTGATAAGATGTGATTTCCTAGGGCTAGATTGAAAGCGAGCACACAAGCTAACACTAAACATAATATCAGGTCTAGAGGCAGTTAAATAAAGTAAACTTTCAATCATACATATATAGAGCTTCTCGTCTACCTTCTCACCTTCTTCATCTTTATCAAGTTTGGTGGTGTTGGACATGGGTGTATCCATCAGTCCATGTTCTCCATCCCAAAGTGTTTGAGTAGTTCATTTGTGTACTTGCCTTGGTTGATGAAGTTTCCTTCTTTTGTTTCTTTGATTTGAAAGCCAAGGAAGAAAGTCAACTCACCCATCATGCTCATTTAAAATTCACTCTGTATAAGAGAACTAAACACCTTGCAAAGATCAAGATCAGTCCCGCCAAAAATGATATCATCAAGATAAATTTGAATTATAAGAAAATTGCTAGAAGTGTGTTTTAAAAAACAAGCTAGAATCAACTTTGCCTATGACATACCCATTATCTAACAAAAAGTTCTTTAATTTCTCATACCAAGCTCAAGGTGCTTGTTTGAGTCCACAGAGAGCTTTTTGTAACAAATAAACATGATTGGGTAACTTGTCATTGTCAAAGCCCAGAGGTTGAGCAACAAATACTTCCTCCTCAATTGTACCATTCAAAAATGCACTTTTAACATCCATTTGATATAAAAAGAAATTTTTGTAACTATCAAAAGCAAGTAGCATGTGAATAGATTCTAATCTAGCAACAAGAGCATAAGTTTTATCAAAGTCAATACCTTCATGTTGATTATAACCTTGTGCTACTAGCCTTGCCTTATTCCTTACCACTTTTCCTTGCTCATCTAGCTTGTTGTGATAGACCCATTTGGTGCCAATGATTTTTCTATTACTTGGTCTTGGCACTAGAGTCCACACGCGATTCTTCTCGAATTGCTCCAATTCTTCTTGCATGGCTAGGATCCACTCATCATCACCAAGAGCTTCTTTGATGTTCTTTGGCTCCAACTGTGAGATGAAGGTATTGTCTGCTTGTTCTTTGTTGTAGGCAGCTCATGTCTTCACTCTCTCAAATGGGTTGCCAATGATCAGCTCTTTGGGATGATTCTTAGCAAAGCGGGGAGTAGGATCCTTCTTTTCTTCATCTTCTTTGTCTATCACCTGCTTACCTTTTTGTCGATGTTGAGGTCTTTCAAGATAGGAATCAAGTCATCTGCAACATCATTATCAACAACATGCTTGCCAACAACAAGGTTTGTCTCAATAAACTTAACATTGATAGATTCTTCAATTTTAAACAATTTAATGTTGAATATTGTATATGCCCTGCTTGTAGTGCTATAGCCAAGGAAGAAAGCCTTACAAGATTTCGGATCAAACTTGTCAAGAGAATCCTTCATGTTTAAAACAAAACAAGGACATCTGAAAACATGAAAGAAATCAATGGATGGCTTTCTACCACGCCATAACTCATAGAGGGTTTTCTTCAAAGAAGGATGTGTAAAAACCCAGTTCTACACAAAACAGGCAGTACTAATGGATTCGGCCCAAAACTTCTTAGGAATATCATATTCAAGAAGCATAGTCCTTTCCATCTCTTGAAGTGACATGTTCTTCCTCTCTACTACCCCATTTTGTTAAGGCATACGAGGAGAAGGGAAATTGTGTGAGTAACCTGATTTTTCACAAAAAATGCTCAAAAATATCATTTTCAAATTCTCCCCCATGATTACTGTGGATAGAAATAATCTGGCAAGAAGCTTCATTTTCAACTCGTTTGCAAAAGCTCGAGAAAACATCAAGAGTATCACTTTTCAAAATGAGAGTATATCGAGAGAAATCATCAACAATAACACAACAATACTTGGAACCATGAAGTGTTTGCATTCTCATTGGTCCGAATAGATCAATATGAAGAAGCTCAAGAACTCTTTTGGTACTCATGACTCCTTTGGATTTGAAGGAGGATTTGGTTTGTTTCCCTTGTGTACAAGGTTGGCATTCCTCATCCTTTTCAAAATCCAATTTAGGAAGTCCTCGAACCGAATCCTTTTTGCTTAACTTCTTCATTTGATGCATATTCACGACCAAAATGGTGATGCCAAAGAGAATCAAGAACAATAACATAAAGATTACCATTTCTAATTCCCTTATATATGACAGTGTAAGAGAGGGAATCTAGAAGCAAACATTCTATAGATGTAAACAACACAAGATATCCATTATCACATAGTTGACTTACACTAATCAAATTGTAATGTAGGCCATCAACAAGCAAAACATTTTTGATACAAAGCTCATTGCCCAAATCACCCTCACATATGATCTTACCCTTCTTGTTATCCCCGAAGGTTATTGATCCTCCTTTCTTTTTCATGAATTTGTTGAAGTGGTTGATTTCACCTATCATGTGCTTAGAACAGCCACTATCAACAATCCATCTCTTTTTAACCTGCAAGAAAGAAGGATGTTGAAACCCAACTCAAACTTTAGGATCCAGGTTTAGCTTAGGGACTCATTTCATCTTTGGGTTGGTCCCCTTGGGCTTGTGAGGACAATAAGTAGAGTAATGATCATCACATTTGCAATGGACACATACCACATGGTTCTTAGAGCTAGAAGACTCTCCATGGAAGATAGGAGGTTCCACACTCTTCTTCTTACCCTTGTTCGTGCTCTTGCTCTTACCTTTGGGAGCAGTCTTATCATATCCCAAACCACTAGTACCAATTTGTTTGGTAGAGTGTTCTAGGACATCATCAAGGGATTTCTTTCCCGTAAGGAACTTTTGCAAAGAAGATCTTAATTTAACATTATCATCACTAAGGTTAATGACAATAGTAGAAAGACTAGCAAGATCATCTCTAGCATGCAATAGATCAGCCTCTAAATAGAGGGCTTTAGTATGAAAAGAATCTCTTTCTGAAGCTATACTAACAACTTCATTAGTTTGCAAAATAGGTCTAGAAGATAAAACATTAACTTGAGCAAGCAGTTTGGCATTTTCATATTTAAGCAATAATATTTCCTATTGATAAACATGAACCTCTTACCTCCTAGCATCATCAATGAGAGTTAGTTCTACATTTTCAGTTTTAAGAATATCCAACTCATCTTGGCATTTTTTATTGCCTTCCTTAAGATCTGCAATAGTCTTAAGATAGACCCCATTCTCAACCTCTACTCCATTATGTTGAAGCTCAAGGTCAAGAAATTGCCCTTGCAAAGAGTCTATGCTATCAAGGAGCAGTTTTTCATTTTTATCAAGAATCTCAATTTTATCATAAAGATCATCAACTATCTTGCCTAATCTTTTCCTTTTAGATTTTCATTTAGTAAAGGATGATTGGCATTCATTTAGCATATCAATGAGAGTCTCCTTAAATAGCTAAAGTAAGTTGACATTGCTTACCTCACCTACCTCACCAACATCTTCACTAGTAGAGGCCATGAGGGCAAGGTGGCATTCTCCATCTTTGGAGCTTGAGGAGTTTGAGAAAGACTCCTCCCAAGCTGCATGAGTTGCATCTTTGGATCTTCTTTCTTTCTTTTCTTTCCTCTTGTACTTGTCTTCTCTCTTGTACTCCTTGTCCTTCTTGTGTCTACTCTTGTAATGGCTCTTCTTAGCCTTTGGGCAGTCACTCTTGTAATGGCATTTTTGGCCACACTCATATCATCTTGGAGTTGAAGAATAAGGCTTCCCCTTGAAGTGCTTGCCCTTTGAGTAATTTGCTTCATGCTCATTAGGGCCTTCATCTTCACTTGAGGAAGGAGTAGGATATTTTAGAGCTAGTTGTTGCTGCTACATCATTTCTTCAATTTGGGCTTTGCAGGTTGTGTCCTTTATCTTCTTGGATTCCTTCTCTTCTCTTTTCTCTTCCTCTTCTTGCTTGTCAAGCCTAGGTTCATGGGCTTGAAGGTTACCAACCAGCTCCTCGGTTGACAACTCACTTAGCTTGTACACCTCTTCAATGGATGTAACCTTGGGCTCCCATCTCTTAGGAAGATATCTCAAGATCTTGGAGTTGATAGTGCCTTTATCCATCACACTCCCAAGGGCTATCAATCCATTGATGATCACATTGAGCCTAGTGTATATATCAGCCACTCTCTCATTCTTACCCATCTTGAAGTTCTCAAGTAGCCCACCAAGCATGTAAATCTTAGCTTCCTTTACTTGCTCTGTACCTTAATATGTGACACATAGCATGTTCTAGATTTCATGTATGGTGTCCCAAGAGGATATTTAGTTGAACTCGGATGGAGTGAGGGATGCGTAGATGATGCTCATCACCTTTGCATTTAGTTGAGCTTGCTTCATTTATGCTTCACTCCAAGTGGATATTTCCCCTTTTGGGTCTTCATACTTGAGGTGCACCACTTTCCACATCTCATAGCTCAAACCTTGAAGGTAGAACTACATTCTTCTCTTCCAATATTGGAAGTTGGTACCGTCGAAGACCAGAGGTCACATGGAGAAGCTCTCTTCTAGGTTGAGGGATCCAAGTGACAAATTTCCCATCTTCTCCTATTTGTTGAAGTATCTTGGAGAAGACATGCTCTGATACCACTTGTTTGATCAATGGGCTCTAGAGGGGGTGAATAGAGCTTCATAAATCTCACAAAACAGATTAGACCACCAGATTATATAAAGTGTAAAAACTTAAACAAGCAGCAATTTGATGTATTAATCTAGCATGCACAGCAAGGATGAGAGACAAGGAAGAGCAAGTACTTGGATAGGTGGTTTAGAGTGTTTCCATATCCTAAACTTAGGACCAATGTCAGTCCACTACCTAGAGTGGGTTAGTCTCTAGGATTTGCAATCTTGGTACTCTTATATTCCACAATAAGATTACAAGACACAACAACCACACATACAAGGGCTTAGTACCTCAAGCAAAGATCTTCAACCTATAGAAGGAGCTTACCCACTTGAACCATGGAGTCTTCAGCCATCAACAAGGACTTACCCACTCCTTCCTTCAAGTCTTCTGCCTTCAAGGGATTACCTATCTTCCTTGAGTGTCACCTTGACTATCTCCTTCACTTGGAGATCTTGAGAACCTATCTCCTTCACTTGGAGATCTAGAGCACCTTGTTTTCTTCAACCTTGAAGAACAACAACTCCTTCTACTTCACTTGGAGAAGATCTTCAACCTTTATCTTCAAAGGAATTGAGGTAGGAAGATGGAGGAGGAGAGATGTACATCAATACATTGAGTAGCTCTCTTACACAGGAGCCTATCTCACTCATACTCACGAATTTAACTTGAAGGTAGAGAGAGAAAGGGGCTCAAAGGATTAGAACACTCTCAAATAGGCTAGGACCAAGTTTGCAATGAATGAGCAGCCTTGGAATGAACTCCAAGAGGTCCTATTTATAATTGAGGGTGCCCCTTTAAGTTGTGGGACACTTGGATACAAAAATAGCCATTTTTTGTTCAAAGAAATGACTCTATTTTCGATCAAAACACTCACCAACAGTCACATCACTTTATTCTACAATTTCCGTATAGTGCAATTGGTCGAGTTTCAATAAAGTTAAATCGACCGATAGAGTAAAGGACAAAACCGATATTCAAACTGTCGGTCGAGTTTGTTCTAATGAAACTCGACCGATCAATGAAGATCGTTTTGGTCAGGTACTCGATTAGTCGAGTTTTGTGTAAACACAACTCGACCGATGCTATCTTAAGAAAATTGATCAAGATGGATTGGCTGAGTTTGTCCTGGGGAAAACTCGACTGATTGACAACCTGGTGTCAATCTTTTGAAAATGCATCTAAAGTGATTTAACTTTGGTGTTTTATGTCCCTATTATTTTTCTCATCTAATTTACAAGTAAATTCATCATTACAGGTGATTACAAAAATGTTCTAAGGTCATTTGCATAGATTTCCACAAATACACACTTGTAGCTCTTTGACTTGAACTTAAGCCATTCTAGGGCTTTTGATATTGGATCCTTTTCATGTACCTAATACCTGAAATCAAACTTTAATACACATATTAGATACATATGAATGGAATGGTTAAGTCATTATTAAAATATGGACAATGTATAACCTCTAGGTCAACACCAAGCTCCAAAGCTTCACGTACCAAGGTTGAAGAATAACTTTTCCAAGGTCTAGGGCTCATTCACAACTCCTCCATGTACAAGAGATCACCAGTTAAGCACTTGGTGAAGAAGGAAAGAAAGAAGTATTCATAACCCAATATCCTACTTCAACCAAGGTTGAAGGTGACCAAAGCCTTAACCAAAGCTTAATTGTCGAGCTCTCCTAGATCCTTGATCTGCTTTGCAAGATACCTAAGGGTATTTGCATGATATCTCCAAGGGGAATGGTTATGAGGATCGTAAACTTTCATAAGTTGGTGAAAGGTGAAGTATATATACTTGGTTTCATGAGATAAAGGGTATAAGAGGTGTCCTCCCCTAATGCTACTAGATGACACATGGCCATGCATGGTTGACACGTGGCCATGCATGCACACATGTATATCTTCCCATGCAAGAGTCTTGTAAATAACCTAGAGACAAAATCTTGGCCCTTACTTATCTTGTTGGGCAAGTTATCTCATCTTTATCTCATTAAATAAGCAACCAGATACACTTTTTGTAGGGAACTTTACAACTCATCATGGGCCACCTCCTTGAGGTGCTCTACCTATCATGGCCTTTGACAAGGCTCAATAAACCATTATGAGGCTCCTACTATGGCTCCTTGGCTGATAGGGCTCCTTATATCAAGTCTACAACTCGATACATCATATATAAGGCTTTTGCCTTCAACTCATTCTTGGTCTTTCATTACCAAGAGTATCATCACTCAATGGTGATTCAAATATAGTGTACCCTTCTTTATATTTCCTCCAAAGGATACATATAGGAAGTAGGGTCACTCTAGAGGTGGTAATTTGCATTTCAACCCCACATGTTGGGTAAATTACAAATTGTACCAAAATTGGTGCACAAAGTACTAGCATTGTTCAAACAAGTTATAACTTGGGATTTAGGCTTTCCACAAGACACCACTTAGCATCACTCTCTTTGTTATGATACTAAAATACTTAAAACACATTCCACATGTGAAATTTGGCAATGTAACCCTAACCTTGGGTAAATTGCACTTTTCACTCAGAATTTCATATAATGCACAATTAGTTTGCAAATAAGCTCAAACTTGAAAACAAACTTCACCAGAAGCCTTAATTACTTTTCAAAAGATTAGAATCTGTTTATAAGTAATTTATTTAAGAAAAACTTCTAGGGTTAAGCCATAACCCAGGTCATGGGTATTACACTAAACTCACTTATTCTTAATTTCATAGCATTCTTATATTCCATGAAGTCAAGTATCCCCTTTTCTTGCTCTTAAGTTAGGGCAAAACTTCTCTCAAGTTTTCATGACTTCCTTATATATTTTACATATACACCTCATGTATTATGAGCCTTAACCATTTCCTTTAGGTCTCTAGGGGTATAGGTACCTTTGGAGTGATCTCATCCTTATGCATTGAGGTATTGTCTTTCACATTCACCCCTCTGGGCTGCATGAACATCATGAAGGTGGCCATGAGACATGGGCCTAGGGCAAACCTAATGGTTACCTCCCAACCACTTAGTCATGTGCATTCATGGAATATCAACTCCCAACCCATCAATCCTATGTACCGCTAATACACCGTACCTGACCCTAGCATTGCATTAGGACTCTACCCTTCCTAAGGGTTTCTTTTGAGATGTCACATCTTTTAAGCACATTATTCTCTTATTTAATTTTTAAACCAGATTGCCTTCACCTATCTATTTTGAGTACACATTATGCAGTGTAGTCCCAACATTGGGCTCAGGCCACCTTCCCTCTGGGTCTTCATGCCATGTCAGTCTTCCCTCCTGGGCTTGACCTTCTGTGATCTTCCCCTCCAGGGGTTTAATCCTAAACATCTGTACTGTGGACATGGGCCACCTTCCTTCCTGGGCTTGGTGCCTTACTGGTCTTCCCTCCTGCGCTTGACCATTTTATGACCTTCCCTCCTGGGCTTGGTCGTCCACTCATGCCACCTTCCCTCCTGGGCTTGGTGCCTTACTATTCTTCCCTCCTGAGCTTGACCAATTGTTTTACTTAGAGATGGCATCCTTGGGTTCAAAGAATTTAAGTGCTTTCATTTTTATGTCTTTAACTCTTCACCCCTCTAGGTGAGGATTAAGGTTATCTCAATACTTAAATACTTTTATTCACTTACCTTTTAAGGGAAAGTCCTAGCCTAGGGTGCCTTATTGTCTCATAGGAGGGGGTTAGGTGATAACCTCCCATTTTGTGATGTTATCTTACTAGTTTTTCTTAATTTTCCATATTCTTTCTTAGATAAATTAGATATAATCCTTTAAATTTCTGTGTTATTACGAATTCACCATTAAACTAACATTTATCTCCTTCTTCTTACAGAAAAACCCAAAAAAAATTGCAAAAGGAGCAAACGGTCTGGAGACCGAATGAAGCCCAGTCCTAAGACCGAATAAAGGCAAACGGTCTGGAGACTGAATGAAGTCCAAACGGTCCCAAGACCAAATGAACTCAAACGGTCCTGAGACCAAATTAAGTCCAAATGGTCCCAAGACTGAATGAACTCAAACAATCCTGAGACCGAATAAAGGCAAACGGTCTGGAGACCAAATGAATCCCAAACGGTCCCGAGACCGAATGAACTCAAATGGTCCCGAGACCGAATAACATCTGAATGGTCCTAAGACTGAATGAACTCAAACAGTCTGGAGACCGAATGAAGCTCAAACGGTCCCAAGACCGAATAAAGGCAAATAGTTTGGCAACCAAATGAAGGCAAATGGTCCCAAGACCACATGAACCCAAACGGTCCCAAGACCGTTTGATGCCAAACGGTCCCCAAACCGTTAAAGACCCAAAATGGTCCCAAGACCGTTTGGGATTCCTTGGAAGCCTATAAATAGGACCTAAGGAGCACTCATTTGTCATCAACTTCTTGGACACCCAAAGGCTTCCCCAATCACTCCAGAGTTGTTCCACCTTCATCCTTCGCCCAAAGGTTGCCGGTCTAAGATCCATACTCCATCATCAAGCTACTTCCTCTCTCATCAACATAAGAAGGTGGGAAGTGGAGAATTCTTCATCAAGACAACCACGCGGTGTGAAGATAGTTGTTCTCTCCTCCAAGGGGTCGACCTTCCTCCCTCCTATGTGGAGATGATGCTTCCTCTCTCTCTTCTCACCTCCTTCTTTGTTCTTGCCATGAGCGAGTAGTCTCATACACTAGGGTGCGGGGAGTTGCCCCGCTACCCAAGTTTTCATTTTGTACATTGTAATTCTTGAGTTTGCAATAGAAAAACACTATCTTTCCAGTTCAACATCAATCGTTTAATGAATGCTAGTTTCTTGATCACCAACTTGTGTTATCTATTATATGTTAGTGCAAATTGTCTATGTTTGTACTTCTAGATTCAAATATTGACTGCTTGTTGGTTCCAGATTGTATGTAGTCACCATACATTTGGTTTGGTATCTAGGAGTGTTTCTTAAGGAGTGGAGTAAATTCACCTCCATCGTTGTACTTTCATACTATGAAATGGAATCAGTTGACGTATGAAAGTACAACCTTGACAGGTCGAGGAACACACTTTGCGAGGGGAGTGATGCAAAGTAAGTGATCATTCGTCTGGGGATGGATGGAATTGTAACACTTCCACGTTTCTTGTAGTTAGTTATCTGAAAGGAAGCTAAGTCTACGAAGATACTAACTGTTTAGACTCTTTTTCTTTGCAAGCCAAGTTATTGTGATGTATGTTTTGATCCATGCGTAGTGGTGGTGAAACCCGATCACATCCTAGTGATTTCTAAATATTGTTTACAACCTTAAGTTTACTTTCTTGTTATCTTCTTTCTCCGCACATTAGCTTAACCATCAAATCAACTCTTTGATCTAAATATCAACTTTTAAGTGGATAAGTAGGATTATTATGTTTTCCATCTTGTTAAACTCTTAACAAGACCGTTGTCTCGTAGATTCGACCCTTAACTATATTACGATAAGACTTACACATATCTTAGCATACATGGGTGGAGATCTTATTATAGCATACGCAAGGCTAAACTTAGACATTAACTATCTCTAGGATTTTTAGTGGTGCACGCAACTCCACGTAAGTGGAGGCTCCATAAAAAATTGGCATCATTGCACAATGGAACATTTTAATTTTACTTGTTACCTTTCTAGTTGATTAGGATTTTATACTTTTCTTTAATCATAATTCATATCGTCTTGATTTCATCATTTCTCCACATTTCCTAAAGTGTGTTTCTTCTTCTACTCAGGTAGAAAATGTGTATGCAACCTTTGCATAACATTGGATTCTCCCCTGAACCAGAGTACGACTCTGAGGTAGAATGAAGCTTCCACCGACGCATCCGACTCAAGCGCCAATGAGCCAGACAAATGGCTGACGAATAGCGCCAAGCCACTTTGGTTTATGGAAAGGGTCAATGCAGCCATAGCAACTCAAAGAGCACAACTTATTGCTGACACACGTGCTCAGATTCAAGCTGAAGTCTGAGCTGAAGAACATGCCCGCATTCAAGCTGAGAATGAAGCATCCACAGTCACTGCTCATATAGTATTGCGAAATAAGAAACTTCAGGATTACGTCGTTCCTAAGAACTTTGAAGATAATCACCTTGTTAGGCCCCCGCTCATCAATGTTCCTAACTTAGAGATCTGCACGAAATGGATCCAGATTATGCAAGGCATTTCATTTTCTGGAGGTGCTGGGGATGACTGCATGGATCACATGAAGCGATTCAAGTCTCTTTGTCGGCTAGTACCACATGTCAGAGTTCCTTTCGACGCAATCATGCTACACATTTTTCACTTCACTTTGTCTGGAAGGGCATTGAGCTGGTATAACGCACTAGATGGAGAGCCAATCACCACATGGGCTCCTTTGGAAGAAAAGTTTCTAGAAAAGTTCTTTCCACCTTCGTTGACTTATGAGATTAGGGGACAAATTAATCACTTCTCTCAACTCCCTGGGGAATCACTGGCAGAATCATGGGAGATATTTAAGGAACTTTTGAGGAAATGTCCGCATCACGGAATTTCTCAAAACCAGCTGATAGAGACATTCTATAGAGGAGTAAGTGATGATATTAAGAAATTTTTGGATTCCTCATCTGGGTGGAATTTCATGCGAAAGAATTACGAAGATGCCTGGAGGATTGTTACACTTGGGGCCAAGAACCAATCTAATTAGGGAAGGTCATCCACCGGGGGAATTCTAAAAGTTTGTAAGGCTGAAGAATCAATGGAAATGAAAGCCATCACCAAAGCCCTAAAAACTATTGCTCACAAGCAACAAGTTATTGAAATGACACTTGGAGAAAAGAAGAGCCCCCAATAGGTCAAGGCAGCTACTGTGACTTATGAGGCATGTCATGCATCCGATCATCCCACATTATCATGTGGTCCCCTATACAATGTGATGATGGACATGCAGACACCATAGCCATAGTATGAACCAATCATCGAACAGCATGAGGATCTGTCACCAGAATAAGTAAATTCCATCCACACTATACCAGGACAAGCTTATTATAACCCAAATCAACCAAGATACCATCCCGTGTTTCAATATGGGAATCCTACAGGGACTGCCAACCCGCAGCACCAGACCCAAGGAGGAGTTTTTAATAGATCGCCACCAGGTTTCCAGAACAATTATAATCAAAACTAGGGAAACTTTAGAGGAGGATTGTAAGGATTCACACAACCAAGAAACCCTTCTGCATATTACCAATATACTCATCCACCGTTGCACCTGCAATTGCAGCAACCCCAGCTACAACAACCACAAATTCAACAACCCCAACTATCCACCATGACTCAGCAGTAGCAACCACAATAGTATCAACAAAATCCATAAAAGAATAATCTGCCTCCACCAACAGATGAACTGTCATTGATAAGACAAATGATGCAATCACAACAAACCATGCTTTCCAACCAACAAGCCCAACAAAAAGTTGTTGAAACTCAGTTAGCACAAATCGCAGCTCAACTAAAACCTCTGGTAGGCACTTTTTCCAGTCAACCGGAGATAAACCCAAGACACGATCAACCTAGACAAGAACAATTGAAAGCCATCACCACAAGGTTGGGTCGTGTCCTTACTAAAGCCACAAAAATCATTCAAGAAGATGAAGATATAACTAAAGTCAACCCAATTGCTAGCACAAATCAATCTGCAGAGGCTAGGAAGGAAAAGGAAAAAGTGCAAGCTACCAAGGAACCAGAAGTCCCACCGTATAAGCCTAGGATACCTTACCCAGGTAGATTGAGGGAAACTAAACTGGACGCTAGATTCTAGAAATTCAAGGAAGCTATAAAGAAGCTATATGTCGATATTCCATTCCTCGATGCTCTTTCTGAAATACCAGCTTGGTCCAAATACCTAAAGACTTTACTATCAAAGAAATATATGACTGAAGAACATGAGATTGTCAAATTAGCTCAAACTACTTCTGACATCATTCTTAATAAGATGCCAAAGAAGCAGAAGGACCCTGTCTGCTTTGGCATCCAATGTTCTATCAGAAATACCTCTTGCAAGAAAGGATTAGCAGATTTGGAGGCCAACATATCCATTATGCCATTTTCCATGTGTAAAAGATTGGGTTTTACTGATTTGCTACCCACAGCAATGACAATTCAATTGGCTAATTCTACCATCACTACACCTTTGGGAATTATTGAAGATATCCCAGTAAGAGTAGGGAAAGACTCATATGTTCCCTATGACTTTGTTATTATGGATATAAAAGAAGATCTGAGGTATCCAATAATATTTGGCAGACCCTTCCTTGCTACATCCAGAGCGCTAATCGATGTTGAAGTTGGCACCATTACATTAAGACTGGGAAAGGAAGTTTTTCAATTCAGAGTCTTTGGCAGCCTAAAAGGTCCTAGCATCCACGAAGAAGTTTTTCTTCTCAAAGCAATTGATAAAATGTCCCAGTTAAAGCAAGAACCCTCTGAACCGTCCGATGATTTGGAAAATGTCTTAACAAATCCAGAAGCTGAATTCTCAACTGACAAACTAGTACAACAATGTATGCAATACCTTGAACAAGTCGACCAAACCCCTGAAGCTACGTTTGAGGAGTTGAAATCTGTCACCGCTTTGGAAACCACAGAAGTACCCAAGATACCTGAGATGAAAGCCCTACCAGTCGGGCTCAAGCATGTCTTCCTTGATGAAGAAAAATTATGCCTGGTCATTATTAGTTCCACTTTAATGGACGACCAAGAAGAAATACTTCTTATTGAATTAAGAAAGCATAAGAAAGTCATTGGATACAAGATGACTGACCTAACGGGAATAAATCTAGCACTGTGCATGCACAAATTACCCATGGTAGAAGAGTTTAAACCTTCACAGGAACACCAGAGAAAACTAAACCCAAATCTCAAAGAGGTGGTTTGCCTCGAGGTTCTTAAACTCCTAAAAGCTGGTATCATTTATCCAATTTCCGATTCTCAGTGGGTTAGTCCGGTCCAAGTGGTCCCCAAAAAAGGGGGGGACCACTGTTGTTCTAAATGATAAAAACAAGCTAGTACCCACAAGGACTATCACAGGATGGAGGATGTGTATCTATTACAAAAAACTAAACAAAGCAACAAGAAAAGATCACTTCCCTCTACCTTTCCTTGACGAAGTCCTTGAACGCTTGGCCAACCAAAAGTTCTTCTGCTACCTTGATGGTTATTTCGGGTTCTATAAAATTCCAATATACCCAGAAGACCAAGAAAAAACTACCTTTACTTGTCCCTTTGGAACCTACGCTTTCAGAAGGATGCCTTTTGGGCTGTGTAACACACCCGCAACTTTCCAAAGGTGTATGTCAGCAATTTTCACGGGATTAACTGAGTCCATAATGGAAGTATTTATGGATGACTTTTCAGTTTACAGAGACTCTTTTGACAATTGTCTACTCAACCTCAGGAAAGTTCTACAAAGATGTGAGGAAACAAACCTTATCCTGAATTGGGAAAAGTGCCACTTTATGGTGACCGAAGGTGTTGTCCTCAGACATCGAGTAAGCAAAAGAGGAATTGAAGTAGAAAAAGTGAAGATCGATGTCATCTCAAAGTTGTCACTGCCAAAGGACATAAGGGGAATGCGTGCATTTCTGGGTCATGCTGGATTCTATCGAAGATTTATTAAAGACTTCTTGAAAATAGCAAAACCCATGACCTACTTATTAACCAAGGATATTGATTTCAATTTTGACCATGAATGCCTACATAGCTTCACAACCTTAAAGCTTACTCTAATATCTGCACCTATTCTGAGAGCACCTGACTGGTCACAACCATTTGAGATAATGTGTGACGCTAGTGACTATGCTATAGGAGCGGTGCTAGGGAAGAGAACAGACAAAAAGCCCCACGTGATATATTATGCATCAAAGACGTTAGACAAGGTGCAAAAGAATTATACTACTACTGAAAATGAATTCTTGTCCATCATCTATGCCTTTGAGAAATTTTGTTCCTATCTTATCAGATCGAAAGTCATAGTATGCACAGACCACTCAGCCATTAAATACCTAATTCACAAACAAGATGCAAAACCCAGACTCATCCGCTGGGTATTGATTCTTCAAGAATTTGACTTAGAAATAAAGGACAAGAGTGGGGTGGAATGTCATCACTGATCATCTAAGTTGCATTGAGTCTCTGGAGGATGACTGATAACACCAAATTTTGTGACATTTTTGCCCTTTATTCTGTTATCAAAACTACCCTTTTCTGCTATTTTCCTCTATTTTATTGGCATTTTCGCAATAATTGGCCAAGCAACACTCTTATTCCAATTGTTCCTATCTTCTACAGAGTTTTCCTCATTTTTGTGCAATAAGGCCGATTCCGGCCCACAATAAGTCTAAGCACGTCTCGACCTTCCTGACGCCCGATACAACCCAGCCCGACAGGGGCTGGGCGACACGAGAATGATTGGCGGAGAAGGGCGATGCGCAAGAAGGACGTGTCGGCCGACATACCGTCTACCCGACAGGGAGCCAAAGCCGCATCGATGACCAAACTCATCGGGCGACACAGCCACCCACCGGCAGGCGTGCCGCCAACCACGTGACTGATAGTCAGCGCCTCGCGCCGAGACATACCTGTATCGGCCGTCCACATCCATCGACCGGCGTATAAGGGAGCTACGTGGCGTTTCCAACACCATAACTCCTTCAACCGCCACCTATAAATAGCAGCTACAGGAAGCCGAAAAGACAGGTCGGATAGGTCGGACAAGTCGAGAGAGTCGGAAGAGAATTCGGACAAGACAGTTTGGAAGTTCGGGAGCCACCTTCGAAGGAAGCTGTGAGAGCGAGAGTATCGCGCCCCAGTGCTTGTGCCGGGCGACACTAGGTGAGCTTTCCCTCATCCCGAGAGGGAAGGGATGGTTCACTTAGTGTTGTCCCGGGCGACACTGCGGATCGATATCGGCCAGCGAAGATGAGCGACACAAGTGCCCGACAGTAGACTCGTAGCTCTTTGCCCGACACGATATCAAACCTGATATGCTCCGCCCGTCATGCGTGCCGCCCGAGAAGGTGCGCCGCCCGACATGAGCGTATCGGCCAGGGTCCTTGAGCGATACAGTCAGTCGCCAGTCGGCGCTGCCCGAGAGGGGGTGTCGCCCGACACTGCCGTATCGGGCTCGGCTCCTGACCGGTATCGGGCAGGAGAGCTACAGTAGTATGTCGTTCTTCTACATCAAGAAGGCGACATCTATCTTTAATTCTGTTATTTAAATTCTTAGCTTATGCATTGTATTAAGACCCTTATTGCTTATGGAAATAGAAATGCTTAATTTCTATTTGTTTAATGATTGGTGCCTTATGATTGGGTAACTGTTGTGTTGGATATCTGAACTCTAGCTTGCATATTTTGGATCGCGTTTCGCTTAGCTACCGAATCGTCTTTCCCGTCGCAACTACTTTGAGAGTTGGGTTGTGGCTCTAGTGTTTGGTCCGGTTCTGGAGTACGAGAGTGCCCGGAACGGAGTTGTTTTAGTATCATTCCACTCTAACTTGAGCCCAACAACCTCGAGAGGGGTGTTGAAGCTTGGTTAGAGGCACCTGCTCTGAGAGGAGGGGTGCATGGTGTTACTGCTACCGCTTGTCTTACTGAAGTCTTATCCCTTGCATTACGCCTTAAACTGCAGTTTATCTTTCTATTTTCTGTTGCATGAAAATTCCTAAAAACTGCTAAATGACAAAATCTTAATCTTTCTTGTAACTCCAGTTGGAGATAGTTTTCTTTGATTTAATCGTGACAGCTTGTTGTTCCCCTTCGGGGAACTTTAATATCTCTTTATACCCACCGGAGTGTAGAGTGTCGATTCAGAGTCGTCAACACGACCCACCTTGTCCCTGTGTTCGACCCCGTATGACTACTTCGACCCCGTAAACAAAGTTGCGGGGGGCTAGAAGGATTCGGGTTATAAATGTGAAGGCTCGACTACCTCAAATGCGCCTCCAATTTTAGGACGCGCGATTTAGGCCGGTCAACTTTCTGGCGCCGTTGCCGGGGACAAGGCAAATGGCACTGTTGACGAATCTGAAACCACTAACTACACTCTCATGCCTCAAGCTTAGAAATAGACTTGACAACACCTCTTTTTCTTTTTCTTTTTTTTTCTTTTCTTTTTCTTTAAGCATTATTCTTTGCCGGAACCAAATAACTCTGTGTTCTAACTTGATTTCTCGTGATATTTCAGGTACCCTGCAAAGCTGTAACCTGCTCCACCGAGCCTTGATACCATGCCTCATTATGAGCAACCCCTTTCTGAGGGCGGATATCAGAGCCAAAGCGAGAGGGCGACCCGGCCTAATTAGGTTGGTCAGCTTTCCGCCTACATAAAAAGACAGGACACCATTATCAACCAGTTGGTACAGGGGACGTTTACCAACCCTGGATCTCTGAATTCCATGCAACACCAGATGGCGAGTCTGCAGATGCGCCAATGGGAGGTCGATCAACGGATGTCTCAGATGGCTGCTCTGATGAAGAACCCTGCAGGAAAAATGCTCCCTCACCCTGAAACTACAGTAATGGCAGTTCTTAGATCAGGAAAGACGGTAGAGCGCGCTGATGAAGCCCCACCGGAACCTGAGCAAGGACCCAAGGATGTTATTCCAGCAGGAGGCGGAGGTAGGCCTGCAGAAGCCCAAGAGCCTGCGCCGAGACCGTCCGATGAGCCATCTGGTGGGAGGAATCCCTATGCTCCCAGGATACCGTTCCCGTACAAGCTGATCAAGGCAAATCTGAAAAAGCGGCACGAAAGGTTCATGGACTCGATCAGGAAGCTGCATCTTGAAGTCCCCTTCCTTGACGCTTTGGAGGAGATGCCCACATACGCCAAGTTTCTCAAAGATCTAATAATGAAGAAAAGAAGGGGAGGAAGGATAGACAGTGTACCTAGCCTCTACTTCCTCTGCCTTCGTAAAGCCCAGCTTGCCAACTAAGAGAAAGGATCCCAGAGCTTTCACAATCCCATTCTCCATCGGGGACAATGTCGAGCGGAAGGGTCTAGCGGACTTGGGAGCAAGCATCAGCCTCACGCCCTTAAGTTTCGCGCAAAGGATGGGTTTGACCGACATGGTTCGAACCAAAATGCGGATTGAACTGGAGGATCACTCCTTCAAAAGACCTGTTGGCATTGTCGAAGATGTGTCGATTAGGGTCGGTGATTTCTTCATTCCCTGCGACATCGTCGTCATCGACACAGCTGAAGATCCCAGATGTCTGATCATCTTCGGACGCCCTTTCTTGGCAACAGGGAGGGCGCTGATTGATGTCTCTGAAGGGATAATCACCTTGAGGGTTGGAAACAACCACATGTACTTCAAGATGAAAGAGATCATGAGAGGTCCATCCCTGTCTGAATCGGCCTGTTTTGCGGATAGTTACAATAAATTCTACGATGAAATAGAGGAGGATATCCGGACAGTGGACCCCCTCGCAAGGGCAATAAGCTGTCAGGATCCTGACCTCGAAGTTCATGAGGTCGTGAGGCATCTCGACCTTTTCAACCTTTCTGACAAAGACTTGCAAGAAGAAGAGGAGGAGGTGAACTCTGCGAAGTATGCCTCCCTTGAGGGAGAACCTCAGGAGGAGACACCCCGAGCAAAGCCGGATTTAAGAGTGTTTCCTGAAGGACTGAAGTACGAATTTTTAGATGAATAACAGAGGAACCCAGTCATCGTAAACGCCGATCTTTCAAGCAATCAGCTAGACCGACTCCTTGAGGAGTTAAGACTCCATAGGGGGGCTATAGGATATTCCGTAGATGATATCAAAGGCCTTAGCCCCGCCCTTTGCATGCATCGCATCAACTTGGATGAGTCTGCCAAGCCTCTGGCCAAACCCAGAGGAAGCTGAATCAGATGCTCAAGGAGGTCGTCAAGAAAGAGGTAATAAAGCTTAGGGACGCGGGGATCATTTACCCAATTAGCGACAGCAATTGGGTAAGCCCGATCCACATAGTACCCAAGAAAGGCGGAATGACTGTGGTTAAGGGTGAGAAGGGTGACGAGGTGGCGGTAAGGACCGTCACCGGTTGGCGAATGTGCATTGATTACCGAAAGCTAAATCAGGCTACAAAAAAGGATCATTTTCCGCTACCTTTTATTGACCAAGTTCTTGAAAGATTAGCGCATCATGATTATTTTTGTTTTCTTGATGGCTTTTCAGGATTTTACCAGGTACCCATTTTACCCGAAGACCAGGAGAAAACGACGTTCACCTGCCTTTACGGCACTTATGCCTTTAGAAGGATGCCCTTCGGACTCTGCAACGCCCCCGCCACCTTTCAAAGATGCATGATATCAATGTTCTCAGATTTTCTAGAAGACATCGTGGAAGTTTTCATGGACGATTTTTCCGTCTATGGAAAGGACTTCGATAGCTGTCTGAAGAATCTGTCGTTAGTACTTCAAAGGTGCGAGGAAAACAGCATGGTCCTGAACTGGGAAAAATGTCATTTCATGGTGTGGGAGGGCATCATTCTAGGGCATAAGATCTCAAGGCGTGGGATCGAGGTGGATACCAGCAAAGTCGAAGCTATATCTAAGCTTCCTCCACCAAAATCCGTCACGGGGATAAGAAGCTTCCTCGGGCACGCCGGATATTACCAAAGATTCATCAAGGACTTCTCAAAGATTTCCAAACCATTGTCCAATCTTCTGGTAAAAGATGTTGAATTTGTTTTCTCTAACGATTGTCTCAGTGCTTTTCAGGCCCTCAAAAATTCTTTAGTATCACCACCTATCCTTCAAGCGCCAGATTGGGGTTTACCCTTTGAGCTAATGTGCGACGCTAGCGACTACGCAGTTGGAGCAGTCCTGGGGCAAAAGAAAGATAAAAAGCACCATGTGATTTGCTACGCTAGTCGCACGTTGGACGAAGCACATGTAAACTACACAACCACCGAGCTCACGAAGGAGTTCATGGCATCCCTTCACCGAGTAAAGAATACACCTGCTGAAGCCAGAAAGTATGGCAGAGCAGACAGACTCCAGGGGCGGCTTTATAATGCAGAGCACGTCATTTCAGAGAAGCTGCTCAACTAGATTTTCTCCTCCAGCAAAGAGGAGAGAGGGAGACTAGATAACGGTGCAAGGATCACCGAAGGAGACGGGTTCAACCCCGTAGATATCTGGGAAAAGCTAACCGGGGAGTCATCTTTCAAACCCGGGAGCAAGGTGGCGGCAGTGCACTCATGCTTCTGGAGGATAATGCACAAGCTGGTGGCGTGCCTCCTCTTCAGCAAGAACGAGTCCAGCAACATTTACTCCAAGGAACTCCACGTCATGTGGCACATGATGGAGGGCCGAACTATCAACCTGGGGCGCTTCTTGCTGAACAGGTTGCACCCAATAAAGGATGCCACCAAGGAATATTGCATGGGTGGCATCGTGAACCTAATCGCGGTGGGGTTAGGATACCCGCGCGAGCCGCACAGCCTCTCAAGAACAAGAGGGGATGAGTTGATCGACCTCAAGTATCTCATGAGGTCGGGTATAATAAAGAAGGAGGAGCGGAGTTACTTCTACAAGTTTGCAAGGACGAAGATCCTTCTCCCGCTTCCTCGTTGTGCCACCTACAATGCAGAAAAGCTAGTCTTCACCACAGCCGAGATCGAGGCTGTGGCAGCAGGCGCAAGCTGCGCTCCGCCCCCAAGAAGCCAAGAACGGGGAATCACCAGAGGGCCCATCCCGCTGGGTACTCGGTAGGACGTATCTTCAACAGCTCTTGCCGAGCGGCTCACTGCCTCAGAGCCACCAACGACAGCCACAACAACAAGGCCAGTGGTGGCAAGAGAAGAATAGGCGATCGTGGAGGTCGCCGAGACAAGAACTGGAACTGTAGTGAGAGAGACGGCTGCAGTCCCCGTAGTTTCTGTTGCGCCCTTAGGGGCAATTGATGAAGTACAACTGGATGTCAGCAATGAGCTATTCGCCGACATCCTACAAATGGAGCTCGAAGGAGCACAGGTGACGCCAACACCACCACCAAAGTCACCTGTAGTAGTTGTTGAGGAGATCGTCGACAACGTCGATATGGGGCAGCATCCATCCCCCACAACACGGTCTCCTCTGATACAACAAGAGGGCGGGGCAGCACCGACACCTCGCCCAGAAGCATCAGCTGCGCGGACGATAGAAGTAGGTTCTGCCTCGTCAAGCAGACCATCGCGCGGGAGGAGCATTTCGAGGTCAAAGGGGAGACAAGCGGAAAACCCCCCTTCGCTTGGGATGATGCTGGGACAAGAACTCGATTTCTTGTGGGAGGTAACAGAAAACCATTCTACTACATTTCTTTCCCTAACCCGCAAGTTGTCGTTTTTCGAACAAAGGCTGGATAGCCAGGAACGAGAGCTGCTAGCTTTGGCCAGTCTACCTGGCCGGCTAGAGGCAGTGAATGCCACACTACAACAAGTTCTGCAGCGCCTTAGCGAGATCGAGGGGAGGCTGAACAGGGAGGACGACCATCCACGCCCAAGGCAGCCGAGAAGATCGTCGTCGCCTCCTGGTCCGGGCTCTCCATCCTCGTCGTCAAGAGCGTCGTCAGGATCGTCATCATCCACCTCCTCCTCCGGCAGATCTTCATCAGCAACCGGAGGAAATTCATCACAAGGGCAAGGCTATGAAGCTCCAGCCAGACAAGGAAGCCCTTTTGACCTGAATGAGGCCGCTCCCTCAGCCCCCTTTGACGAAGCTGAGGATAACGACAAAGATATCAGCGTCGGGGAGGGCTCTTATGATGAATCCGAGGGAGAAGGGGGGGACATCTGCACTGCAAACGAAAGACACCTCCCCAGAGGAAGGAGTTCAAAGGCTGACCTCAATGATTTCTCCGCACCGACAGAGATACCTTCCTTCGAAATGACTGACTTTGACAGAAGGGTCATAGGGTATCTAACGATCAGAGACCAGAAACTACTCAACATGGTCCTGAGATCGCAAGCCGACGAGGAAGAGGTACTCTGGAGCGACGGTTATTTTTCGGTGCAGCGGGGAACTCTGAGAAACATCTTCCGCGCCAAGGCCGTCGTAGGGAAGAGGTTGTTCAGAGTACTACAAGGGGCCATTATAGAAAGTGCCGACAAGAAGAAAGGCCAACATACAGTTTATGCTGCCACCTCGGCCCTAGAAAGAAGACTAATGATGGGGTTGTACAATTCTACACAGGTAGAAAGTATGTTGGATTACATTGAAGTGCACAATCTGAAACTGGTGCTGGCCCCTTACAAACACAGAAACAACTGGTTCCTGTGCATTGCTGACCTCCGAAATCATGATGTCCAACTGCACTGCTGCTGCAGCAAAGAGGTCCCGCACACAGGAAGTACATTCCTACACCCAAAGGACGTAAGGCTAAGACTGTTGCCGCTACGTCTCCACCGGGTCATCAAGTATGGAGTCCAGCGCCACAGCGGTGTCTGGAATTTCTACTCACTAAGGGACTTCCCAGTCCAAGAAGAGGAGGGAAGTGGAAATAGCGCATTCATAGTCCTCAGAGCCATGGAGATGATACATATCTTCGGATACTTCAAGCAACTCCAGAGTAATAACTTCTACAGTCTCAGAAGCAAATATGCATTGCTGCTGATAAAGGACAAGCGCTACTTCCGAGACGCGGGGATACCAGAAGAGCTGCTGGATAGTGAACATGAAGAGGAGTCATCTCAACACAGCAGCCCTCCTGAAAAAGAAGCAGAAGCAGAGACGCACGTCTGTGGGGCAGGCAAACAGATAAACATCTTGCGACAAGTTTTCGGACACGACGAACAAGCCTCGCCCCAGAACCAGGAGGAGTCGATCCACAACTTCGACCGTTTCTCATGCGCTACCCTCACGCAGGAACAGGTCAACGAAATCCACATGAAGTTGGCTGACTCCACCCCGGCAGACGTAGCCTACTCGACAGGAGATGCCATAGTCCCGATTGACGAGTTAAGGGACATGGTAAAAGAGGGAGGATGTCTGGCGTTATCTGTGGCGGTCGCCTACATCCAGATACTACGAAATAAGTCTGAACACGCATGCATAGCAGATCCAATGCTGTTCAACGACATTTGCCTAGCCGATGAGCAAGGGGCGAAGGAAGCTTTCCTAGCAGAGTTGGAATGCAGAGTCCCGGATACCATTCTCCTTCCCATCCTGCACAACAACCACTGGACGCTCTTAGCGGTGTACACCCAACAACGAGCAGGGATTTTCTACAACAGCTCAGACAGCAACAAAGACCATCCAGTGCCTTGTACATCGACAACGCTGACATCTCTCAAACGATTAGTACGAAAGTACTATATCGATATAGCAGAGCTGATACAACCATTCCTGGGAATGCAAGCAAGAAGCTGGCATGAACTCCAGTTCTGCCACCGCAGCCCGCATCAAATTCAACTATCCAACGACTGTGGCATCTTCGTCCTGGAATGGATGGCAAACGAGGCAACGCCTAATCAGCTCCTCCACATCGACTATCACAGCAAACGAGGAGAATATGTGTGGGAGCTCTTATCTAGCCCAGGCACACTGATCATCTAACCCTCACTGATTAACATTTCCTTACCTCATCTACTTCACAACTCTGGGACAGAGTGTGGAGTAAGTTGGGGGGGGTACCATGTACCAGTGAGGGAGGTACAAAACTTTTCTCCTTTGATCCCCCTCGTCCTATCCAATTCAATTAGTGTACATATAACCTTTTTAGTGTACATATAACTTCTTACACAACCTTTTTCCTTCTTGCTAAAAGTCTTGAAAACTTTGCAAATTTTTGCTTATGATTCCCTATACTTATATATGTACAAAGTTGCTGTTATAATAAAAACCTGTTGTGACTTCTTGCAAAGTTTACTTTCTGTATATTTAACGAGTTACAAGTTCTGTCATATCTTTATGATAATGTTGTCTCAAACAAACAAAAGATTGTGCCTTGCCATCCAAAAATTTTCGAAAAATAATAATCTCGCAAACAGCTAAGAGACGAGTATGGAGAAGGAAAAAGCTGCCCAAACAGCAGATATCTCTTTTGTTTTCACTTACCCAACAAAAATCCCAAAAAGAGAAAGAAGCCTTATGAGTGTGAATAAAAGCATGAGAGTTGTGCCCAATAAAAGAAAAGAAAAAATTATATATACATATATACACACTTGTTTTCCAAAAGTACCCATCTTTAGGCATGGTAGATCCGGGGTAGTGGTACGTAGGATGTGAAATCACTGCTCTAAAGCCAACTGGCTTAGACTGCAGGGACCACTTGCCCGTTAACGGACCCTTACCTGGATGGACTGATGGGAAACAAGAAGAAAAACCCAAAAAGCCTTAGCCTACCCTATACACAACTTTCTGTCCCTTAAATAAAGTTGTTTGGTGTGGAAGCTAACTTCGGAATCATACACCAAAGTCTCGCTGAAGCTGTGGAGAAGAAAATTTTTACTTAAATAATAAGGCAAGTAGGGCAAGGTCTTTTGTTCGCATTAAGACAGCATTACCTCCAAGACATCGCAAATCTTGTGCTACCCTTTAGCCTTAAAGTTTTGTTGTGCAAGAAGAAGCAACACAAAGTTTAGTTTAAATATTGATTGAGGACAATCAAAAAGCTAAGTTTGGGGGAGTTGATAACACCAAATTTTGTGACGTTTTTGCCCTTTATTCTGTTATCAAAACTACCCTTTTCTGCTATTTTCCTCTATTTTATTAGCATTTTCGCAATAATTGGCCAAGCAACGCTCTTATTCCAATTTTTCCTATCTTCTACAGAGTTTTCCTCGTTTTTGTGCAATAAGGCCGATTCCGGCCCACAATAAGTCTAAGCCCGTCTCGACCTTCCTGACGCCCGATAAAACCAGCCCGACAGGGGCTGGGCGACACGAGAATGATCGGCGGAGAAGGGCGCTGCGCAAGAAGGACGTGTCGGCCGACATACCGTCTACCCGACAGGGAGCCAAAGCCGCATCGATGACCAAACTCGTCGGGCGACACAGCCACCCACCGGCAGGCGTGCCGCCAGCCACGTGACCGATAGCCAGCGCCTCATGCCGAGACATACCTGTATCGGCCGTCCACATCCATCGACCGGCGTATAAGGGAGCTACGTGGTGTTTCCAGCACCATAACTCCTTCAACCGCCGCCTATAAATAGCAGCTACAGGAAGCCGAAAAGACAGGTCGGATAGGTCGGACAAGTCGAGAGAGTCGGAAGAGAATTCGGACAAGACAGTTCGGAAGTTCGGGAGCCACCTTTGAAGGAAGCTGTGAGAGCAAGAGTATCGCGCCCCAGTGCTTGTGCCGGGCGACACTAGGTGAGCTTTCCCTCATCCCGAGAGGGAAGGGATGGTTCACTTAGTGTTGTCCCGGGCGACACTGCGGACCGATATCGGCCAGCGAAGATGAGCGACACGAGTGCCCGACAGTAGACTCGTAGCTCTTTGCCCGACACGATATCGAACCTGATACGCTCCGCCCATCATGCGTGCCGCCCAAGAGGGTGCGCCGCCCGACATGAGCGTATCGGCCAGGGTCCTTGAGCGATACAGTCAGTCGTCAGTCGGCGCTGCCCGAGAGGGGGCGCCGCCCGACACTGCCGTATCGGGCTCGGCTCCTGACCGGTATCGGGCAGGAGAGCTACAGTAGTCTGTCATTCTTCTACATCAAGAAGGAGACATCTATCTTTAATTCTGTTATTTAAATTCTTAGCTTATGCATTGTATTAAGACCCTTATTGCTTATGGAAATAGAAATGCTTAATTGCTATTTGTTTAATGATTGGTGCCTTATGATTGGGTAACTGTTGTGTTGGATATCTGAACTCTAGCTTGCATGTTTTGGATCGCGTTTCGCTTAGCTACCGAATCGTCTTTCCCGTCGCAACTACTTCGAGAGTTGGGTTGTGGCTCTAGTGTTTGGTCCGGTTCTGGAGTACGAGAGTGCCCGGAACGGAGTTGTTTTAGTATCATTCCACTCTAACTTGAGCCTAGCAACCTCGAGAGGGGTGTTGAAGCTTGGTTAGAGGCACCCGCTCTGAGAGGAGGGGTGCAGGGTGTTACTGCTATCGCTTGTCTTACTGAAGTCTTATCCCTTGCATTACGCCTTAAACTGTAGTTTATCTTTCTATTTTCTGTTGCATGAAAATTCCTAAAAACTGCTAAATGACAAAATCTTAATCTTTCTTGTAACTCCAGTTGGAGATAGTTTTCTTTGATTTAATCGTGACAGCTTGTTGTTCCCCTTCGGGGAACTTTAATATCTCTTTATACCCACCGGAGTGTAGAGTGTCGATTCAGAGTCGTCAACACGACCCACCTTGTCCCTGTGTTCGACCCCGTATGACTACTTCGACCCCGTAAACAAAGTTGCGGGGGCCTAGAAGGATTCGGGTTATAAATGCGAAGGCTCGACTACCTCAAATGCGCCTCCAATTTTAGGACGCGCGATTTAGGCCGGTCAATGACAATATACCTATTCGAGACTCCCTACCCGACGACCAACTTATGAAAGTTACTACCGGATTTCCTTGGTATGCCGATATAGTGAACTATCTGGCCAACGGAATTATCCACCCTTCCGCCTCTCACCATGATAAAAAGAAATTCCTTCATGATGTTAAGAAATATTTTTGGGATGAACCATATCTTTCCCTCTATGTGCGGATGGACTTTTTCGTCGTTGTCTACCAGAAGAAGAAATTATCCTTATTCTAGAACATTGCCATTCTAGCCCTACTAGGGGGCACATGATTTCAAAGAAAACTGCTCTCAAAGTTCTTCAATCTGGTTTCTTTTGGGCAATGATAGCAAAGGACATCCATAATTTCGTCTAATCCTGCAATAAATGTCAGCTTTCCGGGAGTATATCTAAAAGAAATGAAATGCCTCTTACCTTGTGGCAAGAAATTGAACTTTTTAATGTATGGGGAATAGACTACACGGGCCCTTTACCCTCATCTTATGGATTCTCATACATACTGGTTGTTGTGGATTATGTTTCAAAATGGGTAGAGGTTACACCCACCGTTTCTTGCGATTCCAAACCAGTTATCAAAATGTTCAAGGATATCATTTTTCCTAGATTCGGAATCCCTCAAACAATCATATCAGATGGAGGATCTCATTTTTTAGAGTGACGTTTTGAAGCCCTCCTAAGAAAATATGGAGTTAAACATAAGGTCACCACACCTTATCATCCGCAGACAAGTGGCCAAGTCGAAGTTTCAAATAGACAACTAAAGGCCATTCTAGAAAAGACAATCAACAGACATCGCACAGATTGGTCCACTAAGCTCCCTGATGCCCTTTGGGCATACCACACTGCTTATAAAACACCAATAGGAACGCCCCCGTTTCATTTGGTATATGGGAAATCATGTCATCTCCCAGTTGAACTGGAACACAAAGCTTGGTGGGCCATCAAATAATTGAATTTCAATTTCAAAAGCACTTGTGAGTATAGACAACTAAAATTACAAGAACTTGAAGAACTACGAATGACCGCCTACCAAAGTGCTAGGATCTACAAAGAACAAACTAAGATGTGTCACGATGGACATCTCAAAAGGAAAGATATCATCGTCGGAGATAAAGTCCTTCTTTTCAACTCTAGACTTAAGATGTTCCCCAGAAAACTTCGCACAAATTGGTCTGGGCCATTCACCATCAAGCACATCTACCCAACTGAAGCAATCATCATTATTGACGATAATGGAGGGGAGAGAATTGTTAATGGACACAGATTGAAGAAATATTATACCCCAACTGACAAAATTCCAAGACAAACCATTGAGATTCATGATCCTGCCACATCAATCTAACCAAGTCAGAACTTCGTCGAGCCAGCGACGTAAAACCCAGGCACTACTTGGGAGGCAACCCAAGAACTGATTAGTTTTGACATTTTCTTAGACCTTTCACCTTTATCCAGAAAATTTAAAAATTTACTTAACATCCAAAACAAACATAAAAATATAAAAACCAAAAACTTTTTAACAGTTTTGAAACTGCTTGGATCCACATGGTCTCGAAACCGTTTGGACTCCATACGGTCTCGAAACTGTTTCGATCCATACGGTCTTGAAACTGTTTGGACTCCATACGGTCTCGAAACCATTTGGATCCATACTGTCTCGAAACTATTTGGACTCCATACGGTCTAGAAACTGTTTGGGCTCCGTACGGTCTCAAAACCATTTGGGCTCTACACGATCTCAAAACCGTTTAGGTTCCTTACGGTCTCAAAACCGTTTGGACTCCATACAGTCTCGAAACCGTTTGCCCTTGAGAATTTGTAATGTCACTCCTCCTTTTTCTATAAATATCGCTCGACCCCTCTCTTTTTCTCTCCTTCACTTCCTGAGATTTTCTCACACGAGAAACCCTATTTCATTCGCTCTGACTCTCTCCTCTCGTGACTGCTGCTCTCTCCCTCTCATCTCCAGTTCATTTCTACCTACTCCATCTGCTCCCCCGACGATACCACCACCGCGATGCGTCTTTAACCTCTGTCATCATCGTCTAAGCAGCAAGGTAGAATGTTGTTGCACATCTACACCACCGTCGACACTGTTTCCGCAGTTTCTATCACGAATGAACTTCCCGATTGCCGCCACCGCTATCATCGCCATTAATACCTTCATCAATGGCGTCGTTTTCACCATTTTCGCCATCTGTTTGCCTCTAGTCGTCCCTGCCATTTCATCTTCCTTGTGGTTTTGGCCCAAACGGTCATGAAACCATTTGGAGCCATACAGCCTTAAAACTGTTTGGAGCCATACGGTCTTAAAACCATTTGGAGCCATACGGCCTTAAAACCGTTTGGAGCCATACAGTCTTAAAACCGTTTGGATCCATACGGCCTTAAAACCATTTGAAACCGTTTGGAGCCATACGGTCTTGAAACCGTTTGGAGCCATACGGTCTTGAAACTTTTTGGAGCCATACGGTCTTGAAACCGTTTGGAGCCATAAGGTCTTGAAACCGTTTGGAGCCATACGATCTTGAAACCGTTTGGACCCAAACAATCTTGGAAAACATGATTTCACCCTTAAAACGGTTTCTTTTTTTCAATATTGCAATTCTTTTAACATTTATCCTTTTTAACATATATAATCTTCCGATTACAGAATGGCCTCACCTACAAAACAAGCCACAGGAACTGTTGACGCTCCCTTCTAGACAAGGGAGCAACTACTGGAGGACCGCGCAAAGCTCCAGCAAATCATGGACACCTACGAAAAGACCGGAAAAGTCCCACTAAAAGTTGATCTGATCAAAGTCATGAATGAAATTGACTGAATCAACATGTGCCTAACCGAAGACCATGTTGAAGAAGTGGAGGAAATTTCCTCCAGTGATGAAGGTTCAGAGTACGCACCAAACTCCTAGGATGAATCCCCAGTCCTAAAGTCCAAAGGTAAAAGGCAGACTGAAGAAGCCGCTAAGGGACAACCATCAAAGAAAAGGGAAAGGAAGCAAGTCCGGCCCTCTACTGCAAGGGAACAGATCTTGGCAGGACACGCTACCCCTGCTGTTGCAAATCCCATCACCACCACCACCACAAAACCTGCACCAGCTGACATATACATCCAAAACCTCCCTGCTAGTGATAAGGTGCTACGACTGACAAAGTATGTTTGCTCCAATTTATTGAAGAAGATAGGGACCTATGATAGGAATATCACCTTGCTCGACAACACAAATCTTTCAAAACTCTATTTTGTCACAGAAACCTCTTATGTTGAGCCCACGGTAGAGTTTTTCACATACCTCCACAAAGAAACTGTATACGCAAAGGATAAATGGAAAGACGGAGGTGACCGCAGGCTGGTCACCTCACTTTTTGGAAGCAAGGTTGTCTTAACCGTGAACATGATGAATGAGATCTTCATCAACAACCAGGATCAACTGAAGAAGGCTAAAGTAGTAGGCCTAGATAACTCCCAGTTCAACAGGCACAACTTCTAGAAATCCTTAACAGGGATTCCAACCTACGAGGAAAAAACTTGCAAGGCCTCTAACATTCATTATGGCCTGGTGTGCACACTGCAAAAAATCATTACTGGTGCCTTTTTCCCCAGGACAGAGAGTGGGAATGTTCTTATCTCAGATCTCTTTATCTTATGGTCCATTCTCACAAGGCAGCCGGTCAACATAGGCCGGCAACTGATTCACAAGCATGCAACTTATGCCCTAGGGAAAGAAATCTGCATGGGTGGTCATATAACATCAATCTTGAAATTTCTCAAGATAGACAGACCGCTACCCAAGTGCACGTAGATAAAGGGTGACATACTTACAAATGAACAGAGTTTAAAGAACTCATACATTATATAGGAGAAGGATGCTAAACTCCACTACATTTTCTGCCCAACTGTCAAAGCATCCAGAACTATGCTACTGATGCAGCCCTATTTTAGGGCTTCATCTTGTGTTATTTTGCTCTTCAATCACATCTATACCTGTTATATTGCATGTCATTCCCCCTAATATGCTTATTTGTATAAAATGCACTTATGGACATCATTTGCATGTTTTTCAGGCATTTGGACCACACTTGATGGAAGAGAGAGAGAAGGAGTGATCCTAGGGTTCCTCTACCCTTGGAGAGACCCAAAGTGAAGTCCAAGGCTCCCTCAACCTACCCTTAGTGGCCAAAGATCATTTGAAGCAAAGATGTCCAAGAAAATCCAAAGATCCAAGTCAAGGTGCAGCCCCAGGACCCAGAACGGCCGTGGTACCACAGAACGGCCGTGCTAAATGACTTAGAAATTAACAGGCTCAACATCCAAGTGAAGTAGAGAACACCACGACCGTACACAGCACCACGGCCGTGCAATGGGCAGACACCACGGTCGTGGCACAGCAGAGAAAAACAGCCATGCATCAGCACCACGACCACCTCCGCAAGTCCACCACAGTCGTGCCATACACCACGGCCGTGGCACACTTCCACCACCACGGCCGTGTTGATCCACTACGGCCGTGGCCGTTTTGACCACCAACCTGACATTTTTCAATTTAATCACCACGGTTGTGCCCATCCACCATGGCCGTGGCCTATCCTACCCACCACGGCCGTGGTACCCCACCACGGTCGTGCTACTCACAGAATCCAGCCACTTTTCCACCGCTTTCCCCATTTTACCCCTAACTTAACCTAGTGCTTCCCCCACACCTATATATACCTAGGTGGCGGTTGGGGCACGATGCTGGCTACCTTCTACCCCTTCCTAGCTCCCCAAATCGCCACCCACTCCATTCCACTCCATATCCACCTCAAATCCACTCCATTTCACCATTTTCCACCACATAACCCCCCATATCTAAGCCTTCCATCCACTTCCCTCCATCATTCCACACCATTTCATCCAAGGAGAAGGAGGACGTCCCTGCAGCTGCTGGAGAGGACTTCTTCATCTACACCGAGCTCCATGGCTTCTTCTACCTCTTTCTCCTCTCTTTTTGTATTTTGCTTTGTTATGAGTAGCTAGGCCCCTTGGGTGGGCTGTTTGGGGGAAAATATGTTACTTTGATACCATGTTGGGGGGAAATGACATGTAAACTTTGTAATTTCATTTGTTAATGATTATATTCTATTTGCATCTCATTCTCCATGGATTGCTTGTTGGTTTGTGTGTGAAATCACTTAGAAATTTAGGCAAATTGCTTATATGTGTGAATTTTGGGATTTGCCCCTAGGTCCAATTCTTGGATCCCTAGGTTGCCTCCCATCTTCCTACATCCTAATCAATCTCCCTAAACCTAAGTGAGAGATCTAAGTAGCTAGATTAGGTAATTCTAGTGCAATTAGCATGGAGCCTTCACAAGGCTAGAATGTGGGGGATTGGGGTCCAAAACCCTAATTTCACCCCCCCCATTACTACCCTCGGCCCCTAATTTCCCTAGGAATGTCTAATCTAGAAACCTATACTTGATTAGACTCTAATTGGATTGAACCTAACCCCTAACCTAATTGAGCCTCGTAAGGGTAGTAGGGGGTGTTAGGGACTAGTTTCCCTATACACAACCTAGCATATCCATGGCCAGTTAGTAGCTTAGGTCAATCCATTAGACTCTAACTTGTTGTTTGGTTTGGATGATCTAAATGGAATTATAATGTTCACATGTCAACCCCAACTTAAGTGATAAGTTCATACCCCTAAACAGCCCACACATCTCTTTACTGCTTAAAACCCTAGTTTTGTGCTTGCTTAGCTTTGTTAGTTCTTTTCTTGCTTAGTTAGCTTCTTGCTTTGCTCTTGCCTTGTTTATGCTAGTTTAGTTCTTTAATTGTTCTTTTGCTTCTCTCTTTCTTGCCTTAGTGTAACTTGCCTTTTCATACCTAGCTTAGTATTTCCTTGCTTGCTTAGTCTTAATTCAGTCTAGGGTTAACATAGATTTCATTATTGCCTTTAAATTGCTTGTTTATCCTTAGTTAACAATCAAAACCACCTTTAAACCCTTAACCCTAGTCTCCGCAGTAGGAACCTAGCTAAACTAACCTAGCTCTAGCGCCCCCTCTTTTCCCTGTGGATCGACCCTATACTTGCCACCTTCCTATACTACGACACGACCCCGTGCGCTTGCGGGTGTAGTGTTTTAGTAGACGTAGGTAGGCGGTTAGGTTTATAAATTTTGAAAGCACAACCCCATCCACCGTGCATTCCGACCTCGTGGGGCGCATCTATTCTATCGAGTAGTGTGTTAGCACCACTAGCGGGAGCGCACCAAGCTTTCTGGCACCGTTGCCGAGGATTAGAGGCGCTCGGCCTAGCTAGTTAGTTTTGCTTTGACTTTTCCTACTGCCCTCATCATTGCTATTCTTTATTCATTACTCTTTGCATTCTTTGTGTATATTGGTTTGCTAACTTGCTTTCTTTTGTTTGGTTGTGCCTTGTGCATGTGACAAGCCACTCGGAGAAGACAAGATGGAAGGCCAAAATGCACAAACCCATCTATTTCCTCCACCACCCTACCTCCAAGGCTATCCTAAGCCTTACACACCGCCACCACCTCCATTACCGCAACCTTCCCACCACTTCACTTTCCAACCTCAATTCCCTCCTCCACTACCCTACCTCCAAGGCTATCCTAAGCCTTACACACTGCCACCACCTCCATTGCCACAACCCTCCTACCAGTTCACCTTCCAACCTCAATTCATTCTACCACCTCCATCACCACAACCCTCCCACCAATTCACCTTCCAACCTCAATGCCCTCCTCCACCTAAAGTCCAACAACCATCGACACCGATGCCACCACCACAACTATCACATGCTCTCCCTACTTCCCATGAACAAATGGATATGATTGAGACCCCTCTCTTTGGTGCCTATGAAGACCCATTCCTCAAGAGAGACAAAACCTATGGCATGAGATTTCTGAGGGTCTTAAGGCTTATTAAGATCTATGATGATGATCCCCAAGGAGAGAGAATTGCTAAAAAAGACTTACGAAGCTCGCATGACCCTTGGGAGGAAGATCAATCAAGGAAAGCATTTGAGAGGATTGCTTATGATGGGGGTGCAAACATTTTGTTTTTGGACCATGGTTGATGGTGAAAGAACAACAAGCCTGGATGAAGGCATGAAACTTAGCGCTTGTGGGAGGCAACCCACATAGGTTTGGAAAATTTTGACCCAACCTTCACTTTTTGATACAATTGCTTTGTTTTTACATTTTCCAAGAACACACACACACTTGTGTTTAATAGTTTTTGTCTAGTTTTAAGATGTGCAGGTGATAACAGGGTGAAATGAAGGAAATTTGAGTACAATTGAGAGAAGGATTCCAAGAAAATCACTTTGAGTCAAGTTTTTGAGTGTTTAATGTTCCTCATTTTGAGAGTAGCAGCAACAGGGACCACCACGGTCGTGGCACATCAATACGACCGTGGTCATTTGCATGAAAAACACACCAAGTCCCTGGATTCAAAAGAAAAATTGAGAAAAGCTGCCAAAGGACTGCACCACGGTCGTGCCAGTTAGCACGGCCGTGCAACCTGAAGCCACCACGGCCGTGCTACGCAGCACGGCCATGCAGCAGACCAATTTCAGCCACTCAAGGCAGATTAGTGGGGCAGATACTACGCATATCCTCCACCACAGGGAGGAACACCGCCAGAGCCTTGAGAGAGCCATGATCGTCTACCCTATCATCCTAAACTCTAGGATCATGCTGAGGACAACATGATTTAAAAGTTTGGGGTGGTAGGGCAGGTATGCCCTAGTTTCACTTTGCATTTCACCTGCCACATCCACTTTTGTTTTCTTGTTTTTTCTATCTACCTTAGTCATCTTTACTGCTTTGCATACCTGCATGCCATGTCGTTTACTTTCTTGTCATTTTTTTGTGTAATTTTCAAAATTTTTGCTCTTTTTCCATGCATTGCATATCATGTAGATTTTTAGTAATTCTTGCATGTTATAGCTAGTATTTGCTTCTTTACTGCTTTAAGTTCAATAATATAGAGTTTAGATGTGATTGAAGGCAACTTGGCACTGTTTTGGCCAATTTTGCCCAAATTTGGAATTTCTTGTCTAAAAGTGTGTTTTGACCCAATCTCTACTATTTTGAGTAAAAATGATGACCTTTGACAAATGCAAGTGAATTATCATTGTTTGTTGCTAAGTGGTATCAATGTTTGACTTTTTACATGTGCATCACCTCTCTTAGGATTGTGATTGAATTGGTTGAATTGTGAAATTGAGCAAGCTTTGAACGCTTAGTGTTTGTGGAATTACTTGTTTGATATATCAATTTCATTTTGTTCATTCATGTGGTGTGATATCTTGGATGAAGTGTTGGATTAATTCTCATGCAGGATGTCTTATGTGGAAAATCATACCAATGACCCCTCTTTGACCCGATTCTTCTTCCATCATCTTCATACCCCTCCGCCTCATAAAAAGATGCCCTAGTGCACATAATCAGCCTTGGCCACCTCTAAAACTTTGGGGTGGCCATACCTTTATCTCCCCGCTTCACTCTACCCACCATATGCCCTATCTACACTAAGAGCAAGAAAAAGAAAAGAAAAGAAAAAGAAAAGCAAAATAAAATAAAAGGATGCTCCTGTTTAAGAGCATTCAAATAAAGAAAAGATGAGTGTGTAAAAACACTCCAAAAATCTTACCGCAACCATTTCTTCCACTTTCATACCCATTGAGCTAGAAAACATCAAACTTAGCTCATTTTACCCTTTTCCGCAGCCACGTGGGTCATTTGGTGTGATTTGAGATATAAGATTGAATGCATGAATGTGAAACAACACTCCTAGTCATTTTTTATTAACGCCACCATGAAACGGTTTACCCGGAACTTAATGGAAGAAATATGGATAACTTGTGTATTCTATGTGCTATATTTGAAGTTCATATGCTTTGTGCTCTTTTCATGACTGGATTGTGAAAGAAGGAGAGGGGAGAAGTGAAATGCATGTACTTAGTCATCTTTGATCCCATTCAGCAACAATCGTCTTTTTATATTGAATTTGTCATTTCTTTTTGTGAAAGTTTGTAGAGAGATTGAGTTAGAGCATACTTGAGGACAAGTATGTTTCAAGTTTGGGGTGGTGATGCAGCCCTATTTTAGGGCTTCATCTTGTGTTATTTTGCTCTTCAATCACATCTATACCTGTTAGATTGCATGTCATTCCCCCTAATATGCTTATTTGTATAAAATGCACTTATGGACATCATTTGCGTGTTTTTCAGGCATTTGGACCACACTTGATGGAAGAGAGAGAGAAGGAGTGATCCTAGGGTTCCTCTGCCCTTGGAGAGACCCAAAGTGAAGTCCAAGGCTCCCTCAACCTACCCTTAGTGGCCAAAGATCATTTGAAGCAAAGATGTCCAAGAAAATCCAAAGATCCAAGTCAAGGTGCAGCCCCAGGACCCAGCACGGCCGTGGTACCACAGAACGGCCGTGCTAGATGAATTAGAAATTAACATGCTCAACATCCAAGTGAAGCAGAGAACACCACGGCCGTACACAGCACCACGGCCGTGCAATGGGCAGACACCACAGCCGTGCTCCACAAAACGACCGTGGCACAACAGAGCAAAACGGCCGTGCAGCAGCACCACGACTACCTCCGCCAAGCCCACCACGGCTGTGCCATACACCACGGCCGTGGCACACTTCCACCACCACGGCTATGTTGATCCACCACGGCCGTGGCCGTTTTGACCACCAACCTGACATTTTGCAATTTAATCACCACGGTCGTGCCCATCCACCACGGCTGTGGCTTATCCTACCCACCACGGCCGTGGTACCCCACCACGGTCGTGCTACTCACAGAATCCAGCCACTTTTCCACTGCTTTCCCCATTTTACCCCTAACTTAACCTAGTGCTTCCCCCACACCTATATATACCTAGGTGGCGGCTGGGGCATGAGGCTGGCTACCTTCTACCCCTTCCTAGCTCCCCAAATCGCCACCCACTCCATTCCACTCCATATCCACCTCAAATCCACTCCATTTCACCATTTTCCACCACATAACCCCCCATATCTAAGCCTTCCATCCACTTCCCTCCATCATTCCACACCATTTCATCCAAGGAGAAGAAGGAGGACGTCCCTGCAGCTGCTGGAGAGGAGGACTTCTTCATCTACACCGAGCTCCATGGCTTCTTCTACCTCTTTCTCCTCTCTTTTTGTATTTTGCTTTGTTATGAGTAGCTAGGCCCCTTGGGTGGGCTGTTTGGGGGAAAATATGTTACTTTGATACCATGTTGGGGGGAAATGACATGTAAACTTTGTAATTTCATTTGTTAATGATTATATTCTATTTGCATCTCATTCTCCATGGATTGCTTGTTGGTTTGTGTGTGAAATCACTTAGGAATTTAGGCAAATTGCTTATATGTGTGAATTTTGGGATTTGCCCCTAGGTCCAATTCTTGGATCCCTAGGTTGCCTCCCATCTTCCTACATCCTAATCAATCTCCCTAAACCTAAGTGAGAGATCTAAGTAGCTAGATTAGGTAATTCTAGTGCAATTAGCATGGAGCCTTCTCAAGGCTAGAATGTGGGAGGATTGGGGTCCAAAACCCTAATTTCACCCCCCATTACTACCCTCGGCCCCTAATTGCCCTAGGAATGTCTAATCTAGAAACCTAGACTTGATTAGACTCTAATTGGATTGAACCTAACCCCTAACCCAATTGATCCTCGTAAGGGTAGTAGGGGGTGTTAGGGACTAGTTTCCCTATACACAACCCAGCATATCCATGGCCAGTTAGTAGCTTAGGTCAATCCATTAGACTCTAACTTGTTGTTTGGTTTGGATGATCTAAATGGAATTATAATGTTCACATGTCACCCCCAACTTAAGTGCTAAGTTCATACCCCTAAACAGCCCACACATCTCTTTACTGCTTAAAACCCTAGTTCTGTGCTTGCTTAGCTTAGTTAGTTCTTTTCTTGCTTAGTTAGCTTCTTGCTTTGCTCTTGCCTTGTTTATGCTAGTTTAGTTCTTTAATTGTTCTTTTGCTTCTCTCTTTCTTGCCTTAGTGTAACTTGCCTTTTCATACCTAGCTTAGTCTTTCCTTGCTTGCTTAGTCTTAATTCAGTCTAGGGTTAACATAGATTTCATTATTGCCTTTAAATTGCTTATTTATCCTTAGTTAACAATCAAAACCACCTTTAAACCCTTAACCCTAGTCTCCGCAGTAGGAACCTAGCTAAACTAACCTAGCTCTAGCACCCCCTCTTTTCCCTGTGGATCGACCATATACTTGCCACCTTCCTATACTACGACACGACCCCGTGCGCTTGCGGGTGTAGTGTTTTAGTAGACGTAGGTAGCCGATTAGGTTTATAAATTTTGAAAGCACAACCCCATCCACCGTGCATTCTGACCTCGTGGGGCGCATCTATTCTATCGAGTAGTGTGTTAGCACCACTAGCAGAATCGCACTAGCTACCTCTTCCAGAACTGGCGGACTATGACAAAGACAAGCTGCTCTTCACTGAAGAAGAGCTCACCAACCTCATAGCCTCTGTCAAAGTAAAAGAGAAATAGGAAAAAATAGGGCAAACTGAGCACAACGTCACTGCCCCCGTAGCAAGACCAAAGAAAATTCCAGTAACACGACCTTCAAAGCTGCGTATACAAAAACAACAGCAATCAGAGATGCCCACATCAAAGATAAACCCAAAGGTGGAGCCACCAAAAAGCAATGAAACAACAGACACCTTCATCTTCGATCTGGATGTTGGGCTCACCTCTAAAACCACCGCCACCACACCACCACCCTCCACCATTCTCCACAACAACGCCCACCATAATTTCCTCATCCACATCAACAACTTCACCCACATACTCCGCCTCACTCTTCTCTCCTACGGGCAATCCTTTCTCCACCTCAACACTCGATCTCACCTTCAATTCAATTTCTTTCCCCTCATCATTTCCATTTCCTCCTTTCTCACCTGGGATGCCACCACCATTCCCATCCACCACCCCATCTACCACCACTACCCTGATATCGCTAGTGACTCCATCAACAGTCACCATGCAATTCGCAGGTCCATCAATAGTGTCTCTCTCGCAAGGCACTACCACCCTTCCACCCCGACCCCAGCCACCTCACCCTTCCATCTCTGGGGTCCCCTTTTCAAAAGTCGGTGAGGAATTCGGATGGCAATTTGACGCCATTCAAAACCTCCTCACCAATCCTTCTAACATATTATCATCTATTTTTTCTTGTGTGCAGGAAATCGCTTCACATGTCTCCAAGATCGACGAGTGGGACAACGCCTTACCAGGCATCATCGCAAGCATCCAACAACGGCAGGAAGCAGCGACTCAGCAAGTTAACCGCATCGAGAGCCGATTACAAACCCTGCCAGAATTGGTACTCGAGATGAAAGGCCAGCAAGAAGCGTTGGCCCAACAAGTCGATAGGGTCTCTACGCAAACTCAACCTTTGTCTGAGACCCTCCACGAGCTTCAGCAGCAGCAAACTGCTCAAGGCATGTGCTTGGACGACATCAACAAAAACCTTCTACAACTCATCCACCGCTAGGAGGAGGACTCCAACAAAGAACTTAATGACCTTCGCAAACAAACAATTGATCTATCTGCATGACTGTGCTCCTTCGAAGCAAGATATGCAGATCTTAAAGATAGCCATGACGCACTGCTCGAAACCCATGAGCATGTGCAAGTGCCACTTGAAGAGCTGCAAGCAATCCATCGACAGTGCAAGAAGAAGTCGATCATGAAGGCAAAAGAAAAGGCGGCAGATGACGATGATGACGCTAGTGAAGATGATGATGAGGACTTCGACTCCTCGGCTAAATCCAACAATGACAGCTCCTTCTCAGATGATCAACCCGACGACCCAGGAAATGTTGGGGAGGGCACAAGCCGAGGGGCAGACCCCGCAAAAATAGGATAGGATAACGGCCACCAAGACCGAGGAACCAAAGATCCCAAGTCCCCCAATAACAATGACAACGTCACAATGTCATATGGGGACCAGTTCTTTAATTTCTCAACCATGGGATCACTAGGGGAAGCTGCTAAAGAAGTTGCTTTTGCTGAATTTCAACAATGTATCATGGAAACCAGCATAAGCCCAGCTACATCAGCAATTCAACAATCTACAAACCTCCCCCTAGAATAGGAAGAATCTGATAGAGTGAGTTTAGACATAGAAGATAGAATCGACTCCAGTTATGACTCAGTTAAAGATGAATCTCTACCTCCATTCTTAGAAGATAGTGCGCAGACTCCACTCCCTCCACAAGACCTGCCCCCACAACCACCTCTACCTCATCTGATGAAAGATCTAGACATGGTGGCCATCTCTACACTAGATGTTCAAGACATCTTTATCCTAAACACTATTATAGATGATGCCAAGAATGGGGGGGACATCATATATAACAATACAAAGACAAAGCGCAAGTTGACCCGTGAAGATTTTCGTATTCTCCTTCAACCACAATCGGCGGTGACGATGGCTCTCTTCCGCGTCCTACTTGCCAATGCTTTAGAAGAATTCTGAAGCTCCAAGAAAGTGCAACCTGTTTTCAACACTTCACTCGCCATGTCCCTATCTCTGGTACACAAGGACTTATAGGCGAAGTCCGCAGAGCGGCTGCAGGCTGGTCTAGCAAGGAGGGCACACTACATCACCGTGCCCTTTAAAGTTTCCAAACACTAGCTGCCCATGATTTTCGACATCGAGGCACGCGACGCCAAGGTGTACAACTTCTGTGCCAGTGAACTAAAAGTCAGACAGATCAACTTTGTAGGGTTAGAAGCTGGGGAAGCATGATGCATTCCTTTTTGACTTCTCAAAATAATATGGGCTGCCTGCCCATCACTTAGACATGGTTGGAATCAACCCTGGTTCTGAATCATCAAACCGCCTATCCAAAAATTTAGGGTTTCGGGGATTGTGCTTTCTGTATAATAAGACACACAGAAGCACTAAATCGACAACTTTCATTTACCGAGTTAGCAGCAGAGGATATGCACTCTTTACGGGGACGTTGTTCCATGGAACTCATATGCGATAGACGATTCTTTAAGGATATGACAATGGCACAGGACGACGTACCTCAGTATCTCTTCTCTGCTATCCAATGTCCGTAAAAGCATCCATACAGGACAATTCTAAAAGAGTTGGAGAAAAAGCAACATCAAACTGCCAAGGTCCCAGAACAACGCCAGTGGGACCCGTATGCTTTCGATATGGCGGCGGACAAGGGGGACATCGACTTGATAACAGGGATCAACATCAACAGAGCTTTCCAACCAATGGTGCCCCTATCTGCCATACAACCAACGTTTCCAAATTTTGACCTTAACGCATGTAAGAGCCTCTCTGACAACAAACTCTGACTCATCATGTCTAGGCTACACGTAGAGAACGATGAGTTGGTTTTCATACACGGAGATATTTTGGTAATGGTAGATTCTCTCCGTGAAACCGTACAAGTTAAAGGTTCTTTATCTGTGAGTGTAATGACTACGTACCAGTTTCTTCTAGCACGGGACCACCCTACAGTTTATATGGTGTCAGCATACATGAAGGATGATCTATTAGGGTCGAAGAACTTCAGAACCACGGAGGCACTAATTTCATATCTTCAACATACAACTCTGAAGTTCATTATGTTTCCCTTTCTTCATTCTGACCACTGGATGCTACTGGAAACAAACCTACACAAAGGAACAACAATCCTCTACAATAGTTCCAACAGCCATTTTAATCCAAACCAAAAACAGTATGTTGTTACAGAAAAGATGCCCATAGAGGAAGTGGCAAAGGACTGTGCCGAATGACTACATGATCTCCTAGGCAAACACACAAAGGCATATGAAAAAGAACATTTTCACCGTCCATCCTTCAGCCACAGATGTCCCCAGCAGATCAGAGAATCTAACGACTGTGGTTTCCACATCCTTTACTGGATGTACACCCTTACTGTCCTCAGTAAGCACGTGGAAGGCATGAAAGATGTGGATTATCACGCCTTACAAGGAAAGTTTGTAGATAATCTCCTACGATTGTATGGAGCAAACAAGGGATTAATAGAATTGTGATACCCTTGCCCATGTACTTCTCAACCTATCACCTTGACACTCTGAGGACATAGTGGATGATAAGTTGGGGGGTACACTGGACAAGGGCAAGATATCATATTCAAAACCCCTTTTCTCTTTATTCCTTCTTTCACCCCTATTCTTCTGTACATATTTTTCCTTTCCTTCGACACTTAGATTTTTCAGTAATTTCTTCGATAGAATAATCCTTGCATAGAAAACAACTTTCTTTCAGAAAAGGAACACCCCTAGCTAAGTTAGAGACAAAGTAATCCTCACTTACATATGTAACATTTAGGCATGTAATGGTGAGTTAATAAATCACTTTCATACTCGATTCTTATGCTTTTGCTTCAATTCTGCATCAGACTCTCCACAGGTTAACATTCTGGTCGAAACAAGCTAAACACTCTCAAGGACGGGAGGGAACCAGGTGAAATCCAAATCAAGGAACCTTGCAAGCGGACCACCAAGTACGAAATCGTAATAAGTGCATGTCAGGAAACCCAAAGAAACAATTTTTTTCTTTTCAAAAAGAGGCTTGGTAGCCCAAATAAAATCCTAAATACCCAAATCCTAAGCCTGTGAGCATATGAATAAAAGTCTGAGTGTTGAATAAAAACATGAGAGTTATGCCATGCATAAGGACTTATACGAAGAAACAATAAAGACATTGCCCGGTTGGTACATTCAGCTACCCTCACAAAGGCAGATGTGTCACGCCGGTAGTGAGATCCTAAGGTCTCTAAGTATATGGGAAAAATGATAAAGGACTCACCCAGCTGGTACATTTAGCTGCCCTCATAAAGGAAGACGTGTCACGCTTGGTAGTGAGATCCTAAAAGTTTAGATAAACCCTCCCCCGCCTAAAGGGGGAGTTACACAGCAGCCTTTAGCCAACCCTCATACCTATCTTAGCTTTTGGTAAAATTTTCAAAGAAGTATAAAACTGCTTAGAGTCGAAAACATGCATGGAATGCGATCAAGGAAAAGGTGGTCCCAGTGCAAGTTACGTGATACGGAAGAAACCCGAGATCCACGCAACTCTCACCAGAAAAAGTTAATGCAATAGGAAGCCCCGATAAAACTCTAGGAGATCTATGGTTTAGAATTGAAGTAAGAGTATAGAAATCTTCACTAAATAAAATTGCCTCGCCACTACGTGCCTTAGCTCTATCCAGCTTGAGAACAAGCTAGACTCTAAGTTACGGGGGTGATAACCTCCCATTTTGTGATGTTATCTTACTAGTTTTTCTTAATTTTCCATACTCTTTCTTAGATAAATTAGATATAATCCTTTAACTTTCTGCGTTATTATGAATTCACCATTAAACTAACATTTATCTCCTTCTTCTTACAGAAAAACCCAAAAAAATTGCAAAAGGAGCAAACGGTCTGGAGACCGAATGAAGCCCAAACGGTTTGGAGGCCGAATAAAGTCCAAACGGTCCCAAGACCGAATGAACTCAAATGATCCCGAGACCGAATGAACTCAAATGGTCCCGAGACCGAATAAAGGCAAATGGTCCTGAGACCAAATAAAGGCAAACGGTTTGGAGACCGAATGAAGTCCAAATGGTCCCAAGACCGAATGAACTCGAACGGTCCCGAGACCGAATGAAGTCCAAACAGTCCCAAGACCAAATGAACTCAAATGGTCCCGAGACCGAATAAAGGCAAACGGTATGGAGATCGAATGAATTCCAAACGGTCCCAAGACCGAATGAACTCAAACGGTCCTGAGACCGAATAACATATGAACGGTCCCAAGACTGAATAAAGGCAAACGGTTTGGCAACTGAATGAAGGAAAATGGTCCCAAGACTGCATGAACCCAAACGGTCCTGAGATTGTTTGATGCCAAACGGTCCCCAAACCGTTAAAGACCCAAAATGGTCCCAAGAATGCATGAACCCAAACGGTCCCGAGATTGTTTGATGCCAAACGGTCCCCAAACCGTTAAAGACCCAAAATGGTCCCAAGATCGTTTGGGATTCTTTGGAAGCCTATAAATAGGACCTAAGGAGTCCTCATTTGTCATCAACTTCTTGGATGCCCAGAGGCTGCCCCAATCACTCCAGAGTTATTCCACCTTCATCCTTTGCCCAAAGGCTGCCGGTCCAAGATCCATACTCCACCATCAAGCTACTTCCTCTCTCATCAACATAAGAAGGTGGGAAGTGGAGGATTCTTCATCAAGATAACCACGCGACATGAAGATAGTTGTTCTCTACTCCAAGGGGTCGACCTTCCTCCCTCCTACGTGGAGATGATGCTTCCTCTCTCTCTTCCCGCCTCCTTATTTGTTCTTGCCATGAGCGAGTAGTCTCATATACTAGGGTGTGGGGAATAGCCCCGCTACCCATGTTTTCATTTCATACATTGTAATTCTTGAGTTTGCAATAGAAAAACACTATCTTTCCAGTTCAACATCAATCGTTTAATGAATGCTAGTTGCTTGATCACCAACTTGTGTTATCTATTATCTGTTAGTACAAATTGTCTATGTTTGTACTTCTAGATTTGAATATCGACTGCTTGTTGGTTCCAGATTGTATGTAGTCACCATACGTTTGGTTCAGTATCTAGGAGCATTTCTCAAGGAGTGGATTAAATTCATCTCCATCGTTGTACTTTCATACTATGAAATGGAATCAGTTGACATATGAAAGTACAACCTTGACAGGTCGAGGAACACACTTTGCGAGGTGAGTGATGTAAAGTAAGTGACCATTCGTCTGGGGATGGCTGGGATTGCAACACTTCCATATTTCTCGTAGTTAGTTATCTGAAAGGAAGCTAAGTCTACGAATATACTAACTGTTTAGACTCTTTTTCTTTGCAAGCCAAGTTATTGTGATGTATGTTTTGATCCATACGTAGTGGTGGTGAAACCCGATCAAATCCTAGTGGTTTATAAATATTGTTTACAACCTTAAGTTTACTTTCTTGTTATCTTGTTTCTCTGTACATTAGCTTAACCATCAAATCAACTATTTGGTCTAAATATCAACTTTTAAGTGGATAAGTAGGATTATTACGTTTTCCATCTTATTAAACTCTTAACAAGACCGTTGTCTCGTAGATTTGACCCTTAACTATACTACGATAAAACTTCCACGTATCTTAGCATACGTGGGTGGAGATCTTATTATGGCATACGCAAGGCTAAACTTAGAGATTAACTATCTCTAGGATTTTTAGTGGTGCACGCAACTCCACGTAAGTGGAGGCTCCATCATTCGGCTCTGTAGCCACAACATGATCCCAAGATCTAAGGTTTTGCCTCCCTCCTAGGTCATCTTCCCACTCTTGGGTTGACCCACCCCATGTTGGCACACTAACCCTAAAGGTTTCATATATATCTCTTTTTTTTCCTCTTTCATCATTATGCATAAATTTTATCATAGTACCTTATCAACCCATGTTTGTTCAATCTCTGTACTACCACCTCATGGGTTTTGTCCATTCGATGAACTAGGGCCACCTTCCCCTCTAGGGTCTTGGTGCCTACCTTGGCCTTCCCCTCCAGGGGCTTGACCATCATCACCAAACTTCTAGAGACCGCATGAGGGGTTTGAGCAAGTTATATTCAAACTTTCATTTTCATATATATAACTAGTGGGTTCTTTGATTTCTTAAGACCTCTTACATAAGTGTCATACTCCTCATGCACGCATGCATGGGAGACTGGGTCACCTAAACCCATCCCTCTATCTTTTTTATTCCTAATTTTAAATTTCATATGGGTGGTGTCCCATACCCCCACACCATACTCATTATTTAAGATTAAGTTTTTAGGGTTAGGGTTATGGACTATACTCTACCTCTTGGAGTTTCCATGTCCCTTGACCCTCTAGGATTTTCATACCCTAATCCAAGTCCTTCCTCTAAGAAAGGGCTTACCCATACATGTATCTTTCTAGTTTTTACCATGTCTAGAGGGACCTACACAAAAGGTTATATATTTTCACATTTTACTTCTCTAATTACAATTCATTTTCAAGTATTTTTAAGCAAAGAGATGAGAAGTAGACAAAAATGTGAGATGAAAAACCTAAAAGATACATTATGTTTTACTAATTTTTCTCTTAAATTTCTAAGAATGATTTGAAATTATAAACTATTAAGTACTAGTTGATGAATCTGTGCTCAGATAGCAAATATAATGACCCGTACTTTTGAGTGTCCAAAGGACCTTAAAGTCGCAGATCATTACTTCTAAATTCTAATATCATATTCAAGAAATAATACATAATATTAAACAATTTCAAATAATGAACAAATATTTACATGTCTGCATAAAAAGCTCCTCTAAGGAGTTACATAAATTTTAGAAAGAGTTAACATGTATATGTATGATGATATACCACTATGTCTAAACCTTCATGAATTACTTTAGTGTCTTTAACATCTTTATCATGTAACCTCATGTCCAAAAAGCAAGTAAACCTGATACCTAAAATGCCAACAAACAAATATGTGGTCTATATATTTCTATACTGGTATGTGGGTTCATCCAATAATCAAAAGTACACATGTAAACAAACATCTTTATCTTGCACATAAGAACATAAACTTGTTTTTCATATTCTAACTCATATCAGGTCTACCACCTCAGGTGTAATCATTGTCCCTCTAGGGCTCGTGTGCATTACCCTTAAGATCAATCTAACCCAGGGTTCAGGATATTGTTATTTACTTTTCATGATACTGATAGGAACTTTATAATTTTCAAGAAGTAAATAAATAAGAAAGTAGTTTATAATTCGTTCAATCTCATTGAGAAACCTCGGCAAACTCAGAATTTGATACGTGTATTCATAAGCGTAACTATGTACCTTATGCTGTTGCATGCAAAATATATCACATGTACTTTAAGAGTGTTTCCAAACATCCAAGAAACAAATCATTCCATCTGAAATATGCAACTACATATGTGTCACCATGTATTCACATTACATTAATCAAATCTATACGCGCTCCTAAACTAGGGTTTAGGGCTATCTCATGTTTGGACTAGGGATTAGGGTCACAAACCCTAATTCCATCTTATCATGGTTTATAAGATTACAACCTTTAGTTATGCATATTATATGAAACCCTAATCATCATCTTAAGCATATTAGATTATCTGTGATACCTAGATCACATTACTAGCATTAGGATCATAGCAAGATGTATATATTGGTTTCAAAACCCTAAATCAGCATGACTAAGATTATTATTCTATAAACATCCATTATTCATCATTATCAACGATTTCTTCATTATATATGACAAGATCGGGTATTAACTCAACATAACCAATCTACTCAATTAAGCATCATATTAAACAAAACTAGGTTTTCTTTTTCATTAAACACATTAGGACATGTATTGTATATACTTTTGGAACAGTAAGCATAATTAGGTTCTACAACTAATTTATTTATATTCCTCTCGTTCAGATGATAAACTTTCATATATTACTTGTCGAAATCTGATCATCCTAGCAAATACTATGATATTTGCAAAATTATCATTATTGGGCCAATCAGACTAAGACACATCAGCCAAACTGTATTTTCTGCTATGACTTCATCAGGGGTGGGTTTGTGTAACATCCCTGACCTGGGTTATAACCTAACCCTAGGTGTTTTGCCTAAATATTTAATTAAATACTTGTGATTACTCCCTGGCATGTAATTAAGTTCCTCAGGAACATATACTTTTAATTTTGGTCCTTTATAAACAAAGTTGTAGCATTGTTTTGTAATGCAGGGACCTATGTGCAAATTACCCAGTTAAGGGGTTTAACTTGCAATGATCACAGGTTAGGATGTTATTTTGATGATGAGACATTATATAAGTGAATATGATAAGGGATGATGGATTTTCCAAGCTTAGGCATCAAGATGCAGCTTGAGGAATGATCCTTGTACTTAAAAACCCTAATTTGGAGTAAAGTGCAATTTATCCAAATTGTGGGGTGCAATTTATAAAATACACCATCTAGAACATCTTTTATGACTCTTGACATAATTTAGAGTAGAAATGATGAAAGGGACACATGAATGAGTAATCAGATAAGAAAAATGGTCTTAGTGCATAAAATTCACTAAGTATGAGAATGGAGACCTTTCATATATGTACCCTAGTTGAAAGTTGGTTTCCTTTGCCCTTAGATCTTGAGTTTAGTTAAACTTTTCTTAAGTTTGGATGGCTTGGACGTGCCTTTGAACAAGGAGGGACTTAGATGAGAAATCCATGTTTTAGAGGTCCTTATGGTGGAAAATAGCCTAAAGTATATAAGCCTTCACCCTTGCAAACCAAGTGAACATATCACTTATCCTTTTCATTTCTCATCTTTCTCAAACAGCCAAGGCAGAGCTATGGACTTCAGGGAGATGACCAAGTAGTTCTAAGGTGAGAAAGAACCATCTTCTAGCTCGGATTCTTGGATGAATTCATCATATAAGGTTGGTTCTATGGTTAACTTACTTAGGTTCTTTGTTGTAGCCGACCATCCCCATCTTTTCCTTGGAGAATCACCTCTGGCCGAGTTGTGGAGCTCAAGACACCATTAGAGGCTTGAAGCTTGGAAGCTTGGAGCTCTAGGAACAACGTTTGAGGCGGGTTTTATAACTCTAAACTCTTTGCTTTATATGCATATCTTGTTCGTGCAATTTTAAGCTTTAGTTCTTCTTCTACCTCCCTTCTTCCATGCACTTTTGCAAGTAAAACGGTGGAGTAACCGACCTGAACAGAGGTTGAAGATGATGGGTGTGAATTCCTAGGTAGCTTTATCAACCGACCTTGGACCCTTTTGGTCCAAACGGTTGCAAACTGTTTAAGGTCAAACGGTTTCAAACCGTTTGATCTCAAACGATCTTGCAAGACCGTTTGGATCAAAATGGTCTCAAGACCATTTGATAGGGTTGACCAAGGGACGACCATTTGAGGGTCTGTTGGTAACATATTAAATTTCATTCCTACAAAGAATCATAATCCAATTCATAACCAATTGAGAATTGAAGACACTTCAACACCCTAACCCTAATCGGGCTGAAATTACTGATTTCAAGTATAGATCTTGATGAGTTTTGGGTTGAATGACCCAAACGGTCTCAAGACCGCTTGGGGATTCATCCAAACGGTCTCAAGACCGTTTGGTGACAATCCAAGACCGTTTGGAGGTCTAGGGTTGAGGTAATTTGATGGTTTGAAGGTCCAATTACAATAAATTGAAGAATTGATGAAAGTGCTGATTTTAGACCCATTTAGGGTTCAATCCTTATCCAACCGACTTGGTTTTTGGTCAAACTTTGGGAAAACGGTCTGAAGACCGTTTGGAGGTCATCCAAACGACCTCAAGACCGTTTGGGCCAAGTTTGAGCCCAATTGGAGGTCAATTGATAGGTTCAACCTTGATTTGATTTACCTTGTTGAACGTTGATGATTATCCGATTGAAACCCTAATTGAGATGGACTTGACCATAATTGGCTTTCAATTGAGGGTCAATTTGGTATCCAATTGATTGAGGCTCATCCTAATTGACTTAAATTATAAGTGGTTAACATGGATTTGGCCAATTGAAGGCTTCAACAGAGATATTCATAATCGATTGGGACTTTTGAACCATGTTGGAGGTCCAAACGGTCTCAAGACCGTTTGGGCTCAAACGATCTCAAGGTCATTTGGACCAATCGATCTCAAGACGTTTTGATCAAACGGTTTCAAACCGCATAAGCACCAAATGGTTTGTAAGTCAACCTTTCCAAACGGTCAACGCATCCAAACGGTCTTAGGACCGTTTGAGGGCAAACGACCTTGAGGTCATACGGTCTTGAAGTCAAACATAGCAAATGGTCAACACATCCAAACGGTTTCAAACCGTTTGGAGGTTGAAGGTTGAAACCGTTTGGAGGTTTTCAATGTTGTTTATGCTTAATCACTTAAAGGTGTTTTTGGTTCAATGGTGATCTAATCTAAACCCTAATGGTAATTTAGGATTTTAAGGGACTAAGTGATTAATGAATTGACCCATCATGGTGATCAATGGGGTAGTTTACCAAAATACCCTTGAGGGGTTCAATTGAAGGATACCTAGTTTTAATCAAACCCTAATCACATGATAATGATGATTTGGCTTATGACAGTCAATGAGAACTTGACCCAACCTAATCTAGAGTGGTGTAAACACCATCTACTAGTAAGAGGAGAAAGAAAGTATCATAAGAGAGAGAAAGTACCTTTTATGGTGGAAACTCTAGTAAAGTACCTTCAATATATATGAATATGCATGATTAGGGTATGATCCACCTATGTGAGATCATGGAAACCCTAATTATGATGATTGATGAATCTTAATCTTATCAGAGATCTTAAATGATGATGTTTCTCATACATGATGATGTTATGAGTTCAATTCACCATGAGGTGAATAGTAAACCCTAATTCTAGGGTGATAACATGTAATGTGAATGGTAAAACCCTAATTGATGAAAATCAGGGACCCTAACTCTTGTAAGAGTAGGAAGATACAACTTCATTGAAATAAATTGTTTACTGTTATCAGTTGAAGTAACCATGCAGGTTCCTATATGAGGATGAACATATCCAGGTATGGATTATGATACTATATTCATTGAAAGCATGCTTTAGCTTTATGAATAGTGAAATATCCTGGTGCCTTGTTAGTGGCATCTTATGAGATTGATGGGCTGTGAGAGCCATGAGTATCATCAAGGTCATACTTAACAGATGACTTGTGATGAGATGATTAAGAAATGATAATTGATGTGAGTTAGACTTGTTACATTTAGTATTCTATTTTCATAGCTTCCATGCTAATGATTAATGTTTGAGAACATGTATGATGTTAAAAGAATACTGAAATGTACCTAACTAATCAAGTATAATCATACCTTGTAGAGCCCTGATCATAGATCCATCATTGTCAGAAAGAAAAATGATGGTGAAACAGGTTTTCCCAAGGGAACTCCTGGATCACATACTTTGAGTATGTGGGGGAATATGGATGTGTAAATCCTTACATCCTAGTATAGGAATTGATGTAGATGTATCTTAATACATCAACCCTTCACTACATGTTGTAACACTCGAGGAAACACAAATACTGCATCGATCAGAGATAAACAAGAAATCTCTCGATGACGAAGAGAGTACAGAATGCCACTGTAACTCTAAAAAATAGCAAAGTACCAGATTACCCTGGTAAGCTATAATAGCAGAGACACAGGATGTCCTGCAAGTTATCCTCACTCTGACTGAGGAAGATGAGGTCATAAGAATCCAGCTCTTTTGATGATCTAGGTATGATACCGATGTGACTTAACAAGTGATCGGTTGGAGTATGAGCGGTATACCTCATCTCCACAGGGCATAATGATGTTTGTAAAACATAATCAGTCATGTAGTATAATTTCTTAGTTAAATTACGAGATACTTGAATGGTGTTACACTTCATAGTAGATATGTTCTTCCCATTATCTATATGTTGATATTCTGCCTAGTACCTCTCTGCTGTTGATTACTTTAAATTGCTTATATTGTTCTTTGATTTGCTATATAAAGCTTCTAGTTGAGAGTTATAACTCTCGCTGGGACAATTTGTACATTGTCTCACCCCGTAGACTTCAACTTTTTAGGTGGTCGTCGAAGACGGAGGAACCGGCCTACAGGTGACCAAAACCAGCAACAGCAGTACCAGGAGCAGCAGTGAATCTCAGGTGGAGATACTGACTGCTGAGTCATGTTGTTAGATAGTCCTATGCCATCTCTGTACTCTCAGGTCCTAGGAGTTAGTGTCTGAGATTTTGGTTTTGACTCTTGGGATTTTGTATCATGATATGTATAATTGCTTAAGAAGTAATTATCAGAGATGTAAACAATTTATTCCCTTGTCTATGAAGGAAGTCCTATGGTTTCAAGCTCTTATATCAAAAAGTTTTAATTTCCCGTGATTTTGTCTTCCGCTGCTAATCAAATGTTTCCGTTGAGTTTAAAATCGTCTTTAAATCGTGGTTGGGAGATCGGAGCCCACAGTTTAGGAGGAAAAGACACATGTACCCTTGTTCGGAATGCACACCCATCAGGGGCTCTTTGGTCATTCTACTCTGAATCGTCCCCTACCTCGTGGGGCGTCTGGCTCCATTCTCACACACGTTTGTCAAACGTGACTCTACGCTGGTGTTGTCATAGGCACCATGGTGGCATTCCTCCCTCCTTCCGCCTTTCACCTCTATCTCTCTGGATTCAACAACTCATCCTAATCCTTCTCGGCATTCCTGGCACATCCTCTAGTTATGCATCCACTATTCTCTCACACCTAGACTTTGTCGTCGAGATGCCTTCTGCTGGCACTCTCCTTCCTCCGCCTCGCACCTCCACCAATCATGGATCCATCGACTCCCCTTCTACTGCCTTGGTGACTCGGGCATCCAGTCCTCCATACTTGCCTTCCTCTCCCAAGAATCTCTGGTGGTTATAGAAGGGTGATGGAGGATTCATGTTGGTTGAGGATGGGGTTTGGACCCCTCTAGGATATGATGATGGTGCAGAGATAGATGGAGAAGAAACGCTCGTACTCGTCACTATCACATGGACTCCTCTTCGAGTCTCATCCTAAACTACTGCAGCCTGGGTCTCATTCTCTATTGGAAAGGCATCTCGTACAGTCCTTTATATACCTAGGCATTAGGGAAAACCCCCACTGGTCCCCATGAAGGGAGGGAGAGGATGCATGAACGTCAAGAGGAAACATGGTGCCCCTTTCATATGTGTTTACCCCAATTTCTTTGGATGGAAAGTTGATTACATATTAATGTATGGCGGGATGTTTCCCAAGCTAATTACCCTCTTCCTACCTTGCATTTCGGTCCAAGCAAACCTCTTTCCATAAGTATCAAAAATCCTTTAGAGGAAGTAATTATAAAAATATATATAACTCGTCATCCCACTTGTGGGAGTTAATCTTAATGACTTTCCAAAGATTATGCGTGTATTCCATGTACTTAATTTTTCCTCATGTGGTACACATTGTATGTTTGGTCATTAATCTAATTAGGAATCCTTATAGATTATCCTTCCTCTCTCTTTTGGTATATCCTTTAAACTAAGTATCCTTCCCACATGGAAACTAATCAAGTCCTTTTCCAATCGTACTACATTATCGAGGTTCATTGGGTTACCTTTTATATACCAACTTTTGCTTTCCTTTAAACCATGCTTTCTATTATATTTAGGAAACTTACATATTGTTCCATTATTTGGCTTCCAAGAAAAAGGTGAATAATCCTTTAATTAATTATCTAAGACATATATTATCTTGGATTATCCTAGAAATCCTCTCATTATCTTATATTAGCCTCATATGAACACATATGCTTAAAAGCACAATATTTACTTAAATTGATCATTTAATATAATCCTAGGGTTTGGAATTATCAACCGAGATCCCTAAATTTGCTTCCTTGTTATTTTTCTCTAATTCATTCAGGCTTGAAATCTATGAATTTCAAGGATGTAACACATCACATAGGTGTCTCGATCACTCGTGGAATAAGTATCTTGACCACCCTCAAGAAAAGTGCCTCGACCATCATGCAAAGTGTCTCAACCACAACATGTCTAGGTGTCTCAACCACAATAACATCACGTGTCTCAACCTCAAACCAAAACAAGTCTCGACCTTGAACCAAACATGTCTCGAACTCAAACCAAACAAAGCAACAACTCGGCCATCACCACAAAGTGTCTCCACCCAAGCAAAAACATGGTGTAGTGACCACCAAGGTCAAGATACCACCAAGGAAAAAGACCAACAGCAAAATAGAGGTAGATCTAAATCAAAATAGAAGATAATCATGTCCAAAATAGTATATAATCATCAAATAAAACCACTGTCACTCAATAATAGAGAGGGTAGAGTGTTATATAACCTGCTTTAAGGAAGATCAACTCCAAGGATCACAAGCTCCAAGAACATGATCACCAAGGATGATGAAGCTCCACCAAAAGCTCCACTCGGCCACAAGATCACCTCAAGAAGGAGAAGACACCAAGGTCAAAGATAGCTCAAAACGAGAGTAAGAAACCCTAATCCAAACCAAAGGAAAGGAAGGTAGAAAGAGAAGAAAACTTCCTCACACCACCACCTTGCCAAAGCATGGTATATGACCCTTATGATGAGGAGTTCCTATCCAAAACAACCAACAAGGATGATTCATGGTCTATGTCCAAGAAAAGAAAAAGAGATAGGGTAGAAGATCAAAGGAAAATGCCACCAAAGAAAGGCATACACTTACCAAGGTTGAAGATGACCAAGAATCACCACATGCAAGGGATTTCGATTACCAAAGCTCTAAGGATATTCCTTCTTTCTCCTCAAAACTCCAAAGACAAACAAGCAAGGAAGGAGAAGTTAAAGGGTCGAAAAGGATCACTTTCATGGAGATAAGAGGGTTTATATACTTGAGGGAAGAGAGAAGTAGGTGGGTTATGAGGTGTCAACACCTCAAGGCACTAAAGGGACACTTGTCCACCCAAGAAACACACATGCAAACACTTAAACCATGCATGCACGAGATGGTGATACAACCTATGTGTGGTCTCGACCACTTGGGTCACCACCACCTTAGTTTCAATCGCAACAGCTCAAGGAGGTCAAAATAAGAGCATCACATACATCTTGGTCAAGACAAAAGGTCAGTAGGACACCTAAGGTCAAGACACTCCACAAGAAGACAACTATCTCGACCCAACCACTCCAAGACCATCATGGTCAAGACAAAACCACCCAAGGAAGGTGTCTCGGTTGAGACACACACCACAGGGTCGAGACAAGGATCGCTACACTCAACCATGTGTACATGGTCGACACCAAGCAAACCATAGGAACACCAATCACCTCTAGAGATGTCACCACTCATCCAAGGCTCAACCAAGGCACCCCAAAGCATAATACTCTCTCTCATGATGATAAAGCACTAAGGGCATACTCTAGATGTGAAAAATTGTAAGATAACCCTCTCATATGGGTAATTTGCAATTTGACCCAAAGCAAGCACAGAAAGCACAAACATCATCCAAACAGGATCAAACTAGAAACTTAAGCTCTCCACAAGTTCTAAAAGAATCTCAAAGGATTATATTAAGGTTCTAAGAACCTAATCATGCAAATCAACCAGGGTTACCCCAAAACCCAGGTTAGAGGTCTTACAAGCCATAAACCCCTAACAAGGATTTTGCCCCCAAAATCCTAAGCGAAAAGAGACGGGTACTTCCTACACATATCTTCCTCAAGCTCCCATGTCTATGACTAATAGGAAAAGAACAATTATCAATAACCTCTTACATGATTCAAAGAGTGCATAGCACCTGGGTCAACCAAAATAGATATAAAGCAAGATGTAGACATATCAAAATGAAATAACTCCATATAATATGTCTCTACTCATGGGTTGACCTCTCCTTCTAGATGACTCAAGGCATAAAATCTATTTGTCTCATGTTGTTGTCCTCATTCCCCACTAGTTTGTCCACATGAACCAGTCTGTGATGCTTTCCCATGTCCTTGACCTTCACCACTACTAATTGTTGTCTTTGCGAGCCCTACTTGCTCTGCCTCGACTCTTGGGTCACCTCATCACCTTTCATTAGACACACCCACCTCAGATGTCCTACTTGTCTACACTTATGGAAAGCCTTGGTCTCACACTGTGGCATAGATGGCCCCATAACTGACACTAATGTTGTGTTGTGGGCTCCTACAGGTGGAAATTTGTGGCCTCTGCCCTTACTTGGTGACCACTGTGTCTGGCTTGCGGCTCTCTGTTGTAACGGTAGTGTTGAGAACCTAGGATCCTTAAAGCCTCTAGACAATTGTCCCTGATACTATGTTAGCCTCTTCTTCACACTCTTCTCATGCTTCTCAACCACCAACCTCTCTATCCTTCAAACCAACTCCTCAAATGTGGAAAACCACTCATGATTCTCCAAGGCATCCATTGACGTAGACAACTCAGAACTCATCCCCTTCTCAAAGAATCAGATTCTCTCCTGATCTACAACAACCATGTGAGGAAAAAACCTCAACAACTTCATAAACTTTGCTTCATACTCATTGATTGACATGGATCCATTTTGGATCCTTCAAATTGAGATATATTCTCATCCAAGTAGGTCTGAGGAAAGTATTGACTGATGAACTCACATTAGAACTCCTCCCAACTGATAGCAACACCAATCCTCTTCTCCTTCTCAATGGCCCACCAATGGACAACACTCCCATTCAAAATATATACAACATGCTTCACTTTGTATGCCTTGGGGATGTTTAGGATCTTAAAGGCATTCTTAAATTCCATCAACCAAAGATCTGCATCCGCTGGATCTATCATACCAACATACTCCACATCCCCAACTTGCCTCAACCTTTCAAAGGTCTTCCCAGAACCATAACATTCCACATTGGGGGCTCCTGCTCTCGCTTGAGGAATAGGCATTATGTCTGTCATATGTGTAATTGTGGTTATAAATTGTCCAAACATGGACTACAAAATAAGATTGGCCACCATCTCAGGAGCCCAATATTCTCTCTCCTGGTCCATTGCACCACCTCCAGGTGTAGCAACACTGCTCTCTACAGTGTGATCTTTGTGTTCTCCAGACATCTTTTCTACTCTTCTTCTTCTTCTTCTACATAAGCAGAAGTCACTATAAGACATACTAAAGGACACTAGAACAGACACAAATGCTATTCATGGATCCCTATCGGATCCTTCAAATTGGGATATCTTCTCATCCAAGTAAGTCTAAGGAAAGTATTGACTGACGAACTCACATTAGAACTCCTCCCAACTGATAGCAACACCAATCCTTTTCTCCTCCTCAATGGCCCACCAATGGCCAACACTCCCATTCAAAATCTATACAACATGCTTCACTTTGTATGCCTTGGGGATCTTGAAGGCATTCTCCAACTCCATCAATCAAAGATCTGTATCTGCTAGATCTGTCATACCAGCATACTCCACATCCCCAACTCGCCTCAACCTTTCAAAGGTCTTCTCAAAACCAGAACATTCCACATTGAGGGCTCCTGCTCTTACTTAAGGAACATGCATTATGTCTGCCATATGTGTAATTGTGGCCATAAACTATCCAAACATGGACTACAAAGCAAGATTGACCACCACTGCAAGGTCTAACTGGGGCAACACAGGAACCCAATATTCTCTCACCTAATCCCTTGCACCACCTCTAGGTGCAACAACATTGCTCTCTACAGTCTGTTCTTTGTGTTCTCCAGACATGTTTTCTACTCTTCTTCTTCTTCTTCTACATAAGCAGAAGTCACTATAAGACATACTAAAGGACACTAAAACAGACACAAACCCTAGTCCTAGGTCTCTGTAGACTCGGTGAACCTTAATCTCTAACACCAGCCAAACTGTGATGCCCTAATGCATGACAAACGAGATTCTCAAATCCAAGTGCAGAAACATCACTAAACATGAAGATTACCAGAATCACACGGGAAATTAAAATCGATCTAGAAAAAGCACCACAAGCACAAATTTATCACATATCAGTCCACAAACCTACCACATGCATTACATATCATATCACAAGGTGCTTAAATCATCGTTATATAGCATTCCTATCATCAACTTGTTACATTAGATACATGTTCCACATATATACACATGCCATATCTATAAAACTATGGCTCACAGGATATAAACCTTGTATCGATAGCATATCTACAAAACTGATTGAGAACACCCCAAAAGATTTGAGTGTATAGGGATGACATCTAGGACTCTATCTCCAAATTACTAGTAGAACATCCAACCTTATCAGCTACTGCTCGTGTTGTTGCTCTTCCTCAATTGCACGATCTCCACCTCTTCGTGCATGAACACCTAAAAGATGTATAAACCCACGGGGTGAGACCAAACATCCCAGAGAGATATAACTCTCCACTAACATCTATTAAAGAACAGATATAAGGTAAAGAAGAGTAGAAAGTAAAGCTATAACATGATAAGCAGATAATACTATTGAAGCAGTTAAGAGCAATTACAACTGAATTTTAGAGCATCTTATAATTTTCGAAGAAATATGAAGAACGTGTATATCATGTATCAACTAAACTGTACAAAAGAAAGGAAAAGGCTCATCCAATGTTGTTTGCATTTTGTCCCTATGCAAATATACTACATGGTTGTATTACATCTTTTATTAATGCCCTGAGGAGATGAGGTATGCTACTCATGCTCCAACTGACCATTGCTAAGTCAAAATCAATGCCATACAAGATCATTGGAAGAGACAGAAACCAATGATCTCACCACACCCCTCGATCAGTCTGAGTCCTACGTAATGACATATCAAGTCCAACTGCAAAATAGCCTATCTTGTCTTGGTATATAAGCACAGTGCTAGTGAAATTGAGCTATGACCGCAGCCACACTCCTTCTGAGGTATGATCACAGCCATCCTAAAAAGATATCATACAAGTAATCTATATCATGTCATTGATATATGTATTTGACCATCTCCTGCTAGGGTATGACTGCAACCAATCCTGTGAAATGCATATACTCAAAAGTATATGACTTTGAGCTTCCACTAAGGGAGAACTTGTTTCACCATCCAGTAGGTACTAACATTAAAGATGGATCTATGGCATAGGGCACTACATGATTAAGATTCCACTTGATTATTTATGCCAAGTAAGTGTCTTTTAGCATCAATCAAGTTACAATGTACAAACCATAAACAAACTCTACAAAGATAAGGGCATAGTAAAACTTCAGAAGGTATAAAACGTACAAGGTGTGAACTTGTCACATCATCATCACAAGATGCTACTGCCTCACAGGGCATCATCATATTCACACTTTCATGGGATACCATTACCTTATCACATAATTGGAGGATAACATATCGTACTAGGAATAAAGCCTCTACCATGTCATAAGACCTAACAACATAATCCCCACATATTCATCATCACATTATGCCTCAACAATGTGCGTAGTCACCATCCTTAATAATATAGAATTCACCATTTCATTCACATAGCTATTACATTCATAGCACCTACAAGGTTAGGGATTTATAAATAGGAGAGAGAAAAATATCATAACATGATAATCACTCCAACTCTAGTAGGAAAACATGTCACATGACCCAAAACTAGGGTTAGGGTTTACCAATATAACTGATTTGGGTTTTATAGCTTTATACCATCACCAAACCCTTGGTACACCATATCCCACTTTCTTGGAGTATATAAGGGTTAAGAAACATGATTAGGGTTAACCAAACAATCATTCAAACAACACTATACATGAATTATTACTTGCTTACTCATGCACACGTGTTGACTATATGGTCATGTATGTGTCTCGACCATCCATCACATAGGTGTCTCAACCACTCATGGAATAAGTGTCTCGTCCACCCTCAGTAAAGTGTCTCGACCACCCTCAGCAAAGTGTCTCGACCACCTTCATGCAAGGTGTCTTGACTGCAACATGGCTAGGTGTCATGACTACAACAACATCATATGTCTCGTCCTCAAACCAAAACATGTCTCATCCTCAAACCAAACATGTCTTGACCTCAAACCAAACAAAGCATTAGCTCGACCATCACCACAAAGTGTCTCGACCCAAGTAGAAACATGGTGTAGTGACCTCCAAGGCAAAAGACCAACATAAAAAATAGAGGTAAACCTCGATCAAAATAGAAGATAATCATGTCCAAAATAGAAGATAATCATCAAAGAAAACCACCATCACCAAGGAGGAAAACTTCTCATGTGTACGGTAACTAAAACCCTAAAATAGGCACTATGGTATCACCATGAAGAACCTCATACATGATAGAAAACTCACATTCAACACTTCTAAAATAGAACCTAGACTCCATGTTACACTAAGGTCCACTATCCTCATGCATGTGATCAAAAGTCAAAGATCAAGAGATAAGAGGGAACCATTCATCTCATCATCATCTCAATATAGGGTATCATAAATTAGGGTTTTGGATTCTAAGCAAACCCATCATGATAACCACCATATTCAAGCTCTTGAACATGATATCATCCATTAACATATTAGTACCATGACATAGAGAGAAACAACAACATGAATGTAAGAAAATTGCAAAATAGAGAGGGTAGAGTGTTGATCAACTCCAAGGATCACAAGCTCCAAGCACACGATCACCAAGGATGATGAAGCTCCAGCAAAGCCTCCGCCAAAATCTCCACTTTCAGCCAAAAGAGAACCTCAAGAAGGAGAAGACACCAAGGTCAAATATAGATCAAAAATAGATTAAGAAACCCTAGGCCGAACTAAATGAAAAGGAAGGGAGAAAGAGAAGAAAACTTCCTCACACTTGGGTACCACCTTGCCAAAGCATGGTATATGACCCTTATGATGAGGAGTTTCTCTATAAAACGACCACCATGGATGATTTATGGTCTATAGCTGATAATATAAAAAGATACAGGGTAGAAGATCAAAGGAAAACACCACCAAATAAAGCCATACACTTTCAAGGTTGAAGATGACCAAGAATGACCACATCCAAGGGATTTCGATCACCAAAGCTCCAAGGATAGTCCTTCTTACTCCTCAAAGCTCCAAGGACGAAAAAGAAAGGAAGGAGAAGGTAAAGGGTCAGAAAGTATCACTTGCATGGAGAGAAGACGGTTTATATACTTGAGGGAGGATAGAAGTAGGTGGGTTATGAGGTACCAACACCTAAAGGCACCAAAGGGACACTTATCCACCCAAAAAACACAACATGTAACCACTTAAACCATGCATGCATGATATGGTGATACAACCTAGGTGTGGTCTCGACCAGATGGGTTACCACCACCTTGGTTTTGATTGCAACACCTCAAGAGGTCAAAATAAGAGCATCACATACATCCCGGTGAGACAAAAGGTCACTGAGACACCCAAGGTTGAGACACTCCACAAGAAGACAATTGTCTCGACCCAACCACTCCAAGACCATCATGGTTGAGGAAAAATCACCCATGGAAGGTGTATTGGTCAAAACACACCCCAAAACACACCACAAGTTTGATACAAGGGTCGCTACACTCAATCATGCACACATTGTCGACACTAAGCAAACACTAGGAACCCTAATCACCTCTAGAGATGTAACCACTCATACAAGGCTCAACTAATGTGCCCCAAAGCATCATAATCTCTCTCTCATGATGCTAAATCACTAAGGGCACACTCTATATGTGGAAAATTGCAAGATAACCCTCTCAAACAAGTAATTTGTAATTTGACCCAAAACAAGCATAGAAAGCACAAACATCATCCAAATAGGATCAAACTGGAAACATAAGCTCTCCACAAGCTATAAAAGCATCTCAAAGGATTATATTAAGGTTCTAAGCACTTAATCAAGCAAAAAAGATAGGGTTACCCCAAAACCCAAGTCAAGGGTTTCACAGTTAAGACACAATACAAAGATATAAGAGAGGATTAAATCTCCATGTGAGGGTGAAAATAAGGTAGAGGGTCCATTTTCTTGAGTTATGTATAACCATGGTGATCAACTATATAATCATAGAAGTTAGTTTCTCTAGTATATTGTCTTATTTTCAAAAGTTTCTTCAATAAATTTGTAGTTCATTTATTATACTATTTCGGTAGATATGTCTTCATCACAAGTAAAGGACTCCTCAAATCTTGAAATAAATGGTGTAGGTGATATCATGAAAAGAATTATTTGCATTTATATTTGTCTATGCCGAAAGCTTCTTTTCCATGATGAAACCTAGTTAGGCATGAAAGATCTGAGTATGTTCACTAATATTAAAGAGATAATCTTCGTGCATGTTTTAGTAAGGGAAATGGGATTGATATGCCAACCGTTAGTCAGTTGGTCTACCTCTAGTATAAGCATTAACATTTGACTTTATCAAAGAAGTTGAGAGTTTGATCCATTTGAAAAGGTTATGGATGAAAATCTAGATTGGGATTTTCACTACATGCCAACTCATTTGAGTAAAATTTGTATGGATAAAATTGCATCTAGGAAAATTATAAAGCCATATTGTTTAGTTGACTCTCTCTCTCTTTCAATGTGCTCCCACACATCTCTGGGATTGCAACTGTAAGGCACCCATGGAGGGGGATGTCCAAGGTAGTGTGGGTTCCTCTATGCTGACCTCTACACCCATTCCTGACCCTCCCCATTCCCCCTCCTGAGGCCCCCACTTCTTCACCCCATGCGGTGGCTTGGCATGACCCAAGGGTTGATGTCACTGTTGGTAGATCTTGGGTGGCCACCTTGGCAAAACCGATGGTGTTCGCTAGCAATTTCAAGTCATAGCTACTTTTATAGGATCCTCGTGAGCCCACCTACAAGGTGAACAATGAAAAACCTTGGATGATGTTCTCTGAATTGGTGATCTCTTCCATGGACAAGTTCCACCGGTGTTCGGTGATTGTCCATGTTCTTAGGAAGGCGATGGATCTAGAGTATCTCCATGGATGGATGATTAGGGCTTGGAGATTGAAGGGAGAGTTGCATATTTTGGCATTGGTGGGAGGAATCTTTCTGGCAAGGTTCGCTTTCACGATGGACATGGAAGTCTCCCTAGAACAGGGCCCTTAGTTCTTTGACAAAAAATTGGTGCTAACCGAAGATGGTCTCCTGAGGTGGACATCAAATGAGTTGTTCTCACCTCTGTCTACATTTGGGTTACACTATCTAATGTGGGATAACACTGGATTGGGTGGGCAATTTTGAACATTGCATGTGGGATTGGGACTCACAAAGTCATCGACTTCCTGACAAGAGGGATATACATCGGGGCAACACACATTTGTGTGGAGGTGAAGGATGATAGGAGAGCACCCCCAGTAGTCATGGTGGAGCTGCCTTATGGAAAAGCTTTAGAGGTCAAGATCCTTTATGATTCCCTTCCTAATTAGTGTGAGAAGTGCAAAGTCTTTGGCCACGGTTCAGGGCTCTGCCTGGGCAAAAGGGTTACATAGGTGGAGCCACTGATCGTGCGGGGTAGAGATATGATCATCAACCCAAGAAGGAGAAGGAAGAAGTAGAAAGGGGAAGCATGATCTGACCTCCTCAGACTATTGTCAATGATCAAGTTGTGAATGTGGGTGTTATGGAGGCGATCCAAGAGCTTGAGGTGAACACAAGTGGGGTTGACATCCATGTGGCTGAGGGTACGAGTTCAGGGATGCTTGAAGCCTTGAGGGTCGATGGGGCATCACTGGAAGGGAGCTCTCTACATGGGTGGATGATGCCCAAGAGGCTACTAATGGAATGCCTAGTTGTGGTTCCTGTGAGGAGGATGGGTTCAAATCGTCTGGGTCCAGGTCTAAAAGAAAGGCAAGGAGAAGGCAATAGAAGAAGTTGTGTGGGTTTCTGATTTTATGGTGGTGACTAACTCTTTCTCCCTACTTGTTGGGATGGAAGGGGAGGAAGATGATACCGTTGTGGTGACCAATGTCTCACACATCTCTCCAAGAAGAACTAGAAGAGGTTGGGCTACCCCTGGAAGGGGGTCGTGGATCTCTTAGATAATGTGCATCTTAGCGTGCAACCTGGAAGGTGCTTTGCATTCAGGCAAGTAGATAAAGATCATGGAGATCATCCAGGAGGTTCAAGCTATGATTGTTGTATGACTCAAAACAAGGATTAGCAGGTACACACATTGAATGTTGTAACGACCCCACCTCGCAGTAACCCCCAATCAAGAGAGACCAAAAGATCAGAGCCGCTATCCCAATAACCCAGGATCCATGGTTTAACATTTAATCAAAAATAACTATCAAATTCTACTAAATCTATACTGGAAAGCTAGAATAAAAAAAATATATTCAATACCTTGTAAGAATTTCTGATTTCTAGATTTCTATCCATAGATGGAATCTATCTATCTAATCCTCCTTGAACTGATTATTCATACCTTCACAATGTTTCAATTTACTATTTGTCCTTTTCAATGATTGTACCTAAAATGCCAAAAATTAAAACATCGGTAAGTATATTTCTATACTGGTATGTGGGGGACAATCACAATTTCACAAATATTTGCTAACAACCTAATTATCACAAATAAGTTATTAATAATCCAAAGTTACATTTTTGATGTGACATTCTCAATCGCTTTTGCCCTAACCCTGGATCACCCTCTCTAGGGTTTGGTCCTTACAAGGGACAAAAGTCCACCTTCTCCATCTTGAGCTTGGTGCCCAATGGTCTTCCCTCTAGGGCTTGACCGATTAGACCTTCCCTTCGAGGCTCGGTCATGCATCATACATCAGGGGGGCATGTAGGTTCGAGAATACACATGTATAATTTATTGTGATAGCCATAGTGACTTTATAGGATTGCATAAATAAACACTCAACAATTTAGGTTGCATCCAAAAGATCCAACCTTTGATAAAATGTCATGAAACTAATTTGATTATTAATAAATTAGTTTGGTGCCCAATGGTCTTCCCTCTAGGGCTTGACCGATTAGACCTTCCCTTCGAGGCTCGGTCATGCATCATACATCAGGGGGCATGTAGGTTCGAGAATACACATGTATAATTTATTGTGATAGCCATAGTGACTTTATAGGATTGCATAAATAAACACTCAACAATTTAGGTTGCATCCAAAAGATCCAACCTTTGATAAAATGTCATGAAACTAATTTGATTATTAATAAATAACCACGTAGCTGTTTGGTCGAATCAAGATAGCAATAATCGAAGCAAGAAGTATTCCAGGCAAGCAAGCAATTCACACAAACAAGGATCCTGAAATAACCATATAATTTCCTTCACTATTCATGTTATCAAGATCTATCCAATCTAACTTGCTTTCTAGGGTTTTCTACTTTCTTTTATGGTTTCACTTGCAATTAGGGTTTCATTATCACTTTTGCTACTAAAAATCCTAAAATAGTAAAACTACTCATAAACCCTAATTATATTATCCTATCTCTCCTAACAGGCTTAGGATCGAAAATTATCAACATATTTCCAAATAATTCGAATTAAACATATTAATCTCTTCCTTTACCCTAAATTAGGGTTTCTACATGCATTATCATGGATTCTTGGTTTAAAACCCTAAAACAAGTGATTGTTTAACTAAATCAAATCCGAATCTTTCTTTATCATCCAACAGGTTATTAGTACTTTAATTAACCCATTAAGCATCATAGATTCGATCTTGAATCACAATTAGGGTTTATAACCTAAGTTTAATGCATACATGATCAACTTAAGGCACTTTTGGAGCTACGATCAGATTCAGTTTATGAAAATATTTTTAATGGGTTCCTTGTTGTCACACACACATCCCACGATTACCACTAATCATGAGATTATGGCATGACTATGAGGATTACACTTAATACAAAGTTCACTCCTGACTTTTCCTTCTATTTTCAAACTCTTTGTTTTCTCGCATTCAATCACATAAACAAACTTTACAAGAGAATTAAACTTTTATTACTCTAATATGATCTCAAAATTAATGATACACATCCATACATTCATTACGTTTCTCACACTTCCATGTACATACGACATGATAATCAGATACATTCTCTCTTATCAAGGAAACAAAAATACAAAACATCATTTATAACTCTCTCACATCTATACTAGGACCTAGAGTGATAGTGACCGACTGGACTTAACTAATATCATACTTAAATCATGTGGTAGATCTACTCTGATGCTTTGACCTTCTTCAAGTCCATGTGATTTCCCTAAAAATTGTGAGTAGAGGGGTGAGCCTACTCGCTCAGTGAAGGAGTACTTCAAAGAAACAATGTAAAGCACTGATATAATTATAGATATACCTTTGAGAAACTGATATCAATTATAACAATTGTAATTACTACACTGAACATATCTAAAAAAATACATTTAAAATAATAGAGAATGTAAATATTGCATTTAAAGAACAACTACTATGAAATTATACTCAAATATTTCTTAACTCTTTTTTATTGATAAGAAACTCTTTAAACCTATATGATCATATTTTAGCTTATCCCCTGATCATATGCAGTGTACTCTACATATGAAGACTCGTAGCGAACTACGATCTCACCGTACAAGACTTTGCTTAAAACTCGGGAAGCTAAGCCTAGAACTGAATCTGGGTCTGCTTGACTCGAACCGTCACGTCTGACTGAGGCAGCTAAATAGCTGGCCTTTAACTGGACCTCTCCTTCTAGGCTAACTACACAGATGGAGGGTCTGAGACGCTTTGTGGGACTCATCTTGGTATGCTCTGTGGGTACCTCTGGGTTACCACCAGGATCTTCAGTTAATGTTGGGTAACCTATCTTCTCTTAGGAGACTTCCTCAAGGGCTTCATCTCCCCGCATGCTCTGTGGCTGCATTCCGATCCCCGTATACTGGTCGCTTCTAGGGTGTATCGTTTCCTCCCTACATTGTAGACATCTATAGGGAATCTACGGTGTTCAGGGCACCTATGTCTATTATTTTATTATTCTTGGAAAGCTCTTACTATATTGTATCTCTCTATTACTTATTCTTGAGTCTGGTATCTCTATGGTACTGCATCTATTTATTTGAAGTTTATAATACAACATGTATATCATTATAAACTTGGTAGAGCAGTATATTCAAAACATTGTAATATTCTGAGTAATCATCATACTATACATATAGGCAGACTAAAATTCTTAAATAAACAGAATACGTGTCAACTTGGCACTTTATACACTAGAATCATGCAATTGAACTGTTAAGCATCACCACATCTCATACTGAGAACATTGATATCACACTACTTGATTCATTGAACACCCTATCCTTAGGGTTTCATTTACCTCATTCACTTATCACATGGCTCTCATAAGGATTTCATACGACATAAACATTCACTGAATAAAGACTGCTTAAATCATATACAATCAATATATGTATGAAACCTTGGAACTGAAATGAATTTAGGTTTCTATGCCATTCACTGAGATATCATGCATCAAGAATAAAATTGAATAAATAAAGTCTATCATGTCAAGAAAATCCCTTCAAATGGATTTCACGATATCTATTCGTAAATATCCAACTTTCCTCGCATCTAGGGTTTCACCCTCTTTACTGAGAGATCAAATAAACACTATTCACCTTTAATGAAATCCAAGATAGTATCTGACATATGTGTACTATGAATTCAGATAAACAAACAATCATAACCAAGGGGATCCAAATAAACAAATTTCTCTATTTAATTATACAACAATTTCAGTCATAGACAAATTCCCTATATTTTAGTTTACTCTTATAACCTCTGTGAATACTTAGGGAATTCTCATTAGGATGCATTATATACATTTCTAATATGATTTTATCATCTGAAATTCATTCAAACAGAGGAAGATTCCATTTCATATCATTTTGCAACAACTTAGATCAAACAGACAATTCAGGGTTTGTAGTCGCATACTAAGTAATTAAAGATTATGGATGATTTAACCAATTTTCATGCAATATACTGTTTAAAGGAAGTTCCCACTCACCCTAAGGTGTTAAAACACCTTAAGAAGGCAGCTCATCCCTGAAAATCTTGATCTCATATCAAATCCCTAGCAATTCACCCAATTCTTCTTCCTTTCAACTCGGAAACCCTAAAAATGAGGGATTATGAAAAAAGAGTGAGAAAAGGGGAAATTTTGATGCTATTTTGAATCAAATCAGAGGAGGGACAGAATATTGACATGTGAGAGAAGATTCACCATGAAGGGATAAGCTAAACTTACTTGAGAGGATTCACCATGAAAGGCTATGCAAAGAAGCTAAACTTACTTGATTTCATCATATCTCGGATAGAGAAACCCTAAATCAGCAATTCCACATCTTTCTCATCTCAAACCCTAACTCTCTCTCTCACTAGGATTTTGTTTCTCTGAAATGAATCACGAATTATGAGAGCTGCTAGTGTGTTAGGTTGATCATATAGAGCAATTGAGCTGCTTGGGTCAATTGCACATTGACCCCTTACTATACTTTCTCTTATTTCAGCTGAATTTTCTGTTATAAAATTGTTACTATGATTCTTATATTTTAGAGATCAAACCTTCTCCAAAAATTATTACAATTTATTATGATGTCTGAAATGAAATTTTAAAGCTTAAATAAAATTTTTAGATCATTCTGAGTTACCAATAAATAATTAAAAATCAAACAATATATTGTTGAACAACATTCTGTCAGCATGGTCGGTTGAAGTATATCTTGACTGAGAATGACTTTCAAAGAACATCCAAATATTCTGAAATTTTTCACTAAAATGCATGATTGAGTTATACATATTATATACAAATTTGAGTTCAAGAAGAGTTACACATAAAATACTAAAAATCATTTAGTGAGACACTATACTTATCAAATTATGTATTCATATGTCATCAAAACCCTAATTTGGGCCAATTAGGGTTTCCAAATCTTAAACCCTAATTATGTGAATCAAAGTATAATTAAATCTTCTCATTATATTTAAAACATCAAAACTTAACAACCATCACTAATCAAGCTTTAAAAATGATCAACTTAGTTAAGCATACAATCATCCAAGTAAATCCTAGTTTACTAATTACGCTCAGATGTGGTCATAACAATTTCCCCCCCTCCTAAAAAGGTTTCGTCCCCGAAACATAAATATGCAAGCAAAGTACTTTCAAGATTTATTTTAAGCTTCTGATATCTTACATGCCATTATATTCTTATATTTCATACTTGAATGCATCTTTCAACATTAAGTCATTTATTTCTTTTCTAATCACAACATCTTTGAAATAGTTCTCAATGATAACAAACAAATTCTTTATTCCATAGTCAATCATAGGATAGAGAGATAAACAACCATTTCAATATTTCCATACTCTTGAGGTGTTACCTCAACATTGATAATCTGATCCAACTATCTCAATTCATACGGCTCAATGTGCACTATTGTTTTGTATTACCTTTAAGTCACAAAAGAGAGTTCACCATGTCATTTTGAATTTTACTATTTTGCTACTCAAATAAAAAAATAGTCTTGAGTTGGAATACTAAATCCAACAAAAATTGTACAATACCACTCACGGCATCCCCGTTGGATCATGGATGCATAAGGTGAAGCATTGCCATCACATACCATACTATGCTAAAGTATGAGCCCACACATAATTCAAGGTGTAACCATTGAGTTATAGCATACTAGGGTTTCAACAATAGTAACAGTGTACTCCATGATTGTATTAGTCATTCAAGGACTATTCATACCCAATTACCATCACTTAGTTATATTAAAGCTAGGTATAACAAGCTATACCTCATTAGGGTAACATATCAATATAATATGGTAATCATCCCTTCTATTCATATGAGTGAATAGGTAAGACTACCTTATTCAGTGTACCCTTCATTTGTTCCATCATTATTCAACCCATATCACCATACCACAATTGTACAATACTAAGATGGATTACTATTATGAATGCCTTAAACTATCTGACACCTTTAATTAACATATTGCTTGTACATGTACAACTGAAATCATATGTAAAACAAATTTACATCCCTTAGTATACCTTCAACAAATTATACTTCTAAAAACAAATTGACATATTACTAAAAGTCATTGTTATCTCTGATCTCTCTCCTCATTCACTACTACTTACTTTTTTCTACTTATCCTTCTCATTTTAATCATGTAGATTAAACATCCCTAAAATTGAAACATACAAGGTATGAATAGATTATTCACCATTCTTGCTATCACTGCAAGAATTTATTTCATATCATACTTCACTCATATTGTATTTCTCCTTTTGTTCAAAACACACCTCTTATATTTCAAATCTATTTCTTATCCTTTGCTCTGAATAATTTCCATATTGTTTATCTGCCTTTCAGATTAGCTACCTTTAAACCCTGGATTACTATCAGTGCTAGTTTACTTCTCATAGTGCAAATCTCATGATCTTATTTTATAGAGATGCTAGTATTCAAGGTCAAATCACTAGTGACATCCCTTGAACTACTACAACTCTAAACATTCTAGGGTTCGGTCCTTATCAGTGGCATGATGTTATTGTGATGTGACTTTGCTCCCTTAATTTGAATTTCAAACTTTCTATCTCACAAGTTTTACTAAAGTCTTCCTTATCTTATCAATTGAATTTCCTTTCTCTTACTTGGCCATTCAGATAAATTACATTCTCAATTTACCCTGCTAGGGTTTCATCATCATATTGTATGTCATTATTACATTCACAGGATGTCTCTACCATGGTGGTTATGCATCAGATATGATTCATTTTCTTATCACTTCATTCCCACATTACTCTTATTAAGGAAGATATGAAAGATACGATGATTTTGAGACTTAGAATTCTTATATTTAAACATTCCCTTAATACATTTCTCGTATGTAGGTTTAATTAGTTATCAACAGGGATACTTGACTAATTAGCACTTGCTTGAATCTCACAACCTCTTTCTTTTATAATCTATATTACTACATCATGCTTCAAACCCTTCCTTACTTTCCATAATCCTCTTACCATTTACTACTCTTCCACCTGTCATCTTTAACTTCTAATTTTCTCTTATGACCATGTTGCTTATTCATGTGTATGACCATGTACACCATGTTGCACATATTTCTATCCTTTTACTAATGTGAAGTTAAAATTATAAATCAATATTCTCTATACTAGTTTCACCTCATGTTTAATACATTACATATTCTTCATTTTAAAACAAATGGATCATGCATGGGTGAAACATAGTTTCTCTTCCAATCAAGTTTTCTCCTTCCTGAATATAGTCTACCTTTGTATGACTTATTCATTTGTTAAACTACACTTTTGTTCTTCTCTTAGAAACTAGTTTGTTGTTCTATAAAGACTTGGAATCCAAAGGTAGCAAGGATGAATGCATTAACTTCACAATAAAGGTATACATTCCATGCTCTCAATTATATCATAACCTTCATTCCTTAATCAAGCTCATCATTTCCAACATTTATCTTTGTTTTAACTTAGTTTCTTATCCTAGTCTTATGATTTACATGTTCATCTAATTCTCTTTACTTTAACTCTTCTGAAGACTCTTCACTTATATTTACTTATTGTCTACTTAACCCTTTTCTTCTATTTTCCCTTTGCTTTGGAGTACATAAAACATTGTACTCGGTCATATAATCCATTCCTCATGATTGATTCTTACTATCTTGGCCCTTACATACTTTTCTCATATCTTTTCCATATTTCATATTTAGAGTTCATATAATACTAATCATTAAACTTAATCTGAACCTTATGTCGTGTTCCTTTATTCTCAATTAAGGGTTTCTCATATGAGGCCCCAAAGTTGGATCTCAGATATTAGTTCCAACTGATTCTTAGCTATTCTAATCTTTCCCATATGTTTCAACATCTTAGTGTATGTACATTCTCACTATGATGTGTGTCTAATTTATCCAGATTCTATTCTTATTATATTTTTAATAGGAGTCATTAGATCCCAATAACGCACCCTGCCAGCCAGACCAGGCTGAACCTACAGTCCTGAAGCCAAGAACTACTCATGATTAACTAACTCCTATTAATCTCAGACATGTGGAAAGAATATCCACTTAGGGCAAACTCATTCAAACATAACTTCTGGTCTACTTGATACAAAGAATATAAATAATAACTGAATCACTTCATGATACACAATAATATAAAAGAACCATATATATTCTACAAACTGATATTATGAATTCATACATATAAGAGCATTTCTATTTATCTACAATCAAAGAAGCAATATAAAGCAAGAGTCGTATCACATTCTATGTTTAATCTCTTACTCCTTCATTACTTTTCGGTCTCCTGACCCTAAGTTTTCTAGGGTTTCTCTCTAGCCCATCCTTCCTCTACATACCTGGCTAGGGCATCCAGAGAAGAATAGATAGAGTAGCTTGATACTGGTCAATCTAAGCATTCAGATACTGGGTCAGGGCATCCAAATACCCAGACTTCCCAGAGCTATAGACACATCACCTCCTATCTTCCACACTTATAACTCTGACTTTCTATCATGTGGTCCCTGACAACTCAGCCTAAGATTTGATACCAAAATGAATGAAAAATATAAACCTCGATCGACTGACAAAATATAAGATAATAAATAGGAAGATACAACTCAGATCGTATGGCAACTCCCCAGCGGTATGTTATACCTAATCTAAAAAATTCAGTGGATCCGACGGTCCTAGGAATAATAAAAAGTAAAGAGAAAATGATAAATCGATAAAGCTTAGAGTCGCCACCTGATTTTATACTGGAAAATAAAGAAAAAATGAAGTTGGGGTTTAAATCAACGGGCAAACACATAAAATCCTAATTTTGACTCCACCCTTGGGTATATTAGAAAGGTATGCATTGATTCAAAAGTTGGATTCGATAATCTTATCATACGTGAGGAAGGAGTTAACACCCCCACATCGCTCGACGGACGATATGCAATCTTTTTAGTCATTTGGGATAAATATAGCAGTGATTGAAGTTGTTGTTTAAGAAAACAACTGTAAAAATGAGAAAATAATAATTTTATTGTTGACGGACCTTTAGAGCTGGAGATGGGCATGACTTTCCCATCACAGCCCTAAAATTCCTTTTTTTAGGTGTATCGTGGTCCTAATCACGTGAGGACCACCCACGATAGAGATATATCACTGGCTGTTGGGAACGACACGTAGGAAGAGAGAGGGAGAGGCGAGAGAGATAGATTTAGTAGAATAAGATCAAATATTTAAGAAAGCACGTGCGAATATGAATAGCTATGAACAAATCAGAGCACACACTAGTTATTGATATTGTAATAATAAATAAAGCAACAATTATTATTGCACAACCTACTGACATTAGAATAGTTGGTGTAAGAGGAAGGATCCTATGATCACAAGTAGAAAATAAAAGAGGGAGATAATCATTTCTCTGACTTCAGAGAAGACAAGAGGGGATTGCAATACGTTGGGTATGAGAGTTTATTAATATATATTTTTTAGTGTTCAGAGTTTTGGGCATAACCTTCAAGGCAGCGCATCACCACGTTGCACCCCACGAAAGGGTACGTGAATCAAGACAATCTGCCACGTGTCACATGGCAGATGGATGTGATCTGCCTGGTGTCCCCGGGTGGAAAAAGAGAGTCTCCCGTTAATAAAAAATATTCTGGAAAAAATTGAAAAAAATTGCACAAAAAGGTAAATCGGAGTTATCTCTTGGATTTTTTCTGGAAAAATAGCTGAAAAAAGGAAGTATTATATTTCATATCAAATGGGCAATTGTGAATAGTAGCCTTTTTAAGGTATAATTGAATGGAAATTGCGCACAAAAAGATAAGCTGGAGTTATCTCTTGAATTTTCCAGAAAAAGGCAGTTGAAAATGAAATATTTATTTTTAGACAGTTCAACTGGACAATATGTGAAATATAGCCTCAAGACAGAATTAAAGGAAAAATTACACATTTGGTGTGAAAGAATGTTCTTTTGTAGAAAACACTGAATTGAGTTAAGATGGGTGAGAATAGATGAATAAATAGGCAATAATTATGGGGAAATGTGAAAAATGTGGAAAAAAAGATAAAATATAAGAAATGTGATGAACTCCATCATTAACCTAAAAATTAACATCCGAGCATGATATTCTGCTAAGTGAGTAAACATGGAATGACAATAGTTTTTGAATTCAGATTTCTTTATTTGTGACCTCAAAATTTCCCAACCGTACTATCAATGTTCAATTGGTAAAACATATATTTTTTAAATTTACATGGTTATCGACATCCCTGAATATCAATTCCCAAGAAATGTAATTCTTATATTTATATTTTTATAAATGGAAACCACAAAAATTTCATATTCATATTTCCCCCCCCCAAATATAATATATAAATAAGAAATGTTTTAAGCGAATGTGACTTTTGACGTAATAACAGATTATGATAGTTGTTCAGGGTATTGGGTTGGATGGGGTGTCGATACTCAAAGGAGGTCCTACAATGGTAGTCAAGGTAATAGGTTGGCCTAGCTGATTCGGTGCTTCTAACATGACACTCCAATAATACCGGACAACAACATACTTGCCCGAACAAAAATTAATACCAACTTTTCATGATTGGTGCTAGACTACTAGTAATTGACAGAGGGGATTGGATGCAACTTTTTCTATTTTTTTAAAATTACAAACAAGTTCCGGTGTGTGCACTACACTTTTGTCTTTAACTTTTAAAATTATATATTGTTTAAGGAGATTCATCTATACTATATAAGAAAACCCACATAGGGGGTTGATGCAATTATCTCCATTATTTTTTAAAATTATAAACAGGTCTCTCTGTGTGTACATTACATTTTTGTCTTTAATTTTAAAATTGTATATTGTTTAAGGAGACTCATTGTACTATATAAGAAACCCCACGAAGGGGGTTGGATGCAACTTTTTTCAGTATTTTTTGAGATTATAGACGAGTCCCTATTTGTGTACATTATACTTTTGTCTTTAATTTTTTTGAATCATATATTATTTTAATGAGACTCATCTATACTATATAAAAAAATCTACAGAAGAAATTGGATAAAATTTGTTCTATTATTTTTTAAAATTATAAACAAGTCTGTGTGTGTACACTATATTTTTGTCTTTAATTTCTAAAATTATATATTGTTTCAGGATACTCTTCTATACTATATAATAAAGTCCGCGGAGGGGTTTGACACAATTTTTTGCATTATTTTTTAAAATCACGAACATGCCCCTCTGAGTATCAGAAGACTTTTTAATATATTATAATTATTTGCATCTTTTTTTCTATTAGTTTAACCTATAAATTACTCTTTGTAGTCTACCCGTGCGTAGCATGGGTTTACTTTATGCCTAGTAAGATGAGATATGGTGTCGTCAATCCTGGGCGGGCTCATATGTAGTGATAACGGTTACGAACACGGGCCAACAGAGATCCAGAACCAGGCCCAAAAGCAGCAATAGCATGTTCCCGCCAAAAGTTTCTACCTCCTATTCTTCCCGCCCCCCAAAATATAGATCCGCAAAACGACATGGAAACTGAAATGTAAGAAATTACAGACCTCCCTAGCTCCGATCATCAAACCCACGAATCATGCAGAAAAACGGCGGAGGTGGAGCGGCGGCGGCGCCGACGGGCTGCTTCAAGTGCGGCCGCCCGGGCCACTGGTCACGCGACTGCCCGTCCTCGGGTCCCGGCAATGCGAACGCAAATGCCAACCCCAAATCTGGACCTTTCCCTCCCAGACCGCCCAACCAGAGCTCCGCGAATGCTCCCGGAAGCGGCGGGGAGACCCCCGCCTCGGCCCCAGTAAAGACCAGGAAGCCGCCGAAGACCAGGCCCAAGCTCACGCCGGACATGCTGCTGTCCGACGACGGCCTGGGGTACGTCCTCAAACACTTCCCACGCGCTGTCACGTACCGCGGCCGCGGCCACGAGGTATGTTATAGATGCGGCTTATTTGACGCCAATTTTGGTTCAACTGATGATCTCGATCTCTTTGACTTCAATTCCGATGTGTAGGATAGTGCCAAACTATCCTGCATCTACTCGTTTGGATGCGGCTGTGTTTAACCAATTGTTGTTCCCACTTTATGTGAACTGCAGGCGGAGGACCTTGGCAATCTGGTTTCCTTGTACGCTCAGTGGCACAAGCGTCTGATCCCCTATTACTCATTCAACCAGTTTATAAAGAAAGTGGAGCAGCTAGGCACCTCCAAGCGTGTTAAGGTCAGTGCCATCATGCCTCCGTAGCACGAGCGTTGCTTCCTTGACCTGCTTAAAAAGATCCTCCAAAATTTGCTTAGGTGTCTGAAAATGTCTATCCAAAACCAGTGGAACTTATACTATATATTGGGATAATCAAACCCGAGGCCATTTCTAGACGCAACCACACAACACCAACACTGCTACTGGATTTTGGCAGAATTAATGGGCAACATGTAATACAAAGAGAAACGTTCATTAAAAAACATAGATAGAAATTCACTTACTATTAAACACAGAGCCTCGCATTGCAAGTACAAGCATCCGCTATGAATTTGTTGAAAAATGTTTTTGTTGATCACAGTACCGTGCTACAAAGTTTAGGTATGTTGTATGCCGTTTCTTGATATGTTTTTATTTTATTTGTAGATGTGCATAAGAGAATTGAAAGAGAGGGTTGCAAATGGAGGAGATCCCACAAAATTGCAGGAACGGTCATCTGCACTAATTGACGAAGATAATGGAAACGGTATTGTTGCGGATCCACTTTTTTCTTGATGATATACATTGGAAAAACTAGTCATTTGGTTTATGGGACGATATGTCGTTTCTTCTATAATTTCTAAAGCTACAGAATGATTTTTTTTCCAGTTTGAAACTTCAAAATATATTGGGAATGTCTAATAGTAAATGTGACAAGAACTGTTGGAGATTTTACCAAGTTTTCTTATTTGGATCTGACCAATAATAATCCTCCTGGGTCTCAGTTCTCCACTTCAACAGCTGGGTCTTCCCGGTTAACCCTTGCAGATATGAGATATGTGAGTATGACTTGTCACACTGAAAATAGTCAGTAAAGCAAGGCAATATGTAAAATTTTGATCGCAAACTAAGACAAAAAATCATCATCAACAACTATGCAAAGATTATAAATAAGTTGGTACAAAAAATTATCATCAACAACTATGCAAAGATTATAAATAAGTTGGTACTTGGTAATATATTTTTAACTTCTTATTTGTCAAAGTGTACATATATGAACAGTTCAATTATCAGCACTGCACTAGCTATAGGGTTGCAAGTTACAACATCTGCATGCTGTACAGCAAGGAAAAGAAGAGAAATTGATGACCATATCACCAATTTGATCAGCTAAGTCAGTGGATTGAGGGGGGTTTAAGTTCAAAGCCAGTTTTTGGAGGTACCTGAATTAGTAGGCTTGCTGAGTGAAAGGTTCATTAGTTTAGCTGTCCAATAGTATCTAAATATCTAATTAGCACCATGATGATATGCAAGAGTCCCATTCATGTCGTGCTTGGTCTTTAATAGTTGGATAATAGCTAATGTTGTCTCACTTTTGCCTTCCACCAAAATACAACCTTTTTGTCTGATTATATTTCAAACGGTAGTTGCTTGATCTTTAATAGTTGGATAACTGCAGCTGATCTTACTCTTTTCAACTCAGTTGCAACCTCTTTGTGTGGTTATATGAATTTGTTGTCCTAAGAATTAACCTAACAATACTTTTGGTATGAAACAAAGACTTTAACTTGAATTACAACCTATTAGTGCTGAATATGTCATACGACAATTTAGAGTTATTAATATCACAATGTACTCCCATTAGTATCATTGTGTGCTCTCTCCGTTGAGCTTTTACACGTGAGGAAAGGTTTTTGTATCTCACTCTGCAAAGAATAAAGTGGATTAATTTCTAGTCAGAAAGATCATACCTATATATAAGTAGGGGCACGAAAAGGACAACTCAACAAGACATAGGAATAGGAAATACATCAATAAGGAAATATACCAAAGAAGTAAAGAGTGCATATGTCAATTTCGTATGAACAAAATATTATTTATCCAACACTTAATTGAATATAGAACTTCTAGGATTTATTCCAACTTGTTACATGATAGTCTCTTCTAATATTTTGAAGATAACAATGGCAAATGTGATCAGCAATTTTTTTTACCACCATGGATGAGAGATGGATAGTGGAACTGCTACAAAGATCCATTAGCATAGTTGTACTCATACACCTTTTGTTTATAAAAAAACTTTATACTGCAGAAATCCTCCTTTTGCTATAAACAAAAAGTAGCAATTGTTTCTATATGCTAGATACAACATAGATATTTGTTTCCTGTGTTGAATGCAAGACTAAATATACCTATCATGATAAGTGGCCAGCCCCTCGAGTCAAGCACCACGAAACTGACCTACTTGAGACAAATATATCCATGAGAAGTTGATAGATCTTTGAAGCAATGACAACTAGTACTAGTAGTAGTCTACACTCTTTTGGAAGCTGCATGTCTACATATACTCTCATATTTGCCCAAGAGGTCACATTGGCATACCATATATTGCTAATTGATCCAATAAGCCTCCTAGGCGACATATGCGGCCGCTCGGTTGACTAAGCAATTAATTAAACTTTGCTTTTTTGAAAATCCCACTACTTACGCCCTTACATACATACGTAAATGGATATATGCATTTCATTTATTATAGAAATATATATTTATATGCTTACATTTAATATATATATATATATATATATATATATATATATATATATATATATATATATATATATATATATATATATATATATATAACAATTTCTAGCACACATTTGTCCATTTTATGTACCTTTTTGTATATTCATGTTATACATATATGTACAATAAACCTACATCTATCCACATTCTACACACATATTTGTACATTTATGCATACATTTTGAGTTATTCATACACATATACACACGCTACACATATATCAATACATTTATATGTATAAGTATCACCATTTTTACATATATTACATAGATTCCTTAGTTATATATTTTTATTCATATATAGAAACATAAGATACATGTATATTTTCATTGTTTCTAATCTTCATGCCAAGTAATCTAATAGAGTTGTCACACCCATCCCATTAGGCATGGGTTTAAAACTTTGCCAAAGTGTAGATCACTTGCACAAACAAGAGAGAAACACTTCTAACACCGCAATGGGAGAAGAATTTTCCCCATGCCATTACCTTTTTTTCTTCTTCTAATTTCACCATATAATAAAAAAAATTGAGGCTTCAAGCCAATTTTGTTAGAGATCCATAACAATGCAAGAGACCATTTATTAATGAAGTGATAAAATACCACAACTTGATTTTGTAGTAGCTTGAAGACGCGCCTTATGTATTTCCATGGACAAAGTAAATGGGCGAACTTTTTTTATTGACTTGCTTTCTATTACAAACATTCAACTACAATGTCTCTTGAGAAACAAGTTCTATATTATAGAGTTCTAATAGGTTTCTAGGTAAAAGATGACCTAACCTCTCAGTGGATGGATGAATCCACTAAAGATGCCACTGGTACATGGGGATGGAAGAAGAGGTAGATACAAGATGGATTTTTAACTTGATTCACATGTAATGTGATTCATCTCCACTTTCATATTCCCCACTGATCGTCCTCTTTGTCTAGAGTTATGGTCGAGCAAGAATATGGGTGAAAGATTGCACTTCAATTTAAGGACTTTGTAAGCTTGCCATACTAGTTAAGGTGCTTGCCTAGGCTACAAGGATTTCTTGTGGGGGCATGACCTACCCTATGCCTTGCATAGTTTGCTTCCTTGAGTAATATTTGTGGGTCTTGCGCATATTACTTTTTTGTTCTTTTTGTTGTCATTACGTCCATATTATATATTGTTGTCTAAGCTACATGTTAGATATCATATTTATATATGATGAAACTCATAATACACATTTCTTAATTTGTTTTGATCTGTCCGTTTTACTTAGGGAGCATGCTATGAAGGATAATCTTAGCTTTGGTGAAATGTTGGAACCAATTTTTTAAAACCTGACCCGACCCTTTCGGTTGAACTCATTGAATTGCCACCTGGCTGGTCTAACGAGTTAGGTGGGGTTTATAGATAAACTGGGAATTGCTTATTGAATGAATAAACCAGTGTACAATACATTCTCTTATATAACTGAAGGGATTAGAGACTAAACTAGAGGTGAGCAATATGGGACTAAACTATAGAAGTAAACACATAAATGAGGCACATGCTATGTACATGACACTCAACAAAACACAACATATCTCTATACTTCCCTTCAAGCTGGAGCGTAGATGTCGAACATGCCCAGCTTGTCTACTAGCGTCTCAAAATGAGCTTTAGGAAGTATCTTGGTGAAGATGTCCGCAACTTGCTTTTCAGTGCTGAGATATGGAGTGCAGAGCTGGCCAGAAAGAACAATTTCTCGAACAAAGTGACAATCGACCTCAATATGTTTAGTCCGTTCATGAAAAGTGGGGTTGCTCACAATAAAAATGGAGGTCTTGTTATCACAGAACATCGGTATAGGGTTGGAATAGGAGATATCGAACTCTTGAAGGAGACTCTGGACCCACAAAAGTTCACATGCAGTATGGGCCATAGCTCTGTATTCTGTCTCTACACTAGATCCAGCTACAACCGTCTGCTTTTTGCTTCACCAGGTAACAAGATTTCCGCCCACAAATGTACAATATCCTAAGGTTGACCTACGATCAGAACGACTTCCTGCATAGTCAGAGTTTGAGAAGCTAGATAGATTATAGTGGCCATGCTTCTTATATAACCAACCTCTTCCTGGAGAGCTTTTAAGATACCTCAGAATGTGACATATAACATCTTAGTGACATTGCCGGGGTTTATCAAGGTACCTACTGATGAATCCCACAACAGCAGAGAGGTCAGCTCTTGTGACCGTCAGATAAATAAGTTTGCCTACCAATCTTCTGAACTGATGATGATCAACATAAGGAGGAGAATTTACATCGTCCCAATCCATATTTGGGTCAAGAGGAATGTTGGCTGGTTTGCACCCCAGCATACCAGTTTCCTGCAAGAGATCAAGTAATATTTTTGTTGAGAGAGGCACAACCCTGCAGATGATCTGGAAACCTCAATACCTAAGAAATATCTTAGCTTTCTGAGATCTTTAGTGACAAAATATTTTTCTAAGTATTTTTAGTTGCTTGTATGCCCACTGTATCACTGCATGATAAAATAATATCATCAACATAAACAATAAGAATGACAAGTCCAACCACTGTTTTGCGAATAAAAACTGAGTGATCAGAGTGAGAACGGCTGAAGCCAAAGTTGACTAAGATCTGACTGAGCTTTTCGAACCAAGCACGTGGGCTCTGTTTGAGACCATAGATGGCCATTTTCAGTTTACAGACTTTAAGAGCAGACTCCCCCTGAGCAACAAAACCGGGTGGTTGCTCCATGTAAACCTCCTCCTATATATCTCCATAGAGAAATGCATATTTGACATCTAACTGAAAGAGAGACCAGTCTTTATTAACAACAACATAAATTAAAATTCGAACAGAATTTAGTCGTGCAACAAGAGATGTCTCAAAATAGTCAACATCATATGTTTGCAAGTAGCCTTTTGCAACAAGTCGAGCTTTTAGGCATTCAATTGTCCCATCAGTTTGATACTTAATGGTGAAGACCCAGCGGCAACCAACAGTAGCGCATGAAGGAGGGCGATCCACAAGTTCCCAAGTCTTGCGATCACAGAGCGCCTGCATTTCCTTATCCATTGCCTGTTTCCATGCATGAATAACTAGAGCTTCTGCAACAGTCTTCGGAATAGTGACAACAGAAAGAGCAGAAGTAAAGCATGCAAAACTGTCATGCAGATTGACAGAAGAGCAGAAAGTACTGATAGGATGTTTAGTACACGAGCGAACACCTTTGCGCAGGCTGATAGGAAGATGCAGGTCAGAAGTTACCTCAATGTTTGTTTGATCTTCCGCAGACGGAGGAATTGGTTGTGGAGGGGCCATGGAAGGAGTGCTTGTCTTTGGTCGGCGTTTGTATACTTGCAAGGGGCGTCCTTCAGGCTGGTCAAAAGAAGGAAAATCTTCAACAATATCTGGTAGAGGCGTGGGTGACAACATATCACTGGATATCGTTGCGCCATCATAAAAAAAGTAGGGCATATGCTCAAAGAAGATCACATTCGCACTGACAAACCATTGTTTGAGTACTAGATCAAAGCAGCGGTAACCTTTCTGGGTTCTAGAGTATCCCAAAAAGATGCATTTGCTGGACCGAGGATCAAGTTTCGTCATTCCTAGGCGTAAATTTTTAACAAAGCAAGTACACCCAAAAATACAAGGAATTGAGAATAGGGGTGCATCAAGAAACAGAATAGAGTAAGGAATACGATCATGTAAAACAGAGGATGGCATACAGTTTATAAGATAGCACGCAGTGGAAACCGCCTCAAGCAAAAAACGGTGAGGGACTTTATAATGAATAAAAAGGGTGTGAGCAACCTCTAATAAGTGGCGATTTTTTTGTTCAGTAACACCATTCTGTTGTGGAGTATAAGGGCAGGTGGTTTGATGAATAGTGCCACGATCAGAACAAAAAGATGTGACATACTTTTGCATGAATTCTAGTTCATTATCGGTGCGGAAAATTTTAATAGGTTTATTGAACTTGGTCTGTATTTTAGAAAAGAAGACATATATTGTCCAAAACAGTGCCACGATCTTTGAGCAAAAACAGCCAACTAGTATGGGAATAATCATCAATAAAAGTAAGAAAATATTTAACACCAGAGTGACTCTAAACAGAGCATGGACCCCAGATGTCTGCATGAACAATATTAAAAGGAGCCTTAGAACCAATTTCCTTTTTAGCGGGAAAAACAACCTGCGTTTATTTTCCCAAAACACAAGACACAAGAAAAATTGTTTTCAAATAATGTAGGAAATAAATGCTTCAATTTTGTAGCTGACGGATGACCCAGCCTGAAGTGCCACTGAAGCCCTGAGATTGATGTAGACAGAAGAGCAGATGCTGCAGGCAGTCCATCCAAATAGTATAATCCATCTGGTCCTTCATGGCCCAAACCAATCCTCGTCTTCATGTGAAGATTCTTCAAAACACAACCAGAGGAATCAAATTTAATAGAGCACTGAAGTTGCTTTATAGTTTTACTGACATATAATAAATTAATAGGAAACTGTGGTATGTATAAAACAGATTGCAGATGCAGTTTGCGAGATAGAGGAACAGTGCCAATGCCATGAACAGGAGTCCTAGAGCCATTTGCAACAGTGACAGATAGAATGCTAGAGTTTTTAGTCAAAGCAGAAAATAGTTGGATGTCGCCCACCATATGGACAGACGCACCAGAATCAATGCACCATTTATTGTTACCAGCAGAAGGAGAGGTAAGCATGACGGAGGGACCAACAACATATGCCGAAGGTAGCTGAGTCATGCGCTCTTGGAAGAACTTCTCGAATTCAGAGCGAAGCCATTCATTAGTCGGAGGAGCAGCCGGTGGGTCGGATGCATCATCAGTAGCAGTTTTCATAGAGGCCTGGTTAGCCCAGGCTGGCTTGCCGTGCTTGATCTAGCACCGATCTTCAGTGTGATTATCTCGACCACATCAGTTGCAGTAGCGGGGACCAGTAGCTTGATCGTATCCAAAAGCAGTAGAGGAGCCACGTCCAGCAGTGGGAGGTAGATGTCTGCCACAGCCGCGTCCTCGACTGCGGCCACATTCAGAATCAGTAGTGTGAGCAACTAGAGCAGGATGCTCAATAACAAGATTGGAGATCACAGATGGTAATCTTTGAACTCGCTTGAGGACGTCTCGAAGAGTAGGCAGAGGGTCATTTGACAAAATTTGATCGACCACGCCAGAGAAAGTAGGGAGAACAACCAGAAATTGAACCAGTTGTAGTTCATTGTGCTGCTTCTGGGCTTCTTTGATATCAGCTGTCAACGAATGGTAGATTTCGTACTCATTCCAGAGAGCAGAGCACTCGTTGTAGAAGTCTCCGATGGAAGCATCAAAAGAAAACTCCTCCTTGGCTAGGTTTTTGAAAATTTTAAAAACACTTTTAGGATTTTGCTGATGGGAGTAGACATGTGAAAGCTGGTCACATTGCCTTAGCATCATGAAGGCATAACAAGGACCGATTGATCCATGACTCGGTGCTATTAAGAAGTCAAGACATAACACCAGAGTTGTCTTTGAACCATTGGGCATAAGTTTGCTTGCTCTTTTCATCAGCAGTAGCAGCAGAGGCAGCAGGAGGATTAGTGGTAAGATCTGAGTACCGACCCTGGGCCTTGACATAAAGGACAAAGGACATCGACCACATATGGTAATTAGAGCCATTGAGTTTGACAGTGGTAACACAAAGAGCGAGGAGGCTCAACTGATGCCATGATGAGCAGAAGTAGGGCAGTGATGAAGTGGCGGCGCACCAGCAACAGACAATGAATAAAGAACCCGCTATGGGGCAGTAGCAACAACAGGGATTTGACGCATCAGATTAGAAGAGACCCGTGTCGTGAAGATAGACTGATAAATAAACCTATGCCGTCATGAGGAAGATTAACATCCCATCATGAGGCGCAGGTAGAAAAACAACCGGAGAGATAGGAGACTCTCAACGTGGGATGGCTATAGCTGTCCGGAAGGTTGCACGTACGAAAAAGGAGCAGGAGGAAGCACGAGAGTAGGACAACAGTGCAATGGCGGAGGGAGAAGGGAACGTCGATTGGTGATGGAAGAAGGAGAGGGTAGCGGTCGGTAGGGAGGGAGGTGGTGGCGGCGGGTGGTGGTGGAGGTGTGGGCGGCGGTGGGCAGGGAGGCTAGAGGCGGCGGCGGGTGGAGGTGGTGGTGTGGGCGGCAGCGGAGAGGGAAGATAGAGGCGGCGGCGGGTGGAGGGCCTGCCGACGGGGGGGGGGGGCTGAAGGCTTAGGGCATAGAGGCAGGGTGGGAAAAAAGAATTGGACCTGCTCTTGATACCATATAGATAAATTGGGAATTGCTTATTGAATGAATAAACCAGTGTACAATACAATCTCTTATATAACAGAAGGGATTAGAGACTACACTAGAGGTGAGTAATATGAGACTAAACTATAGAAGTAAACACATAAGTGAGGCACATGCTATGCACATGCCACTCAACAAAACACAACATGTTTTTATAGGTTGAAACCCAGTTTCCGTCAAGACGTGTAGTTGTTGGTCTATGTCACACATGTCCATACCATTTGAGGCTACACTCACAATACTTCTAAATAGTCACCCCCACTTTTTTGCTCATGTAGCTATTTCTCAAATGATCTATCCTTTTTTCCCACACATCCATCTTAACATCTATATTTTCAGATCATTCATCTTGTTGACACCTTGTTTCTTCACTACCCAACATTCACTCCTGTATAACATGGCAAATTATAAATAGTTCTATAATACTTGCTTTCAACATGAGAGGGATTTTTTGGTTGTAAACTATACTCGTTGCGGTCCTCTATTGAATCCAAGTAATGAAACTAGGACATGTTGGTAGTTGGTACATTCACTGCATCCAACTTGACACCGCCACTCACAAAGTGACATATTGAAACTGCGATGCATATACTCTATTTTGCTTATGATTATCTTAAATTCACTAGAACTCGATACATTTATCCAAAGTTTGACTTTGAAATGCCATCAGTCTATATGTTGTTCAATCAACACCAAGGTTTTAAAAAGCGCGAAGCGGGAAGCGTGCGGACGAGACCTTGTAGCCAATTAATTGCCAGACGGGCGATTAAGCGAGCGCTTTTTAGAAAAATAGATTTCTAGTTCCTATAAACTTTTATGCAAACTTACATACATATGTATATAAATACTATATTTTTGAAATTTTATACATATCTAAACAATGTACAGGACAATATAAAGCACCCAAATAGTTTATAACACAACTATATAACAATAATTGTATCTATATAATATAGTAAATAATATACTTGTCTTAGATAATAGTAAATAATATACTTGTCTTAGATAAAGCGCCCCACACATAAAATAATAAGTGTATATACAAGATGCAACAACACTTTTGTATCACATGTTTACATAGCTAAACAGTAAACAATAGATCTATCTTAGCTAGCTTAAACATATTGTTACATTTGCACATCATCAAATAGTCATACATTACAGCAGTACGTTTAATCAAAGTATGCATTCTATTTTAGATAATAGTTGCCTATAATTTACTTGGATACATCAGAAAAGTATCATATCATTACAGCTTACATACAAAGTATGTATTCTAAATTAGAACTAAGTATATCATAGAACATTTAATGTATGCTAGTTTAATATATTATAGTCAATACTAATCGGGGCATATAATGTACTTAATGTTATATGCTTACACTTACAACAGTTTTTTTAAAAAGCAGAAAAAAGTTGGCAAAAAGTGGCCGCTTTTCTCAAATTTGCTTAAGCGGCGCTTAAGGTTTTTTTTAGGCGGACATGACCTGTTGGCGATTAAGCGGCCGCTCAGTGCGATTTTTAAAGCGTTGATCAACACAATATATTAGCATATAACATGCACCAAAGATTATGTTCTTGAGCATGCTTTGTCAATTCATCCATATCAAGAACGTATAAATATGGGCTTAGAAGCCTAGTCCTTGTACCTCAACGTTAGCCAAAAATCTTGAACTCTCCTCTCTTGGAGTCCTTATGCTTGCAGTTGAGGTAACACTCATGTCTAACATTAAATCAATGTACTTATCGTGACACTCTTGTTCTCTAAAACCTATCAAAGCACTTCCTTTGTTACAACTTACAATTATAAGCCTTTTTTAAATCAACAAAAGGTGTATGGAGCTCTTTTTGTTTTCTCTATACTTTTGAAGCATCCTTATCATAAAAGTTTCATATGTTGTGGATCTTCTAAACATGAAAAATATTTGTTGTAGCATCCCGGTAGACAACCAGACGCCTAGGGAGGGGGGGGGTTGTCTAGCTAGATGCCCAAATTTTGAGCCCAAATAGATGACTGCTCAAGTGGGAGCCAGCCTAACTGGGTGCCCAGTAGGCTCCAAATACCACGGGCCATCTCATATATTTTTAATATGTGGGACAATTATATGCCATGTTGGCATTTGTATTTATCATTTATGGTTGGAAATTAGGGTATACGACTCTAGATTACAACCTTTTCGGTTTTGTCTATATGAGTGGATAATTGGAATAAATATCATTATCTTTATCTATTATTTCATGTATTCATTTTGTTAATATCTCAAATGTACATCTACATCTCTTTTTATTTGTATGCTCTACTTATATTAGTTCAATAATTTAGTAAGAGAATTTTAGTAATTCAATAATATTGGATTTATGAGGTATGCGATTATAGCACGAACCTTTCATTCTTACTTTTTTTGGCTCTAATTTAGTCTTAACTCATCTAGTTACATTTATTTCAACTTATTTGGGGGGTTTGGATTAATATGCGATTGTGTTTAGTTGCTTTTTGTGTGAACAAAGCTGTGAAAATGCCAAATACCTCCTGTTTGATTCCCCGCATTCTAAAATGATTCGGTCTAAGACAGTTAATGACATGCTTATTCTGTGCATTCTTGCTATTGCTGAGGATTGCCTTGAATTCAAAGCTCGAATTCAGCATCTTGCATGCTTGTCAAATATTTATATGATACGGAAAGAGAGGAACCAAAGGTTCTTTCTTGGGAAAAGAACTAAGGCGGAGGATTGTTGGGATTGTATTCTTTCTGCTATAAACTCCTTGTATAAACAGGGAGGGACTCTGTCGATAGAAACCTGGAGGCAAATAAACCCTATCAAACTAGGGGTCATCGAGATGGCTCGGACACGACGGAGGTGGAAGGAGGGTCCATTCACAATGAGATTAAGCAGAGAGGAAGATCAAGGAGGGTAAGGACAATGAGAACTGTTGAGTCCAACTGGGACTGGACTCGGGTGAGGGAGACAATGTGAAGGCCATCGGATGAATCTGCGCGGAGTAGGACAAACACAGACTGTTCGATCCAGGCCGAAAAACTAAAATGAGGGAAAGCCTTAATAAAATCTGGAAACTTAGGTTAGATGATTAAATCAATGATTAAAAATTATATAGAATCTTTCCTAATTGAATTAGGTGATCAAATAAAGTCTAAATGACCTCAAATCTGAACCATACGTTGATTAAGGAGTCTACAATCTCCCCATTTGGATTGATTTAGGTTTTGGTTATCTTTTGTTCATCAAATTCATACATGTCATTATTTTGATGTATATGTATTAAAAGATGAGATACAATGACATAATCTTCCCTTAGTCGAGTCCACTTTGGAGATTGAGAGTGATTATCCACTTAAAGATTTTCCACATTATCTTTTTATGTATATCTGGAGGAGTTATCTTAGGAGAGAGAAAATAAAAGAGTAAATCATATTTCTTTATATAACTAGTTAAATGTGAGTTATTTAATGCATTATAGAGTACTAGATATATCATTTCTCATTAATCAAATAATACTTAATAACTTGGCCTCTTTCCATTTAGTCCATTACTTAACTTTTATCATAAAAACTCCATTAAGAATTCTAAATTACATGTGTGAATTTTTGAGATGTTACACAGAAGTTCTCTTTTTCTTTCTAGCGTTAGGTTATTGCTCTGATACCATGTTGAAAAGTGTGAGGGAAACTCAATTGTCAAAATTAGACGGCATACCCCTGTCCTATATATAGGAGAAAGGAGAATATATTACAGACTTGGGACTCAAGTAAAGCTATATGGGCCGAGACACTTGAGCCCATATACAAATTAACCTATTAACAAATAAGACTAATTTATTAAGAAACTACAAATAAGTCCCTAATGCTATACTTAGATCCTAAAACTGAAATAAACTGAATAACAAATCTTAGATGAATACCAAGACATGACAACTAAATAAAAGACAAATATATCTAAAGGAAGACTCATGACACACTCTAACCAAGAGGTGCCCAACTTTAGTCAGGCTCTGAATGAGCAGGCCGTTATACACCAGACCTCCACAATAAGAAAGACTTGGAAGATGATGGGAAAGAAACCCCCGCAGCACATATGCACACCTCCTCTGTTGGGGTTGATCTCAAAATTTGGAAGACATGAAGAAGCACCTCCTATCTTGTGGTGGATGTAAGAGGAGAGAAATTCTACACCTTAGAAAGCCATGGAATGACATTGAGGAGGGAAGAAGAGGGAAGAGCATTGAGAGGGAGAACATGCTAATCCCTCCTTCAACATAGGTCTAGTAGATTGCCAAGCACGGTATCTGCCATAGGCAGCATGCAACATAAACCATGATTTTAAATTTCCAGAACATTCTCAAATTCTTGTTGAATTTTTTGATTTAGAATCTTGGCGGCATGTGAAACCGGTGATTTGTTGCTAGGCCAATATTTTGACAAAATTTTGACCATTTTGATGGCATTTTGACAATGCCGACAACTCTAGTACACAATAGTCCAGTATGTAGAGGGTCGACAAAGTGGTCTACGTAGCATGGAAATGGAGAAGGTATGTAAAACCTGATTTTATTCCAAATTCTAAATTATAGATAATTAAATCTAACCCCCCTAAGTCATCATACACACCAATATACAATATCAAAGCGGTGGTGATAGTATAGAATCCCGTAGTTCCTTTATCCGTCCGTTTGGCCATTGGAAAAGAGAAAACTCGTGAAATTAGCCATGGATGTAGATCTATTGAATCAGCTCAAAGTTTTGGTATATTCACTAAAATTAAATAGTTTTGGGGTCTTTGAGGGAAGCAAGCATGTTTACTGCATAGTAATATGCAATATTGTGTAGATCTTTACCTAATGAGCTCACTGTCAGCAAGATGGATTTCCTATTTTCTGCAGATTTCAGTAATGTATTTATTCAAAAATTTGTTCTGTTAATAATTATTAGACAATTAGCCCTGCTTAATGTATATAACACCCAAATTCTACCAAGATCTATGATAGTGAGGTCATTTATGACTAAGGTGAAATCTTTACCCAACTTCTTGTTGATTTTTTGCAGCATTGTTATTTTGAGAGTTATTGTTGAGAATGATTCCATGCTATTAGTTTAGCTTCTGTTTTTATTGACATGACGCTTCTTAATCAACCTTTTACTTTAAAGAGATGGATGCCCAGAATCCAGCTTCCAATACAGAAGATCCTCCATTTGATGATCAGGTTGTGGATGATGTGCCAGAAGATCTGTTCGATGAGATCTATCAAAATGCTACTGAGGTGAGCAATTTAACTTTCCAACACCAAATGCAGCATGCGTCATATGTATGTTCTTGAAGTGCATATTTTTAGTCTGTTTTACATCTATGCTATTGTGGGCTTGTTCTAAACAGTAGATTCCTATTTGTAGGCTTGTTTCTGTGGTTTGGTTTAGATCCTAAATCATAAACCAAAAAAGTTGCCTGGGTTGTAAATATGCTAAGTTGCTAACCGAACTGAACTGGCCCCAAGTTTCAAATGGACAGAACTGAGCGACAACTGTCGTTGGTTTCATTTGATTAGGTTATTCAACATAACTGTTAACAGCCATGCCAATAAATTGCATCTTCTTAATTTGAGAAACCCCCCTTGAAAGAGGACAATCAAGGTCGAAGTAACTTTATGTTTTAATTTGATATTTGCATGAGGATTACCTTAACTCACCTGTAAAGGTTATTTTTTTATATCAATAAGTAACTTATTCATTTCGTTTGGTTTTACCTAGTCTACTTTATACATACATTTTGCAGATATGCATAAATTACATTGTCGGTTGTCTTATGCTTGTCTGTCTTGTTGAGTTTCAGTTGATTAAGTTGACCTTCTCAACATATGATCCTGCAATGAACGGAGAATTTTCAAATCGCACCGAGTAGTTTCACCTCAAACTGGACCGGTTTAGTTCAGTCGAAAGCCTTGGGTTGTTTTGTACACACTCTCACCCCAACGTCTACATGTCGACCTTGACATTTTTTTTTACCATTTTGTGTATCAACAGAGTTTATGATAAGGTTTATACCAAGTCATTCGGTCTAAGAATGAGTATATCATTTATATCTTACTTCAGGAAATGCCTCAAAGGATGGACGGCCAAACCTCAGGAGATGTCACTGCAGCTGTTGCGGACGCTAATGCGGCAGTAGTCCCTGCAGTGCCCTCTGCACAAGGGCCGAAGGATGGAAGTACTGACACGCCGAGCAGTATCCAGTTAACGGATGACCAGAAAGCTCGCATTGAAGCTAACCGTTTGAAAGCCCTGGAAAGGGCTGCTGCTCGAGCTCGAGCGTTACAGGTTGAGGTGTCATGATTGATAGTCGGCGCCTGCCTCATATCTTACACCGTGTCCATCTTCAACCCCCTTGTGCTTTATCTCAACCTGCTGGGTCTTTGGATCTCTTCCATACCGTGTGCAAGGTAAGCAAGCACGCAACTACCAGGTGTCGTTGATTGCCGATTGGACTATGAAAATGCACGAGTTGATGAGGCATGGTGATGTACTTCATAAAATTGGAGGTGGCTGTTAGTAACCTATGTAAAAATGCTCTATTCTTTCAAAGTTCTAACAGTTTATGCATCTGGAGTTTCAGAATTGGAAGTGTGTTATTAATTGTTGTTTTACCTCAAACTTGATTGAAAATATCTCAATAATTTACTTGACAATTTAAATAGTAATGTTGATCTACCACAAACAAATTAAAATTAGGGCTTCATGCCCAACAAGTTCAACCCAACATTCTTAGAATGTCATAAATAGTAACTGACATAATCCTGTCATAAGCAATGAAGGGTGGGAAAGCGGAGAGGAAGATATTTTTTTTGGTTGAGGGCAGTGTGTGCAACGCAGGAGGTGATGCTGGCAGCATGTTTGATTTTGATAAGTCACTAATAAATATGTTAAAGGACCAGTGAAAGTCACAAAAATTGGGAAAGATGAAACAAAACATACATGATAAAAGATGACAGCATGGTTGGCTATCACAGCATTATATGTACTACTGTGGTAGCGGTGACGTGGATTGTAGGGGGCGGAGTTGGGCCAAAGAAACTGATTTGATGGGTGTATTTTGATTCAAAATTTCTTGATTAACAGAGTTATGATAAGGTACATATCTCTGCAAGGTATTTAATTTGGATATTGTTTGGCAAACTAAAGTTTTAGATACATTTGTTATTAAGGTCACAATCTGAAACGTATTTTGTAATTCACAGGTGCTTCACAAAAAGAAAGTAGTTTAATCGAGGGAGTTATTGGATTTGTTATTTGAATATATTATCAAATAGAATGAATTCAAGCATATTGCACCATGCCTCTTTACTATAACGAACTTTTATTTTGCTAATTGATTATGAAGATATACAGACATCAAATTTCACACAATTGCTTGAATTGTTTCGGCTTTGACAACAACATTGCCACACATTCTAAACCACATATAGGCTTTATTGTTTAATAAGGATTGATAAGGGGGTTGACATGTATATTATAGCGCATACTTGATGTTGCTCAGAAAAACTTCAAGGTGAAGTCTATAGTTCGACTAGTTAGCAAATGCTAGTCTTTGTCTTGATCGTGTTTTTTGAGGGAAAATGCTAGTCTTTGTCTTGATCGTGTTTTTTGAGGGAAAATGCGGTTGTGCATTGGCGAACTTGACCAAAAAAAAACCCATCCTTCAGCACCGCGTACACATTTAAATATACAGCATAAATATTGAAATATTCTTCTTGTCTTCAGTGGCATTTGCTCTTCTATTAACGACTTTAGGCTTCTTTCCCACTGCGATGCTGCTTTGAGCCTTTGATTGAGTTCTCTTTCTGCGTTATGCATTCTGAGTGACGTCTTTTCTACCGTAGTGCTTGGGCCTAGAGAGTGGTTCGAGAGAGCTTTCTCCATTGATCCCGAGCGGCTGTGCCAAGAGTTGTGAATTACGAAATCTTGAAAGGTCAAATCAGTGGTGACGCTCTTGCATTTAAGTGGCAAATTTGTCTTTAAAATATGATCTAATTATATATTATATATTATGCTGTTTTACACGTCCTACTTAATATTTTCTAACTCAACAACGATTGGTACTTTGTAAAAATACGCAAAAAAGGAAATACGAACCGCTGGTAGGATTTAAGTTAGTTGGAACAAAGCAGTCATGTAATGGGAAGGGAACTGAAGACTTATCATGTCCAGGGGCAGTAGACGTCGAGAAACTGGGCTTTTATTAGCTCAAGGGCCGTTTCCTTCCAAGATATTGTCAGACGACTGAAACGATGACAAAAATGTCAAAATCTTCGGTGTAATATAGATCCGGATAAGTGATTCATGTACATATACTTGTTCAAGGACGTGTCTGTACCGTTGCGTGATGTGGTCCTACGGAACAATTGGCAACTAAAGACGAGGGGTGGACCTTTGACAATTGGGCATTTGGATCAGCTCAGACCAGTGATACCACGTTTGCTGTCGTCTCGTCCAAGCAATCCATTCTACCACCGATTTCTTTAAAGAGTTTTCTCTCTAAATAAATAAATAATCCATCCCTTTGACGAAATCCAAAAAAAAAAAAGCCCCGAGGTATAAAAAATACTAGTTAGACTTCTCTGCTCATTGCTCATTCTTCCCATTACCTGACCGTGAAAATATTTTAATAGTGAAACAGAACACAAGATATTTCCTCTGATTTTTTACACTGTATTATATTTGAGATGTTGGTTGGCTTTTATTTTATCAATAAAGTAAGTTGAAGAGGTTTAAGAAAATCAGGAAAATGATAGTTGGTTAAGCAACGACGAAAGTAAAAAGTTCATATAGTTAGATACCTTTGTCTATTAAAATAGAGGAGAAAAGGTTATGGTATAAATGGAGTGTGCTTTAAGGGGAGAGTGTCAAAGGAGAAAAAGAATGAATAATAAAATACTTTTGAACTGAAAGATAAAATATGATTAAAATAAAAAAGATATAAAATAATATGGGAGTATAGAGAGTTAAGGAAAAGCTAACATTTTAAAATGTAAAATCGTATTGGTTATACTTTTTTAGAAAAAAATCAATATTTTTTTCCAAAGCCAAGATTTTACCTTTAAAAAAGAAATGAAAAATAATCTTCAACAAGCCCACGTTTGTTGCATTAGAAACATCTGTTTGTTTTCTGACTCCGAAAAAAAATGGTTGTGGTTCTATTTTTGACAACCATGCCATTCCCGCTTCAAATTAAACTGATTGAAATTTATGTTTGGGTCACCCTGGGAACCTAACATTTATAGTGCATGTCAATTTCGGGTTCAGACCAATCTAGGTTCGTGTCAGAAATTGGCCGAGTTGCAAAAAATCTAGGCAAGACATAATTAGAAGTTTAGACATCTAGCTTTTCACTTACAATATTAACAAATTTAGGCGTGTTTTCAGTTCAATAATCAACCAAAATTTTAGTGTCAGTCAGTTTTGGGTTCTGAATTTGGAAATCTAGACCGGTTTTAGGTTGGACATAGTGGTCAGACATTTTTGACCTGGAAGTGAATCAAACCTAGAATTTGACAACCCTAATACTATAGATGTAATTCTGAGTTTATGTTAGAGTTTGATTTATATTTTAAATACACTTTTCATACAATATCGCCACATGCATAACATATCTAGGCAAGGCAAGTATTCAAAGAAGACGGATATGGACCCAAACTATTTGCTATACATCAAATTTGTAACCAAACACAATATTATAATGTATAACTTGGATTATATATTGGTAAATATGGTAAAAATATGCATCCAATATTTCAAAAACTATCAGTCGTCCATACTAGCCCAAATAGGCAATTTTTACATTCAACCCAAATTCACATTTAAAAGTAATATAAAAACTGACGTTATGTTGATTTGGGTTTTTGTAAACATTCATGATTGCATTTTGAATACCAGAAGGAAATTTTGTATCTAATATTGAATCCTATTTCACATGATAAAAAAATGTCAATTCAACAAATATATGAATATATTATCGTAACCATATATATATATGTATGTATAGAGTCAGCCTAGAATACACTCAAGTAGTTTTTAATGATGCATTTTTTAAATCTAATTCATTGATCTTTTTAATCATCTTGTGAATAACTCATATAAAAAATTTGAGCACATTTAGATATTTATAGGTCATGTTATAGAGACCGCAAAAATTATATATTTCAAATTAGTTTCGTGCGTCGATTTTGTTGCCCTCAGATGGGTGACTTACACTCGTCTAAATGGACTCAGAATTTGTATGTAGCCCAATTATAGTATGCAAATGAAGATCAACGGTTTACATCTTGCAAACAATAGTCTTAATATACAAACACACTTGAGTGTATCCGTGCGATCTATACACTCGAGTGTATTCTAGCCTGACTCTCTCTCTCTCTCTCTCTCTCTCTCTCTCTATATATATATATATATATATATATATATATATATATATATATATATCTTCTCCCAAGTTCAAAAACAGTAAGAAAACTCTCTGTTCACATCACCATTGTGTAGGCCTCTTTCTTATTTTGTTATGTATCCCTTTCATAAACTTACTTTATCTAGTGCTTCGTTAATTTTATGCTTTTATTTATATTACTTTTATATACTTTACCAAAAAAGAGTCCGTTCTATTCAAACCAGCTATCAAGTTCATGCATCATAGTTTAATCCAAACCTAAGCTTGTAAACCAAATAAATTTAAATCTAATAGTTCAATACAGGATTACGACCAAAGAAATATGACCCAAATGTATTTTAGAATCCATCAGATTTGATAATACAACAACCAAGTTTGATCCAACCGCTAACTATCTTAATTGAGATATTTATTCAATCCATATGAAAATAAATATATTTAACATTAATAAATATCACAAATGTCCAATATAATTAATCTATATAATGAAATGCTTCTAATTTTATATACAATTACTACATTTCAATAATATATACATACATTTACCAAATTCAAATGTTCTCATATCGCATACAATGTTATCTAATACATGATATGAAATTTTCTAAACCTTATGTAGCTAATATTTGATCAAATCTTTTTAAAGTGAAAGTTCAATATCCATATCAAACTTCACGGATATTGATTTTTCTAAAATTTTAAACCTATACGTGAATCAAATGCTCAGACTTCAGACATTCATTTACATGCATATCCAAACTGGTTTAAACATCAATTTTTGTAAAATATTGAAAGCATGACTAGACTGAATGTTATTTTGTGTAACATAGTTAGACATTATGAAATTGAGTTGATTTATGGGCTCAACAATTTATAAATAGTAAGAGTCCATGTCAATCGAGATTGGCATATTTTGTACAAATTTGAATAGTTATTGATCTGAATCAACTCATATCTACTTTTGTCATATAGGCTAAGTATACTATTAACTAGATTTAAAAATAAAAAACATTAAATAATAATAATCAACATGAAGTGGCTTACTAGTAAAATAAAACATCTATATAGGTTTGATGGCTGGGTATGACTGAATTAAGTGGAAGGATTGTTTAGGAAGTTTATAATTTCAAAATATTTTTGGGTTTCTTAAAAATAGAGGGAGTATGTGTGTGGATAAAACTCTTCTTAAAACTCTCAAGCAAGGTTTACGACTCCTAGTCAAAATAATTTTCTTTAATCTATGTTGATTGTGTTTCACAATCTACCACAACCCCTATACGTAACCGTCAAGACTAGGTTGGGTGCATGGCCGTTGCAGACATTTTAGAGGCCCCAAGGCGAAGATAAAAATGGGCCCTCTGTCTACTCTTATTCAACAAATTTAAATAAATACAAGTTTAGTTATAATTGTCAAAACTTTCATATAAAACATAGAATAAGTTCTTGCAAAATCAAACTAAAAAGAAATAAAAAATTAAATATAGATATCTTCTTATCAAGCTTCACTCATCATATAAAATGACTTCTTCGAGTCTTTCTAGATACAAAATTTTGAATAACAGTGTCAACATCAATATTTCCCAATATATCCTTCTCAATGCATAATATTTGCCAAACCGTTTAATCTTTCTTGAGACATTGATGATCTCAGGTAGTTTTTCAGTAACTTTAACTTAGAAAAACTCCTTCATGCAGACGCTAGTGTCACTGGCATTGTCAACAAAATATGATAGCATGAAGATTCATAATGATAGCATGAACTAGTTATACAGTGTGAAATATTTTTCTCAAATCTGATTTAGAAATTCACAGTAGGCGTTGTTAAAATTAGCTATTAAAAGGGACGTGTGAAGTCATCATTGGAAAAGAGGAACACGGGAGTGGGTGAAAGACGCGGCTGTAAGTCATTTTCCTGTTGGTTTCTAGCGGAACCTGTTTTACGAAAGTGTGTATATATATATATGTCTGAGAGTCTAGGGAAAATTAGGGAATTCAAGTTCTGGACTTCCAGGAAATGAGTCAAGTAAAAACCAGAAAGGGAATTCGACTTCCAATATTTTCAGGACAAGTTACACCAAACCAATCAGACCCTTAGGCTCCAATTGGTTCGTTGTAACTCAAATTCTCAGAAAACTCATTTTTGTGAAACTTAAGTTCAGTTCTAGGAAAATGATTTAAGGTGATTGGTAGAAATTTTAAGATTTTTTTCAAAAAATTTAAGGGGTCGACCAGTCATCTATGTGATGCTCCAAAACTCATCTTTGATGTAACACCCTTGACCTGAGTTATGAACTAACCCTAGGTGTTTTGCTTAAAATTATGATTAGAGGCTTGTGGTTAACCCTTGATATGTCATTAAAGCTTTAGAAGAATCTATATTTTCATTTTTGCCCTTTTTGAACAATGTTGTAAGATTGTTTTGTTTAATAGGGACCTATGTGCAAATTACCCAATTAGAGGGGTTAACTTGCAAATTGCACATGTTTAGATGTTCCTCTGATGATGAGACATCATAAGAATGAATATGATGAAGTGTTATGGGTTCTCCAAGTTTGGGCACCAAAATATAGCTTGTAGAGCAATCCTTGTACTTTAAAACCTAGTTTTGGTGTAAAGTGCAATTTACCCAAAACCTGGGGTGTAACATGTAAAATATACCTTTTGGAGTATCTTTTATGACTCTTGGCATCAATTAGAGTAAAAGTGACGAAGAGGGCGCTTCATTTGACTAATCAAATAAGAAGGAAAACCCTTGCAATTAAATAACTAAGTTGTAAGCAAAATGACCCTTTTATGTGTGTAACTTAGAAGGATGTTTGGATTCTTTTCCTCTAAACCTTAGTTAAACAAGGAGTTTTGCTTAAGTTTAGAAAGGAGGGGCGTGGCCAAGAAGTAGAGAAGGACCCATATGAGAAATAGTAGAAAAGATTGTCCTTATCTTGAAAACATGCCCAAAGTATATATACACCTTTCTTTTACACCAAGGGATCATTTCCCTTTCTCTCTTCACTTATCTTTGGCTGTGGCCGACTAAGGAAGGAGCTCAGGAGCATAGGAGAATGGCCAAGTAGAGTTGGGTAAGCTTTAACCACTATCTAGCTCAGATTCATGGAGGAAATCATGATACAAGGTTGGTTTGCTAGTTTTTCTTACTTAGTTCTTCTTTCTAGCCATCCTTTCCAACCAATTCTTGAAGAAGAAACCTTGGAAGACCTATGGAGATCAAGCCACCATTAAATCTTCGAATCTTGGAGCTCTAGATCTGGTTCTAAGGTGGGTTTTATAACTCTAAACCCTTAAACTTTGTTATGCATCTTTCTTTCTTGCAAACGCTGCTTGTTCTTCTTCCCTCCATCCTTCTTTGCACTCTTGCAAGCAAAACCGTGGAGAACAAGCCTTGATCTAGAGGTATAAGAAGGGGGCATGAATACCAATGCTAATTTAGAAAATGGTCTTGTCCCCCCCACCCCTTGGCCAAACGGTTTGCAAAACCGTTTGAAGGGCAAACGGTTTCACAAGGTCGGTTGGAGCAAACAGTCTCCAAGACCATTTGGTTGAGTTGACCAAGGGTTTACCGTTTGGGATTCCTGTTCATAATTATGTTGGTTAATAACTCACCAAATTTTATAGGTTAACTCCCAAGGAATCATGAGTTTAAGTCCAATCAATTAGGTAAATCTAATTGGATTAAGTGCTGATTTCCAACCTGATTAACTTGACCTTTTTGGGAAAACGGTTTCAAAACCGTTTGAGGGAGTTGACCAAGGGTTGAACGTTTGAGATTCCTGTTCCTAATTATGTTGGTGGATAACCCACCCAATTTTATAGGTTAATTCCAAAGGAATCATGATTTGAAGGCTAATCAATTAGGCAAACCCTAATTGGATTAAGTTCTGATTTTCAACTTGTTTGATTTGACTTTTTGGGTTATTTAGCCCAAACGGTCTCAAGACCGTTTGGGGATCACCCAAACGGTCTCAAGACCGTTTGGGGTCACCCAAGACCGTTTGGAGGTCTATGGTTGGATATGGTTAAGTGGTTGAAGGACAAAAGATATGGTGTTAACCCTAATCGGCTAAGTGCGGATTTTGCATTGAAATGAGTTGATGTTTTGGGTTGATTGACCCAAACGATCTCAAGACCATTTGGGGATCACCCAAACAGTCTCAATACCATTTGGGGATCACCCAAGACCTTTTGGAGGTCTAGGGTTAAGCATGGTTGACCAATTGAAGGTCTAAATGTACCAAATCACTTTGCAATTAAGTGCTGATTTGATGATCAACTCAATAGCTCAAACCCTAATGATTTTTCACTAGAATCCAAGGGTTGGATGAGCCAAACGGTCTCAAGACCGTTTGGAGGTCACCCAAGACCGTTTGAAGGTCCATGGGTGAGTATGGTTAAGCAATTGATGATCCAATGTTACTAAGTTAAAGTGTAATCAATTGCTGATTTGATGATCAATCCAATGATCCAAACCTTAATTGGTTGACTTGGATGTTGATGATATGATGGGAAAATGGTCTCAAGACCATTTGGAGGTTATCCAAACGACCTCAAGACCGTTTGGGGTCAGGTCATGACCCAACTGAGTGATGGTTCAATAGGTTCAACATCAATTAAGCTCATATTGATGCATGTTGAAGGATGATCGATTCCAACCCTAATCCAATCCATCCAAACCCTAATTGGTGATCAATTGAGGATCAATTGAGGGTCACATCAGTTGAGTATTAACTTAATTGGCTCAATTGATAAATGGTTAACCATGGCATGAACTATTGAGGGGTTCAACATTGAAAACCCTAACTCAATTGGAAGTGTTAATACACTTTTTGGTCCATGCAGTTTTGAGGGTGTTTGAGACCAAACGGTCTCAAGACCGTTTGGTGGTCATGCGGTTTCAAACCGTTTGGAGGTTGAAAGTGCAAAACCGTTTGGGGTCTTTTAAGGTCAAGAATGCTTAATGCTTTAAAGGCTTAGATGGTTTAATGGTTGATTAATCTAAATCCTAATGATACCTAAAGACATTAAGGGAACAAGTAATTAGTTGATTGAAGCATGTTATGATCAATGGTGAACATTACTAAAGTACCCTTGATGGGTTTAAGTAGTCAACACCTCTTTATCAAGCAAACCCTAATGAACATTGTAGTAATAATGTGACTTATGTTACCAAGGTTGAATTGACCTAACCTAATCATAAGAGATGTAAACATCATCTAATAATAAGAGGGGAGAGAAGACTCCTAATATGAATGAGAATCAAGTAATATACTTCCAACATGTATGAATACACATAATTAGGGTATGATCCTTTACAATGGGATCATGGAAACCCTAATTATGATGATCAATGAATCTTAACTTAAGTGAAGACATGAATGGAAGTAATCTTCATACATAATGATGGTATGATCTCAATTCACTGCTATGTGAATAGTAAACCCTAATCTAGGGTAATGTGATGCTATATGAATAGTAAACCCTAATCTAGGGTAATGTGATGCTATGTGAATAGTAAACCCTAATCTAGGGTAATGTGATGCTATGTGAATAGTAAACCCTAATATAGGGTAATGTGATGCTATGTGAATAGTAAACCCTAATCTAGGGTAATGTGATGCTATGTGAATAGTAAACCCTAATCTAGGGAGATGTGATGATATGAACAAGTAACCCTATTTCCGAGTTATGCTTTTAAGCATGAAACTCCATGATTGAGAAATGAGATAGGAATCACTATTTCTAATCTAGTTAAGAGGTTGAATAACTCTATTTGGATTAAATGAGAATCCTAACCCTAGAAACCAACCGTGGTATTATGACACAGTCATGGTGAGTCCTTTGTTGCACGACCGTGCAAGGTAGCACGACCGTGGTATCACATATATAATTTGAAAAGAACATGTATTGTGCTGTTATGATACAATATGCATGTTATTAGTAAATATTGATCATGTAGGTTTTCATAAAGAGGTGATCATATCCAGGTAAGGATTATGATATCTTATGTATTGAAATTACTTTACATGCTTCAAGTATAATGATATGCTATGATACCTAGTGAATGGTAAATTATGAGTTCAAGTACCTAGATTCTATAATCATGATGATAAATTTAGAAAGGTACTTGATAAGTTGAGGAATTGAGATCCTAACACTTTGTGAGAAAAAGTATGGCTACAGGCCATGACTCCCCAATAATAATGTCAGACATTAGATATATGATCTAAGTCTAAAGAGAGTTAGTGTTGTAATAATGGTTTTATAGTAAATAAATGCCATACATGTTCTTCTATTTCTTAAAAGATAAATGACATATGGGTTTATCAAATTATAGCTATACTGCTTTAATAGGAAGAATGGTTTAATCTGTTAAACATTGTTTTAACTACTTCCAGACAAATATAACTTCTTTGTGTACATTTATTCTCTTAAGCTGCAATAATTATGTTTCTGGCGAAGAGTTATATCTCTCGCTGGGACAATTTTATAATTGTCTCACCCTGTGGGAAACATATTTTTAGGTGGACGTGGGCAAGGAGGCAGAAATCCTTCAATAGGTGAAGGGCAGCATCAACAATACCAGGGACAACAGTGAAGTTTTAGGTGGAGACACTGGCTTTTATACCACGTATAGATGTAGTTAGAGTCCTATGTGTCGTCTCTGTACTCTCAGGTCCTCAGAGTAATAGTTAGTGCTTTCGAGTTTTTGGACCAGTACCTCGAGATTTCTGTATCTTGCCTTATATAGTTAACATGGTAGTTGATGATTGTAATCTCGAGATACGACCTTACAGAGATGTACTGATGGATCAGTTTGTAAAAAACTTATCATGTTGCTTTATGAAAAAGCTTTACCATTTAAAGATCTCTTCACAAAAAGTTTTAATTTTTAGTGATTTTTGGTAATCCACTGCTTAGTGAACGCTTCCGCATTAGTTAATCTTGTTTTCTCGAGATAGACGTTACATTTAGTGGTATCAGAGCTCTAGGTTCGCTGAGTCTACAGAGACATAGGACTAAGGTTGTTGAGTCTGTTCTAAGTGTTTTCCAGATTATCTAATAGTATCTTCTGCTCTCATAGGAGAAGAAGAACTTGAAGATGTCTGGACCACATGAAGAGCATGCTGCTGAGGGCAGTACTACTACACCAGGAGGAGGTGCAGGAGACCAGAATAGGGAGGGGCATGTACTTGAACAGCCCCAGATTGACCCAGCTGAGATAGAAAACCCAGCTCTCCATGCTTTATTTGATAAATTCCTGACAGCCATAACACACATAGCAGATAGGGTGCCACCATCTGCACCTAGGGCACCAGCCCATCAGGAAGGTTATGGAGCCGGTAAGACTTTTGAGAGACTTCGCCGGGTGGGAGCCATAGACTATGCTGATACATCTGACCCAACAAATGCTGATATATGGTTGACAGAGCTGGAAAAGGCTTTCAGGATCCTTGATATTACTGAAGCTGAAAAGGTAAAACATGCAGTATACCTCCTAAAAGGGAGTGCTGGTAATTGGTGGATGATAGAGGAAGATAAGAGACTAGGTGAAGAAATAGGATGGGAGGTATTCTGACGAGAATTTGTCAATAGATACTTCCCTAAGACGTATCTAGATGAGAATATCTCTCAATTTGATAAGATCACACAAGGACAAATGAATGTTAGCGAATATGAAGCTAAGTTCATGGAGTTGCTGCGGTTTTGTCCGCAGATGGCAGTTAGTGATGAAGAAAGAATTCATCATTTTGAAAAGGGATGGAACGCTGAACTAGCCACTCCTGTGTCTGCCTTAGAGAATAGAGAAAGGTTTGCCACCTTTGTGGAGTCAATAAGAAGGATAGAGAGGTCGGAAATCGAGAAACAACAGACAAGTAGTAAGAAGATGTACACCCAGCCTCAAGATCAAAGGCCTGAAAGTTTTAAGAAGCCAAGATTTTCTATACCGACAGCAATAGCAGGATTTCCTACCCAGACACAATGGATGTCAAGTGGAAGTAGGGATCATAGTAGTATACCAAGAAGACCCTTCGATATAGCATCAACATCGGTAACTTGATCGTATAGACACTTTGCACCCAGGATCTGTTACCAATGTAGACAACCGGGACATCTGGCAAAGGATTGTCCAGAGAGGAATGCAATAATGACTCAACCTCAAGGACAGAGTCTGCAAGGCTCACAAGGGAGGCAATATAATAATAGAGGACGTGGACAGACGTACCAGACTGGTCAGATGAAATAAGTTTTGTTTTGATATTTCATATCGAGATTCTATGTGTTAAAGATATGAAAATTAGCTGTTTTTTAATTCCTTTGACTAAGTCCTAGAAGGACACAAGGGAGATAAGAACTTATATCTTACTCAGTATTCTTTAAAACAATTTATAATCTCCCTTAATTATGTATTAAAAGATAAGATATAGATGCGATACCTGAAGAATAATCTAGTATGGTAAATCCTGTGTGTATAACGATATAAAAAAATGAGGAATATGATGATAAGTAAAATACATACTACCTAATCTCAATACTTATATACCATGGCCAGGTATATGGTTATTGTAGATAAGGCAAGTATGAAACTCTTAAATTGTTATCTTTTTTATTACTCTGATCAGGTAATTATTCTGAAACAATCTAGAGAGTATAAGGAAATTAATGAGAAAAGCTAAGTGAAACTTCTAAATAAACATACTCAGTGAATCTTCTTAGTGAATACTTAGTGAATATACTTAGTGAATATACTCAGTGAACTTCCTTAGTGAATACTTAGTGAATATACTCAGTGAACTTCCTCAGTGAATACTTAGTGAATATACTCAGTGAATTTCCTCAGTGAATACTTAGTGAATATACTCAGTGAACTTCCTTAGTGAATACTTAGTGAATATACTCAGTGAACTTCCTCAGTGAATACTTAGTGAATATACTCAGTGAATTTCCTCAGTGAATACTTAGTGAATATACTCAGTTAACTTCCTCAATGAATACTGTTGGCTAAATGGACATCTGTAAATCCCTTTGTTTTGATAATGACAAACATTTCATTCTTGTTAATCTAACGTGCTATTTGAGTGTTGCAGGAATAAGGTGGATGACAAAGCAATTAGGGAAATCCATATGCTTACATATTTATGTTTTCATGAAATGTAATCACTTTGTAAAAACTTGTACAAATATATAATGTACAAGTACTTAGATTTCATGTAAATCAAGCGTTAGATTCTCCCTAGCTAAACATCATATTTAGATAAGTCATCCCCTTCAATAGTGTTCACATATGCACACTCATACACATACTTAGTGCTTTAATTGAAAAATTGAAATAGGGTCAATCTCGGTCGACTAACTCCTCGACCGAGACACTCTCGGTCGACAATCTTATCGACTGAGAAAGACCCAAGTAGCCGTTAGACACAGCTGACAAGGTGGTTGGCAGTTGGAGATAAACGTTGCATACACTTGATCCAGAGAGCCTGTCGGTCGACAAAAGTTCGACCGAGTAGGTGTCTCGGTTGACCATTTCTCGACCGAGATGGACTCTGACAGCAACTGCAAAATTAATTAATTAGCCGTTGCTAAAGCAACAAACTTGTACCTAACGGCTAGTTAAGCACTTAGAAACCCCTAGAAGGTGTCTAGAACGTCCTTAAGCACTTGTAGGACATTCCTATAAATAGGACATGCCTTAGGACACCTAAACTCACTTGTTACACTTGAGAAATCTTTGAGCATACTTTGAGCAACCTGTTTGTGAGCAAATTGAGCATAGTGACAATTGGTTACTTCTTTTCTTAGCTCAAATTTCGTGTCCTATAGGCTAGCATCTCCTATCCACTGCAATTACATTTCCATACACTTTGGTTAGGAGATCTACACGCTTGATCTAGGCAAATCAAGCCTTGTGCTACAAAAGGATAAGTTGTAATTTCTATTTTCTTTCTTGTTCTCTATTGTTGTTTGTACTCTCCTTGCTACTCCTAGGTTGGAGGCTGCGGGTTGGAGAGGTTGAAGATCTTCTTAGTGAAGAAGGGGACCTTGAGCTACTTCAAGAAGGCTGGTGCAACGGGAGGTTACTTCTAGAGAGGAAGGCTACTTCAAGGGGGAGCTTGGAGTTACTTCAAGAAGGCTACCTCAAGTTGGTGCATCTACTTCAAGTGAAGGATGTTCAAGGGGTGTAAAGAAAGTATTGTATTTTGTGTAAATCCTTGTGAAGGTAATAAAATTAATACTTTCAAAATCCCGGTTGGGTAAGCAACCGGGTAGTGGACTGACAACTTTAGTATTTGCTAAAGTTAGAACCACTCTAAACACCTGTCTCCTTCTTCCATTCTTCATTTGTGGTTGTTTGAGTTAAATAATTGTTAAAATATTTAAAAACTCTATTCACCCCCCCTCTAGTGTTTTTCAAATACTTAGTGAATATACTCAGTGAACTTCCTCAGTGAATACTTAGTGAATATACTCAGTAAATTTTCCTCAGTGAATACTTAGTGAACATACTTAGTGAACATACTTAGTGAATTTCCTCAATGAATACTTAGTGAACATACTTAGTGAGCATACTTAGTGAACATACTCAGTCAATTTCCTCAGTGAATACTTAGTGAATATACTTAGTGAGCATACTTAGTGAACATACTCAGTGAATTTTCTCAGTGAATACTTAGTGAATATACTTAGTGAACATACTTAGTGAACATACTCAGTGAATTTCCTTAGTAAATACTTAGTGAATATACTTAGTAAACATACTTAGTGAACATACTCAGTGAATTTCCTCAGTAAATACTTAGTAAACATACTCAATGAACTCCTTCAGTGAAAGCTTTTGAGACAAAATACTTAGTAAATTTACTTAGTGAAATCTTCCAAGACAAATTGCTTAGTGAATCTTCTCAGTGAATATTTCCAAATTAATTGATTAGCAAACTTTCTTAGTGAACTGTTTCAAATAAATAAAGGATTTCTGAGTGAATTATCTGTGTTAAGGTATGTATGTTTCTCTTTTGGTAAACATTCTTGGGTGATACTAGAAGAATGTTCTTTTATGCTTCTCCCTTTCAAAAGTATGGACACCTTATGTTAGGGGTTTATGCTTTGCACAAACATAAACAATGATAAGAAGTAATTAATGAAAGGGACTTTGTGTGAATTACAAATCCATAATATCATCATAATTTTGAGATAATATGGGGAAACTTGAGGGCCTTACTAATGAATAATCTGTCCCTCCTTTTCCTGGGATTTTGGGGATGAAATCCTTGTTAGGGGTTTATAATTTGTAACACCCCTGATCTGGGTTATGAACTAACCCTAGGTGTTTTGCTTAAAATTATTATTAGAGGCTTGTGGTTAACCCTTTATATGTCATTAAAGCTTTAGAAGAATCTATATTTTCATTTCTGCCCTTTTTGAATAATGTTATAAGATTGTTTTGTTTAATAGGGACCTATGTGCAAATTACCCAATTAGAGGGGTTAAATTGCAAATTGCACATGTTTAGATGTTCCTCTGATTATGAGACATAATAATAATGAATATGATGAAGTGTTATGGGTTCTCCAAGTTTGGGCACCAAAATATAGCTTGTAGAGCAATCCTTGTACTTTAAAACCTAGCTTTGGTGTAAAGTGCAATTTACCCAAAACCTGGGGTGTAACATGTAAAATATACCTTTTGGAGTATCTTTTATGACTCTTGGCATCAATTATATTAAAAGTGATGAAGAGGGCGCTTCATTTGACTAATCAAATAAGAAGGAAAATCCTTGCAATTAAATAACTAAGTTGTAAGCAAAATGACCCTTTTATGTGTGTAACTTAGAAGGATGTTTGGCTTCTTTTCCTCTAAACCTTAGTTAAAGAAGGAGTTTTTCTTAAGTTTAGAAAGGAGGGGCGTGTCCAAGAAGGATAGAAGGACCCATATGAGAAATAGAAGAAAAGATTGTCCTTATCTTGAAAACATGCCCAAAGTATATATACACCTTTCTTTTACACCAAGGGATCGTTTCCCTTTCTCTCTTCACTTATATCTTGCTGTGGCCGACTAAGGAAGGAGCTCAGGAGCATAGGAGAACGGCCAAGTAGAGTTGGGTAAGCTTTAACCACTATCTAGCTCGGATTCATGGAGGAAATCATGATACAAGGTTGGTTTGCTAGTTTTTCTTACTTAGTTCTTCTTTCTAGCCATCCTTTCCAACCAATTCTTGAAGAAGAAACCTTGGACGACCTGTGGAGCTCAAACCACCATTAAAGATTTGAAGCTTGGAGCTCTAGAGCTGGTTCTAAGGCGGGTTTTATAACTCTAAACCCTTAAACTTTGTTATGCATCTTTCTTTCTTGCAAACGTTGCTTGTTCTTCTTCCCTCAATCCTTCTTTGCACTCTTGCAAGCAAAACCGTGGAGAAAAGGCCTTGATCTGGAGGTAGAATAAGGGGGTGTGAATACCAATGCTACTTTAGCAAACGGTATTGCCCCCCCTTGGCCAAACGGTTTGCAAAACCGTTTGGGGAAAACAGTTTGCAAAACTGTTTGGGGCAAACAGTTTGCAAAACCGTTTGAAGGGCAAACGGTTTCACAAGGTCGGTTGGAGAAAATGGTCTCCAAGACCATTTGGTTGAGTTGACAAAGGGTTTACCGTTTGATATTCCTGTTCATAATTATGTTGGTTAATAACTCACCAAATTTGATAGGTTAACTCCCAAGGAATCATGAGTTGAAGGCCAATCAATTAGGTAAACTTAATTGGATTAAGTGCTGATTTCCAACCTGATTAACTTGACCTTTTTGGGAAAATGGTTTCAAAACCGTTTGAGGGAGTTGACCAAGGGTTGACCGTTTGAGATTCCTGTTCCTAATTATGTTGGTTTATAACCCACCAAATTTTATAGGTTAATTCCAAAGGAATCATGAGTTGAAGGCTAATCAATTAGGCAAACCCTAATTGGATTAAGTGCTGATTTTCAACTTGATTGATTTGACTTTTTGGGTTATTTAGCCAAAACGGTCTCAAGACCGTTTGGGGGTCACCCAAGACCTTTTGGAGGTCTATGGTTGGATATGGTTAAGTGGTTGAAGGACAAAATATATGGTGTTAACCCTAATCGGCTAAGTGCTGATTTTGCATTGAAATGAGTTGATGTTTTGGGTTAATTGATCCAAACGGTCTCAAGACCGTTTGGGGATCACCCAAGACTGTTTGGAGGTCTAGGGTTAAGCATGGTTGACCAATTGAAGGTCTAAAGGTACCAAATCACTTTGCAATTAAGTGTTGATTTGATGATCAACTCAATAGCTCAAACCCTAATGATTTTTCACTAGAATCCAAGGGTTGGATGAGCCAAACGGTCTCAAGACCATTTGGAGCTCATCCAAACGGTCTCAAGACCGTTTGGAGGTCACCCAAGACCGTTTGAAGGTCCATGGGTGAGTATGGTTAAGCAAATGATGATCCAATGTTACTAAGTTAAAGTGTAATCAATTGCTGATTTGATGATCAATCCAATGATCCAAACCTTAATTGGTTGACTTGGATGTTGATGATATGATGGGCAAACGGTCTCAAGACCGTTTGGAGGTTATCCAAACGACCTCAAGACCGTTTGGGGTCAGGTCATGACCCAATTGAGTGATGGTTCAATAGGTTCAACACCAATTAAGCTCATATTGATGCATGTTGAAGGATGATCGATTCCAACCCTAATCCAATCCATCCAAACCCTAATTGGTGATCAATTGAGGATCAATTGAGGGTCACATCAGTTGAGTATTAACTTAATTGGCTCAATTGATAAATGGTTAACCATGGCATGAACGATTGAGGGGTTCAACATTGAAAACCCTAACTCAATTGGAAGTGTTAATACACTTTTTGGTCGATGCAGATTTGTGGGTGTTTGAGACCAAACGGTCTCAAGACCGCTTGGTGGTCATGCAGTTTCAAACCGTTTGGAGGTTGAAAGTGCAAAACCGTTTGGGGTCTTTTAAGGTCAAGAATTCTTAATGCTTTAAAGGCTTAGATGGTTTAATGGTTGATTAATCTAAATCCTAATGATACATAAAGACATTAAGGGAACAAGTAATTAGTTGATTGAAGCATGTTATGATCAATGGTGAACATTACTAAAGTACCCTTGATGGGTTTAAGTAGTCAACACCTCTTGATCAAGCAAACCCTAATGAACATTGTAGTAATAATGTGACTTATGTTACCAAGGTTGAATTGACCTAACCTAATCATAAGAGATGTAAACATCATCTAATAATAAGAGGGGAGAGAAGACTCCTAATATGAATGAGAATCAAGTAATATACTTCCAACATGTATGAATACACATAATTAGGGTATGATCCTTTACAATGGGATCATGGAAACCCTAATTATGATGATCAATGAATCTTAACCTAAGTGAAGACATGAATGGAAGTAATCTTCATACATAATGATGGTATGATCTCAATTCACTGCTATGTGAATAGTAAACCCTAATCTAGGGTAATGTGATGCTATGTGAATAGTAAACCCTAATCTAGGGTAATGTGATGCTATGTGAATAGTAAACCCTAATCTAGGGTAATGTGATGCTATGTGAATAGTAAACCCTAATCTAGGGTAATGTGATGCTATGTGAATAGTAAACCCTAATCTAGGGTAATGTGATGCTATGCGAATAGTAAACCCTAATCTAGGGTAATGTGATGCTATGTGAATAGTAAACCCTAATCTAGGGAGATGTGATGATATGAACAAGTAACCCTATTTCTGAGTTATGCTTTTAAGCATGAAACTCCATGATTGAGAAATGAGTTAGGAATCACTATTCCTAATCTAGTTAAGAGGTTGAATAACTCTATTTGGATTAAATGAGAATCCTAACCCTAGAAACCAGCCGTGGTATTATGACACGGTTGTGGTGAGTCCTTTGTTGTACGACCGTGCAAGGTAACATGGCCGTGGTATCACATATATAATTTGAAAAGAACCTGTATTGTGCTGTTATGATACAATATGCATGTTATTAGTAAATATTGATCATGCATGTTTTCATAAAGAGGTGATCATATCTAGGTAAGGATTATTATATCTTATGTATTGAAATTACTTTACATGCTTCAAGTATAATGATATGCTATGATACCTAGTGAATGGTAAATTATGAGTTCAAGTACCTAGATTCTATAATCATGATGATAAATTTAGAAAGGTACTTGATAAGTTGAGGAATTGAGATCCTAACACTTTGTGAGAAAAAGTATGGCTACAGGCCATGACTACCCAATAATAATGTCATACATTAGATATATGATCTAATTTTGAAGAGAGTTAGTGTTATAATAATGGTTTTATAGTAAATAAATGCCATACGTGTTCTTCTATTTCTTAAAAGATAAATGACATATGGGTTTATCAAATTATAGCTGTATTGCTTTAATAGGAAGAATGGTTTAATCTGTTAAACATTATTTTAACTACTCCCAGACAAATATAACTTCTTTGTGTACATTTATTCTCTTAAGCTGCAATAATTATGTTTCTGGAGAAGAGTTATATCTCTCACTGGGACAATTTTATAATTGTCTCACCCCGTGGGAAACATATTTTTAGGTGGACGTGGGCGAGGAGGCAGAAATCCTTCAATAGGTGAAGGGCAGCATCAATAGTACCAACGACAGTAGTGAAGTTTCAGGTGGAGACACTGGCTGTTATGCCACGTATAGATGTAGTTAGAGTCCTATGTGTCGTCTCTGTACTCTCAGGTCCTCGGAGTAATAGTTAGTGCTTTCGAGTTTTTGGACCAGTACCTCGAGATTTCTGTATCTTGCCTTATATAGTTAACATGGTAGTTGATGATTGTAATCTCGAGATACGACCTTACAGAGATGTACTGATGGATCCGTTTGTAAAAAACTTATCATGTTGCTTTATGAAAAAGCTTTACCATTTAAAGATCTCTTCACAAAAAGTTTTAATTTTTAGTGATTTTTGGTAATCCGCTGCTTAGTGAACGCTTCCGCATTAGTTAATCTTGTTTTCTCGAGATAGACGTTACATTTGAAGAGAGACCAGCTTGTAGTTGTATGTCATGGCCTTCGTGAAGCATACTTCTGAATAAGTTTTAGTCATTATAGCCATATGATGTAGTATGTATAGAGAAATTGACTAGGGAGAGGGTAAATAGGACGGAAACAAGTCGATTGGAAGAGCTCGTTGTTGATCATATACGAAATAAGAAGCAAATGAATAATGTCTCTCTGTATTGTGAAATACTAGATTACCTATTTACCTTACATAGATAAGATGAGACGAAATCTAAAGTGAATACAAAAGACATCCTCCAATACAAACATTGTGTAACTAGTAAGTCTCATGTGCACGCAATGACGCAATATCAGGATGCTAAGATGATAAATGCTTAGGAAGAAATTTTGGCATTGGGAATAAGATTTGTAAGTCTCATGTTCACGCAACAGCAGGATGACATGTTGGATTATGAAGTTCGTCGTGAAGATGTGGGTGAGTTTCACAAGCAGACGCAGTGCACAAGTGCTTTTGCACTGTCACGATAAGAGAAGTTGTTCCCCCCCTTTTTTGCCAGAAGTCAGAATCAGAGATCTTTATATACCCCAGAACTCCAGAATTTTCCATGAATATTATGGCCCCCCATTCTTTGTTGGGCCCCTGACCGTCGCCGAGGTTGGCCCCCCCCAATGGGTCGACCCTGGTTGGGTGCAATTTAGAGTAAAATACATATTATATTCAATATGTTAGGCCGTTAGTCTACTTTGAGTTTTTATAGATGTAAAAATGTTTGAATCTTGAATGGATCATAATATCTTAATAATTATGAGTTTAAGAATGACTTTGGCATTGGACCATTACTATCACATTCAAATTTCTAAATGATGTGAACAATGTGAGAACAAAGTTCTCTATAGTTGATTCCTCATCTCCCTTTTCACAAAACCTCATATCCCTAGTTTAAATTGATTCTTCATCTCCATTTTTTAATAAAATTTTATTTATGAGGAGGAGATGTCTAACCCTACCACATAATCATGAAATAATAACCTCTTTGACTCCTTTTATTGCTAGTGTGTGTCTTTTTTATTGATAATAGCATCACTAATTAGAATCTAACCTTGGGCTAGCAAAGGAGTTCATACAAATGTTAACCTCGTGTGTGGGCTACTGAGATTTAGAAACAAAGTCTATTGAGCTATTTGTTTTAAGAAAAAATTTAGCAATAACATCGACAAAAAAATTAAAAGAATGAGGGATGAAAGAGAGATTAGATGCAGTGATGCTAGTGTGTGTATTTATGGAATATCATGTTGTGAAATTCTTCATATTTTTTGAGGCCGATGTCATCTCTACCCTTATTTACACAAAATAGACGCAACATGTCAAAGATATAAGGCCTATCATTTTACTTAATTGCAATTGAAAAATTATTCTCAAACCTATGACTGTTAGAATTATTTATAAACTTAACATCTATACCCCTTAATCTGAAGGTACATTTGATTTCCTATATTTGGTGGCATTATTTGAAATCTACAATCCAAGAAAAAAAGTTACGTTCACTTTCTTGGATTTTATTAAGGTATCTAATTTTTAGTTATACACCAAATGTTGGATCATAAACTCCAATCCAAAATAGTTATATGCCAGTGCAATGCACGAGTTCTTCAAGTATGCCTCCGTTTTGGTCTGTGTTACATGGTCATTATTTGTAGACATTTCTGTAGCCAGGTTTAGATCGAAGATGGGTGGTTTGGCGGGGGGGGGGTCTCGATTGGCTAGGTTGAAACCTCTCCAAAAAATACATTAAAGTATTATGATACCATGTATCAATTATAAATTCGTTAGGATATCTTATTAGAATATTTTTTTTACCATCCGTTATATTTATTTTCAATACTCAGGCCAATCTTTCATTTGCAGATCCGTTGGGATCTAGATTTGAATATTTGATCATTATATTTCTTAACTGTTTTATATCATAAAATCACCTGATAATAACATCACCGCTTGTCACTTTATCCAACGATAGTAACCACTATTATTTGGCATGCAATCCGTCTTTTACAATTTGACATAAATTATACAATTGAGTAACAATTTCAACAACTCAAACCCTATATAATTTTACACATATCTACCACAAATTTTGATTTTTCATTTTAAATTATCGTCACTGGCTCAATTAACATACAATAACACAGACTAATAGATTCTTTTTTTCGTGTCTTATGAACATATAAAAAAATTGGTTCTTATTTCAGAGGAATAAGTAAGAAATCTAGAAGAATTTACTAGATTTTCTCAATGCCATGCTACACATGCTAGATCGATCCAAATAAGTATGTGAAATGCTGAAATTAGGCTTGCATCATTATGCACATATCCATGGTAATTTTATTTACCGTGCTCTTATTTCTACCTTACTTGTTGGTTTTCGTATGATATTAATAGCAAATATTTTACAAGTTCAATTGTTATGAGACATGTCTCGACAACATTGCTTGGTATACAAACTCATATTTTCTATTGAAATTTAAGTAATCAAAGTCACAATTTATAATGTGTTAGAACCATTGGTATTTATCAAGTATGTGGTGGTGCATAAGTATGCTATATATTACTATGATACCATTTTAGAATATTATCTAAATAAATATCTCCGCTCTCAATTTTTTTCTCGAGATAATATGTCTTCGTCTATATCAGATTAATTAGTTACAGATAATCATTGGAGTACATACAATTTTATGAATTTATGGGTGCCTAACTACCTAAGAGGGAGATTAATCTTCATCCTCCCAATAAGGTGCCACACTGGAAATTTCCATACCGATCTTAAATAACAACCTAAATATGAGATATAGTACTGACATCATGCACATAGACAACATTGGTTACAACCCCAATTTTGGGGTTCTTTTGGTTGGAAATGTAATTTCTCCTATTAAAGACATATGAATAAATAATGGTGTGATTTGTTTTGAATGTATGAATTTCATTTGTAATAGCCTTTCTTGTTTGTTGTGTGGGCCTTATTGCTATTGGGCCCAATAACAAGAAAAATAAAAAGGAAATTCAACAAATAAATGAATAATTAAGAAAAAGAGAAAAGAAAGAGGTATAAGCCTCTAGAAGGCTAGGAAGTATCCTCCAAAGGTTAATTTTGTGCCTTTAGGATTCCTTGGGTTCCAAGGAGTCCAAGTTGCAAAGATAATGACATAAGAAAGAGAAAATATCAATTAATTAGGCTTTATCAAAGGATAACTTGCACATAAAGAAAATGCCATTTTCCTTTGGAATTTGGGTCTCAAATTTGGTATATTAGGAGATAAAGACAAGATAAAGGATTCCTCAAAATTTGGTTGCAAAAGGATGCACGGTTTTTGAGATATGGATTTTACAAATTATCCTAAAGTGAGGAGATAATCTTTGTAAAGTATTAAATGTCACATTTATCCCATCCTTGTTCTTGGCGCATGGCTGGATCTAGGATCCAATGGTCACTGTTCGTTGCGCCCTGCTATTAGAAAAGAATTGAAAAAATGAGATTCGGGACCGAATTCCTCACAGACTAGTGCACGAGCGCTCATGGGAAGTCTCCCAATGGGATCAGGAGAGGTTTGCGAACCCAAGGATCCCAAGTTTGCTGGGATTTCGGGGCACACATGAGTTTTTCCCAATTTGGTCTCCATGAGCAACCGACTAGGTGGATGGGTATATGAACGAGGGCTTTGGTGACCCTCTGAAGAATCTCTATGTTGTTCTAGACATCCCTCCACCTACACAACACTAAACTAGGCCCAATTCCTCCTCATCACCTCTGTTCCTTCTCCTCGACTCCTCGCTAGTTTGACCGACGAACAACTTGGTCGTCCTCTCTGTGGGAGTCAGATCTGATGGAATCAAGGTGGTCTTCGAGTGCGCAGTGGGTCTTCACAGCGGTCAGTACCAAGGTGGGTGCTCTGGTGCCCTGCAACCTTGAGTCAACAACTCGGTTGACCACGACCTGCAAGCCGTGGAGTCGCTGTTTGCTGAACGGATGAGGAAGACGACCGCCGGAGGCATAAGTGAGCTCTGGGCAAATCCATCCCCGTCGAAAGAGCCAGGCGAAGAGGAAGCAGCGTAATTGGCAAGGTCTGGAATCCTCACGAGATAGGCTGAGAAGGGAGAGTGGTCACTGCCCCACGGTTCTCTATTTTACAGAGGAAACAGGGGACTAGAGCCCCGTTCTGCGAAGACAAAGAAGAAAAAGCTGGTTCGGGTTATCGGGTACGTGGACCTATCTTAGGATCCACGAAGCCAGGAGAGGAGAGCTGCTCACATGTAGGCAAGCCGTTGACACAACGCGCAACTATTGGTCCAGCTAGGATCCACATTGGCTCCAGGGCGTTAAGGTAATCGCCGACGTGGCATCTTATGATTAGCTAAAAAGTAATTTCCTTGAAAAATTCATAATTAATTATCTATAACTTCGATGGTAGAAAGTAATATATGAAAATTAATCAGGAGAACACAAGGAATCCATAAAAATAGTTTCATAACATGAATCTGACCGTAGCTCCAAAAGTGCCTTAAATTGATCATGTATGCATTAAACTTAGGTTAGAAACCCTAATTGTGATTAAAGATTGAATCTATGACGCTTAATGGGTTAATTAGAGTACTAATAACCTGTTGGATGATAAAGAAAGATTCAGATTTGATTTAGTTGAAAATCGCTTGTTTTAGGGTTTTAAACCAAGAATCCATGATAATGCATGTAGAAACCCTAATTTGGGGTAAAGGAAGAGATTAATATGTTTTATTCAAATTATTTGGAAAAATGCTGATAATTGTCGATCCTAAGCGTGTTAGGAGAGATAGGATAAGATAATTAGGGTTTATGAGTAGTTTTACTATTTTAGGGTTTGTAGTAGCAAAAGTGATAATGAAACCCTAATTGCAAGTGAAACCCTAAAAGAAAGTAGAAAACCCTAGTAAGAAAGTTATATTGGATAGATTTTGATAACATGAATAATGAAGGAAATTATATGGTTATTTAAGGATCCTTGTTTGTGTGAATTGCTTGCTTTCCTGGAATACTTCTTGCTTGGATTTTTGATAGCTTGATTTGACTAAACATGTATGTGGTTATTTATGAATAATCAAATTAGTTTCACGAGGTTTTATCAAAGGTTTGATCGTTTGGATGCAACCTAAACTGTTGAGTGTTTATTTATGCAATCCTATAAAGTCACTATGGCTATCACAATAAAGTATACATGTGTATTCTCGAACCTACATGCCCCCTGGTATATGATGCATGACCAAGCCCCAGAGGGAAGGTCTAATCAGTCAAGCCCCGGAGGGAAGACCATTGGGCACCAAGCTCAGGATGGAGAAGGTGGCGTTATGTCCCTTGCAAAGACAAAACCCTAGAGAGAGTGATCCAGGGTTAGGGCAAAAGCGGTTGAGAATGTCACATTTAAAACATAACTTTGGATTGTTAATAACTTATTTGTGAAATTGTGATTGTCCCCCCCCCCACCAGTATAGAAATATACTGACCGGCGTTTTGATTGTCGGCATTTTAGGTACAATCATTGAAAAGGACAAACAATAAGTTGCAACATTGTGAAGGTACGAATAATCATTTCAAGGAGGATTAGATAGATAGACTCCATCTATGGATAGAAGTCTAGAAATCTAAAATTCTTACAAGGTATACGAGAGTTTTTTTATTCCAGATTTTCAGTATAGTTTTAGTAGAATTTAATAGAAATTTTTGATTAAATGTTAAACCATGGATCCTGAGTTATTGGGATAATGGCTCTGACCTTTTGGTATCACTTGATTGGAGGTTATCAGGAGGCGCGGTCGTTACATTTGGTATCAGAGCCAATGATTTCTCATTTAATCCTTAATAATTACTAAATTTTACAAACTATGTAGAACCTGAGGGAGTTATTAGAGGATTTTCCGATGACGGAGGTGTCTAGAAAAGGATCACGGTCCGGGGGCTGGCAATATTTTCCTCCACCCCGCTAGTCGATCACGAGGACTCCCAGATGCGGTGTGACTGCCTGGCCAAAGTCTGAGGTCTTGACTCGAAGTAAGATACCTTTAGGACTATCTCATCTATTTCATCCCTTCTCAACCCTAATTCAATTAAGATTCTAAGGTTTAGGGTTTTTCTCTCTCCTCCCCACCCAATTGAGGTCAGGGTAAGTACAATAAGGATTAAGAAATCCTCCACTAAATCAATAAAAAGTATGTAAACAAGATGTCATGGACATAAGTTTAATAGTTTAAGCATAAACTAAGGATTAGTTACATGCTTAAGGTTGCATGACGGGTGTTGTCGTACCCTCAGGAGAGATCTGAGGATTGCCCTTCTTATAAGGAGGATGAAGAGAGAGTCAACCTTGGAGTAGGCATCCAGGAAGAGGTAGAGACCTGACACATCTTCTGAGGACGATGCTAACCCTAACCCTAAGTGGTTGTTAGAGAGAGATGACATGATGAGTTAGATATCATAGTCGATCATGTACATGAGTTGACATGCATATTGGTTTTGAGGACCCATGAGAAGCAGGAGCTAGGTTTGACCTAGTGTTCTTGGTGACCCAACCTTGGAAGGGTCGTGCCTTTTAGGGTGAAGGATAGATCCTTCATTGAAGAGGTTAGTGATGATCATATAGAAACCCTTATGGGCGCATATGAGCATAGAAGAGCATGCACCTATATAGGAGAGGACATCAGTAGTGTTGGCAGTAGGTCGAGACTTAGGTCAGTTTGGTCATACCTGATAGGTGAGGATATGAACATGTAGAGCCGTGGATAATCTTGATCGAACATAGGTTTGGATCATACGTTTCACCCATGCAGGTGTATGCATGTATCACTAAGAGCTTGATCCACCTTCTTAGAGAGAGAATCTCCAGTGGTAAGGTCAGTTGTAGGGTTATCTCTAGAGAGAGCAAGACCCGAGAAAGAAGGTTGGAAGCTTAGACTCCGAGACATGAGGGACTATGGAAGTTGGGTATGATATGGATGGACGGCCCTAAGTAGATAGATATGGTTTCATCATGCGTGATCCTTGGAGACTTGTTGTACCTTGGATGCCTTTAGGGGAACCAAACCCTAGAATGAGAAAGAGACTTCTTGAACCGATGTATGGAAGTTGTAGGTGCCTACCTTACCTTAGAGGTATATAAAGGAGAGTTCCTTAGACTGAGGAGGTATAGTATCAAGTTGTGAGGCCTCTCACCAAGTTAGGTTGTCCTTGTGTAGGGATCTGAGGTGTTGTTCACGTGGAATAAGAGTAGGAAGTGCATGCTATACCTTGTACCTGTTTGGTTTGTGGTTGAAAAGCTGAGCATGCAGTTGGACAACTGAGGCATAAAAGTGGACCTAGGGTTCCTAGACCTAAGAGGGGAAGTAGTAGTACCTGGTGCACCTGATGCTTGAGTTCCTACGCATGGGAGTTTGGCACCCCCTCATGTTTAGAGGAAAAGAAAACCCCTTGGACTAAGGTATATGTTTAATGAACCCCTCACATATAGGTTGGTGAGACATGTATGTATGATCTTGGTCCAATGTTGAGGAATGTGAACAAGTATGACATACCAAGGAGACCTAGCATGGCATAGTAGGTGATATTCTTGTTTGCTACATACCTTAGTATCCTGATAGGGCTAAACATGCTCATGATGATGTAAACCCTGGACGTAGGGACATTTGTGACTTTTGTTGCTATCAAGAGATAGTTTTCTCCCATCATGAGGAGGGACCCTTCTATAGGGTGAGTATCGCCTTTTGTATAGGTTCGAGGTAACCTAAATAGGTCTCATAGGAGCTTGAGGAGCTAAGTGGAGAGTACATAGGATGAGAACAAACCTATAGACCCATAGATGACCGTCTCTAAGGGCATGTGGATGTGTTTCCATGGAGGTAACCTGTATGGGGCCTGACCGAGGTAGGTAGGTCGCCATGATCCCTATGAAAGAATGTAAGTCTGACCACATATGCCCAGAGAGATGATGGAGACTTGGGTAAGGTTTCAAGTTGAGATGTACCCTGATAGAATCCTAAGGTCGGGTAGGGATAAGACTGATGGGAGTAGGAGTTGTCTATTTCCCTAGTTGCACAATACCATAGGGTCGGGAGGTAACAACTAACTTTGCCCGAGGACCGTAGGCTAGGAGATTGATCACCTTCATGAGTTCATGGAACCCAAAGGACAAATGAGGTTGGCACTCTCTGGATGCATAAGAGAAATGGATAACCCCAAAAGTAATGACACCCTACAGACCTAGAGGAGATGACTAAGGATTATGTGTATAGAAGTGGTACGTAGACCCAAGAGTGTTTGGGACCAATTTTCCATGGATGTAAACCTGAAAACCAGATGTTCATGATGTGAAGACATGTGGTGCACGTTTCAGCTTAGTTGGGAAAGTGTACTGGCGATGTGGGAAGCACCATCTATACTCTTGGAATGGGAAGAACTCTGTATTTGGACTGCAGCCAAATATTTATTTCCTCTTGTTATGGGAGCAAGAGATAGGGCAATACGTATGCCATACACTAAGGTTAAAGATGATGCGAGTTGAAACATTATTACGAGGTATGAGGATAGATATAGTAGTGTACCTTTATGGAGAGTATGATGTATGGATGATTTACAAATATGAAGAGAAATAAGGTATTCATCATATGAGGACGTTCTTATCAAGAGCAATATGAAATTTATGAGTTATATAAGTTTGAATTTGACAACCGATATGATGAACTCAAAGTTTTCTTGACTCAGTTTAACTTAAACCTGAGATGAGGGTGATGATGAGTGGAGTATATGAAGGTTTATGATTACACCATCACCTAGCACATAAGGAAATTGATGTGGTAACCGATACTCTTTGCCGAGATATAGCCCAGGTGTATAGTTGCCTTGTCTAGCCGATAGAGAGAGATGAAAGAGGTTTCTAGGTGAACCCTATGATCGTTAGAATACTAGACCTATGTAGCTAACATCCAGATACAACCAGACCCGTTAGTCAAGTTGGTTGTTGCCCAGTTAGCTAGCCCAAAGCTTGATGCGATAGAATGACTATTGTAAGAACCTCAGATACACCTCTCAGGAAAAGAGGGTGGTGAAACCCACTAGAGTGTTTTAGGGTTACTGAGGAGTCACCCTTGAGGAATCATGTTATGCAAGTCATTCATGATTTTACATACACCATACATCGTGGTAATACTAAGGTAGTAAGGTTTACAGTAGTACTATGAAGACCTAAGATGAAAAAGTATATAGAGTTGCATGAGGCCAGTTTCCATGCATGCCAAAGGTTGAAGGCTGAACACCAGTAACCCAGTGAGTTGCTATGAATAATGAAGAGTCCCCAAGAGGGAATGGGAGTAGAGTACCATGGACTTTGTGGTGGGTCTCCCATGGACCAAGAGTGGTCATGATGCAATATGGGTTATGGTAGATCACCTTATCAAGTTGACCTAATCCCTTGCCTAAGAGCGAGCACTGTCAATATGATAGTTTTAGTTAAACTATATATATGATAGAGAGATAGTTCAACTACACCGCGATCTGAGTTCAATATCGTGAGTATGACCTTAAGTTCACTTCCATGTGGTGAAAGTAGGTACATGAAGAACTCGATGCTAGATTGAAGTTGAGTAAAGTATATCATCCCTGACTGATGGATATTCGAGAGAGTATGATCTAGACTTTAGAGGGTTTGGGGAGAGCATGCATGCTCATTCAGGGTGATTCGTGGGAGCAATTCCTTCCCCTAGTAGGGTTTGCTTGTTATGATAGACACCATAGCCAATATCGAGATGTAAGAAGCTCTGTAAGAGAGGCTGTGCTAGTCACCACTTCATTAGGATGATGTTGGTGAAAAGACCTTGTGAAGGTCAGAGAAACTACAGTGTGTGCAGACGAAGTCGCTTTGATCGTGTGATGGCTGAGAGAGCCCAAGGGCGACATGAGTCGTGAGCTGATGCGAAGCAGACTGACATGCAGTTCACTGTGGGAGAATATGTGTTATGAACACCCGACCCCTCTGAGCTATAGCTAAAGATGAAGTCCTCGATACATGGGTCCATTTGAGATGGAGAGGTGGATTTGCTTATGTTTAGCTTTACCCCTCAGGATAACATGATGTATGGTGTGTCAATGAGTCCTATCTAGAGCACTATGTGATGTACCCGAGCCATGTGCTGAGCCATGAACCTATTAAGCTTTGAGAGAGGCTGAAATGTCCCGAGTCACCTATGAGGGTACAAGATACCAAGGTGAGAGACAACTCAGATGTAAGAATATAAGATGATGAAGGTTCTTTGGAAGCACCATGGAGAGGGTGAAGCCACATGAGAGCCATGATGGACATGAGAAAGTCTTATCCTGTTTGTTTGTATGTTTGGTGGAATTTTGAGGGCAAAATTCCTATAAGAGGGGAAGGATGTTACAACCCCAATTTTCGGGTTCTTTTGGTTAGAAATGCAATTTCTCCTATTAAAGACATATGAATAAATAATGGTGTGATTTGTTTTGAATGTATGAATTTCGTTTGTAATAGCCTTGCTTGTTTGTTTTGTGAGCCTTATTGCTATTGGGCCCAATAACAAGAAAAATAAAAAGGAAATTCAACAAATAAATGAATAATTAAGAAAAGGAGAAAAGAAAGAGGTATAAGCCTCTAGAAGGCTCTCCAAAGGTGAATTACATGCCTTTAGGGTTCCTTGGGTTCCAAGGAGTCCAAGTTGCAAAGATAATGACATAAGAAAGAGAAAATATCAATTAATTAGGCTTTATCAAAGGATAACTTGCACATAAAGAAAATGCCCTTTTCCTTTGGAATTTGGGTCTAAAATTTGGTATATTAGGATAAAGACAAGATAAAGGATTCATCAAAATTTGGTTGCAAAAGGATGCATAGTTTTTGAGATATGGATTTTGCAAATTATCCTAAAGTGAGGAGACAATCTTTATAAAGTATTAAATGTCACATTTATCCCATCCTTGTTCTTGGTGTATGGCTGATAGCCATTGGATCTGGGATCCAATGGTGGCTGTTCGTTGCACCTTGCTATTAGAAAAGAACAGAAAAAAATGAGATTTGGGACTGAATTCCTCCCAGACTAGTGCACGAGTGCCCATGGGAAGTCTCCAATAGGATCGGGAGAGGTTTGTGGACCCAAGGATCCCAGGTTTGCTGGAATTTCGGGGCACACATGAGTTTTGCCCAATTTGGTCTCCATGAGCAACCGACCAGGTGGATGGGTATATAAACGGGGGCTTTGGTGACCCTTTGAAGAATCACTCTGTTGTTCTAGACATCCCTCCGCCTACACAGCGCCAAACCAGACCCAATTCCTCCTCATCACCTCTATTCCTTCTCCCCGACTCCTCGCTAGTTCGGCCGATGAATAGCTTGGTCGTCCTCTTTGTGGTAGTCAGATTTGACGGAATCAAGGTGGTCTTTGAGTGCGCGGTGGGTCCTCACAGAGGTCTGCACCAGGGTGGGTGCTCCGGTGCCCTACATCCCCGAGTCAGCGACTCAGTTGACCACGACCTGCAAGCCGTGGAGTCGCTGTTCACTGAATGGATGAGGAAGACGACCACCGGAGGCATACGCGAGCTCTGGGCAAATCCGTCCCTATCGGAATAGCCAGGTGGAGAGGGAGCGGCGAGATTGGCGAGGTCTGGAATCCTCACGAGGTAGGCCAAGAAGGGAGAGTGGTCGCCGCCCCGCGGTCCTCTGTTTTACAGAGGAAACAGGGGACTAGAGCCCCGTTCCGCGAAGACGAAGAAGAAAAAGCTGGGCCGGGTTATCGGGTACATGGACCTGTTGGAGGATCCGCGAAGCCAGGAGAGGAGAGCTGTTTGCGTGTAGGCAAGCTGCTGACACGGCCTGCTATTGGTCCAGCTAGGATCCGCCCGGGCTCCAGGGTGTTAAGGTAATCGCGGACGTGGAATCTTATGATTGGTTTAAAAGTAATTTCCTTGCAAAATTCGTAATTACTTATCTATAACTCTGATGGTAGCAAGTAATGTATGAAAATTGATCAGGAGAACATAAGTGTTATGACCGCATCTGAGCGTAATTGGTAAACTAGAGTTTACTTGGATGATTGTATGCTTAACTAAGTTGATCATTTTTAAAGCTTGATTAGTGATGGTTGTTAAGTTTTGATTTTTTAAATATAATGAGAAGATATAATCATACTTTGATTCACATAATTAGGGTTTAAGATTTGGAAACCCTAATCAGCCCAAATTAGGGTTTTGATGACATATGAATACAAAATTTGATAAGTATAATGTCTCACTAAATGATTTTTAGTATTTTATGTGTAATTGTGATTGAACTCAAATTTGGATATAATATGTATAACTCAATCGTGAATTTTAGTGAAAAATTTCAGAATATTTGGATGTTCTTTGAAAGTCATTCTCGGTCAAGATATACTTCAACCGACCATGCGGACAGAATGTTGTTCATTAGTATATTGTTTAATTTTAATTATTTATTAATAACTATGAATGATCTGAAAATTTTACTGGAGCTCTGAAAGTGCATTTTAGACATCGTGATAAATTTTCATAATTTTTGGAGAAGGTTTGATTTCTGAAATACATGAATCACATTAACAATTTTATAATAGAAAATTCAGCTGAAATAAGAAAAAGTATAGTGAGGGGTCAATGTACAATTGACCCAAGCAACTCAATTCCTCTATACGGTCAACCTAACACACTAGCAGCTCTCATAATTTGTGATTCATTCCAGAAAAATGAAATCCTAGAGAGAGGGAGAGTTAGGGTTTGAGAGGAGAAAGAGGTGGAATTGCTGATTTAGGGTTTCTCTGTCTGAGATATGATGAAATCAAGTAAGTTTAGCTTCTTTGCATAGCCTTTCATGGTGAATCTTCTCTCACATGTCAATATTCCATCCCTCCTCTGATTTGATCCAAAATGGCATCAAAATTTCCCCTTTTCTCACTCTTTCTTCATAATCCCTCATTTTTAGGGTTTCCGAGTTGAAAGAAAGAAGAATTGGGCGAATTGCTAGGGATTTCATATGAGATTGCGATTTTCAGGGATGAGCTGCATTTTAAAGGTGTTTTCACACCTTAGGGTGAGTGGGAACGTCCTTTAAATAGTATATTGTATGAAAATTGGTTAAATCATCCATAATCTTTAATTGCTTAGTATGCGACTACAAACCCTGAATTGTCTGTTTGATCTAAGTTGTTGCAAAATGATATGAAATGGAATCTTCCTCTATTTGAATGAATTTCAGATGATAAAATCATATTAGAAATGTATACAATGAATCCTAATGAGAATTCCCTAAGTATTCACAGAGGTTATAAGAGTAAACTAAAATATAGGGAATTTGTCTATGACTGAAATTGCTGTACATTTAAATAGAGAAATTTGTTTATCTGGATCCCCTTGGTTATGAATGTTTGTTTATATGAATTCATAGTACACATATGTCAAATACTATCTTGGATTTCATTAAAGGTGAATAGTGTTTATTTGATATCTTAGTAAAGAGGGTGAAACCCTAGATGCGAGGAAAGTTGGATATTAACGAATAGATATCGTGAAATCTATTTGAAGGGATTTTCTTGACATGATAGACTTTATTTATTCAATTTTATTCTTGATGCATGATATCTTAGTGAATGGCATGAAAACCTAAATTCATCTCAGTTCTAAGGTTTCATACATATATTGATTGTATATGATTTAAGCAGTCTTTATTCAGTGAATGTTTATGTCGTATGAAATCCTTATGAGAGCCATGTGATAAGTGAATGAGGTAAATGAAACCCTAAGGATAGGGTGTTCAATGAATCAAGTAGTGTGATATCAATGTTCTCAATATGAGATGTGGTGATGCTTGACAGTTCAATTGCATGATTCTAGTGTATAAAGTGCCAAGTTGACATGTATTCTGTTTATTTAAGAATTTTAGTTTGCCTGTATGTATAGTATGATGACTACTCAGAATATTACAGTGTTTTGAATATACTACTCTGCCAAGTTTAGAATGATATACATGTTGTATTATAAACTTCAAATAAATAGACGCAGTACCATAGAGATACTAGAGTCAAGAATAAGTAATAGAGAGATACAATATAATAAGAGCTTTCCAAGAATAATAAAATAATAGACATAGGTGCCCTGAACACTGTAGATTCCCTACAGAGGTCTACACTGTAGGGAGGAAACGATCCACCCTGGCAGTGACCAGTATACGGGGATCGGAATGCACCCACAGATCATGCTGTTGGATAAATTGGATATTATGATAAATCCCCTTTGTTTCGATGATGACAAACATTTCATTCTTATTTATCTAACGAGCTACTTGAGCGTGCAGGATGACACAACTATAAGGGAAATCCAACGTGCAGTATTTATATTTTCATGCAAATGTAATCATTGTAAAAACTTGTACAGAATTATAATGTACAAGTACTTAGAATCGCATGTAAATCAAGCATTGGATTTTCCCTAGCTAAACACCTTAGTCATCCATTCAATAGGATCACATAATGCACACTTATGCACACACTTAGTATCTTAATTGAAAGATTGAAAACAGAGTCAATCTCGGTCGACCACACTCCTCGACCGAGACACTCTCGGTCGACAAACCTCTCGACCGAGATTGACCAAAAATAGCCGTTAGACACAGCAGTTAACAGTTGCAAATAAACGTTAATCCAGAGAGCCTGTCGGTCGACAAATCCTCGACCGACTGGACATCTCGGTCGACAAGTCCTCGACCGAGATGGTCTCTGACAGCAACTGCAGAATTAATTAACTAGCCGTTGCTAATGCACCTAACTTATTCCTAACGGCTAGTTAAGCACTAGGAACCCCCTAGAAGTTGTCTAGAATGTCCTTAAGCATACTTAGGCCATTCCTATAAATAGGACAAGCCATAGGACACTAAGATACACTTCTTACACTTGCTATACTTGAGAAAATACTTGAGCCCTCTTGTGCAATCTGTGTGAACTGAGCTGTGTGATCAATTGGCCATTTTTCTCCTTTGCTAAAGCTCGTCCTATAGGCTAGATTCTCCTAACCCTAGCAATCACAAGTCCATCATATTGGCTAGGAAAATCCAAACGCTTGATCTAGGGAAATCAAGCCTTGAGCTACAAGGATAAGTTGTATTTTCTTTTATTCCTTTCTCGTTCCTTTGTATTACTTGTACTCTCCTTGCTACTCCAGGTAGGAGGCTGCGGATTGGAGAGGTTGAAGCTCTTCGTGTGAAGAGGAGGACTTTGGACTACTTCGGAAGGCTGTCTTGACGGGAAGCTACTTCAGGAGGAAGGCTACTTCAAGGGGGAGCTTGAAGTTACTTCAAGGAAGGCTGCTTCGAGGTTGGCAAGACTACTTCAGGGTGAAGGCTGTCCAAAGGGTGTTTAGAAAGTATTGTAAATTTTATGTAACATCCTTGAGAGGTAATAAAATTTAGTACTTTCAAAATCCCGGTTGGGTAAGCAACCGGGTAGTGGACTGACTCCTTAGTATTTGCTAAGGTGGAACCACTCTAAACACCTGTGTTCCTCTTCTCAATCTTTACTTTGGTTGTTTGAGTTTAAATTATTTTAAAATCTCTATAAAACTCTATTCACCCCCCCCTCTAGAGGTTTTCACATGCGGGGAGACGAAGCCCTTAAGGAAGTCTCCTAAGAGAAGATAGGTTACCCAACATGAACCGGCGATCTCGGTGGTTACCCAGAGGTACCCATAGAGCGTACCAAGATGAGGCCCATAGAGCTTCTCAGACCCTCCACCTGTGTACTCAACCTAGAAGGAGAGGTCCAGTTAAAGGTCATCTATTTAGCCGCCTTAGTCAGACATGACAGTTCGAGTCAAGCAGACCCGGATTCAGTTCTAGGCTTAGCTTCCGGGGTTTTAAGCTAAGTCTTTTACGGTGAGATCGTAGTTCTCTATTGAGTCTTCATATGTAGAGTACACTGCATATGATCAAGGCATAAGCTAAAATATGATCATATAGGTTTAAAGAGTTTATTATAAATAAAAAGAGTTAAGAAAGATTTGAGTATAATTTATTAGTAGTTGTTCTTTAAATGCAATATTTACATTCTCTATTATTTTAACTGTATTGTTTTAGATCTGCTCAGTGTAGTAATTACTGTTGTTATAATTGATATCAGTTGCTCAAAGGTATATCTGTAATTATATCAGTGCTTTAGACTATTTCTTTAAAGTACTCATTCACTGAGCGAGTAGGCTCACCCCTCTACTCACAATTTTTAGGGAAATCACATGGACTTGAAGAAGTTCAAAGCATCACAGTAGATCTACTACATGATTTAAGTATGATATTAGTTAAGTTCAGTCGGTCCCTATCACTCTAGGTCCTAGTATAGATGTGAGAGAGTTATAAATGATGTTTTTTTCTTTGTTTACTTGATATGCAATTTCTTACTTGTGTATATCATTATGTTTCATGTTTTATTATTGTGAAATTACATTAGAAAATATTAAAATCATACATATGAACAATGCACACTTGCCGACACATGTGTCATGGAACGAGTTCCAACACTCATGTTGGATCCCTAAAAGTGGCATGGAGGTGTCAGTAAAAGTATCGACTTAATATTAATTTGGAATTCCCAAGGCCTTAAAACACCTCCCTCTCCTAACACTCATGACTGATTACAACTGCCATAGTCATGAGGTGTATAAGGAGCAATACTCATATTTGCTGAACCCATGTTACCCCCATGATTAGCGCCATTACGCTATAAAGAAGATAAGGACCACTCCCTCTTGTACATACATGTTGGTAGGTATGCCCAAAGAGTCAATCATATGATGATTGTGATGGCATATCATGCAAATGATTTGATAAATAACAAAGACAATCTTCCAATTTATTCAATTTCAATCAGTTATGAGATAATGATGAAACATAATGAATGTCTAAAGAATGACATTACTCAGTGACATGTGTCTTCAAATTGATGACCAAAACAATGAGATCATACAAATGTTAGGAGTATGAACCTTCTTGTTATGTACCTAGTTGGATGTTATTGTGGAAGACTAGTAGACAATAATGACACATAAGACTAGAATGTGTGTTGGTTGATGACGGAATCTCATCAATCATGATATATGTGATATCAAACCAAACACATAGATAATGTTGGAGAACAGTGTATCAGACAGACCCACCTTGAGAATGACACATGGAAACCATAAGTGGTGGTCATAATCATCTCTCGTAGTGAAGGTGGTGATTGTAGTTCTTAGACCTAAAATCACTACACTCATCACATGTCGTTCAGTGTACTTTGACATCATCCATTGAAACCTTGAATAAGGGTTGCCAAAAAGGTGATGATAAGATGCACTATGACACATGGGGATGATTGTGAGTGATGTAGATGGGATTTGTCCCTCCTACATGAGTATGATATCTTGGCTAAAAGCATGCACATGCACATGTCAATCAATATATGATATTGAGGTCACATATATCTCAGATAGTTTGCTTTAAATCAAGGAACATGAATTGAACATTGAAAGGATGATGATTCTCTGCCTCGAGTTCAATTCGAATATCAGAGATAAAGGAATTAAACAATCATTATAACACAAAACACATATTGGAGGTTAAAGTTGTTCTCCAAGTTTACATTTACTTGGGGTAGTAATGATGTGTTACAAGACACCGATCTTTGCTTGTGATGTCATAAGTTGGTTATGGACATTCAGTGTCAACATAATTTGGAACCTATAGGTTAACACACATAGGATAAACTTGGAATAGAAGTTCATTCATGAATTTGGTTTAATGTTGATCACCAAGGAGTTAGGTATTCAATTTAAAAAACATAGATTGAATAATTGACTGATTGGACACTGAACTGACCGGTTCAAGTGTTGAACCAATCATTTTAGTGTGTCAAGTCAATTGAACCAAGTTTGGCAATGCTAGACCATGAAATGACTGGTTCAGGAAGTGAAACAATCGACTTAGGTTCATGAATCGACCGTCTCAGGTTGTGACTGATTCAAGGGTTGAACCGATCATTTCACATGTCAATCGATTGGTTCACTTGTGAATCGACCGTTTCATTGCTTGCAGGTTGAAAAAATTCATAAAATTTAGTCCCTTCCTCTCCCACTCAGTCTGGGAACACTATCCCTAACCCTCCTATAAATAGAGGGGTACTGGGGGCTCCTTAGACACAACTCAATTGCCTCTGACAATTGTTTGTCTTATTTGGTTGTGGTAATCGAAAGAACCTAAGCAACTGCTACCTGTCAAAGGGAGGGATAGCAAGGGGAACAATTGTGGGAGAGCAAGTTGATGCTAGTATACAAACGGAGAGGGACAACTCCTTGTTAGTTCTACTAGAACGACATGAGTTCCTAGTAGTCTGTGTGGACTACCAGAGGTGTGGAGCTTTTCCCCCTAGGAGGACAATGTCAAGTTGTTGTCTGTGGTGTTCAACCAGGAGTTGTTGCTGACGTTGTCTAAGTGCGATTTGAATAAAGACACATAGTGCAATGGGGAATAATCAATGGACTTACTCTAGGACTATGTATGACCTCGTAAACCATCCTTCCCATTACATAGTTACTGACGTGATTGTCTATTAAAGGGGAATATGATAGATATTGTTTTTTGTTTCTAATGCCTATCTTGTGTCATATTTCCCTACAAGACCATGCTTGAGTGATGACATAATATACATCTAAACTCATGGGCTAAAAGTGGGGTATTGTCTTCTATATATGCATCTTGCGGTCGCTTGTTTTACAACTATTAGGATTGTTACATGATTTGATAATTCTTATATTGTTGAATGATTTATGCTTTAAGATTGTAGTCATCATATTGAATTGTTTGTCGTTTGCTAATGTCCTCGTGTTTAAAACAATCTTATCAAAACAATAATCACATACCAACAATCTTATGATCTAACATGATCTCAAATAATTTCAAACTAGCAATCTCCAATGATCTAATAAAGATCCAAATGATTTCCAACAATCTCAATCATCAACAATCTCTGATCCATGATCTTTTCAAACTTGAACATCTTTCAATGTACATCAACAAATCTCAAATTATCTCTCTCACTAAATAACATTGATTGAACAATCTTTCCAAAAAAAACCAACACTATTTTCAAAACAAAAAACAAAAAAGAATATTTCAAAATAGAATTATTTCCAAAAGAGAAATATCTTCCCAAAAAAATCCTTTCTTTTCCAAAAAGAACAATCTTTTCAAAGAAAAAGTAAACAAACTTTTTCCAATAAGAACAAATTCTAAATAAAAAAGAGAAAAAATCTTTTCCAAAAAGAACAATCTTTTCAAAGAAAATCAACCAAAGTTGAACCTCTTTCAAAACCTCAACAAAGTTGAAAAAACAAAGAATATCTTTCAAAACTCAACAAAGTTGAAACACCTTTTCAAAAATCAACAAAGTTCAACTTGGAAAATGTTGTCAAGAGTCAGGAAAAAGAAAGAAAAAATCTTTTCAATTTTAGAAAACCTTTTCAAAAATTTTCCAACTTGATTCATGTCGAAAGGTTGTTCGATTGTGGTCTCTTATCATGATCCACCACTCATGCCTCAAACCTTTAACATTCGTTGAAAGGCTACTCAATCCTCGAGTCATGGATAAAATCTTTAAATCTTGACTAAAATATCTACTAATGCCCCGAGCATGTGAACTCCATTTGATTCAAAGGATTTTTCAGCTTGAATGTATGAGATATCGCCCAGTAGCATGTGGTCCACCCATCTTTGCCTATCCAAACTACATTCTTGGACCATGACCTAAAAATGGACCATCGGTGCACCTTCACTTTCAGATCTTCATATGGTCCTGGACCAAGACCGTAAACTGGGCCATCACCTTGCCTCCATGCTCACATCTATACGATCATGTACTATGACCTAAAACTGGACCATCAGTGCACCTTTACTTTCACATCTTTTGACAGCCCTGGACTATGACCTTAAACAAGGCCATCACTCTGGTTTTCATGCTCATATCCATATGGTCCCGGACCACAACCTAAAATTGGGTCAGTACCATGTGTTCTCACACTTACATTTATATGGTCCCAGACCATGACCTAAAACTGGGTCATCACTGTGCCTTCATGCCTGTATCCAACCACAATCTTTGGCCCTGAGTGGGTCACCTTGTCCCTGGATATCATGTTTCATATGAATATTTATCTCGTAATGTCTTGTTTGAGGAGATAAAAACTTAACACATTGATCCCCAACCATTATCTCTGGTCCTAAGAGGGTTAGTGTATCCCTAGGTACCATCCTAACTTACCCTCGTTAACCAACAGATATGATCCACATGATTTATCGTGGTGCTATTGGACACACCTCATGACAAGACTAAAAAAAGGTTTCCATAAAAATCAATCTAGGGGTATGATCCTCTCCTCCTACCATTGGAACTGACAATATGCACTGATACATGAAAATTCCCTTTCCATGCAAAGGATGAACTTCCATATTTTTACATGATCTTAGTCCCCTCCTCCATGCAAGGGGCGGGTTACCTTTTTCTATTGTGATTTTCTAAATCCTCTTCCAAGCCAGGGGCAATTATATTGAATCCTATTGGGAATGTTGGGGATACAAAAATATTAATGCCATACATTGAATCCTCTTGGTTAACACAATGGACAATTTTTTTAAGACCATGTTTCTTCTCTTTTCAACTCCTTGATACAAAAGGGGCAGATTCTAATTGGTCTTTCGAGCCTAAAAACCAATCATTTCATCTTCAACATAGAGGAGGACATCACAAAATTCTTAGGTATCAAATGCTTTCTGATAGTTATACAAAGAGCTTCTTGAAATGACAAGCACCAACAAATAGTCCAACACTAGTGATGTGATGAAGACACTAGTTGAAAACTCTCATGATGAACTGAAGATTCAGGTCAACACACGATCCATCCAGTAGTCATGATGGCCTGATGAACCACTTGATACAAAGTCACTGGAGTTCAGCGAAAAGCAGACAATCCAAGATAACATGGGTCAACCAAAGCCACACGTGTTCCCATTTATAGTCCATGCACAACTATCATCATTATATAACCTATAAGGTGAATAGCTACACCATCCCAGACGATTCCTGTCAAGGGTATACCAACACAAGAATGTGACATCTGATATTTTGCAAAAGAAGATGTCTATCACATGCACAATCACTCCATGGAACAGACAAGCAGATGAGCATATAGAAGAATCTAGTAAATAATCATATATCATTGTTTATCAAGATAGAAGGTCAAAAGCTGCAAAAGGTCATAAGACTACACTTCTAGCTCATAAGAAGAGGATTTATGCAGTAAATCCCACAAGGTAGCCTCCACTACCACCTTGGAACTATCCTCTAGTTCCAAGACCATATCAGTACCCACCTCATCCAGGTTTGGTCACAACATTGACAATTACAGTTTGGTAGAATATCCAACACGTTGTTGATTTCAATATGATAGAAATCAAGCAGAAACTAGGATATTTAGAGGTCAAGGTAGCATATCGCAACACCCTCAGAGGTCACCACTAGAAGATCATAACACCTCATTACCGATGCATGATGAAAGGGGATACATTTTAAGTAGCGACTATTTCTCCCACCATTGTTAAAGAGGAGATACTGACACGTAAGCCAAAAAGAAGGTTCACACCCTTAGGACCCTCTTACAGTAGCATTCTTCCATTGACCGAGCACCTTTTCAAGTTTCCAACTATGATTCCATTGTTTATCGTGACTTCCATCGCAACAACGGGCACAAAATAGACTCATGCATGGCCCTCAAGCACGACATTCAAGACCTAATAGATGTTGGTTAGGTCCAAGTGGATGCCCTTCCACAAGTCACTCTAGAGTCTATCACCGAAGAGCTAGGTGCAACCACATAATTGATTGAATCCTTACTCAAGCCAGAGTATAGTGGGAACACACCACCCGACGTAGTTGCAAAGTTGATGGAGCATCCATTCAAAACCAAAACTCTGCCAAAGAGCACCCAGACATACAATTGTCACAAGCCCTAAAGCATTACCGTGAGGGTCTATCTAACTAGTTTTTCTTAAACAAAAACAAAACAAACAAAATAACATCAAAAATCTCAAAATAATAAAATATCAAAATTTTCAAATAAAAACCTCATTTTTTCAAAAAAAAAAAACATCAAAATCAGAATCAAACCAAAAATCCACTTAATATACTTAAGTGCATGGATGTGTTCCCCATACACCTTGAAGCGGAAGGGTCAAAGTATAATCATAGGGCCTAGGACGAAAGGAGCACAACTGTTATTTTGAGGCCCTAATGGTTCAAAAACCTAATCTCACCCATAAAATCACTTAATCAATAGAATCATCTAAAGATACATTTTAAACTGTGCACATTTCAGAATTAGAAAATGTCATCTTCTAGGTCTTTTTAAGATGTGCACCACAGAGGCGAGTTGGAAAAGACCCACCAAGTCAAGACATCCTGAAAACAAATCTAGGGGCCATTCCCTACATGAACTTTAATGTTTAAACATGGCGATAACCATGCTCAGGAGTCACGATAAGATAGGTGGACCGGATTTTAAGGACATTTGGATCCCTTGTGGCATTGTCCATGTCTCACCATTTTCCATGATGATCTAGCCTGGGGACCACAAATGGGGAACCTATTCTAGAAAACTCTCATTAATCGAAAATTCAAGTTCCCATCCTAAGGCTCTGAGAATCAATATCAACAACATCAAAGAATTAACCACACATACATCAATTGTAAAGCCCAAAGAGCACCCAAACTTGGGCATATGCTTGTGACGAATTGCTTATTAAGCATGACATTCAAGACTGGTGGAGTCTAAAACTCCCATTTTAAGGTTCTAAGCATCAATGCCCATGGACTTAAATGCAAAATGATCAAATATGAAAAAAACTTAAGTCCAAAGGACACATGACAATGTGTATACATTCTTGCGACACACTGTGTACAACAAGAAGTGTTGAGAATAGAGCCTATAGGGGTGTCTCTAACACCTGGCACCTTAACCCAACCGGTTTGGGAATTTTTGCTCGAATGCTCACTACATGGCACAACTCGAGTCATACAAGCATGAAATTAAGAGCTAGTGGAGCCTCAAATCCACCATAAAAGAATATTATCCTAGTGGTACATTTGCTATGATCATCCCAAGGGATGAACCAACCAATTCATAGAAGACTTTGGGTAAGATTAAATATGCTTGGGGTCTCATATACCTTAAAATTTAGTACTAAAAGTGGAAAGTAGGGTGATCAGGGTAGTTGTCATATTCCATCACATGAGCTACAATGATTACATTACCATCCCTCGCATCTCATGATAAGCCTCATGACTAACATGGTTTACCACCATCTCGTCAAAAGGGGTCTCAACCCAGAAAGCCTAAATGTTGACCAACAACATAAGCCTAAAAGAAAGAAAGAAAGAAACAAACAACAAAACCCCTCCACGTGTCGAATCCTAACATACTTCCATGGTAAATATCAACATAAGATTCCACAAATCATGGTATCTTGAATCAAAATTGAATCAAAAATAAAATCTTAAGCAACTTCTTACCAAAAGAAGAATTCAGAAATCTTAGAAACAAAATAATGGGGCAAAATCCTACCACAATAACTCAAATCATGATAACCCCCTTGACTCGGCAAACACCGACGAAGAAGGGAAATCTCAGATGACATCGTCTCACGCTACATTAGCATCACATATCGCTCAAACATCAAGAAGCCCTCTTTCAAAAATCATGAAGTATCCCCACCAACAATGTCCATTAGGGAATCATTGGAAGAAGATTACATACAACAATGGAATGATGAATTGTTCACTAGAGAGATAAAGTCTGACTCAAATCTAGATCAAGCATTGCTTACATACATGTTCAGAGAAAGAGTCAGGCAAGGGGCATCATCACTTTAGATACTAAAATCTTACCCACTCTCTAAGATAGAGCTACAACCCATAAAATAGGGTTATACCTTATCAGTTAGCATGGCCTCACATGGCATTCTCTCTGCACAATAACTATTGAATCAAGAAAGGGCATCTGGTCCAAGACCTTGTAGAAGGACAAGCCAGCTACAACAAGCTCATGTCTCCACAGAGTACATCTCTCATAGCAGATCCAATATGATGCAATCTCTATTGATGACATCCATAGAGTAGCTTCAAGCTTCTACGTTCCAATCAAGATGCACTGATAAGTTTGCACATGTCGACTAGAGATCTATTGGAAACGCACCATCAAGGTCACATCATAAAAAATGATTTTGTGATATATTAGGCCTTGATTCTAGATTGTTACCATCATCAACTCTTTTGCAATGACATTACTTACCTTCAGAATAGTTGGAGATAAGGAGTTCAAAAGTCTAACAACCTGTATCAGACTTCACATATAAATAATGATCCAGAGTCATTAACCATGTGATTGGTGGAAGCAAACTTGCTTGAGATTTTGTGTCATTTTAAAAGTCCTACACTCTTTTGGGCATACTCAATCATGACCACTTCTGAGGATGGTTGCTTCCAATCTCTTTTGTATCTTGGACTATGACCTAAAACTAGACCAAACAAAGATCTTCCAAATCTCTCTTGGGACCTAGACTAAGACTTTAAACTGGACCACGAGCCTTGTCCTGTACATGTTCCTCTTTTTTTGGGTGACAAACTTCATCTGGTTCCTAGATCAAAACCTTAAACTTCACCAACCCACATTCAAGCCCTACCTAGAGTAGGCAATCACCATTTTCAAAATCCCTATCTTGAGTAGGCACCTTGCTTTCGCAAGCCCTATCATGAATAGGCACTTTACATTTTAAAAATCCTTACACGAAGTAGGCACTTAACAATTTCAAAGCTTTATCTAGAATAGACACTTCTTGATTCAAATTCCTATCCTGAATAGGCACCTTCTTTTCTTACCAAGAAGCCCTACGTCACTTATTAGCATGCCGCTAGGGTTTGCTAGGGTGACTCTAGCGATCTAGGAGGCGACCTCCAAACTTCACAGAGAGGGGTTTCCCCTACCCCTCTCCCTGGCCATGGCGACCACTACTGACGGCACTGCACATGTGAAGGCGAAGGAAAGACAAGCCTGGAGCCAAGTCCTCAGAGAATCTGATACGTTTAAAGAGCAGGAACACAACTTCCTTCCCCTTGAGAAGATAGAAGGCAAGAGGTTTGTTACCATAGATGACAATACCTATGAGGCAATGGAACGTTCTTGGGAGCATATTGTCATACTTTATGCGATGGGTAAGCTGTGAAGAAGTGAAACCACTTCCTTACTACAAATTTGAACAATAAAACCTCCAGTCCAAACACACCTTCAAGGTATCTTGGAGTGGGTGTATAATTTTCAAATCTTTATATAATGGTAATCAAAAGACCAATGTATAGCAGCGGAAGAAAATATTTGACTATTCAATTATAAAACAAAGGGTTACAAACTTACATCATAAGGATCCATGTAGAGGAAATCTAAACCACCTCAAGATTGGCTCCAAGCTTTAACTTTACAATCTAAGTCTAGGTCAACATGAAAAGTCATCCAAGTCCTCCACCTAGGGTTGGAAGCATACCCCAGCAAAAGAGAAATAACAGGAGACATCGACAAAGGCTGGTATGTGCATACTAAAAATCAAATTGAGCAATTTATAAAGAATAAGGGACATCAAAATAAAAGGCTTCCCATGCAAGAGATAAGGACTACCCAATCGGGCATAAAAGAAAAGAATCATCATCATCATGAAAGAAGATACTTACCATAATCAAAATAATAAAGTAGTGTCACATAAGCACATATCAATATTTGGGCACATAACCCATAAAAAATTTCATCAACCTGCATGCATGTGAGATAAGCATAGCCCTAGAACAATATAAAGACAATGGCGGCCAACCCCCATAAAGCTGAAGCCTGATAGAGAATGGCACATAACCAAACTCCCAATATATATGAAATTGGGCCAACCCCCATAAAGCTGAAACCCGGGTATGGGGCACATAACCTCCATACCAAAAGCATAAAGGGCACATAACCCCAAAACCAATGCAATTACACTACACTAGTGCTACTAAAATCACATAGCATGTTTAATGTAGAGGCAAGTAGAAAAGTATAGTCAGAATAAACAATGTTGCTTTCACACAATGGTCAAAACAACATATAACATCCACTTCAAAGTGGGCATATATCACCAAGTAAACTTCCACATCACAGTGGGCATATAATATCAAAAGTTCAAATTGCACCAAGACAACAAGATAAGATTCCAAGAGAATATCCATGATCACAAGATCAATAACAAAATAAGATACTTCACATGAAGCATGATTTCAAAAGAGCAAGACAATGTGTAGGCTAATGTCCATAGGACCAAAAGTAAGACAAAAATAGGATAATTTCTTAAGAAGAATAATCGAGGATGCAAACATACCTCAACATCAGATTCAAACGATCCAAAGTCCAACTAGATACAAGCCTAGGCTTCCAAAGAACCTATTATGCATATATGTGGAATTAGAGTTAGGTTTCCTTTAATTATTCAAAACCCTAAAAATTGTGTTTTTATTAGGTTATAAAAACCATTCCATATTTTAGGTTATATTTTCCTGAGTTCAAAACATATTTTATTATATTTTTCTGAATTATAAATTATTAGTTATGAATTATACAAGTCATTATCTTATTTAATTAGATCCATTAAATCACCCCTTTAAAACATAAGATTCAAGTGACAAAACCAATACCATTAGAAATCTTGCATTTTTCTGAATCCAACGAATATTTATTTGTAATTTTTGGCCAAAGAGACAATTAGTTATGAATTTTCCAAAGTTGACCAATCAGAAAATCACAAAATACCAAATAAGGAGAAATAAGGCTTGCGAGGAAGAGAGAGGAGAGTGGGCCCAGGTCCGTAGACATGACCCAACCAGAGGTGGCCATGTCATCAAGTCTGTGGCCCGGTTGACTCGCCAAAGCAAAGAAACCAAAAGGCGAAAAGAAAAAATGCCCTTACCAAGAAAATGAAGAAAAGAAGAAGCACTATAACGCCCGGGCCCACTGCCCAAGGCTCTAGTAGAGTTTCAGGAATGACGACTGGCCCCACAGACCACCACTAGCATTAACTATGCACTTTGTCCACACTAACACGCAAGCCAGGATCAACTTCCCGATTGGTCACCCATCCCAGTACTACTCCAAGCTGAGCACGCTTAACTATGGAGTTCTTTAGTGATGGGCTCCTGGAAAAAGAGGTGCACCTTGGTGATATGGGTAGTCCAATCATTCCTTTTAAGATCAACTTATCTGAGGCCTCAAATCCTGGGATGTTACAATCTCCCCCACTTAGACTCTTGACGTCCTCGTCAAGGCTCAACTGTAAGGCCTCATAATCTCTTCCCCATTTCAGTGCAGACCCACAATGGCCCATGTACCCCTAGCTCCCGATTACGGAATACCAGCGTAAGGGTGGCTACGTCAACCATGGACAACCCTTTCCTACATGCCTGGACCGCACGACTCAAGACTCTGATACCATTTGTAATGCCCGGGCCCACTGCCCAAGGCTCTAGTAGAGTTTCAGGAATGACGACTGACCCCACAAACCACCACTAGCCTTAACTGCGCACTTTGTCCACACTGACGCGCAAGCCGTGATCAACTTCCCGACTGGTCACCCATCCTAGTACTACTCCAAGCTGAGCACGCTTAACTATGAAGTTCTTTAGTGATGAGCTCTCGGAAAAGGAGGTGCACCTTGGTGATATGGGTAGTCCAATCATTCCTTTTAAGATCAACTTATCTGAGGCCTCAAATCCTGGGATGTTACAATCTCCCCCACTTAGACTCTTGATGTCCTCGTCAAGGCTCAACTGTAAGGCCTCATAATCTCTTCCCCATTTCAGTGCAGACCCACAATGGCCCATGGACACCCTACTCCCGATCACGGAATACCAGCGCAAGGGTGGCTACGTCAACCATGGACAACCCTTTCGTACATGCCTGGACCGCACGACTCAAGACTGGCATGCCATGCTCATGTGGGCCCCACCTACTGGAGGGTTATGGCTCTGATACCATTTAAAAATGCCCAGGCCCACTGCCCAAGGCTCTAGTAGAGTTTCAGGAATGACGACTGGCCCCAAAAACCACCACTAGCCTTAACTACACACTTTGTACACACTGACGCGCAAGCCGAGATCAACTTCCCGACTGGTTACCCATCCTAGTACTACTCCAAGCCAAGCACACTTAACTATGGAGTTCTTTAGTGATGGGCTCCCAGAAAAGGAGGTTCACCTTGGTGATATGGGTAGTCCAATCATTCCTTTTAAGATCAACTTATCTAAGGCCTTAAATCCTGGGATGTTACAATCTCCCCCACTTAGACTCTTGACGTCCTCGTCAAGGCTCAACTGTAAGGCCTCATAATCTCTTCCCCATTTCAGTGCAGACCTACAATGGCCCATGGACACCCAGCTCCCGATCACGGAATACTAGCGCAAGGGTGGCTACGTCAACCATGGACAACCATTTCCTACATGCCTGGACCGCACGACTCAAGACTGGCATGCCATGCCCATGTGGGCCCCACCTACTGGAGGGGTTATGGCTCTGATACCATTTGTAATGTCCGGGCCCACTGCCCAAGGCTCTAGTAGAGTTTTAGGAATGACGACTGGCTCCACAAACCACCACTAGCCTTAACTGCACACTTTGTCCACACTGACGCGCAAACCGGAATCAACTTCCCGACTGGTCACCCATCCTAGTACTACTCCAAGCCAAACACACTTAACTATGGAGTTCTTTAGTGATGGGCTCCCAGAAAAGGAGGTGCACCTTGGTAATATGGGTAGTTCAATCATTCCTTATACGATCATTATATTCGAGGACTCAAATCATGGGACGTTACAAGCACCGAGGGGTAAAACCGGGAAACCAAGTGGGGGATTCATCCCCTTCACAGAGCCCCGCCATGGATGCAACCTGTGCAGCAACAAGCAAAGCCCGAGATTGGGCGAAAGCATGATTCGTCACCAAACTTAAAACCGAGAGAAAAGGAGGTAAGATGAGGAAGAACCGGACTCACCGAGAGCATCAATTCAGTCAGAGAAGCACAGATGAAGAAGGAAGAGGCACTGGGAGGTCAGATCTAAAAGCAAGCTAGGTGGTGGTTGAAAACACAGAACAAGGAGCAATTCTCTCTGGAGGATGACTCGTTGGGGGCGAGGCGAATCCCTCAGAAGGTTCATATATATACGAGGCTCAAGCTAGGGCTTCGACGCTCTAGGCGTAGGGTGCCTTGGCCTGCAAGAATTGGGCAAAACTTGAATACGCGATGAGAGAATAGGTTCAAGGGGTTGGGAGATGCATATTTGTATGGGGAAAACATAGGCGAAAGAATCGTCGAAAAAGATTAAGAATTAAACTAGATATTGCGATTCCATAATTCCCCGTATTTCCTATTTAGTCAGGAGGTAGGAGACGACCTGTTCTCTGCTCGATCCAGTGGATGCGGGCCCACAGAAAATCTCGGCCGTCCAAAGGCATGTGACACATTATATATGATTCCTACTCAAACTTGAATAAAGTGGAACATTAAATGTATTTCCCTTTTCTCTCTCCTCATTTGAGGGCTCAAACATTATCCAAATTAAACCAAATTTTGCACAGAGGCCAATAAAGGCATGTAGATTCTGATTATGCACTCAGTTTTGCCTTTTGGAAACTTTTAATGGGTTAAATAAACCAAATCTCATTTTCTCTTTCCTCCTTCATTAATGATATTAGAATTATCCAAATTTTATGAATCTTGACACAAAAGTCATATTTAATGTATTGGATACGAATTTTCCATCAATTTTACATGTTGGAGTTGTTTGAATATTTATTTAATATTTTGAAGGTTCTATACACTTTCTCTCTCCTGGTTTAATCTTTTAAGCAAACTTTCTCCAAATTGGATTGAAAATTCACCCAAAGGCTATATTTATTATGTAGATCATGAATCTAAGATTATTTTCCTCTTTTGGAGTTATTTATTATATTTATTTATTAATTACACCTTTTAGGCAATTTCTCTCTCCTAACTTACCATATTATTTCAAGGTTGTCAAAATTAAATGAAAATTGACATGTAGGCTTATTTTGATGTGTAGATTACGAATTTGAAGTCTATTATTTAATTTTAGGCTTTCTTTCATGGGTTATATCATCTAGCTCATTAGAGGCCCATTAACCATATTATGCATGAAATTAAGTTATTTATCATTTTATTATCACCAAATAAATTATATGACATATTATATTACATTATCCACGCATTAGATTATTAGGATCACTCTAACCTTAACCTTGTTTGGTCAAACCCAAAAGGTTAAACTTCTATGGTAGGGTCCAAGGTTCGATATGTTACAACACTCCACCCCTTAAAAAGGATTTTGTCCTCGAAATCTATTGATCCAAACATTAACAACCAACTATTCTCCATCCCTTAAAAAGGATCAACCTAGCAAGTCAAACTAAACAACTTTTTAGAGCTACCCACATCTCTTGGTTGTGAAAGTTTTTAGAGATTTTTATGTTCCTCGTGTATCCAACTAAAGTCACCATCTAGGGTTGAGTTTTAGGTCCTTGTGTCTCTAACCTATCAACCCTACATGAACATCTAAAAGTCATAGGGTAAGTCAACTACACCATTATATCAATCCTAGTCACAAGCTAGGGTTAGATTATACTCAAACTATAGTTTCTCTTCATTGTGACTTAGTTCAAGAAAACATCGATAAATCCGAGATTTGTTTTGTACATATAGTAATATAATTGAAAATATATTTTCCTTCGAAGAATCATACGATATGAAACAGTGGTGAGCTCAAAATCAATGCGAAAACTAAGTCACAATATTTCCATATTTAGATCTCCTAATCATATTCTCATCCTCAAACTAAACCTTGTTGCACAAAAGATCATCATTGATCAAATCTAGGGTCAACATCTCATTTAAAGTCAAGGGTTCTAAAAGGGAGACAAAATTGAAATAGTTGATTCTGACTACCATGGGATCTGATACCATGCTGTGAAGAAGTGAAACCACTTCCTTACTACAAATTTGAACAATAAAACCTCCAGTCCAAACACACCTTCAAGGTATCTTGGAGTGGGTGTAAAATTTTCAAATCTTTATATAATGGTAATCAAAAGACCAATGTATAGCAGCGGGAGAAAATATTTGACTATTCAATTATAAAACAAAAGGGTTACAAACTTACATCATAAGGATCCATGTAGAGGAAATCTAAACCACCTCAAGATTGTCTCCAAGCTTTAACTTTACAATTTAAGTCCAGGTCAACATGACAAGTCATCCAAGTCCTCCACCTAGGGTTGGAAGCATACCCCAACAAAAGAGAAACAACAGGAGACATCATCAAAGGCTAGTATGTGCATACTAAAAAGCAAATTGAGCAATTTATTAAGAATAAGGGACATCAAAATAAAAGGCTTCCCATGCAAGAGATAAGGACTACCCAATCAGGCATAAAAGAAAAGAATCATCATCATCATGAAAGAAGATACTTGCCATAATCAAAATAATAAAGTAGTGCCACATAAGCACATATCAAGATTTGGGCACATAACCCATCAACAATTTCATCAACCTACATGCATGTGAGATAAGCATAGCCCTAGAACAATATAAAGACAATGACGTCCAACCCCCATAAAGCTGAAGCCTGATAGAGAATGGCACATAACCAAACTCCCAATATATATGAAATTGGGCCAACCCCCATAAAGCTGAAACCCGGGTATGGGGCACATAACCTCCATCCCAAAAGCATAAAGGGCACATAACCCCAAAACCAATGCAATTACACTACTCTAGTGCTACTAAATCACATAACATGTTTAATGTATAGGCAAGTAGAAAAGTATAGTCAGAATAAACAATGTTGCCATCACACAATGGTCAACACAACATATAACATCCACTTCAAAGTGGGCATATATCACCAAGTAAACTTCCACATCACAGTGGGCATATAATATCAAAAGTCCAACTTGCACCAAGGCAACAAGATAAAATTCCAAGAGAATATCCATGATCACAAGATCAATAACAAAATAAGATACTTCACATGAAGCATGATTTCAAAAGAACAAGACAATGTGTAGGCTAATGTCTATAGGACCAAAAGTAAGACAAAAATAGGATAATTGCTCAAGAAGAATAATCGAGGATGCAAACATACCTCAACATCAGATTCAAATGATCCAAAGTCCAACTAGATTCAAGCCTAGGCTTCCAAAGAACCTATTATGCATATATGTGGAATTAGATTTAGGTTTCCATTAATTATTCAAAACCCTAAAAATCATGTTTTTATTAGGTTATCAAAACCATTCCATATTTTAGGTTATATTTTCCTGAGTTCAAAACATATTTTATTATATTTTTCTGAATTATAAATTATTAGTTATGAATTATACAAGTTATTCTCTTATTTAATTAGATCCATTAAATCACCCATTTAAAACATCAGATTCAAGTGAAAAAACCAATACCCTTAGAAAGCTTGCATTTTTCTGAATCCAATGAATATTTATTTGTAATTTTTGGCCAAAGAGACAATTAGTTATGAATTTTCCAAAGTTGATCAATCAGAAAATCACAAAATGCCAAATAAGGAGAAATAAGGCTTGCGAGGAAGAGAGAGGAGAGTGGGACCGAGTCCATAGACATGGCCCAACTAGAGGTGGCCATGTCATCAGGTCTGCAGCTCGATTGGCTCACCAAAGCAAAGAAACCAAAAGTCGAAAAGACAAAAATGCCCTTACCAAGAAAATGAAGAAAAGAAGAAGCACCGAGGGGTAAAACTGGGAAACCTAGTGGGGGATTCATCCCCTTCGCAGAGCCCCACCATGGCTGCAACCTGTGCAGCAACAAGCAAAGCCCGAGATTGGGCAAAACTACGATTCATCACCAAACTTAAAACTGAGAGAAAAGGAGGCAAGACGAGGAAGAACCGGACTCACCGAGAGCATCAATTCAGTCGGAGAAGCACATACGAAGAAGGAAGAGGCACAGGAGGTCAGATCTAAAAGCAAGCTAGGCAGTGGTTGAAAACACAAAACAAGGATCAATTGTCTCTGGAGGATGACTCGTTGGGGAGAGGCAAATCCTTCAGAAGGTTCATATATATACGAGGCTCAAGCTAGGGCTTCGGCGGTCTAGGCGTAGGGTGCTTTGGCCCGCAAGAATTGGGCAAAACTTGAATACGCGATGAGAGAATAGGTTCAAGGGGTCGGGAGATGCAAATTTGTATGGGGAAAACATATGCGAAAGAATCGTTGAAAAAGATTAAGAATTAAACTAGATATTGCGATTCCAAAATTCCCCATATTTCCTATTTGGTCGGGAGGTAGGAGATGACCTGTTCTCCGCTCGATCTGGTGGATGTGGGTCCACAAAAAATCTTGGCCATCCAAAGGCATGCGGCACATTATATATGATTCCTACTCAAACTTGAATAAAGTGGAACATTAAATGTATTTCCCTTTTATCTCTCCTCATTTGAGGGCTCAAACATTATCCAAATTAAGCCAAATTTTGCACAGAGGCCAATAAAGGCATGTAGATTCCAATTATGCACTTAGTTTTGCCTTTTGGAAACTTTTAATGGGTTAAATAAACCAAATCTCATTTTCTCTTTCCTCCTTCATTAATGATATTAGAATTATCCAAATTTTATGAAACTTGACACACAAGTCATATTTAATGTATTGGATACGAATTTTCCATCAATTTTACATGTTGGAGTTGTTTGAATATTTATTTAATATTTTGAAGGTTCTATACACTTTCTCTCTCCTGGTTTAATCTTTTAAGCAAGCTTTCTCCAAATTGAATGAAAATTCACCCAAAGGCTATATTTATTATGTAGATCATGAATCTAAGATTATTTTCCTCTTTTGGAGTTATTTATTATATTTATTTATTAATTACACCTTTTAGGCAATTTCTCTCTCCTAACTTACCATATTATTTCAAGGTTGTCAAAATTAAATGAAAATTGACATGTAGGCTTATTTGGATGTGTAGATTATGAATTTGAAGTTTATTATTTAATTTGAGGCTTTCTTACATGGGTTATATCATCTAGCCCATTAGAGGCCCATTAACCATATTATGCATGAAATTAAGTTATTTATCATTTTATTATCACCAAATAAATTATATGACATATTATATTACATTATTCACACATTAGATTATTAGGATCACTCTAACCTTAACCTTGTTTGGTCAATCCCAAAAGGTTAAACTTCTAGGGTAGGGTCCAAGGTCCGGTATGTTACATAAGCGTCCATACTACCACCATATTCATGCATGGATCAAGAGGATATGGAAGCCAAAGGGTGGCTTCGATCTATACTGAAAACCTGATCAATTTTTCTTGATCTATTTCAATGTTGTGGAGGATAAAAGCAATATCATCAATGCCCCCCCGTTGGTTTGATAATCATGTTGTGGTTGTAAAAGACTACAAGACGTGGGATGATCTTATTAAAGATCATTTCGATAACATCCCCGTCTGGATAAACATCCCCAGTATGGGGAAGAACTAGTCCCCTCGAGCTATGGGGATCGTTGCAAGTGGTGTAGGCAAGCTCCTGACGATTGACTACATATCTCTAGGTAACGAATCTTTAGGCGAAGCCTGGGCCTTAGTCGAGATTGTAGCGGATGAGAGTCCTCCAAAGATGTCTAGGTTAACTTACCCAGACGTGAACCACTTGTAGTGGAAATAACATATGAGCATCTTCCCAAGAGATGCCCTGAATGCAAGGTATTCGGCCATGATGACAGTGATTTCCCTTTGAAGCTGGTTGTTGCTGTTAAAGAAATAATACTGAAGAACACCCAAGTCTGGAAAGTAGTTGGGAAAAGGAATAAACGTCAGGTGGACACAAGTCAAGCGTCTACTTCAGTAATCCTTACCAGTAATCAGCTCCAAAATCTGGAGGATAAAGAAGAAGCAGTAGTGACCATTGAAGACAAAGTTGAAGAGAACTCCTCATCTATCCTAAATGATACCTCCTCCAAGGAAGATGCCCCAGGAAAGGAATGCTGCAAATATATTGAACAACCTGCTACGTCCAAGTCATCTGTCCAAACCGATGTAGAAAATTCAGTTGAAGTTAGCAAGGAGATAGAAGATGGTGAAATACTTAAAACTCCTAGTTCCAAGAAGAAGAAGAATGATAAGAGTGTTAGAGTGGACAAGTCACATTGTACCTGATCATCTAACAAGAGTCATTAATGACTATTCTTATGACTAATGTACATGGTTCAAGGAAACCACATAAGAAAAGGGAGGTTAGGCTTTCTGTTATTGAATCACAAGCTTCTATTGCTATCCTCGTGGAAACTAAAATCAAAAGATACATGAAGAATACATCTAAAAAACTGCTACCTAAAGGTTGGCATTGGCTAACTAATTATGAACATGACCCTAATGGTCACATCTGTGTGGGTTGGAATCCAAAGAACTGGTCTATCAATACACTACTTGATGATCAACAAATTACAATGCAATGCAGCAATAAAGGAGGTCTTTTGATCGTATTAACTACAATTTATGCTAGGAACCTAATGCAACAATGCACAGGTTTATGGGCTACGCTAAAAAATATCAACAATACTATCAATGATCCTTGGCTGGTCATTAGTGATTTCAACAATATTAGGAAGTGTGAGGAGAAAGCTGGAGGAAGGGAAGTTCCTATCCATGTACTGAGTTCATTCAATACTGCAGTAGACAAATCTAACCTCACTGAATTACCATCTATTGGTAATGAAATATTCACTTGGAAAAACAAACAAGGCACTGCCAAGAGAATTGCTTGTAAGCTTGACCGTGCCCTAGTTAATGATGAATGGATTTCAAGATTTCTTGGTACTAAGATGAAGCTAAGAACCTACAAATTTTCTAATCACGCAGCTATAAACGTCAATCTCAAGGATCTATCTATGAAGAAGAAACCATTTCGTTTCCTAAATTTCTAGATGGGATGGCCTGGATGCAAAGACCTTATTGCCAAACTTGGGAACATAATTGTCATGATAATCCTTTATTCAGATTTGCTCAAAAATTAAAGATTGTCAAGGCTGAGCTGAAGGAGTGGTCAATTTTTTTTTGTGAATCTCAATAATCTTATCTCTAAGGAACACATGGAGATGAATGATATTTCTACTACACTCAGACGTAATCCTCTTGACCTTGATCTCATTGCTGCTGAGAAAGTTACCTTCGACAAACTAGAACAACTTTCTAATGTTGAGGAGAAGTACTACTAGCAACGTAGTAGACTTGAGTGGATAGCTAATGGTGATAAAAATACCAAGCTATATCATTCCACAGTCAAAATGAGGAACGCAATAAATTCCATCACTAAACTTTTTGATAGTGTAGGTAACTATCTTAATGAAGATGATGTTATTGCCTCCAAAACTCAGAATTACTTCGAAGCTCTTTACAACCAGCCCTCATCCAACTGTTTAATACCTGACTGTGATTGGATCAGTCAGGTCACTTCTAAAGAAAATGAAGCTCTATGCACGACTCCATACTTAGTTGAAATCAAGAACTCTATTTGGAGCATAGGCGCCAACAAGAGTCTGGGTCCTAACGGATTCAACAACTACTTTTATAGAGAAAATTGGGATCTTATCAAACATGATCTTGTTGATGCAGTGTCCTGGTTTTTCCAAGTAGGTAACATGGTACGACAGGTAAACCATGTTTTTGTTGCACTAATTCCTAAAAAATAAATGGTTTCCACTCTTGTTGATTTGAGTCCTATATCTTTCTGCTCGATGCTCTATAAAATAATCACCAAGATTATCACCAAGATTCTAGCTTCCATTCTTCCCAGGCTCCTTTCATCACATCAAGGTGCATTTTTCAATGGGCATAGCGTTGAGGATTGTTGCATGCTCACTGCTGAATTCACATTAAACTTAAACCTCAAGAACAATACTCCATCATCCTACATTAAACTTGACATTACCAAAGCTTTCAACTCTGTCAGTTGGAAGTATCTTTGGTCTACACTATAATGAATGGGATTCTGTGCAAGATGGATTAGTTTGATCAAACAGTGCGTGGAAACACCTTCTTTCTCACTTTTATTGAATGGAAGTCCAATTGGCGTATTCAAAATCTCTAATGGTTTCCGCCAAGGAGACCCTCTATCTCCATTGTTATTTGCTATTGCTATGGAAGTACTTGGTGGAAGAATTGAATATGCACATGATATTGGAAAGCTCAAAACCTTTTCTATTAGGCATACTAAAGTGCCGAGTCACTTACTATTCGCTGACGATGTCCTCATCTTCTTGGAAGGGAGCATTCAAAGCCTCAAGTCCTTGAAAGATCTACTCTTGGAGTTCAGGAAAGTTTTTGGCATGAAACATGATCCAAGAAAGACACACATTTACTTATCTAAATCTTGTAAAGAGAAAGATTGTCTGATTAATTCATTGGGCATTCAGAAAGGAGAATGACCTACTAAGTATTTGGGTTTCCCTATGGCTGGTGGGAACCTCAGATGTAAACATTTCCACCAATGCTTAGACAAACTCAAAGACATGATTAGTAGGTGATCGGGCATTAAAATCTCAATGGTTGGTCGCATTATCCTTATCAATCACTACACTATGGGACTCATTAACTACTGGCTCAGACAAGGGGAAGTTTCCCATGCAGCACTACATAGAATGGAAATTCTCATGAATGACTTTCTTTGGGGTAATCCTGTTCACCCAGCAAATTGGAGTAGACAGGCTTTCCCCAAGAATGAAGGTGGACTCAATCTTAAAAACCTCATCGAGCTAGCTGGCTTTCATACTATGAAGAGAATAAAAAAACTCATTCATAGTGACTCTACCTGGAGTTTATGGATGAGAAGATGATATGGTGTGGACCTTGCTACTATGCCTAATCATACATGGGGTTATTCTACCTTATGGAGGAGCATGGTACAACTATGGTCTAAGTTCATCAACTTTGATGACGACGCTTTGTGGGATTCATGTAGACAAAAAGCTGAGGTAAGAGACGCATTACAAAATTTGTGGTTCACCTTTCATCAACTGAGGTGGTCTCACTGCTTTCAAAGCTCTGAAGAACATATTGCCTACTATGGATCGTATTAGCAGATGGAATGTTGATGTAAACATCACATGATGCCTTTGCAAAACTGATACTAAAAGTATCCTTCATCTCTTCGGTGATTGCAAGTGTTGGAGGTATCTATGGAGATGTGCACAACTCAAATTAAATGTGTGAAGGCCTTTCTTTCTGCATGACTACCTTGCACAATACAACAGTAAGAACACGACCCATACTCTTGAGTTATGGGCAGTGACTGCTTGCGTTCATTTCTTGTGGCAGGAACACAACAATAGGAAACATGGTGCCTTAAAAACTGACTATGTGGTGTTGTTCAACAGGATAGAGAGGGAGTTAAAAACTCTCATTCACTTATATAGAGACAAGCTCGGTCACATCCCTAGCATTGTATGTAGGAATTGGGATATATAACCAATTCTTGTCCTTTTAGCTTTTAGCTTTTAGTATTGCTATTAAGCTTTTAGCAAATTGGGAGACATCTATTATGTAAGCTATAAGTCATTTGTAGCTTGTACTTTGCCCCTTTTATAGGGTTGGAAATATATTTACTAAATTTCCAAAAAAAGAAGCCCTTCGTCAAGGTAGGGACCTACACTTAGCCCTATTATCAGTAGGAACCCCTATTCTAAAGTCCTATCAAGAATAGAAATTTCATTTCTCAAAGACCTACATTAAGGCAGGAAACTACACAATCTAATCCCTACACTGTGTAGGTGCTCCCAAATTAATCTATTCATCTCCTCTTAGGCCCACCTATAATCTAGATCCTAAATCTTGGATTGTGACCCATGCTACTCAAATTCAAAAACTCATGATTTAGTCTGATCATGATACATCCATGCTTTCAAGCAATATCCTGAATAGGGATCTCCTCTTCTACAACCCCTATCCTGAGTAGAAAATTCCCATATATTCAAGCCCTACATTAAATTAGGCATCTCTCCAAGCCATATCCTAAATAGGCATTTCCTCCAATTGAAGTCTTACATTTAGGTAGGCATCTCTCCAAGACCTATCCCTAATAGGAATTTCCTCCACTATAAGCCCTACATACAATAGGCGCCCTTGTCCAAGCCTATCCCAAATAAGAATTCCCTCTAGTTTAAGCCCTACACTCAAGTAGGCCCCTACTTTTAAGCCATAATATGAATAGGCATCCGTCTTGATCAAAATCCCTACGTTTAGGTAGGTATTCAGATCAAGGTCCTATACTCAGATAGGCATATGCGCTAAAGCCTCATTTGAATAGGAATACATCAAATGACTCTAATAGATTTGATGTGTCTGTCTTGAATATGCATTATTTATGAACCAAGTCCTATCCTAACTAGGCATCCATATTCAAACCTATACTAAATAGGTATCCCTTGGAACTCAAGCCCTACATTCAAATAGGCACATCCATGCAAGCTATACATTTAGGTAGGCACACTTGACATAACCCTACATTCAAGCGGTCATTCCTTGAGAAAGCCCCATCAACATATAGGCACCTCAAACAAAGCCCTATGTGTAGTAGGCAAATCATGCTCTTGTCACGTTGAAGCATCTTGTATTCAAAAGATGTTCTAGGGAGCATGCAATTCTGAGATACAGTCACTGGTTGTAAAGGTCACCTTAAATCTAGGAACTTGTCTAGTGCCCAACCTTATCCGTCTTGAGCACTTTTTGGAAAAACAAGAAAGGCTTGGTACAACATACAATTGACTAGTACAGTCACTGGTCATGGAGGCCACCTTAAATCAAGAAATTTGTCTAGACCCCTTCTAATCACTCTTAGCAATCACATCATTCTTATCAATCTTACCAATATTATTAATCTATCAATCTCATCGATACAAGAAGATGCTCTAAGGATTAGACAAATGAGCGATACAATCACTAGTTGTGAAGGTCACCTTAAATTCAGAAACTTGTTTGATACCTAATACATTCATCTTGAGCACTCCTGTAGAGTAGTCAAGTGATGCTTTTGAAGATCCTTACAAGCAACATGGAATTATTCGAATGGCGATATGATGCTCTAAGCATTTGAGAACTAACAAATTCAATCATTGGTCGTAAAGGCCACCTTAGATCTAGAAATTTGTCTAATGATCAACTTTGTATTATGGCACCTCGTCACGCTAAATGAGATTACTCAAAGCACGATCAACTACTAATTAATCACATAGTAAAAAATGTGGAATAATTAAAACAAATTTCAACAATGTGAACAAACTATGGAACATTTACATAAAGGTCCATATTCCCATTCTCATATGTTGTAATAGGTAATTACATCTGTGTCCAATGGCCTCAGACACATGTACATGTCATATTTACATACACTGGCATACTTACAAAATCTCATGTTGATACAAATATCTCATCCAAAAAACATATCCCATACCCGGACTTGAGAGTACAGGGATGACGCTAGGACTCTACTACTAAAATCTATAGCTAACCAACCTTCTAAATCTATTGATCACCGGGCTGGTTTTCTTCGAAAGCACGACCTCAAACTTGTTGCCCGCAACCACCTAAAAGGATGTGGTAACCCATGGGTGAGACCCAGTGCCAACGAGAGATATAACTCTCTCCAACAAATATTGATTACAATAGATTAATTAACAATAAATAAATTGGGCAATTGAAGTATTGAGTAAGAAATTGAGCAAATTGAACATTTTAAGCATATTAAGCAAGTTAAGTAAGTAACTTAGCAATAAGTATAACTACTCAAACTTTATAGAATAGCATCTTGTAAGCACAGTGTAGTATAAAGACAGGGCAAATACTAATCATCCAATGGTGAAACGTATTTAACCCTAACAAATATACTACACGACTTATATTACATCTTTTATTACATTGCCCTGAGGGATTTGAGGAATACCACTCAAGTCCCAACTGTCCACTACCAAGTCAAAATCAATGCCATATAAGAGAACTGTATTCCTAAGTTCTTCTCTGCCCTCGGTCAGTATGAGTCTGCCACATTGACACATCATGTGAAGCTACTAATAGACTAGTCTATCCTTAGTATAGGTTACGACACTAGTGATAGGAGGTGGGAATACAAACCCTACCATATGAAGTAAAATCGCAGTTGTCCTCAAATCTCTTCATATACACATATCTGAGACACGATCGTATCCACTCTCCTACTGAGGTATGTTCGTAGTCTTCCTCCCAAACACTTGGAGTCAGGACGACAAGCACCCCACATACTCAACCATATGTGCTTTGAGTTTCCCTTAGGAATACTCATTTCACCATTTGGAAAATCTTGACACTCAGACGGATCTATGGCACATGGCACTACATGATTAGGGTTACACTTGATTAGTTATTGCCAATTGAGTAAATTAAGGCTTCATCATACAAATGGACATACAAAGCCTAATTTATTTCTATCAAGTGTATAAGCATTGCAACTTTAGAAGATATAAAACATTTGAGGTATAAATCTTAATCACATTACCACATGCTATCACTCATTGCATTGTAATGAACCATATTATCATCATACTATTTCAAGATACACATTTCTTATCACAAGTTCTTGGGTTTCAACCTTTATTGGAATATGCAGAGGATTTCACCTCAATCAGGGCTCAAGCATGCCCAAAGGTCATTAATACCATCACATTAATCCCTACAATTTCATCATTATCATTCTAGGCCTTAAACAAGGTTCAAAATATCATCAACACATATGTATCCCATAGATTTTAACATGGTAAGGCACTATGATATTCAATTAGCACTACATTAAGGTTTCAACACAAGGTGAGTGTAATACATTGTTACATTAACCATTCAAGGGGTCTAATTATAACCAATCAACATCATTTATTCATATTAAAGTTGGTGTAACAAGCCATGTTTCATTAAGGGTACACATATACTTGTTATGGTGATTTATCAAATATATTCATACGAGGGCAAAGGTAAGACTACAAGTTCAATGGTGTTGTATGATCAAATTCTCATTATTAGAAACCACTTATATGGGATTCATTCTAATCCATGGTATGTTGAAGCATTCAATCTCATTCATTAGATTGGGTTCATTATTCAAAATCATCAATTAGGGTAAAGGTCCAACCATTAGATCAATTGAACCACGAGATCATTGGTTCATGGATGAATTGAAGCTACATTTAGGGCCTTGACTCACCATCAGTTGTGGTGGCCTGATCCACCATCGATTGTGACATCTCGAATCACCATTGGTTTGTAGGATCAACACTACTATCATTTTTCACCATCAGGTGATCATCTATTGTCACCATTGTTTAATAGCATCATTAGGGTACTTAGTGGTTGATCATTAAGCTTCTAATTAAGTCAAAACCTGACCTAAAGGGAGACCATAAATTGTCACCATCAGTTTATACCCTTGGTCACCACCATCAATTGTCATGATAGCAACATCGTCGGTTGTTGCATGGTATCACCATTGGTTCATGTGGTAGTGAAGGAAATAGCTTGAAAACCCTAATTTGGGGCATCGATTGTTAGGTGCTTAGCACCATCAGTTATGTTACCAACTTGTTATAAATCATCCTCTACCTTAGGAAGATTGTACACCTGATTAAAGGTTCATGTAGAACTGAAAATAGAATAGGGAACACCATAAAATTGAAATCTCAAGCAAGCCTAGCTTGTTAAGGCTTAAATCACCATTTTTAGGCAAGTATACGAGCTAACAAGCTTATAGTAAGCTATATAAGTAAAGATCTAAAACTTACCTCTAATGAGAAGAAAAAACTTCTAGAAGCAATAAAAGAAAGAAAATAAGGAAAGAAAACCCAAGTTTTAGATCTGAACTCGACCAAGTAGTCACCCTTCTCCACAAGGAAGCAAAACCCTAGAAGAAGAAGCAAGAAAAGTAAATTCTTGAGTTATAGAGCAACGTCTGTCATGGAACAACAAGTTTCTGACCTGGAGAAAGGTAGGAGGAAGAAGAACATATAAATAAATGGAGGAAAGAAGGGGATACTTACTCATTTAGGTCAAGATCACCAAGAAGGAGCTTTAGAAACCCTAAAGGAAGCAAAATGAAACCCTAGGAGCTTCTACCAAGAAGACCACCTTCTTCTTCTTCCTTGAATAGGTACTCCATAGCAGAATAGAGGGAAGACGAATCTCTTAGCAAGAGGTAAGTGGTAGAGAGCAAAATTTTTGTTTGGGAGCTTAAGGATAAGTATATAAAGCTTGGAGGATAAGGTTGAGAAGAAGCATGAGGTGCACAAGCAGCTCTCCATGTGTCCATGGCTTAAAGCTTCCATGGATGAGATAGCAGCAGGTCCACTAGCTTTTGGGGACTTCTGGGCCATCATTTGATGGTCTCCCAGGCCAGACATCGCATGTTGGTCTAAGGTACCATCGTTTATTCATGGTTTAGGTTAATAGGTGGTTGAACCATCGGTTGATCATGTCTATAAGTGAATCAAGCCAGCATGAACCATCAACCTAGAGCCTTTAGGATGACCTGTGGATGTTCCCCAATGGTCCCTGTGGATGATGGCCATTGGTTGTTTCCCAAACTAGTGGAACCATCATTTGATAGACTTGAAGGTGGCTCATTCATGGGGGGTAAACCCTAATTCAACATAGAAAGGAATCTCCTCCAAACCAAGGTACAATTGAGCACCCCATGGATAAAAAAGATACAGAATGATAAGATAACGTCTAAGGAACATAATGGATGTGACAATTTGCAAAGAAAACCTCTCATTTAGGTAAACTGTAGAAAAGTCCAAAATGTACATAAAATTGCATAACTTGCTCAAACAGTGTCCAAATTGGACGAAATTTGAAACTTAAGCTTTTCTTAAGATTAAAAAGCACATAAAAAGGTTAGACTAAGGTTATAAGCATACAATGTTTATAATTTATCCTGTTCAACACTTTAAGCAAGGTCAGGGGCTTTACAGCTATAAACCCCTAACAAGGATTTCACCCCTGAAATCCTACACAAAGAGAGATGGGTATTTCCTACTCATATCATTTTCTAGATACCAAGTGGATTCCTTCATGCCATGGTGATGACATAAAACATTTTCTAACACTATATCTTTCTTCTTCAACCTTTTCACCCTTCTATCTAGGATCAACACATGACCATCAACATAGGAAATATCCTCATCTAACTCAACCTCCACTGGTTGGATTGTCTACTCTGTATCTGGATGGCATTTCCTCAACATGGAGATGTGAAAAACATAATGTAGCATGTGTAGATCTGGTGGTAGCTCCAATTAGTATGCTACCTTTCCAACACGTGCTAGGATAGGGTATGGTCCCATAAATCTAGGAGCCAACTTACCCTTCTTTCCGAACCTCAACACACATTTCCAAGGAGAGACTTTGAGATGTATTATGTATCCCACTTGTAAATCAAGTGTTCTATGTCAGTTATCTGCATAAGACTTTTGTCTATCCTAGGATGCTTTCAACTATTGTTGTATTACTTTAATCTTCTCAGTAGTCTGTTGTACAAGCTCAGGACCCAAGAGTTGATATTCACTTGTCTCATACCAGCAAAAAGGAGACCGACATCGTTTCCCAAATAGAGCCTCATAAGGAGCCATATCTATGCTTCTCTGATAGATACTATTATAGGAAACTCTATTAGACACAGGTGTATATCCCAACTACCCAGAAATTATAACACACATGCTGTCAAGAGATCCTCTAAAGTCTAAATAGTCCTTTCAGACTAGCCATCTGTCTATAGATGGAAAGTTGTATTGAATATTTGTTGTGTTCCCATTGCTGAATATAGATGTTCCCTAAAACAACTTGTGAACTGTGGACCTCTATCACAAACTATAGTCACTGGAATTCTATGCAGACATACTATCTCATCAACATATACTTGTGCCAACTTCTCTGCTATAAATGTCATCTTGATTAGTAGAAAGTGAGTTGACTTAGTCAATCTGTCCACTATTACCCATATGGAATAATGACCCTTGGCTATCCTAGGAAGACCAACCACAAAGTCCATGATAATATGATCCCATTTCCACTATGGTATAGACAAGGGTTGTAATGTCCATGCATGCTTCTGGTGCTCAAGCCTTCACATGCTGACAAACTGGACATTTGGCAACGAACTCTACCACATCACACTTTAATCCTGGTCACCGATATAAGTCCTTTAGACGGTACATCTTGGTACTTCCATGATACACTACATACATAGATGAGTGAGCCTCCTCAAGTACCATCTTCCTTAATCCATCAACATCAGGAACTACTATCCTATTGTGGTAACAAATTGTACCATCATCCGCCTCATGGAAGCCATCATACTTTTCACAATCCCTGATTGGATATTTTGTATCTCAGTTTCGTCCTATTAGGCATCATGAATCTATTGTCTCAAGGTAGGTTTAACCTATAACTGTGCCAAAACACCTACCAACAAAGAAATTTCTAGTTGTACATTCATCTGATGAAGAGACACTGGCATATCTCATTTATGGCATACCAATGAATATAATTGTACATTATCTACTGTTTATGATGAAAATGACTTCCTACTCAAAGCAACAACTAACGCATTTTCTTTTCTTACATGGTAATCTATTGCACAATCACAGTTCTTAATCAGCTCCATCCATCTCCTATGCCTCATATTTAGCTCTTGCTTTGAAAAGATATACTACAAATTTTTGTGGTCGATGAAGATCTTACACTTTTCTCCATAAAGGTAGTGTCTCTAGATGTTTAAGGCATGGACCACTGATGCAAGCTCCAGATCATGTGTTGGTTAGTTCTCCTCATGTTTCTTAAGCTATCACGAAGCAAAAAAAATCACATTCTTATCCTGCATCAATAGGCATCCCAACCAATTCTTCGAAGCATCACAAAAGATAATATAGCCTTTCCCTTGTTTTGGCCGCACTAACATTGGTGCACTGGTCAAATTTTCTTTCAACAATTCAAAAGAACATTAACACTGGTCATTCCAAGCAAAATGAACATCCTTCCTGGTTAACCTAGTTAGGGGTAACACTACATAATTGAAGTCCTTGATGAAACTCATGTAGTAACCTACCAAACCTAGGAAACTACAAATCTCTATCAGTGTTTTGGGCTATTCCCACTCTAGTAGAGATTTGACCTTCTTAGGGTCCACACAAACACCTTTATCTGATATATCATGTCCCAGAAAAGACACCTCTAACAACCACAACTCGCACTTGCTACACTTAGCATATAGCTTGTGCTGCCTTAACAAAGTAAATGTCTGGAGAAGGTGTTGCTCATCGCTTCTGACTATCCTTAGAATATATCAAGATGTCATCTATAAACACAACCACACACTGATCAAGATAAGGTCTAAACACCCTATTCATCAAGTCCACAAAAAGCTATAGGTGCATTGGTTAGCCCAAATGGCATAACCACAAACTCATAATGACCAAACCTAGTCCTAAAAGCTAACTTAGGTATATCATCTACTTTAATCCTCAATTAATGGTAACCTTACCTGAGGTTTATCTTTGAAAACATGGTGGCATCTTTCAACTAATAAAAAATATCATCAATCCTTGGCAAAGGATACTTATTATTTATTGTCACCTTTTTCAACTGCCTGTAGTCTATACATAACCTCATTGAACCATCTTTCTTCTTGACGAATAATATGGAATCACCCCAAGGGGAAGTGCTCAGCCTGATGAAACCCTTCTCTAATAGTTTCTACAACTGTTTCTTTAACTCCTACATCTTTTTTGGTGCCATCTTGTATGGTGATTGTGCTATGGGTTGCATTCCAGGAACCAGGTTGATCTCAAAATTAATCTCTCTAAGAGGGGGAACTCCAGAAAATTCCTCAGAAAAGACATCCTCAAACTCCCGTACCACTAGTACCTCCTGAATACTAGGACCTCTCACCTTGGTGTCCATAACATGAGCTAAGAAAGCCTCACATCCTTGTCTCATCAATGACTTTGTAGTCATAGATGACATCAAACATATGGGAAAAATCTTCATGTCACCTTGAAAGATCCATGAGACATCTCCATCATGAAATGTCTCTATCTTGGAACTACAATCCATCATCACCTTGCACTTCTCCAAGGTATCCATTCCTAGGATCACATCTTAACCATGCATTTCAAGTGGTAAAAGATCCACTTGAATGTTGCATCCTGAGAACGAAAGAACACAAGAGGAACATACTTCTCACAATTCTGAGGAACCAATCGAAGGAGTCTCCAGTAAAAGACTATCAGATCTATGATTAATAGGTAGATAACAACTATCTATCACCTCTCTGGTGATAAAGGAGTGTGTCACACCTGGGTCTACTAACATAGATATGAAACAATAACCAGACAAATCAGAATGAAATAACTCCATCTGACCTATCACAACTCATGGATCAACCACTACTTCTGGCTGGCTCATAGCATAGAACCTAGTTGTCGCATGCTGCCACCCACATCCTCTGCTAGCCTATCCCAAGGAACCTATCTATGATGCTTGACCACGTCCTATGCCATTACTAGAACCAAACTGTCATTGTTTTGATCCCTACTGATCTGCCTTAGCTGCTAAGTCACCTCCTCAACCTTCACAGAGAAATTCCATCTAATATGTCATGTCTTCCCACATTGATGACATAGTCACTTATCACTTTGTGGTCTAAATGGCCCTGTAACTAAAGACTGATGGTGAGCTTTGAGGTCTTGTAGGCAGAAAACTGTGACCTCTACCCTACTCCGTGTCCACTGTGACAGTGCATGTGACCTTGGTTCAATGAAGGTTGACCTTGGTTGTAACGGCGGTGGGAAAAACCTTGACTTCTTAAAGCCTCCATATGATTGTCCTTGGAACCGAGCAAGTCGCTTCTTAACATTAACTCCAAACTTCTCCATGGCAGACCTCTCAATCCTCCTTACAAATTCCACAAATGTATAAAACCTTTCCCTATTCTCCAAAGATGATTTCATTGTAGTCAATTCTATAAATAAACCCTTCTCGAACTAACGAATCCTTTCCTTGTCAGTGGCTGCAATGTGAGGTTAAAACCTCAGTAGTTCCATTAACTAATGTCACCATTGATTGATAGCATCATTAGGGTACTTAGTGGTTGATTATTATGCTTCTAATTAATTCAAAAATTGACCTAAGGGGTGACCATCAGTTGACACCCTTGGCCACGACCATCGGTTGTCATGATAGCAACACCATCAATTCATGTGGTAGTGAAGGAAATAGCATGGGAACCCTATTTTGGGCCATCAATTGTTAGGTGCTTAGCACCATTGATTGTGTTAACAACCTATTATAAATCATCATCTACCTTAGGAAGGTCATACACCTAATTATAGGTTCATCTAGAACTGAAAGCAGAACATGTAACACCATAAAAATCAAAATTGCAAGCAAGCTTAGCTTCTTAAGGCTTAAATCATCATTTTTAGGCAAGTATATGAGCTAACAAGCTTATAGTAAGCAATATAAGTAAAGAGGGTTATACAAGTCACCTCTACTGATAAGAATAGACTTTTATAATAAAGAAACAAATAAGAAAACCCAAGTTAGATCTGAACTTAGCTAAGTAGGCACCCTTCTCTACAAGGAAGCAAAACCCTAGAAGAAGAAGCAAGAAAAGTAAATTCTTGAGTTCTAGAGCAACTTCTACTATGGAACACTAAGGTCCTGATCTGGATAAAGGTAAGAGGAAGAAGAACAGAGAAAAAAACAGAAGAAAAAAGGGGATGCTTACTCATTTAGATCAAGATCACTAAGAAGGTGCATTAGAAACCCTAAAGGAAACAAAACGAAAACCTAGGAGCTTCCACCGAGAAGATCACCTTCTTCTTCTTCCTTGGACAAGTCCTATATAGAAGAGCAGAGGGAAGATGAAGATCTTAGTAGGAGGGAAGTGGTAGAGAAAAAAAGCTTTGTTTGGGAGCTTAAGGATACGTATATAAATCTTGGGGGATAAGGTTGAGAATAAGCATGAGGTGTACACACAGCTCTCCATGTATCCAGGGCTTAAAGCTTCCATGAACGAGCAAGCATTAGGTCCATCGATAGTTGGGGACATTGGGGCATTTATTGATGGTCTCCCAGTGAATCTATCACCTATTGGTCAAAGGGACCATCATTTGTTCATGGTTTAGGTTAATAGGTGGTTGAACCATTGGTTGATCATGTCAATAAGTGAACCAAGGGTTCATGTGAACCAAACCAACATGAAACATCAACCTAGAGCCTTTAGGATGACTTGCGGATGTTTCCCAGTGGTCCCTGTAGATGATGGCCATTGGTTGTTTCCCAAACTAGTGGAACCATCATTTGATAGCCTTGAAGGTGGCTCATCCATTGGGGGGGAACCCTTATTCAACATAGAAAGAAATCTCCTCCAAACCAAGGTACAATTGATAATACCATGGCTAAAAAAAGATCAATAATGATAAGATAACATCTAAGGAACATAATTTATGTGAAAATTTGCAAATAAACATCTCAATTGGGTAAATTGTAGAAAATTCCAAAATGTACATAAAATTGAATAACTTGCCATGGACCTTACATGTATATCTTGAGCACTTTTTGGAATATGTATGATATCCACCATGGTCCCAGATCATGACTGAAAACTGAACCAATCAGATGATCATATCTCAAAATCTTTCTAGATCCAAGATCATGACCCAATATCACGCCAATCTTGTCCAGGACATATCACAATTTTGAATTCCTAAATCTGGTAGGAGATTTTAGATGATCACATATGCTACCATTGCCATATCTGATGATCCTTTTTCAGTAGCGATGGAGTTCAAAATAAGGTGAATCAAATCGAGTGAGAACTAGAAAGTTGCGGATAATCATTCATTGACAATCTAGGGGACATATGATGGACCAGTGAAGGAACACATCGTGGAGGCTACCTTACAACTGGAGGATCACCTGATGCCCAATCTCAACCTTTTTTTAACACTCTTCATACAAACTTTATCCTATAAGATCACAAATGATCTAATAATAAGACAATTCACCAACACAACTACTCAAGCCATATAGCTCATCTCATCTAAGACTTTGTCTAACACCCCCAATGTTCAATCTTGAGCAATTACATGCCCTGTTTCTACATAGACACATTCTCCCAATTTTACCTCTTTAGGGACGTGTTCCTAACCCTAATTTGGTGCACTAAAAAGATAAGAGATGATGACTACTTTTCAAGATCTTTCTACAATAGAGCAATCAACACAATTCTTAATGATTAAAAAATCCCAATCTTAAATCCATGACAAACCACAAATGACATCCACTTTTTCACATTCACCTTTTTCTTACTAAGGCATCAGGTAGCAGGAGAACTAGACACACACTGGTTTAAGAACTCAAGCTATGATGGGAAACATTGTGGATTGAATGATCGATCAGATACATGAACCTTGCTAAGTCACAAGCTGCCTTTGCTCTGGATATATCATTATTACCAATCTTTTTTGCACTAATTAATCTTTAGAAGGAAGAGACATGACACTCACTCTTTACCCTCCACAAGGTTTGTTAGAATATCTTTGATGAGTCAAAACTTTTTGGCCTTTCATGACCAAAAATGGGGGTCAGACTTGGTTCAAGCTTGTGGTTCTCACTCTTATCTCGATCCTTGTCTTGAGAGGGACAAATTGTTGACAATCCAATTTTACTCACCCAACAAAAAATAATGCTTAAATGTTAAATCTTTGGCTAATGATGGACTACATCACATCTTCCACATTTTATCCCCTTTCCACATTTTGCCACATTAATCGCCTATTTTATCCAACCATTTTCACCTACTTTAAGTCATTTTGGTACTTCTATAAAGAAACCTTCTTTCAGACTAAAAGTACAATTTTTCCTTCCATTCTTCCTTAAATAGGCTATTTTTTACAGATTTCATAATTGAATTGTCTGGAGTTAAATAATCCCTCTTCAACCACATATTCTTAAAAAATTCAAGAGATAACTCTGACTTATCTTTTTCTGCATAATTGTCCTTGATTTTTGCCTTAAATAGGCTATTCTTCACAAATTGCCCAATGAAATTGTCTAGAATTAATATTTTTTTCAAATGCTTTTATAGAAACATCCGAGAGTTAAATTGACTTATCTTTTTGTGCACTTTTCCCCCGATTTTTCCAAAATATTATTTGCTAACAGGTGATTGCCTTTTCCCACTTGGAGACACCGGATGGATCACAACAATCCATCATGTGACACGTGGTGGATTATCTCAATCCGCGTGCCCTTCTATGGGGTGCATCACAATGATCCTCTACCATTCCAAAAGGTTCTACCCAGAACCTTGAACCCTAAAATGTACCTATAAAATAACCCCCCATACCCAACATATTATAGGTCCATCTCGTCTCTCCTAAAGCTAGAGAAACGACTATCTTCCTCTTTTATTTTTTGCTTATAATCAAAGGATCATTCCACTAACACCAACTGCTTTGCTAACATGGATAGGATGCATAATAACATTTTCTTCTTTATTTGTTATATCTACATCAATAATTGTTGCTTACTATGATCGGTTTATAATTGTTCATATCTACATGCTCTTTCTAAAAAATCCGATCTTTCTCTACTGAATCTCTCTCTCTTGCCTCTCTCTCTCTCTATCTTCCGACACATTAGTCCCAACTACCATTGATGGATCTCCTTTTTGGGAGGCCCTGAGGCAATTGGGACCACAACTCACCTAAAGACTAGGAGCTTTACGGCTATGATGGGAAAGTCACAGCCGTATCTAGCCCCAAAGGTCCCCCAACAGTAAGAAATGATTTTTTATCATTGTTTTACCACCATTTTCTTTAACAACAACCTCAACTTTTTATACGAGATGACTAAAAAGGTTATAATATTGTTAATTGTGTGAGATGGGAGTGCTAATTCTTCCCCACCTCATAATAGGATTGCCGAATCCGATCTTTGAATCAGTGCATACTTTTCTTATCCACCCAAGGGTGGAGTCAAAATCATGTTTCTTATGTGTTTTCTCATTGATTTAATGCCAATTTTGTTTTTTTTTCTCTCCCTTTTTTACATATAAAACTAGGTGGCGACTCTGAGATTTATCAATTTGGAATTTTCTCCTTACTTTTTTGTTGTTCCCACAACTACATAACACATTGGATTTTTTAGACCGAGTACAACACAAACATTTTTTGATGGACACATTCTATCTTGAGCTAATATCCCATGATGCGGGCCTCCCAGTGGAGGCCCACAATGTCAAATGCGAGAGAAATCCCACCCTCTCTTTCCTTTTTGTGCCCCCATGTTTCCAGATGGGAGGGACATGGGGAATATTGGAAGGGAAATGGAGAAATAAAAAAGGGTATCCTATATACCACTTTTATGGGTGTCTAGCCTCAGCTTTGGGAGACAAGAATCTTTTTCTCTTAATCCCAACTATTTTACCCATTTACCCAAGTCATTGTTGTTGAGTGAAACAATTACAAAATTAAAAATAAAGTTATGTAAAAGCCAAAACCAAGTCTAGGCATGCATCGATAGAACCTCTACATTGATGGTGAGTGAAGTAATCTATTGTGTGCATTGTTTCCTCCTAATAACATAGTCTTTTTTTAAGTTAAAATGGTCAAATAATAATAGGGATTAATGTTTAGCACATGCATTGTTGGGACGTTGTTTCTTGTGTGGCCCTAATTATCTACTTTCTATGTCTTTTATCCTTTTATACACCCCATGCTAGTTGTCAGGCCAATCTTCTGCTAGGACAAAAGATCTAACACTAACTGACTACTTTCTCATGACATCCTAAGTGAATTTGTGGCCATCTATTTTTTTAATTGAGCACTTCAGAACACTCAGTGTCATATAATTTTTAGGTATGCGTCGTGGTCATTATATTCTATGACTCTATGTTTGGTCAGTCAGATAAATGGAATGTCTCCACCTCAGAACAAGCCATGCACAAAGACATATGAGTATATACATTTCTTTTCCCATCCATTCTTCTATGTTTCATGCTTCCATCCAAAGCAAGTCTTGTATGTGCCTCTCTCTCAAAATTTAGCAACATCAATCTCTTGCTAAAATAGTGGTTTTGAGCTTAACACCTTTATGGATTCAGACCAGGAATTCCATGGCCACAAAATAGTGCCATCAACATTGACTTCCGATTATGAAATGACCTCATAACATGTCTTCTCCTCCATGTCCCTCTCACACAAAATATTAACTACATTAGCCTCTTATCAAATATCTAGTTTTTGGCTTGACCATGTGTTCTTTGGCCATATAATACCGTCATCAACACAAACATCTAACTATGAAATGGCCTTATGTCTGTCTTTGGGTGAAAAGATCTCATGACTGGAACTTTTCATTTTGATCATAAAATAGTAATTGTCTATCTTTTATGGCGATAAGATACCCTTGTAGACAATACTATTATCCTATTGTCCAACTCAAAGATATATATATATATATATATATATATATATATATATATATATATATATATTGGTATGTATGCACAGAGAGCCAATCATATGATGATTGTTATGGCATAACTTGTAAATGATTTGATTATTAATAAAGGAAGGCTTCTTATTTATTCTATTTTATTCAGTTTTGAGATAATGAAATAAAAAAATAAATGTCTAAAGAATGATATTACTCAATGACATATGTCTTCAAGTACGTGACTTGGAAGAATGAGATCATACAAATGTTAAGAGTATACAAGTTCTCATTATCTCCCTGATCAGTTGTTATTGTGGAAGGTAGATTGATAATAATAACACATAAGATCAGAGTGTGAGTTGGTTGGTGACAAAATCTCATTAGTCATGATATGGAAATATCAAACCAAGCACACAGATATATGTAAGAGAATAGTGTATCAGACAGACCCACCATAAGACCAACACATGGAAACCACTACTATAGTCAGCTCTCATAGTGATGGTGGTGTTTGTGGTTCTTAGACCTGACATCACTACACTCATCACATGTTGTTTGGTATTCTTTGACATCATCAAATGCAATCGTGAAACATGGGTTGTTATAAGGGTGATTATTGGATGACTGTGACACATGGGGACTGACTGTGAGTGATAGAGATAAGATTTGTCCCTCCTATGGGAGTATGATATCCAAGGACACTTGAGTTAGTGAGACAGAGAAATACATGGACATATACTTGTGAGTCAATATATGATATTGAGCTTACACATATCTCATTCAGTCTGCTATAGCAAGAAACATAGATAGAATGTTTAAGAGGATTACAGATCCATGCCTCGAGTTCAATCTGGATATCAATGACAAAGGAACTATACAAACAATATAACACCATACACAAATTGTAGGTTGAAGTTGTTCTCCAACTTTCTATTTACTTGGGTAGCAATGATGTGTGACTAGGCATCACTCATTACTTGCGATGTCATAAGTTGTTATGGACATTCACTGCCAACATAATATGGGACCTATGGGGTCACACACATAGGAACTCATCTAGAACAGGAGTTTGATCTTGAACGATGATTTTATTGATTACTAATTGTTTAGGTATTCAATTCACATAAAAAATCAGCTGATTGGACTATTAAATGATTAGTTCAAGTGTTGAGACAATTGTTTGGAGTGTCAGACTGATTGTATTGTACATGGGCTGGAATTTAGCCTGACCCAGGCTACGAGACGCCTTCTTGCTTTTGCAATATGACCATTTCACATGGTGCAAGATGACTGTATCGTCCTCACCAAATGGCTAGTTTGAGGGTGCAATTCGATTGCATCAAGGATTGGTGCTGACGTCATGTTGTGCATTAATTAGAATTGAATTGTCGAAACATGTACAAAATTAGGAAACTACAAAATGTCTATCTCACAGTGCGAGACGACTGTATTGTGTGCCAGATGACCATCTCAGTTTCCAGATGACCATTTTAGCTGCCAAAGGCTACAAAATTTCCAAAAGTGTTGTGAAAATTCAAGATCTTCCGATCCCTTCCACTCTCGCATAGACTTGGAACCCTGACCCTGGACTCTACTATAAATAGAGGGGTACTGGGGGCTTCCCAGAGCACAATATATATAATTGAGAATTAGTTACTCTAAAAATTGTTTTCCTCTCTGGTTGTGGTAACCAAGACAGCTCAAGCAAGTCCTACTCGACTAGGGAGGGACAACTACGAGAGAGAACAATTGAGGATCATTGTTGTGGAAGAGCAGGTTGGTGACTAGTAAACCAACAGGAGGGACAAATCCTTTTTGTCTATTCTAGTAGGATGACAAGAGTTCTAGTTGGTCCATGTGGACTTCTATAGAGGTGAGGTGGCCTTTGCTCGTCGCCAAGGAAGACGACGTCAGTCAACAGTCAGTGACAAGAGGAACTTCTATAGACAATGACATTCAAGTCTTCTATCTATAGAGGAGCAGTTAGACGAGTCCTAGTGCAACCATGAGATGTACAAACACCATCCAAGATAGAGTTCACATCTACATTAATAATGATTGTCGATGAACTTGCTCTAGGACCAGGTATATCTTTGTAAAACCATCATTTCTATTGCATACATATTGACTTGATCTGTAGGTTAATGGGAAATATGTTAGTAATTTTTTTGTTTCAACTTCCTATCTGATGCCATATTTCCCTACATATGTGTCGATGAAATATAGCTATTGCATGAAAAAGATATTCAATGAGTAATACCTTCCATAATCCTCTCCAGTTATAGTGAAATAGGGGTTTAGCTCTTTTACACACTCAGATCCTTGAAACAAACACATCACACACTCCTTTTTTTTATTGTACAAGTCTGGTTCACTTTGTACAATCTAAAATGTTCTAGTGTTTATGTCATGTACATTAGCCATCATAGTTCACGCATTCTCCCCTCTGTTTCCCATTCCTTTGCAAAACAACATGACATTCTAATCAAGTAGATGTTGTATGGGATTGCCATTACCAACTAAAACAAATATCATATGCGGATTCATCTAGGTTCTATGGTATCGATAATTGCTTACAACATTAGTGTTGGCAAGATAATTCATCTACATAAGTGAGAAAATGTGAGGAGTTCTTTCATGTGCATTCATCGTTAGAACAAGACATTGTTAGTAATGCACGGCCACATTACTTTAACATAGATCTTAATGAGACATAGGTAGGACACATATAATCTATTATATATAATATGGGAGTTCCTACCAATCCAATTTTAAAGAAATCTAAAACTTCATAGGTCTTTGACAATTAATTTAAATATGTTTAATGTTTTTATATTCCAATCCATCACTAGGAACTGATTTTCTTTACTACTCAAGATTCATGATTCATTTGAATAAAAACCATTATTTGGAAGTCCATCGAACTAGGATTTCATAATTGTGTAACTAGCATTTGAGTTATGTAGTATTCTATTGATCATTAATACAATATTCATGAGAATCGATTGTCTTGCTTATCCATGATTTAAGAAGTCTTTAAGCACGGTTGTTTGATTGTTGAACCATAAAAAATTTCCTTAGTAAATAGAGCTCACAACAAGTGAAATTCCCTACTCCTAATATAAGTAAACCCTCCCAAACCCATCTCTTAGAATGCATAACCTCTCTTCTCATCCATGTAGCATGTTCTTGACAAGCTTTGCAAGTCATAAAAGCATTTTCATTCCAAATTTTAGATTGGATAGTGAACAAATTTCCTTTTTCCCATCGACTACTTCCATATCCCCCTCACTCACTCACTCACTCACTCACTCACTCAATCACTTAGTCCCTCTCTAAGATCTTATGGTGTGATGTCCACAAGTCAACTGAAACCAATTCAATTTAATTAGCTTACTTTTTGTTAATGTGTCTATACTAAAATACACCACACACTAATTTTTTGGACTCAAATGATACAAACATTATCACTATATAATTCCATTTTCCAAGACTATCAAAATAATAAGAGTAAATGCTCCTTCAATTGTAACAAGAATTCTCCTCCCGTCATAGCAAAAATGAATTATCCAATGAATTTGGGTTGTGTAGTCATTATATGAAAGAAGAGGAGAATAAATAAGGATTCTCCAAAATACATCAATTTCCCCTAAATCAATTTTCTCTTTCATAGAAATTCACCACAATTCATTCGCTTATAAATAACAACCATCACCATGGTCATTAATCATCACCCTTACTTAGTCACTTTCTCTACCAACCACTATTGCAACAGTAAATGTGCAACAATGTGACCTACCCGACTTTCAATATCACTCTACCCACCCAAACCTAGCTCCAACTAATGCAAAATCACTCTTCCCATGGATATACCGTGTGTGTGACACATTCCACATGTCATAGAAGCATTTTCCTTTTGAAAATTTGACCACGTCATTAGCAATTTCCTTTTTCCCAACACCTCTACTTCCATATCCTCCCATCCACTCCCTCGCTTAATCCCTCTCCATGTTCAACCAATTTGATTTAGTTAACTTGATGTTTGTTTATCGTCCATACCAAAATATCACTATGTAGTATGTTTCCTTGCTATTATAAAACTTTCTATTATAAAAAACTTGCTATTATGTGATTCCATTTTCAAATACAATCAAAGAGTAAGAGTGAATATCCCTCCACTCACAACATACATGATGCTCAAAAAGTTGTGGGGGTCTAGTTAATGAAGGGAAGGAGATGAATAAGGAATGAGGACCCCCTAAAATACATTAGTTTAATTTATTTTCACTCTCACAATGATCCTGACTAATATTTATAATGATCCCTAATTCATTCTTTTAGAAATAACAACCATCATTACAACTATAAGGTCGCGCCCATGATGGTTCACTTTTTTTTATCAAATAATGTCACATAGGTAAATGTGCAATATTAGTGCATGACCCACCTAGCTCCCACTATTTCTAAAGAATAATGATATACAAAACTAATAAGTACCCCCCTCTACACCCAATTCTTGAGATCCAACAACACAAAAGTTGAGAAAAGATAGAATAATGAAGAAAAATAGAAGAAAGATAAAAAATAAGAAAGAGAAACTATTATCCTTATAACTTCCAAACTATAGTGAATTATTAGATGAAATAAAAACAACCAGGGCCTTTACAAAAAATACTTTCACTATTACATATGTGACATATTACGACATACTTTTTTAAGGAAAACTAATGATATTATCTATAGCGTCAATTCTATGTAGAAAACCGCCACCGATTAACCAGCTGAGAAAACATGGAATGCACTTTCGTTTTATCATCAGTCTCTTATCAAATAAATAAATGTTATATATCACCCAAAAATAAAATTTTGCACAAAATTTCTAGGAGCATTTCATTTGCCCCCCAAAAAACTATATCATCGATTTTTGTCTATAAAACTGATGGGATATAGATGTGCACGCGCCATCAGCCCCGTGGGAATCATTTGATGTTTGTCGTCAGTTCTATCTGAAGTGATTGATGAGAAAGTTATTTTTCACCCCACTTGATATTTAGCATCGGTGTTGTCGATTACACGTTTAGGTGTTAGTTGTTCATGGGCAACTGACGATAAAGTTTTCCTTTTGTCAGTTGTTTTGTGTATATAATCAACGATATTCCTTTTACATCAATGGTTTTTTGAATAACCAAGGCTGAATTTGTTTGCTAATTAACCCCGAAACCATTTCCCCTCTTTCCCTCCATGTGATATTGTTTGATTGTCCAAGTTTCTCTCTCTCAATACCAGGGTTCCACCAAGCTTCACTGCTGCTCTATGTGGACTTGCCAGCGCTACGCACCACAAGTGCCTCACTTGTTCTCCTCTGACCACCGCCTTTGTTCTCCTCTGAGCTGCCCAACCACCTACCTCTGTTAGCCTCCTCCAAAGCTTCCTCCACCGACACCTCTGAGCTCCCCAGCCAATGGCTCGTACCACCCTCCCCCATTGACGCCTCCAAGCTCCCCAACCAGCTGGTCGTGCCACCCTCCTTACCGAAGCTTCCTCCGCTGGTGCTTGCTAGAGAGGACTCCTCTACTGCCGCCAACCACAACCACATGTGTCTCCTCTACTCATTCTTGTCTTCCCTATGCTGGCTATAGTGTGCATTTAGGTTGGTTTGGTTATTGATCACATCCATAAGCACATTATGATGTTGCCATTATTCCTTTGTATGTAATTAATATGAGATAAATATAAATGTTGGAAGATTTGATTACTAATGTAGAATCAAATGTTGAATAGTTATAGGATAAATAACTAGATACTATAACTAGGTTTTGGATAAATTTTTAGTCCAAAGATTGTAGATGCTTTTTCATATGCACATTTGATATACTGCAGATTGTTGGCCCTTGTGACTCAATCCCAATCTATGATGCAATAAGATGTATCTTCTTGTGGGTTCTATCATCATATACCTAGTTTTGTTAACCAGGATTCATTTACCATGAAAGAATTTTAGTGCATTTGATTCATTTTGAGATCAATTTTGAATCTTTATTTTAAAATCTATGTTACATGCATTGTTTAATGTTGCTAATTAAATGTTAGTATGGATAAATGATCACATCTAGGAATGAATACATTGAAATTGATATGAATTGCTCTAAATTATCTTAACTTACATTGAGATTGATATAAATATACCTTATTGATCCTAAACCCTAATTTATAAACCCTAAAATTCTAAAAAGTAAAGTCTAATTTGTAAAACCTATCCCCTATAATCTAATGGCCTAGAAACCCATATGAGATTTACTCATTAGGAGTAAACCATAGATAGTCCCCAATTTGGGACTGTTCTTGAGAACTTCATCTCACTTAGGATGTAAGTGCATAATGTGTGTTTGATTTCAATAAATTTTGACAACATTTCCCCTTTGTTCTCTGGGTACATATGTAGGTGGGTATTTGCCCATGTACATCAGTGTACTTGAAGAGCTGCCGAGAAATGTTGCCAAAATTTATTGAAATTGAACACACATTATACACTTACTAGTGAGACGAAGTGATCAAGAATGGGATAGGTGGTACACATTCATGAATGTGAATGCTATTAGATGATTAGGGCTCAATTATTCAAACATATTTTTTCCTGAAATTAACTTACTAGCTAGAACTTTATGAGCTACTTGTCTCTCATCTGATCATATAGAAATAGATCAGTCATGGATGTGCAAACCAAATTGCTGCACTTCAGAGTTTATTAATGGTCTCAATGAGTTTGTAAGATTTGTAAAGGAACATAGAAAATAACATGGATATAGGTTCTATTGCCGCTATAGGAATTGTAGCAACAACCTAAGAGTTGAAACTATTGACATGATCAAAGATCATGCCATGTGCAATGGGATTGTACATGGCTATAAAAATGGTAATGGCATGGAGAGATTCCTAGTATGAGATCAGAAGATGTTGGTAGTGGTAGTTGTGTCTAAGAAGAAATGGTTGATGATGTTGATGAGAATGAACCAATTCTAATAGACATGGTTGATGCAATTCTAGATAGTTGTGGGGTAAATGTTACAGACCCACCTCCCTTATTTAGATACGTTGTGCATGATGTTGAGAAATCATTATGATTAGGTTGTACTAAGTTTATGAAGTTGAGCATTGTGTTGAGATTGTATACCTCAAAGGCTAATAATAGATGGAGTGACAAAAGCTTCAATTCTCTATTGTCTTTGTTGAAAGAAATTCTCCCTAAAGGCAACGAGCTTTCAATTTCAACATACGAAATGAAAAAGATGTTGTGACCAATGGGAATGGAGGCTAAGAAAATGCATGCATGCCCAAAAGACTATTTTCTATTTCAAAAGAACTATATCGATATGAAAGAATGTCCAAAATGTAGGGCATCTATGTATAAAAGGATGACATCAGGTAAGACCAAAACTGAGTTTCCTGCCAAGGTGATGTGGAATATGCCTATAATACCCCTTGTTTGCTAATGTCGTAGATGCACAAAATTGATCTTGGCATGCAGAGGTAAAGAAAAACAACGATGACATGCTACAACATGCGTCTAATTCCCCACAGTGGAAGAAGATTGATTTATTGTATCCTGAATTTGGTGAAGAAGCCATGGATCTAAGACTTGGACTTTGTATTGATGGGATGAATCCATATGTAACATTAAGCAACCTACATAGTACTTGGCATGTTATGCTTGTTGTATACAATCTTCCTCTGTGGTTGTGTATGAAAAATAAGTATGTCAGACTCTCATTGCTGATGTCGGCCCCTAAACAACCTGACAATGATATTGATGTTTACCTTGAACCTCTGATAGATTACCTAAAAAAATTATGGGGAGAAGGTGTGATGACTTATGATGCTTTGCCCCAAGAGGTGTTAAATTTACGTGCTATGTTGTTTTGAACTATTAATGATTTTCCTGCTTATGGGAACTTGTCTTCCTATAATGTCAAAGGATCCAAGGCATGTACTATATGCGAGGAATATATATATTCTATCAGACTGAAGCATAGTGGTAAGACTGTATATCTTGGCCATCAAAGGTTTCTACCAAAGGTGCATCCTTACCAAAGTTGTGCAAAACATTTAATGGCTTAACTAAGGAATGGAGTGCTCCTAAACCTATGTTAGGGGATGATGTTTATGCAAGAGTAAACAACATTGTAAATTATTTTGGTAAGAGACAATGTACTACTCCCACATGTGAAAAGTCTTTATTCAAAATGAGGTCGATATTCTGGGATGTTCCTTATTGGAGTTCTTTGATAGTTTGGCATTGTACAATGTCATCCATGTTGAGAAAACTATTTGTGATAGCATTTTTGGCACTCTGTTGAATATACCCAACAAGACTAAAGATGTCATCAAATCCATAATGGACCTACGTGAAATGGGTATAAGGAAACAATTAACAAAAGAAGTTACCAAAGGTCACCACACATATCTACCTCATACTTGTTACACCTATCTACAAAGAAGAAGAGAACTTTTTGTGAGTGATTGTGTAATGTTAAGGTACCGCAAGGATACTCAGCCAATATCAGTAGATTGGTATCAATGAAGGATTTGAAGTTGATAGGTCTTAAATCTCATGATTGTCACACTCGAATGCAACATATATTGCATGTGGCTATTCAGTCTTTTCTTCCTAAGCATGTAAGGTTTTTAATTACTAGGCTTTGCTTCTTCTTCAACACTCTATGTAGAAAAGTAATTGATTATGAGATTCTAGATAAGTTGCAAAGAGAAGTCGTTACCCTATGTCAACTTGAGCAATATTTCTATAACATCCCAATTTTTCTAAAACATATAATTCATTGAGCGGAAGCATAATTATTTTGGGAATGTCACACAACAATAATCATTGCTTAAAAACAAAGTTTAATAAAACCAACACAGGATACATTGTAGAATTTCTCATATCGCAAACTCATAACATAAAACTCACACCTTAAAATAAAACACATGTCTCATCAACATAAAGGAAAATCTTATCTACTGATAGTTGCCACCCCACCAGGTCTGGTCTTAGATGTCCTTGAGATTTTCCTTTAGATAGTCCTTAGATACCTCTATCCTTAATGTTGCTCTATTTCTGCAGGCATCACACCCCCAACCATGCATGAAATAGCTTGTAAGTGGATTTGAACATATTATAAAACTAAAATAACATATACTTTGGAAAGAAAACATTTAACAACATGAAAATACACTTTTTATTTTTAGCATTGTCTTTTATTTGACTTATATAAGAATCCTCAAGTTTTGCACTGAAGTGCCTCTTCTCTTTACACCAAAGTGCCTCTTTAATTGCACCGTAGTGCCTATATGCTAGGAAATCCCATGATTTGTACCAAATTACTCTGTTTGCTAGGAAAGCCCATGATTTACACCAAGGTGCTCTATATGCTAGGAAAGCCCATGATTTGTATCGAAGTACACTGTGTTCTAGGAAAGCCCATGATGAGGATCTTATTTAAGGTTCATTCATTATCTTTACTCTTTTACTCTTGAATAATATTTACTATTTCTCTTAAACATGAATATGTTGTGATATGATGATTCTTGAACATAAATAGTAAAAAAGATTTCATTTGTCCATTAACTTTTAACTTGAATCAATAAAACTATAGCATGCATAATACATTCACGTAATAACATGTACATTGTACATAATAGCATATAAACATCCAATAATAATGTTCAACGTGAATGGACCACTTAGTGAGATTGGAGCAACTCCTAATGAATATCCAAGGGTTAATGAAAACCTAGTACACCTTCATGTCTTTGTAGAACATGGTATTTCCTAAAATTTAATATGATACATATATCAACACTATATCCAAAACACCAAGATACAATCTAGACTCTATAGGCCTTCCTATACATATCAAGGTTTCCTCAAATGGCACACATACTATAATATCCTCTAAAAACTCTGATGTAATGATGAATCCTCATAAAGATCAATACCACTATTACTATCCTCGATTAATTAACTTCAAGAATTAAGATAATAATTATGATATAAAATACTCATGATGCATGAAACTATCATCAAACCTCAATTCCATATGTACATTAGTGATTCATACATCCAAATATGATCTCATATATGATTTCTTAATTTTATATCATTTTTTGACATCTCAAGTTTCCAAAGTACCCTTCATTGGTAAAATAAACATAATAATTATACACATCAAATCGTTTAGACCAGACCTTGAATTCTTAACATAGATTTCAAATCAAGATCAGTAAATCTTGTGTCATCAAATTCTTACATTCGAATCACAATCTATTGCCTAAACATCATTACCATACTTATTTCCTTTCATAAAATATTTTACCTATTTGACATATAAATTACCTCAATATGATATTTTTATTAAGATGTACTCCTCAAAACCTTTCCATTGACAACTTACTTGTCTTATTTTGATAAGCCTATCTCAAGATATGAAATTTATAAGAAGACACTGACCTTATCAAATTTGGGTCGTTGATTACTAATCTGACACACTAGATCTTGGCCTCCTTTTAATTTTCTTCCCCTCTCCTCTTTTGCTTCCACTCACAGATCATCCCGGTCTATTTATTTCCTTTGTTTGTTGACCTGTATCGCCATGTATCTTCATCTTTTGGATGCCCCATGCGCATGTGGGCTCTATTTTCTCTGGGAGAATAGGGCGCTGACGAGTCTTCAGACCGACAACCACCCCGCCCTCCCAATGACTAGTAGGGGGTGTAGCAAGGAGTTTGGATAACCTACTTTTCCAGATCTGGTCGAAGGTTGCAAAGTCAAAAGCTCCAGCAGTGGTGATGGATGAAGTTTGATGGCTACATGCTCCAAGCAACTACTCATCCATGGTGGTCATCCATGATACGCATGGGCAAAAATTGACCCCTTGAGGAGCTTTAGGGAGGTCATACAAGGAGGTCTGCAACCTTTTTCACATACATGATGGTTCGACTCACCAGGTCGACAAAGGCAGTCAACGACAAAGAGGGTTGGGTTTTCACGACGAGAGAGATATGGGAACCACATGAGATTCTGGGCATGGAAAACACTTCAGGAGGAGCTTAGATCATTTTTTGAGTGTTAGATTTATATATTGAGGAGTCTGAGATGTCTGGAGGTCAGGGAACTTTGAGTTCCAAAGGAACAAGGGCATTTCCATCATCTGGGTTATTTAGGGCATGAAATCCCATGGAGGTCGGGATTGAACTGATTGGGCAGATGTTGAGATGCCTTCCTTACACCAAGATTCATCAGAGGAGGGGTAGAAATAGAACTCACTGGTACTGAGGAGTCCATTGACACCCTAGACTTGGGGGAAGGAGAAGATGGCCGATAGATTCACGGGTCAAAGTGTCTGATCCAGGAAAAGAATCCTCCTCCAAAGAGACCCCTTTGCATGCTCTTCAAAATAAACAGTTGCTGAACTAAAATCCACTTATACCATGATTTAGATTATTTAGGGAACTGTAGATATTTAGGTCATTCCTTTTCCAATTCATAATGAGGCATCTAGGATCATCAGAAAATAATTAGGGGATCATATTTTAAAGTGATCCATTTATTATTTTAATGAACTTGTGTAAATTTTATTAGACCAAAATATGCACATTGAATTTATCAACTTTTGTTCTCAACCCTTATGTATGACTTATTTACAAATTAAGGCCATGTTTAGTGATATTAAAATTATAAGTGAATATAGTATTGTTCTAATATTTCTGAATTCCATGATTTGAATTTTGTTAGTGAGAAATTTCATTTGAAATCCTAAAAAAATGGGATGTTACAATTCCCCCCCCCACATTCTTTGATATCATGGTACATCTAGTTATCCATTTGACAAGGGAAGTGAAAATGTTGGGTCCAATTTTCTTGCACTGGAAGTGTCCTTTTGAGTGATACATGAGTGTTTTAAAAGGTGATGTTCGGAACCGTTGTCGCCCCAAAAGGAGTATCATTGATGGCTATATTGCTACAGAGGTTATGGACTTTCACAATGACTTTTGAGTTGTAACGAAACTACTGCTAATGTTGTAAACCCTAATGTTTATTCCTACAAAGGTATTTTAGGAGAATGATAGATAAATATCACTCATGAGTAGTGGGAACAAGCACACTTGCATATTTTACACAACATTGACGATGTGGGTATTTATATCACCGAACACACCAACAAGCTCAAGAAAAGTTATCCCTGAGCCAGTTCAATGTAGCCTGCTAGAGAGCATAATCAGACATTAATTGCGTGGCTTGAAAAGGAAGTATTCAATCAACTATCTCAAACACCAAATAATATTTTAGAAACTATCAAATGGTTCGCTTATAAGTCAAATACCCATGTTACATCTTAGAAAGGGTTTGACATAAATGGATTTTCATACTAAACAAAATGTCAAATGATAAAAGTGTCAGCCAAAATAGTGGGGTCACCCTTCAGGCGTCTTCATTGTATTTTTCTAGTACCATGATAAGAGTCCACATAAAGGAAAGATGTCTTATTATGGTTCCATTAAAGAGATAGGGGAAATTAACTACAGAGAGTTTATAGTTCCATTATTTACACATAAATGGGTTGGTAACAATAAAGGAGTTGTACTTGACGAACTCGGTTTCATAATAGTGATTTTTGAGTGGATAGGCGAGAAGGATGAACCCTTCATCGTATTCTATATCAATGATCCTTCAAAAGAAAACTAGTCGATCATTCTCTCATGGGAAAAGATAGTTCATTTCATATCCTATTGATGACGAAGAGTACTATGATAAGTATGATGACTCTAGTCCATTTTTATTGGCTTACCAAGTGTAAATGTTGAATCAACACTAATGACTATACACATGAAGATCAAACAAAAGGGATATTAGTTTGAGGTATACTACTCATATGTGACCTTCCTTTTTTTTGCATTATGTAACATGTTTGTTCATATATGTGATCTGTGATACTCGTCGTTTTTCAATATCAATCACTAAGATAGTTAATCCTAGAGTTTAAACCTTTTTTACTTCCAGTTTTAAGGGTAGTATAGAAGGATCGATCCCACAGGACAACTTTTAAGAGATTGTTCTTTAGAACCCAAAGTTTGAAGAACTTTATTATTTGTTTTTGGTATTTTTCTTTTGATTAAAGCAGAAAGTAAAGTCCAGTTGGGGGTTTGGTTGATTACACTAATGCAAGAAGAAATGCACTTAACAAGGAATAATATGCACAAGGAAAATAAGATGATTGTTAACACAAGCAAAATTATGTGAATGAAAGACTAAGAATTAGAGAAAACAAAGGATGCGGTGATTAAATCAAGAGATGGAAATCTAGGCTCATAGGGGTTTTAACCACCTTAGCCTAGGTGATAACAACTAAATCTTAAACGACGATTGATGAAGGTTTGTGAATTTTAAAATCCCACAAGAGATAAACTCCACATGAGCCCATTGGTCTTGGTGCTCATACTTCCTAGTTTATCATCCTAAAAGAGGAAAATCCACGGTCATATCAAAATGTCTATGTAATTTATTTTATTGTTCTAAATCCAGATTTCCATGGTCATATCCATTCGGATTAACACGCGATCCGAAGATCAACTATTCAATTAAAATCGATTACCATCTAGTCGTTTAAGAAGAAATCGTTAAAATCATGGCTAAGGGGTTATTCCCCTTACCCCGATAAAAGTCTACTCACACATAGAGAGAGGGGAGATGGAGGAAGAAAGAAATGAAGCCATAGTCTAGCCCAAAAATCAGGAGATTAATCCTTATGCTAGAGACAATGAAATGGCTTCGTTCTTTGTTCCTTGCTCCAGAATCAAAGAATGGAGAAAAGAAAATTAAAACTAAGGGGGAGAGAAAAGACAAGAACGAGAATGAAAGAGCTATGCTTGAACTAAGATCTACTTCATTGCATAATAAGAAATTGATTACAAGACTAATTGCTTCAGAACTCCAAATACCAAGAAATCCGAGATGCCCTGGAGAGGAGGAAGTGCCCCTCCTTTTATAGGAGAAGGAGGGGGGGTATACATTAGGTTTAGGGTTATTTTGAGGTTGGCGGCTGGGACTTTTGCTGTCTGCGCACCACCAACCGACCAGTTCAGGAACCAACTGATCAGTTGGAAGGTTCTGGAACGCGCAACCAATCGATCGGCTGCCAACCCTAATTAGGGTGGCGGCGTATCTGAAAAATGCTCCATGTTGCTCAGCAATGGGCATCAGCCGAGTGTCTGGTAGCTGGAGTCGGGTGATCTCAGCCGTCGTCTGATGAGATCAACGATCAACGCTTGAAGGTGAACCGAGCGTTTCATGAAGTCAGACGATCTGTTTGATGCGGTGAGATGATCGGTTGAATGTACCAATCGATCGACTCAAGTCCTGAAACTGCAATAAAATGCAATGATTGTCAGATTTGTGATAAAACGAGAAAATATCATTTTGTGCAATTTTCAAGAGATGAATGGAGAATTTCTATGTGACAAGCTTAATAATTCGCAGAAAAGATGTGCTGAAATAGCACGCATCAAAATACCACAGACTTAAAGTTTTTCTTGTCCTCAAGCAATTTGAAAAATCAAAATGATTCAAAAAATTTTGGATCAACAAGTTCATCCTCCCTAGATTAGCAATTCTTATATCCTTTTCATGGCCAAGCGACCCATCTCGTAGAACCACAAATTGCAAGTACTATGTTTCTCAAGAAAACATTTTTCATAACTTATTTTTTTAAACTCATACTTTGTAAAGACAATCTTGATCTAACTTGCGCTTCGACACTCATCATTTTTTCATTTTTTCATTTTTTTTCTTTTTTCATTGGGTTGATTGTTGCACGGGAATAGAGAATTTGAGGTGTGACGGAAAAATCCCTCCTCTATTCGACTTGGGATATAATTTTTTCATGGACTTGTGATTACATTGACCAAAATTTTTGTGTGTGCTCTTTTTGGCATCTTTTGATGGTACGCCCCTTTGTGGGGTATGGAAGAAGGTCATGCCACCCCGGACTTAGGGTTTGGCGTGCGATTTATTTTTCCCATGCAACAATTTTTTTTTTGATTTGTCGTTGCATAAGATAGAAAGAGACATGTAGCTACATTATATGAGAGTAAAAAGAATAAGTAAATCTAATGCAAAAATTAAGAAAATCTGTAATTGATTCTATTTGATACTCTAAGGCTTGCCACCATTTCCAAAAATTGCTATCATGATCATAGGGAACTTGTTATTGCAAAGTTTTTTGAAATAAATTTGATAATGCATTTGATTTTGAAGATAAAGTACAACATTCGGCCGACTAGATAAAGGCCTTATGTTTGAAAGTAAACAAAACAAACAAATAAAAATGTAGAAGGAAATGTTGAAAAGGGAAGATAAAGGGTGGATCACGTACCACCCACCCCCACCCCGGACTTAAAAATTTGCTCGTCCTGAGCAACTCTAAGAGCGAGATGGAGGGAAGAGTCACTGCGGTGGAGGGTTCAGGCGGGGGCGGTCGAACCAGGCGGGCGGCTGGCTCAGGTGAGAGCGGGCGGTCCGAATGCCAGACGGCCGGCTCAGGTGAGACGTCTGGCTAAGAACTAGAGACAGAGAGGTGGCGGCGATGGAGGCTCCGTCGGCCGTCTGCCAATTGAGACGGGCGGGCGTCATCGTCGGGCGGGCGGATGAAGCACTGGACAGAAATGCCGAAAGGCCAGCTGAGGGAGAACCGGTCGGAGCCACGCAGGGAAGCGGCTAGGGTTTGCAAAGAGATGGTAGAAAGACCTCGCGTATGCAGTGTTATATAGAACAATGGATCCACGAGCCGATCGGTTGGCTAGCCAAACGATCGGCTGGTCTGCCTCGGGCGTCAACACAAAACTGAAAGGACAGAGGCCACATTGACAGTTTGTGGAACGGTCGGCGGACGAGTCGAGCGTCTGGAAAAGCGAAATGATCGGCTGGCTATGCGAAACGAGCGTATGGACGTTCGAACCGATCAGCTCGATAGAAGGAACAAGGAAAAATTGAACAGAAAAACAAAAACAATGAAACAACGAGAAGGGAAGATAGGGTTTGGTTGCCTCCAAACTAGCGCCTTATTTTACGTCGTGGATCGACCAAGATCAGATTAATTGGAATCTGGGGGAGGTGAAGGGTCAGTGAGGTTCAGATCCTGCAAAGGTGGAAATTTGGTTGAGTATGAAGCGACAACAACTTCAGTGGTGATATATCTTTTAAGACGGTGCCCATTGACCTAAAACTCACCTAGAACTTTATCCCAGAGAAGAAAAGCGCCATGTGGATAAGCACACTTGACAATGTAGGGGCCATACCATCTCAACTTAAGTTTTCCAGGGAAAAGTCATAATCTTGAATTAAAAACTAAAACTTAATCCCCTTCTCTAATGTCTTTTCACTTGATGTGACCATCATGCCACAATTTGGTTCGGTCTTTGTAGATTCTTGTATTTTCATAGGCACTCATCCTAAGTTCATCAAGCTCATTCATTTGGAGAAAATGTTTCTCTCCAGCCATGGAAAGATCAAAATTCAAACTTTTGATGGCCCAATTTGCTTTGTGCTCGAGTTCTATTGGTAAGTGACATGATTTACCGTAGATCAATCTGAAAGGGGTGATGCCAATGGGTGTTTTGTAGGCAGTACGATATGCCCACAGGGCATCATTGATTTTTAACGCCCAATCTTTCCTAGTTCGTCCAACAATTTTTTCTAAAATGGATTTGATTTGTCTGTTGGATACTTCTACCTGCCCACTGGTCTGAGGATGATAAGGAGTGGCGACTTTGTGATAGACCCCGTATTTTTTCAAAAGAGCTTCAAAACTTTTCTCCAAAAAATGGGATCCCCCGTCAGAAATGACGGTGCGAGGGACTCCAAATCTAGGAAAAATGACATCTTTAAAAAGTTTTTTAACGGGTTTAGAGTCACATGTTTTAGTAGGTATGGCTTAAACCCACTTTGAAACGTAATCGACTGCGACTAAAATGTAAGTAAACCGATAAGAAGAAGGAAATGGGCCCATATAGTCGATCCCCCAAACATCAAAAATCTCTAATTCTTGCCAAGAGGTGAGAGGCATTTGGTCACGTTTGGAAATATTACCTGTCCTTTGACATTGGTCACATGAAATCACATAATCATACGAGTCTTTAAAGATGGTGGTCCAAAAGAATCCGCATTGTAGGACTTTCCTAGCCGTTTTTTGGGAACTCATGTGACCACCATAGGGGCCAGAGTGACATTGTTCCAAAATGGCGGTGCTTTCTTCGTGGGACACACAACGACGATATAAACCATCGACACAAAGTCGAAACAAATAAGGTTCATCCCAATAATAATTTTTGACATCATGTAAAAATTTAGCTTTAGAATGTCCCGTATACTCGGGATGCAATACACCTGCAGCTAAATAGTTTACAAAATCAGCAAACTAAGGAAATTGGGAGTCAACCTTGAGCAATTGGTCATCGGGTAAGGATTCATTTATGGGATGTTCATCAATGGGGCTATATCTAAGTCTACTGAGGTGGTCAGCCACGACATTTTCAGAGCCCTTTTTGTCTAGGATTTCTAGATCAAATTCCTACAATAACAAAATACATCTTATGAGTCTAGGCTTGGCATCCTTTTTGGTCATGAGGTAGCGAATAGCTGCATGATCAGTGTACACAATAACCTTTGAACCAACAAGATATGAACGAAATGTATCGAATGCATAGACAATGGCTAGCATTTCTTTTTCGGTGACTGTGTAATTTCACTGAGCTTCATCTAAGGTCTTTGATGCATAATAAATGACATGGTGTTTTTGTCAATTCTTTGTCCTAAAATGGCACCTATAGCAAAATCACTAGCATCACACATGATTTCAAAGGGTAAGGACCAGTCAGGAGCACAGATGATAGGAGTGGTGGTGAGAGCCTTTTTCAAACATAGAAAGCTCTCCATGCATGCCGTATCAAAATGGAAAGGCACCTCCTTTTGAAGAAGATTGGTGAGAGGTTTTGTGATTTTGGAAAAGTCACGGATGAATCGTCGATAGAAACTGGCATGTCCTAAGAAGGCTCAGATGTATTTGACTGAGGTTGGGGGGAGGAAGCTTGGTGATGACCTCAATCTTGGCTTGGTCAACTTCAATGCCCTGGTTGCTCACCTTATGGGCTAGAACATACCCTCCTTGACCATGAAGTGACACTTTTCCCAATTAAGGACTAAATGTGACTCGATGCATCTATCAAGAACAAGGGAGAGGTTCCCAAGGCAAGAAGTGAAACTATCTCCATAGACAGAGAAATCGTCCATGAACACTTCCATGACAATCTCAGTTAACCCTGAAAAAATGGCAGACATACATCTTTGAAAAGTGGCTGGTGCATTGCACATGCCAAAGGGAATTCGTCTAAAAGCATATGTACCAAAAGGGCATATGAAGGTGGTCTTCTCTTGGTCTTCAGGATGAATGTGAATCTGATAAAAACATGAGTAGCCATCTAAATAGAAAAAGTATTGTTGATGAGCTAAACATTCATGAACTTGATCGAGGAAGGGAAGAGGGAAGTGGTCTTTCCTAGTTTCTTTGTTGAGTTTCTTGTAGTCAATGCACATCCTCCACCCTGTGATGGTACGGGTGGGGATGAGATCATTCTTCTCATTCCTAACGAATGTGGTCCCACCCTTTTTGGGGACGACCTGGACAGGGCTGACCCAAGGAGAGTCAGAGATGGGGTAGATGATTCCTGCAGTCAAAAGTTTAATCACTTCAAGACTGACAACTTCCTTCATGTTTGGGTTGAGTTTCCTTTGTGGGTCTCGGGAAGGTTTACTATTTTCAATCATTGGGATTTTGTGGATGCAAATGGATTAATCTATCCCAACCAAATCTGTCATTTTGTATCCTAAAGTTGTTTTCCTTTTCCTAAGTTCTCCCATAAGCATGTTTTCCTGTTCAACGGTAAGGTCAGAATTGATAATGATAGGGCATAATTTTTGTTCATCTAAAAAGATGTATTTCAGGCCTATGGGGAGAGCCTTCATTTCAGGGGCCTTTAGTGGTTCAGGTCATTCTTATATGGTGGAGATCATTTTAAGGTCTTCAATCTCAGCACATGGGATTTCCTCAAAGTTGTCCAAATGAATCTTAAGTTGATTTGATGGTTCATTATCAAAATCACATTTGGATGGGATGGTGAGAGCAGTGCTTAGGGGGTCATCAACTAATTCCCACTCTTGCCTTAGTTGGGTTAATTCATCAATGCAATCAAGGAGGTAGACTTCCTCCTCAAGACTAGGTCCCCTCATGCTTTCAAACACCCTAAACTGTAGGGTTTGCTTCCCTAGTCTTAACAAGATGGTACCAGCCTCAACATCAATTAAGGCACGAGCAGTGGCTAAGAAGGGACATCCGAAAAATGAGAGGGTTGCATAAATCTTCCTTGATATCCATGATCAGAAAATCACAAGGGACGTATGCATCATTTCCAACTTTAACCAGAATGTCTTCTATGATTCCCATGGGTTTAGTTGTGGATGAGTCTGCCAGTTGGATGGTCATGGCTGTGGGTAACATGTCATTGAATCCTAGTCTTTTGCAAAGACTATATGGCATGATGGATATACTGGCTCCTAAATCTGCTAGGCCTTTCCTACAAGCATTGTCACCTAAGTAGCATCCTATTCCGAAAGAACCTGGATCCTTTTGTTTTTTAGGCATCTTACTTAGGATAATGTCAGAGGTAGTCCTAGAAAGTTAACAGTCTCATATTCTTTAGTAACATACTTCCTAGTCAAGAGAGATTTCATATACTTGGACCAGGCAGGCATGTTTGCCAAAGCATCAAGGAAGGGAATGTCGACATGTATTTTTTTTCATAGCATCCCTAAATTTCATGAAGCGGGTATCAAGTGTAGTTTGTTTGAGGCGGGCTTGATAGGGAGGTCGAGGTTTGTAAACTGGTTCTTCATCTTCTACTTGAGGGGTTTCGGGGACGGATGGGTTGGATGTGGCTTCGGGTTTGACAACTACCATGTCCTCATCCTTGAATTCTAGAGGTGGGTCTGAAGAATTTCCTGGAGGAGGAGGGGCGTGCACTTTTCCCAAATGAGTGGAGACAACCTTGAGTTGTTCAGGATGTTTGGGGTTGTTTTCAGGCTATCCTACAAAAGTCCCAGCAGGAGTTTTTTGTTGGGCAAACAAATGGGCTAATTGTGCGTCAGTTGCCTTTTGATGGACTTGAATGGCCACGAGGGTTTGTTCTATGCTTGCCCAGTTAGGATTACTTGGGGGAGGAGGGAGGGCATTTTGAGGTGGCGGGAGAGGTTGAGGTTGGTTTAGATTCTGGGGTGGGAGGTTTAGGTTTTGGAATTGTTGGTAGTGTTGTCGATTTTGGTGATTCCCAAAATTTCTTTGATTGTTGTATGGGAATCCAGGTGGTGGTCGATTGTTAATTTGAGGGTAGGGAGGCCTTTGTTGAAGTTGGTTAGAGTTCTCGGCGCCTGAAGGGTTCCCGTACTGAAAACCAGGGTGATTTCTAGGTTGGTTGGGATTGTAGTAACCTTGGCCTGGTATTGTATGAATCAAATTGAGGTCTTCTGGTTGTTGACCTACTTCAGGTTGCATGGGCATGTTGTAGAGGTATTGACAGTGGAGGGTGGTATGGTCGTATCCTTGGCAAATACCACAAAGGGAATCCATGGCTTTTAGTTGTTGGGGTGACTCCCTAAGGGTGACCAAGGATGACTCTAACCAATCTTGTTTTAAGGCAATTAATTTTAGACTTTCCGCTATGCTTTGGATATCATTATTAACTTCTGCCTTGGCTACCTTAAGGATTCCTCCAATCCCTCTTCTAGCCCTTGTTTCGGAGGCCCGTTTAACTACTCCCATGCGCTAGTTAAACTTTGATGCTTGAAATTTCCTCCCGATGAGGAATCAAGAAAAAAATTGGTATCATCATCAACACCACGATAGAAAATCTCTATGAGTTGGGCTTGAGAGATATCATGGTGGGGGTACTGCCTAAGTAAGTCTTTGAATCTTTTCCAGGCTTCACCTAAAGACTCTCCTGGGGACATAGAAAAATGAGTTATTTGACCCCTAAGTTCATAGGTGAGAGACGGGGGTAAAATTTTTCAAGGAACTTGCCTTGGAGAACTTCCCAAGTTGTGACATGTTCTTCGCTCTCCATGGTGTTGTACCAACTACTAGCTTGGCCGGAGAGGGAATATTTGAACAACCTAAGGCGGATGGCATCTTCAGAGACACCTGGGAGTTTGTTCAAGGAGCAAAGGTCAATGAACCTTTGAAGATGATCTTGATAACTTTCTCCATTGTTACCTGAGAAGGGATTGGCTTGCATCATAGTGATCCATTGTGTTCGGATTTCGAATTGTGGGGCAATAATATCGGGAGGTATATCTGGGTGTTGCGCATAGGCCGTTTTGGGAACAGAAAAGTCTTTTAATTGTTTCTGCCTTTCGGCTTCCCTCCTATCGGCTTCTATGGTTTCTTGTTCGGCCCTAAAGGCTGCTCGCAAAGCGGCTTCTCTTTCCGCTTGTTCGGCTTGGATGAGCTCTCTTTGAGCTGCGAGAGCTTGGTCGATCCTACGGGCGACCTCGTCTTCATTCATTCTCATAAGATTTTGATGGTTTAGACGATGAAAGGTTCTTTCTATTTCCGGATCGAAAGGTTGAAGATCGTCATTCGAGCGTTGCATGCACAATTAAAGCAGTTATTCGTGTGCAGAAAAAACGTACTGCCGGAATGGAAACTCGGCAGAAAGAGGAGTACACTTCCGGAATGTTACTCGGAAGGTATGAAAAAAAGGAAAAAAAGTTTTTCAAAATTGTTTTGGGTTTCGAGAAACCAATCCGTTGTCCCCGGCAACGACGCCAAATTGATACTCGTCATTTTGCAATATCAATCACTAAGATAGTTAATCCTAGAGTTTAAACCTTTTTTACTTTCGGTTTTAAGGGTAGTATAGAAGGATCGATCCCACAGGACAACTTGTAAGAGATTGTTCTTTAGAACCTAAAGTTTGAAGAACTTTATTATTTGTTTTTGTTATTTTTCTTTTGATTAAAAGAAGAAAGTAAAGTCCAGTTGGGGGTTTGGTTGATTACACTAATGCAAGAAGAAATGCACTTAACAAGGAATAACATGTACAAGGAAAATAAGATGATTGTTAACACAAGCAAAATTATGTGAATGAAAGACTAAGAATTAGAGAAAACAAAGGATGCGGTGATTAAATCAAGAGATGGAAATCGAGGCTCGTAGGGGTTTTCACCACCTTAGCCTAGGTGATAACAACTAAATCTTAAATGACGATTGATGAAGGTTTGCGAATTTTAAAAACCCACAAGAGATAAACTCCACATGAGCCCATTGGTCTTGGTGCTCATACTTCCTAGTTTATCATCCTAAAAGACGAAAATCCACGGTCATATCAAAATGTCTATGTAATCGATTTTATTATTCTAAATCCGGATTTCCATGGTCATATCCATCCAGATTAATACGCGATCTGAAGATCAACCATTCAATTAAAATCGATTACCATCTAGTCGTTTAAGAAGAAATCGTTAAAATCATGGCTAAGGGGTTATTCCCCTTGCCCCGATAAAAGTCTACTCACACATAGAGAGAGGGGAGACGGAGGAAGAAAGAAATGAAGCCATAGTCTAGCCCAAAAATCAGGAGATTAATCCTTATGCTAGAGACAATGAAATGGCTTAGTTCTTTGTTCCTTGCTCCAGAATCAAAGAACAGAGAAAAGAAAATTAAAACTAAGGAGGAGAGAAAAGACAAGAACGAGAATGAAAGAGCTATGCTTAAACTAAGATCTACTTTATTGCATAATAAGAAATTGATTACAAGACTAATTGCTTCAGAACTCCAAATACCAAGAAATCCGAAATGCCCTGGAGAGGAGGAAGTGCCCCTCCTTTTATAGGAGAAGGAGGGGGGGCTATACATTAGGTTTAGGGTTATTTTGAGGTTGGCGGCTGGGACTTTTGCTGTCTGCGCGCCGCCAACCGGCCAGTTCAGGAACCAACCGATCGGTTGGAAGGTTCTGGAACGCACAGCCAATCGATCGGCTGCCAACACTAATTAGGGTGGCGGTGTAGCTGAAAAACGCTCCGTGTTGCTCAGCAATGGGCATCAGCCAAGCGTATGGTAGCTGGAGTCGGGCAATCTCAGCCGTCGTCTGATGAGATAAACGATCGATGCTTTAAGGTGAACCGAGCGTTTCATGAAGTCATACGATCGGTTTGATGTGGTGAGACGATCGGTTGAATGTACCAATCGATCGGCGCAAGTCCTGAAACTGCAATAAAATGCAATGATTGTCAGATTTGTGATAAAAATGAGAAAATATCATTTTGTGCAATTTTCAAGAGATGAATGGAGAATTTCTATGTGACAAGCTTAATAATTCGTAGAAAAGATGTGCTGAAATAGCACGTATCAATCTGACATTTTACAGTGTTGACTTTTTATATGTGATCTGACTTTTTATAGTGTTGATTTTTTATATATGTGATCTGACTTTTATTATTTGTTACTTTTAATATTTTAGATGACATCTGACCAAGAGCATAGTGATCATGAACTTGAGGATGCAGAGCATCCTGACTAGGGTGTTGACGGTGTTGATAACCCAAAATATAAGGAAGTTAGAGGGATAACTGTGATGAAAGATGCCGTAAATAGGCAAAGGAGGAAGGGCGTCGTTGAATTCAATGAAGAAGGCATGCCACTTACTAAAGAATTTGTCAACTATTGTGGGGTCCTTGCTCAAAGAAAAGTGCCTCTCCTTGTTGAGGATTGAAGACAAGCGATTATGGTCCACAAAGATCTATTCTGAAGGGAGTTAGAGGTGAGATAAATGAGTTATGTTTTTATAGTCATTTTCCTATTCTTTGTTTTAACATTTCTAAACAATATTGAATGTTGAACCTTTTTAGGGCCGGTATGAACTTGATGAAAAGCTACATCACAAGAAGAATAGAGATTGTCAGACAATTCTCACAAGAGACTATGTCTTTGGAGACAAGAAGAAACCCTATCTTAAATTGAACCATATTTGTGAATAAGAAAAATAGTGTGTTGCAACATAGCGTGTAGAGAGGATCAATGTGCCCTCTCCCTTTTATTAATAAGAGAATCTTAAGAAACTACATAGAGGTCCAATAGTATATAGAAATTACAAAGTATAATGAATTTGAATATAAATAAGATATACTTACACTCCGCCTCAAGCTGGAGTGTACACATCGTGTATGCCCAACTTGTTGCAAAAGTTCTGAAATGTCGTTGGACTCAATGGATTTGTGAGATATCTACAAGTTGATCTTCAAATTTGACGTGTGAAGTCACAACAATACCATTCTTGATCTCATCTCTAATGAAGTGGCAGTCAACCTCTATGTGCTTAGTGCATTCATGGAAGACTGGGTTCTTAGAAATATAGGTTGTAGCTTAATTGTCACATCTGAGTTGTATGGGAGACAACATAGGGATCTTTAATTCAAAAAGCACAATTGAACCCACTGCAACTCGCAACAGGCATGAGCCAATTCTTGATACTCAGCCTCCATACTAGATCTTGCCACAACATTCAACTTTTGCTTTTCCAGGTGTTAAGGTGATTTCCTAGAAACATGTAATATCCAGAAGTACACCTCCTGTCATTCAAATTACCAGCCCAATCTGCATTTACATAACCAATAATAACAAGAGTAGACACAGGGGTCTTGGGTCTATAATAGGTGATCCCCTTACTAGGTGCACCTTGCAGATAACTCAGAATATGACAAATTTCTATCCAATGTGACTGTTGTAGTAAGCTCATATGCTGACTCACCACTCCTACAACAAAGGAAATGTCAGGGCAAGTATCTATCAGATATATCAATTTACCAACAATTTTCCTGTAACATCTTGGATCTATATAATTAGTATCATTTGTCATCTACTTCACATGATAGTCCATAGGAGTAGACACCAAATTGAACTCACTCATACCTGCTTCATGTAGTAAATCCAACACATATTTCCTCTAAGACAAATTAGTACCTGCATGAGATCTAAGTACTTCAATGCCTGAAAAATACCTCAGTTTGCCCAGATCCTTTGTATGAAAATGCCCCTGCAATCCTTCTTTCACACGTGATATGCCTATAGAATCACTGCCAGTGATAACTATATCATCAACATATACAACAATAATAATAGATCCAACATGAGATCTAGAATAGAATAAGGAGTGATCAGTCACAGAACGAGAAAATCCCATCTTTAGTACAACATCACTGAACTTATCAAACCAAGCTCTAGGAGATTGTTTCAACCCATAGATGGCTTTCTTCAATCAACACACCTTCTGACACTCCCCCTGAGAAACAAAACTAGGAGGTTTCTCCATGTACACCTCTTCCTATAGATCACCATGAAGAAAGGCATTGTTGACATCAAGTTGAAATAGAGGCCAATTAAAAGTAGTATCCAGAGAAATAAGAATCCACACTGAATTTAGATGAGCCACATGTGAAAAGGTATCAAAGAAATCAACCCCATATGTCTGAGTGCAACCTTTTGCCAATAGTCTAGCTTTCAACCTCTCAACTGAACCATCTGGATTATGTTTCATTGCGAATACCCATCTGGAGCCCATAATATTTTTAACTAGAGGTAAGTCAATAAGTTCCCATGTATTGTTTTGTAGAAGAGCAGACATTTCCATATGCATTACATGTTTCCTGCCAATATCCTTCATATCATCAAGATAATTTCTTGGACTGACCACATAATCAATCCCAAGAGCGAATGAATGGGCCTGCTTATATAATTTTTACAAACAACACACACTTGCAATAGAATGTCAAATAGTACATGAATGAGTACCTTTGCGAATAGAAATGGGAACATCAAGGTCAAATGGTTCTTCAGAAGTCTCTTGAGTAAAGGGAGATGGAGAAGGCTCAGAGATTGGAGTCTCTGTCTCCTATAGATCATGTCTACCTCATCTGCTGGAAACATGTGAATATTGCTGAATTAAGGTACCATCTGCTGGCTGCTCTTCCTGAACTACACTATAGTTAGGAATGATAGGTGGCACTCTCTCACTCTAATGTGGTGGTGGCACTCTCTCACTAATGTCTGATGGTGGCACTCTCTCACTCTCATACAATTGCTTCCCCTTACTGGGAACACTAGAGAAATATGGAGTAGATTCATGAAAAGTTACATCCCTAGACACAAACATACAATGGAGATAGGGACTATAACACTTGTACCATTTGATAGTGTTGGATTATCCGAGAAAAAAGTCCTAATCGACCTAGGGGATAATTTATCAGCCTTAGGATCAAAATTGTGGATAAAGAAAGTACAACCAAACACTCTAAGGGGAACAAGAAAGGGATGATCCTTGGGACGTAAGATAGAGAACAAAGTATGTCCTTGAAGCATAGAAGAGGGCCGCCTATTAATAAGGAAACAGACAGTAAGTAAAGCATTAGACCAGAATCTCTTAGGAACATTAGATTGAAACATAATTTTCCTGACAATATTATGAAGGTCTCAATTTTTCCTCTCAGCTACCCCATTTTGTTGAGGGGTGTGAGGATAGGGCGTACAATGTATCATCCCAATAGAGCAACAAAAATCAGCCATAGCACTTTGAACATATTCCAAGGCATTATCAAATTAAAGAATTTTAATATTACAATCAAATTGGACTATTATTTCTTGATGAAAATGCTTAATAATAGATAACACAGACTCTCGACTCTTCAACAAATATATCTGTGTCATATGAGAAAAATCATCCAGAAAGGAAATAAAATAGTGAAAACCATTATAGTTGTTGTCTTTTATAGAACCCAAAACATCACGGTGGATTAACTCAAAGGGACAAGAAGCCCATTTATTGACACGACTGAGATAAGACATTCTATGATGTTTCCCCAATTAACACGACTAAAACTCTAATGAAGGCACTTGGGAAGGGTCAGGTTCTAACTTTATCAAGCTCTCCAAAGAAGGATGTCCATATTTGTAGTGCCACAGTAAGGGAGAACCACTCAAAAGGATAGGAGCAAGAGCATATACTTGGCGAGGTAGAATTTCACCATGGAAGAGGTAGATATCACCTTTACTAGGTCCCACCAATCGTCCTCATACTCCTAAGATTCTATAATACAAAACAAGAAGGTCCAAATGTCACCGTACATTTCATGGTATCAATCAATTTTGCAACAGAAAGAAGATTAAAAGGAAATGTAGGCACATAATGTACATATTTAAGACCAATTCTAGGAGTCAAAGAAACAGATCCACTAGCTAACACTCTCCTCACTGAACCATATGATATTGTCACAGATTGGTGAGGAATATGTGAGTTAATGGAATGAAGCAGTCTCCTCATACCAGTCATATGTTGTGACGCTCCAGAGTCAACCACCCATGAAGAAGTTGAACCAAAAGCCAGTAAAGAGGTAGCCTGATTACCAATAGTAGATTCTAGGTTTGCTGAAGAAGAAGATGATCCCAAACTCACATGCTGGGTAGCTAGAATAAATCTATCATATTCCTCCTTGGTGAGTGTGATGCCAGAAGATCCAGAACTTGAAGCAGGAGGCTCATAAGACTCAGTAGTGCCAACATAATTTGCTGCCCCACAGGTGGTGCAGTAGGTCTACCATGCTTCTTCTAACATTTCTCAACTGTGTGTCTAGTTTTGTCATAAAAAGTGCACTTAGGACATGTGCCACATCCTCGACTCGTACCTATACTGCCTCCTCTAACTGCAATGGCTACAGATGCATGAGAATCTCCATGATACGGGACATTTGTAGGATCACATGTTTAAAATTTGACTGTAAAATCCTTGAGTAAGCTTCTTCCAATCTGGAAAGTTTATTAGAAGCTAGGATAACACTATGGGCTAAACTGCATGAAGGACTAAGGCCGGATAAGAATTTTGCTTTAATCATTCATCTCTATCTTTGAATTATTTTGTGATAGTCACTGGATGATAGAAGCTTAATTCTTAAGCAATATCTTGGATCACTCTAAAGTATTCTTCTAAAGGTTATTCTCCCCGTCATTATGCAAATATATGGTCATATATCATAAACTGACAAAGAGCGTTCTTTTCTTGTGAGTAATGCTTCTTTACTGCATCCCACATCTCTTTGGCAGTAGTGTAGAACATGAACCTAGCAACAATTTGAGGTTCCATGCTCCCCCACAACCATGCCTTCACCAGACTATTATGACACTTCCATTCAACATAGTCTTTGTCAGTAGAAGTAGGAGGATCAGAATCAACATATTTTGCCTTGTCTTGGGGTTCCAACACTATATGGACAACATTTATCTACAAGGGATAATTCTTCCCGTTCAGCTTGATGGAGGGGATATGTGACATCTCATTATAGATGATAGATTCCTTGGTGTCCATGATCTAAATAGAAAATAGAATAACGAGATGATACACATCTAGAGAGAAACTGAGTGACTAGAAAGATACACGTCACATTGTGGAAGGGAGTGACAGAGAGATACACATAATCCATATATAGAAGAGTTAATACATTTCTAAAACATCAACAACCTCCAAGCGAGTAATTCCTAATCACACATGGAGGAGATGTGATTAGGAATTATCTAAACAGATGCGGGCTGCTTGATTTCTACTTTTAGAAGGCCGTTGGAGAGGTTGAAGGAGTCGACATCTTTTAGTCTAGAATCAACCATGTTTGACTCCTCACTTAGAAAAAACCATCCCGGTGGAAAGCTACCTGGTGGCTGCTTGGCCGGTAGTGACGGGCCTCCAGAGGCGGCAGATCGTCAGCGGTGGGCTGCCGACAACACAACTACTGCCCAACGGAATGTTTCTACCGACGTCAGTGCCTGCTGCTACCCGGCGACAGTAGTGCTACTATTTTCGACGACTACTACTGCTTCTTGGCAGTGGTGGCTTGCCTTGTTGGTTAGGGTTAGGGCTGGCTACGCCTCCCTTGGATCTTGTTGTTCTAGTACCATGTGAACAAGAAAGATAGGGTGCTGTAATACAATGTGTATAGAAGAGTAGTGTTCCATATCTCTTTTATTAATCATAGAACCCAAAGAAATTACATAGAGGTCTAGAAATATATAGAAAATACAAAATATAATAAATCTATATATAAATAAGATATATTAACAATATTTGTAAGGCCCCTAAACTTATTTAATGAGTTGAAAAAGATTAATTATCATAATTGAATTCTTATAACCTTAATATAAAATTTTTATATGCTTTGAAATCATAACACAAGCTTAAGTTTCAAATTTGGTCCAGTTTGGACACTATTTGAGCAAGTTATGCAATTTTATGCACATTTTGGACTTTTTTGCAATTTACCCAATTGAGAGGTTTTCTTTGCAATTTATCAATTACATTATATTCCTTGGATACTATCTCATCATTCTTGATCTTTTTGAGCCATGGGGAACCTATTTAAACCTTCGTTTGAAGGTGTTTTCTCGAAGGGTATTTTAGGGTTTACCCCTTCACGAATGAGCTACCTTTAGTAGCTATCAACTAATGAATTATTTGATTGGTGGGGAAATTCGACAAAGGAAATCTAATCAGGTCTATACACATGGTGGGGGAGCTTCTTGTGTGTGTTCTTGTGTATTCTTAATAAATTAAGGCCATGGACACTTGGATAGATACTAGAACTTCAACTTTTTCTTTTTCTGTATCATAGAGTTTCATATACTTATCCCCAAGAACCAAAATGAGCCATTTTATCTCCAACAATTCCCTCCTTCTCCCAAACTCATTCTCTCTCTGTGCTGCTACGTATTTTTTTTTCCAAGGAAGAAGAAAGTGGGGACCTTCTTGGAAAAAGGATCTAGGGTTGCAATTGACTTCATTTTAGGGTTAAAAAATCTTCCTTCTAGTGATCTTGACCGAAAAGAGTAAGAATTCCCTTCTTTCCACCATTTATTTCTTTTCTATCCTTCCTCCTAGATTTCTCCAGGTCGTAACCTTGCTGTTCCATGGTAGAAATTTCTCTAAAGCTCTAAAACCCTACCTTTCTTGCTCGTTATGCTTAGGGTTTGCACATTTGATGAAGAAAGGTGCTAGATGGACGAGTTCATAGCTTATGCTAGGATTTTCTACCCTACCTGCTCGAGTTTTCTTCTTTGTGGGGTTTCATCTTCTCATTAGAGGCAAGTTTTATAACTTTCTCCACGTTTATTTCTTACCATAAGCTTTCTAGATCACGTTCTTGCTTGAAAATGATGATCCATGCACTAAAAAGCTATGCTTGACTTGGATTTCGATTTTTATAATGTTCCCTGTTCCAGTTTCAGTTATATATGAACCTGTGATCATGTGTATGTTATTGCTAAGGTATAATATGACTTGGATCAGGTTGATTTGACAATCTATGGTGCTAAGCACCTATCAACCAATGGTCAATTTTAGAGTTTTAAGCTGATTTCTTCTATAAACCCATGACTCGATGATGGTACCATTGCAACAACCCTATGGTGTTGTATTCATGACAACTGATGGTCAAGATCAAATGTGTCATATGGTAGTGACAACCTATGGTCACCCCCTTAGGTCAGGTTTTGGATCAATTAGAATTTTAATGATCAATCATTAAGTACCCTACTGATGTTATCAATCAAGGATTACATTTGCTTAATTTGATGCTGATTAATGAATATAATGCTGATCTAACAACCTATGGTGACTTAATGGTCACTAATTATGGTGTATCAGATCCCCAAAATCTATGGTGAGTTAATCATATAGTTGTAGCATCAATTAAGCCTTAGATCAATGGTTTCTTAGGTCACTTGATGCAATGGTTGAACCTATACTATAATTGATGGTTTGAACATATGAACTTGACCCAGTGGTCAAGATCTAATGTTTATTCCTCCAATAAAGTGGAATGATGGATAATGTAATATGATGGTCCTAATAATGTGATTTATATGGTTTCCTTTATATGATCAACTTAAGGAGCTTACTCGTTGACAATGGATGGCTTGTTTTAACTAAACATTCGATTATGGGTTTTACCCTGCTCTCAATGGAACTTTTTGTGTTGTTAATCAAGGGATGTCTAGGGTTATATGGTGACCCTTTCTAGAGCACAAAGCAAGGACTTCATAGGTGGTTTATCCAATGTGTTTACTTATGTAAACAACCAATGTTCTTACCTTTTAAACATCCAATGATTCTGGGTGACATTGTGGTATGGTGATATTGGTTGAATGATGATGGAACAAATGGAGGGTTACCCTCAATAAGGTAGTCTTACCTATTCACCCATACTAATAGAAGGGATGATAATCATATTGTGTTGATATGTTACCCTAATGAGGTATAACTTGTTATACCTAGCTTTAATATAACTAAATGATGGTAATTGGGTATGAATAGTCCTTGAATGACTATTACAATCATGGAATACTCTGTTACTGTTGTTGACACCCAAGTGTGCTATAACCTGATGGTTACACCTTGATTTATGCGTGGGTTCATACATGAGAATAGTATGGAATGTAATAGTGACACTTCACCTTATGCATCCATGATCTAATAGGGATGTCGTGAGTTAGGATTTGGGTATAAGGGCTAATTAGTAACATTGATATAATTTATCATGTTGAACCTAACTCTAATACAAATAGGTAAAGATGAGTATTCATGTTTAATATTCTTATATGATGGAATGATGGTGGAATAACCTCCTTAACATGATCATAACCTTAATGTGTTAATTGGTGGTTATCATAGCCACATGGTTGATACTTTCTTATGCTAAACATGTGCATTATGAATATGATGAGTGTTAATCATATCTAGATTCCTTGCATGTTGATGTAATAAAGGAATGTTCTTAATGTTAATATAACCTTGCTATGATTGTTTATGAATATCTACTAGCTCATTAATGCAATATTGTGCTGATCTGGTGTATTATATGTAAGTGATGTTGTTGAGCCTTGTTATAAGGCATGGAAAGATAACAATGATCTTACAGGGAATAGTATGATGGTCTTAATGACCTTTGGGCATAGTTGAGCCCTGAATGAGGTGTAATCCTCTTGTATTGATAAGGGTTGATACCCTGTGATATTGTGAAAAGGATTTATATCTTGTGCTAGTATGATGACTAGTGTGGTCTCATGAATGGTAAGTGAATAGTACCATGTGATGATGAGAAAGTATGTTTCACACATTTTATATCTTTTGAAAGTTGTGATATTTATATGCTTTCTAGAAGTGAATTAGGGTTTGTATGTCCACTTGTTTGATGCAGCCTTAATTCACCCAATTGGCATTACTAATCAAGTGAAACTCTAATCATGTAGTGCCCTGTGCCGTAGATCCATATGAGTGTCAGAACTTACCAGATGGTGAAACGAGTATTCCTATGGGAAACTCAGAGCGCATACTGATGAGTATGTGGGGTGCTTGTCATCCTGAATCCAAGTGTTTAGGGAGGATGACTACGGTCATACCTAGCCCTCAATTTGAGAACGGATGCGGTCGTGTCTCGATGGTTATATATGTGATGAGATTGGAGGACAACTGTGGTTGTACCTCGGGTGGTAGGGTATGCGTACCCACGTCCTTTCACTAGTTTCGTTCCCTATACCAAGGATGGACTAGGCTGTTAGTAGCTTAACCTTATGTGTCACTGCTGCGGACCTGTACTGATTGGGGGATGAGAAGATCTTAGGAGTCCAGCTCTTCCTAGATCTTGTATGGCACTGATTTCAACTTAGCAGTGGTAAGTTGGATTTTTAGTGGTATCCTCAATTTCCTCAGGGCTTAATAAAAGATGCAATACAACCGTATAGCATATTTGTTTAGGGTTATACACAATGTTTCGCATTGGATGACAACCCTTGTTTTTATCTTTACATAAAGATGATACTTAGTGCAATTAAGAAATAGTAGGTATACTTAGGTTGTCGATATGCTTAAGATTGTAGATGCATACATATAGTAGATATGTTTATGTTGATAACTGTACTGCTACTACTGATTATAATCATGATGCTAGCTATCTCATGTTGTTAGTTATGTTTAGCATGCTAGCCATACCTTTGTAACTAGAGATGCATATACTACTAATCATGCTTATCCTGATAGTTGTGCTTATGTTGTTATCTCTTTGTATGATGTTGATATGTTCAACCTATTAGACAATGCTAATGTTGTTAGATATGCTTATGTGGATAGACTTATTCATAATGATAGAGATTCTATGTTACTAGACTTGCTCATGATTCTAGATATGCATATGCTACTGAATTGCTTATATTGTCAACAAGATAAAGGATGATAGTCTGGCTAATGATGATAGTTATTATCTACTCCTTTATGTATTTTGTTAGTCATCAGTGTTGCTGAGCCTTTTTGTTGTATATGATTAAACTGCTTAAACTATCTCATTACCTAAAATGTTGTAATCAATAAGCATTGTTGGAGGTTATATCTCTTGCTGGGACATGGGTCTCACGCTTGTGGTTTGCCACAGTTTTTTAGATAATCGGAAGTGACAAAAACAAACATGTGGCAGCAAAGAGGAGCTATAGTAATGAATATTTGAGAAAGTTGATTAGATGTCTAGTGGGTCCTAGATTCGTCCCTGTACTCTTAAGTCTGGGCAAGAAGGAAAAATTTGTATATGGTATTTCAACGAATCAGACTTTTGTTAGCATATTAATGCTTGTTTGTGTGGCATATACAAATATCATTCTCCTATGTATATATGCGGTGGCTAATATGATAGAACAGTTTGTATCAAATTCTTGGCATAGTATGAATATAAGAAAGATGTTGGGTTCTTATGTAAATGTTTTAGATCGGGTGCTGATGTTGAAATCAGTTTTAATTTACCCATATTTTTGGGTATGTGATTAATTAGTGATTGATTGTGTTTTATGTTTTGAGTAATCTCATTTAGTGTAAGGGGTTCTCACAAGTTGGTATCAAAGCTTTAGGTTCACTGAGTCTACAAGGACACTAGGACTTAAGACTAGGATGATGTCTAAGTTAGGAACATGATACAAAAACATGGTACATACTGCCTAATCTCATTACTTGGATGCCCTAGCCAGGTATTCAATTATTGAAGAAAGGTAAGTATGGAACTCTTAGATTGTTATCTTTCTAATTACTCTGATCAAGTAGTCATTTTGAGACAATCTAAAGAGCATAATGAATAAGAAATCATGGTGTGAATATCTCAATCCTACCTTAAAGAAGATGATAATTGCATCATTATCTATCAAAACTTGAATGTTTGGTAACTATAAGAGAAAGATACAACACCATGAAATCTAAATCTAAATACAAATTAGAAAAAGAGGAGTTCTTGAAGATGTGATTCAATAAGATAATATAATAAAAGACATATAAGTCTATGCTTATAAAGTGAATCAAGGTATGAAATCCATATAAGATGTAAAGAACTCCTATAACAAGTACAAAATGAGAAGACAAAAGATAAAAATGACAAAGGAATAAGGTGGAACCTGAGTTAATCTTAGGACAACCTATATATTTAATAAACTTTTAATGAAAAATCAGCATGTCATGTGAAAGAAATTAAGGGAGATGATCCATGTTTAATGAAGAAAATGTGGAATATGATGATTTACCTATTGATAAGTGGTTGAAAAACATAATGAAATAAGAGAACATATCCACATGTTATAAATAGTCATCAAGGAAGGAGCAATGAGATATGTTAATCATGATGAATCTTATGCTAATGGCAAGGAACCCGATATGAAAAAGGTAAAATGATACATAAGAAGCTATAACGTGCATAATAAATCAGAATTGGTTACCTTTTTGCAAGTGACCCTTAAAAATGCTTCTATGATGTGGGAAGTGTGTTTCCCTTTGTGTCTTTCCTTTCTAGGGCAAAACTTTTAAGTGGATCATTGCCACTTGGTACATGTGGATTCATTGTAAACATGAGGGTGGATAGCTTATTATAGCATAAGGTTGCTTGGACTATGGTTCCAAGATCATAAAGTTTGTGATGAGTTTTCTTTTGAGCCTTCCAATAATTAGGAAGACTCCTCCTATATTTCTTGATATTTGTTATGTTGGTAAAAGTGGATGAGATAATGATGTGAGTTCCTTATAGCACATGAGGTGGATACCAAGGTAATGAATCCTAGTATCCAAGATGTATCAATAATATGAGAAATATGTGAAGATTGGAGATGTTTATTAAATGAACATTCCAAGTATTCCCCTCCCGTAGAGAAAGAGATAGTTGATGATGATCCTATAAGTGTTGTTTGGAAGGAAAAACAAAAGTGATTCTATAATATTGTGTATGGTTCAGTGATAGTTGGGCAAGACCACTATCAAGGATAGATGGTTGTTGGTCAATAGATATGTGATATTGTGTTCCTTTAAGATAAACTCATGCTCAAATATCTATGCATAAGAGTTAGATTGGATGACATAATTCACATGACCATGATGAGTTTAGAGTTATGTCCTTTAGACTAACCAATGTACAAATAGAATTTATGAATAGGAGGAATAGAGTGTTCCAGTCATGCCATACACGTTATATCAAGCTTTAAATGATGACATGTCAAAGTATTTCAAATATGGTCAAAAATATGATTAATATTTCTTCAAAAACCTTAGGGTTGTCGAAGTAGTAATAACTATGAGACAAGTTGAACAGGAGTGAGATGGGGTTGATTAAGTGTCTTTATGGGATCGTGATATGTCTTCTAAGTAGGTTGTGTAAATCCTAGTAAGGTGAAGATTGTGTTGTTGTTTCACCCCTAAAAAGGTTGACTAGGAATTATGTTTCCTTGTATGAAATGATAGCTACCAGCGTCAACATTTCTTTTGATGTTGAAAAAGACTGACAAGAGTTCTAGTGTCAGTGTATAAAAAAAAGGGATGGATACATTGCCTTTTTTATGCTTCAAGGAATGGTATGGGACACATGCCATGATTGGTAAAAATATAGCAAGTATGACTTTTGAGTAATGTGTTGATACAATAGATATAATTTTAGGATGATAGTTAGAATTTAAAGTTGAACATTACTATTAACTTTGTACAGGTGGCACAACAAGTTTCTATGTTCCATATTTGCAAATGTCTTCTTATGTGGGGTTTTTTGTGCTGACCCAAGATGAGATATGTATGAATGATGTGACATCACCATGATATGAAAGTAACCATATGAAGGTAACAGGATGATGTGTAAAGTAAGTACCCATCTTTGTTTACCTTGGATTTCGGGGGCGAAATTCCTATTAGGGGTTTATAGTTGTAAGGCCCCTAAACTTGTTTAATGATTTGAACAAGCTGAATTATCATAATTGAATTATTATAACCATAATATAAACTTGTGATATTCTTTGAAACCATAACACAAGCTTAAGTTTCAAATTTGGACCAATTTGGACACTGTTTGAGCAAGTTATGCAATTTTATGCACATTTTGGACTTTTTTTGTAATTTACCCAATTGAGAGGTTTCCTTTGCAACTTATCACTTGAATTATATTGCTTGGATACTCTCTCAGAATTCTTGAGCTTTTTTAGCTATGGGGCACCTATTTAAACCTTGGTTTGAAGGTGTTTTCTCCAAGGATATTTTAGGGTTTACCCCTTCACGGATGAGCTACCTTTAGTAGCTATCAACTAATGAACTATTTGATTGGCTGGGAAATTCGACAAAGGAAATCTAAGCAGGTCTATACACATGGTGGGGTAGCTTCTTGTGTGTGTTCTTGTATATTCTTAATAAATTAAGGCCATGGACACTTGGATAGATACTAGAACTTCAACCTTTTCTTTTTCTTTATCTTAAAGTTTCATATACTTATCCCCAAGTACCAAAACGAACCATTTTATCTCGACCACTTCCCTCCTTCTCCCAACCTAGTTATCCCTCTATGCTGCTTCAAATTATTCGGTCCATGAAAGAAGGAAGTGGGAATCTTCTTGGAAAAAGGATCTAGGGTTGCAATTGACTTCATTTTAGGGTTGAAAAAGCTTCCTTCTAGTGATATTGACCTAAAAGAGTAAGAATTCCCTTATTTCCTTTGTTTATTTCTTTATTATCCTTCCTCCTAGATTTCTCCAGGTCGGAACCTTGCTTTTCCATGGTAAAAATTGCTCTAAATATCTAAAACCCTACCTTTCTTGCTCCTTATGCTTAGGGTTTGCTCATTTGATGAAGAAAGGTGCTAGATGGACAAGTTCATAGATTATGCTTGGATTGTCTACCCTACCTATGTGAGTTTTCTTCAGTGTGGGGTTTCATATTCTCATTAGAGACAATTTTTATAACTTTATCCACGTTTATTGCTTACTATAAGATTTCTAGATCATGTTCTTGCTTGAAAATGACGATCCATGTACTAAAAAGCTATGCTTGACTTGGATTTCGATTTTTATGATGTTTCCTGTTCTGATTTCAGTTATATATGAACATGTGATCATGTGTATGTTATTCCTAAGGTATAATATGACTTATATCAGGTTGGTTTGACAACCTATGGTGCTAAGCACCTATCAACCAATGGTCAATTTTAGGGTTTTAAGCTGATTTCTTCTATAAACCCATGACCCGATGATGGTACCATTGCAACAACCATATGGTGTTGTCTTCATGACAACTGATGGTCGTGATAAAAGGTGGCATATGATGGTGACAACCTATGGTCACCCCCTTAGGCCAGGTTTTGGATCAATTAGAAGTACCCTACTGATGTTATCAATCAATGATTACATTAGCTTAATATTTGATGTTGATTCATGAACATAGTGCTGATCTAACAAGCTATGGTGACTTAATGGTAACTAATGATAGTGTATTAGATCTCCAAAATATATGGTGAGTTAATCATATAGTTGTAGCATCAATTAAGCCTTAGATCAATGGTTTCTTGGGTCACTTGATGCAATGGTCGAACCTATACTGTAATTGATGGTTTTAACATATGAACTTGACCCAATGGTCAAGATCTAATGTTTATTCCTCCAATAAAGTGGAATTATGGATAATGTAATATGTTGGTACTAATAATGTGATTTATATGGTTTCCTTTATATGATCAACTTAAGGAGCTTACTTGTTGACAATGGATGGCTTGTTTTAACTGAACAGTCGATTGTGGGTTTTATCCTGCTTTCAATGGAACTTTTTGTGTTGTTAATCAAGGGATGTATAGGGTTAGATGGTGACTCTTTCTAGAGCACAAATCAAGGACTTCATAGGTGGTTTATCCAAGGTGTTTACTTATGTAAACAACTAATGGTCTTACCTTTTAAACATCCAATGATTCTGGGTGACATTGTGGTATGGTGATATTGGTTGAATGATGTTGGAACAAATGGAGGGTTACCCTTAATAAGGTAGTCTTACCTATTCACTCATATTAATAGAAGGTATGATAATCATATTGTGTTGATATGCAACCCTAATGAGGTATATCTTGTTATACCTATCTTTAATATAACTAAATGATGGTAATTGTGTATGAATAGTCCTTGAATGATTATTTCAATCATAGAATACTCTGTTACTGTTGTTGAAACCCAAGTATGCTATAACCCAATGGTTTAACCTTGATTTATGTGTGGGTTCATACATGATAATAGTATGGAATGTGATTGTGATGCTTCATCTTATGCATCCATGATCCAATGGGGATGTCGTGAGTTAGGATTAGGGTATACATGCTGATAAGTAACATTGATATAATTTATCATGTTGAACCTAACTCTAATGCAAATAGATAAAGATGAGTATTTATGTTTAACATTCTTATATGATGGAATGATGGTGGAGTAACCTCCTTAACATGATCATAACCTTAATGTGTTAATTGGTGGTTATCATAGCCACATGGTTGATACTTTCTTATGCTAAACATGTGCATTATGCATATGATGAGTGTTAATCATATCTAGATTCCTTACATGTTGATGTAATAAAGGAATGTTCTTAATGTTAATATAACCTTGCTATGATTGTTTAAGAATATCTCCTAGCTCATTAATGCAATATTGTGCTGATCTGGTGTATTACATGTAAGTGATGTTGTTGAGCCTTATTATAAGGCATGGAAAGATACTGATGATCTTATAGGGAATATTATGATGGTCTTAATGACCTTTGGGCATGGTTGAGCCCTGAATGTGGTGTAATCCTCTTGTGTTGATAAGGGTTGATACCCCATGATATTGTGAAAAGGATTTATATCTTGTGCTAGTATGATGACTAGTGTGGTCTCATGAATGGCAAGTGAATAGTACCATGTGATGATGAGATGAGAAATTATGTTTCACACATTTTATATCTTTTAAAAGTTATGATATTTATATGATTTCTAGAATTGAATTAGGGTTTGTATGTCCACTTGTTTGATGCAGCCTTAATTCACCCAATTGGCATTACTAATCAAGTGAAACTCTAATCATGTACTGCCCTGTGCCATAGATCCATCTCACTGTTAGAACTTGCCAGATGGTGAAATGAGTATTCCTAAGGGAAACTCAGAGCACATACTAATGAGTATATGGGGTGCTTGTAATCTTGAATTCAAGTGTTTAGGGAGGATGACTGTGGTCATACCTAGCCCTCAATTTGAGAACGGCTGCGGTCGTGTCTCAGTGATTATATATGTGATGAGATTGGAGGACAACTGTGGTTGTACCTCGGATGGTAGGGTATGCATACCCACCTCCTTTCACTAGTGCATTGACATGTACCAAGGATGGACTAGGTTGTTAGAAACTTAACCTTATGTTTCACTGTGGTGGACCCGTACTGACCGGGGGCAGAGAAGATCTTAGGAGTCCGACTCTTCCTAGATCTTGTATGACACTTATTTTGACTTAGAAGTGGTCAGTTAGATTTTGAGTGGTATCCTCAATTTCCTTAGGGATTAATTAAAGATGTAATACAGCTGTGTAGCATATTTGTTTAGGGTTATACACAACGTTTCATATTGTATGATAACCCTTGTTTGTTATCTTTACATAAAGATGATGCTTAGTGCAATTAAGAAATCGTAGATATACTTAGGTTGTGGATATGCTTAAGATTGTAGATGCGTACATACAGTAGCTATGTTTATGTTGATTACTATACTGCTACTACTGATTATAATCACGATGCTAGCTATCTCATGTTGTTAGTTATTTTTAACATGCTAGCCATGCCTTTGTAACTAGAGATGCATATACCGCTAATGATGCTTATCCAGATAGTTGTGCTTATGTTGGTAACTCTTTTTATGATGTTAATATGTTCAACCTATTAGACATGCTAATGTTGTTAGCTATGCTTATGTGGCTAGACTTATTCATAATGATAGAGATTCTATGTTATTAGACTTGCTCATGATTCTAGATATGCATATGCTACTGAATTGCTTATATTGTCAACAAGATAAAGGATGATAGTCTGGCTAATGATGATATTTATTATCTGCTCCTTTATGTATTTTGTTAATCATCAGTGTTACTGAGCCTATTTTTCGTATATGATTAAAATGCTTAAGCTGTCTCATTACCTAAAATGTTGTAATCAATAAGCGTTGTTGGAGGTTATATCTCTTACTGGGACATGGGTCTCACCCTTGAGGTTTGCCAATTTTTTTAGGTAATCGGAAGTGAAGAAAATAAACATGTGGCAGCAAAGAAGAGCTATAGTAATGAATCTTTGAGAAAGTTGATTAGACGTCTAGTGTGTCCTAGAGTCGTCCCTGTACTCTCAGGTCAGGGTGAGAAGGAAAAATTTGTATATGGTATTTCAACGAATCAGACTTTTGTTAGCATATTAATGCTTATTTGTGTGGCATATACGAATATTGTTCTCTTGTGTATATATGGGGTGGCTAAGATGATAGAACAATTTGTATCAAATTCTTGGCATAGTATGGATATAAGAAAGATGTTGGGCTCTTATGCAAATGTTTTAGAGCGGGAGCTGATGTTGAAATCAGTTTTAATTTACCCATATTTTTGGGTATGTGATTAATTAGTGATTGATTGTGTTTTATGTTTTGAGTAATCTCATTTAGTGTAACGGGTTCTCGTAATATTAATTAAGATGATTGGAAGGAGTTTGCTCAGCGGAGATAAATAGATGTGTTCTAGGTATTGAATTAATTACATTTTTATGATTTCTTATGTTAATAATATCACTTGTATGAATTAATCAGGCCCTCCAAAACGCTAAAAAAGATAGGTGCAAGAATGTGCACAACCACTAGTTGGGTTCATATGGTTTTTGGAAACGCCGCCAGATGAGAGAGCTGCAACAAGAGCAAGAGCAAGGGCAAGGACAAGAGCAAGAGCAAGGGCCTTCTATTTCTACTCCTTCTATTGTCGAGTCTTCTAGTACTTTTGGATGGTTGCCTTGCTATATTGAATGGATAGATGTAAGGAAAAACAAAGTCGGTGAAATTCCCATCCAAGCAACACATGAGGTGGCTTCAAAAATGATAAATTTCTTGGTCTAGTGATAATGTCCTTGTTCCTTTTTCACTAGATATGTTTTTCTGAAACAATAAGTTTTTGACGATACTTAGTTGGATCCAAGGAGGGAAAGTTCACCCCTCAGGACACACACGATGAGTTGACGATTTCTCTAGGGACAAAAGAGCATTTGAGGCGTGTTAGGGGTGCTAGAGTTGGGTATGGGATAAAATGTTTTTTAACTCATCTCAGCAAAAGCACAAACCAACAAAGATAGAGGAAATATTCAAGAGTACGTACAGAGATTGGTAGATATATCCTTAGAGAAATATATAGCTTCTCAAGCGACATAGAAACTAGCTTATCCAGCAGTCACATAACTTGTTCATCACTCATGCACAGAGTGCATTGGGATTAGTCCTTCAGACCCGCATGGCACAACTAGGGTAAGATTCAATTCAAGTTAATTTATATATTACATTGTGATAAAATAATCCCTCAAGTCATATTTATATTTATCAAATTAAATTTTATGTTTATAAAATTGTAGGTGGATAGAAAATGTCATCTTGCCATCGATGAACTGATAGGAAACATCGTGGCAGATTCCAAGGATTCTATCACAATGTGGATCATGGTATACCCCTTCCCGTTGATCACTATCGTGTGAATGTCATAGGTGTATTTCCAGAAATGAGAGGCATACTTCTCCCATACGAGCACCCAGATGCCACCACAGTAGGAGATGTAGAATGTTGCTTTATTGGGTGGCCCAAACAACTCGTTATATTTCTTCAAGTATGACAGATGTACATTGAAACTTATATAAAATGATCGAAAGTTAATATTAGAATACATGCATGCAACCTACAACAGATAAGAAGCTCCCTAAGGTTCAAATGCCTCCACCCCCTCATTTTATACCACAAAATTTGTTTGAATCCTTAGGCCCTAGCTACGAAACGTTGGCAAAATGGTTAGATACTATAGATGAAACATATATCATTGTGATAAGCCTTTGGGAGGATATGGTTGGTATACAGTGGGACAAAGTTATAGTGTTAACATATGTTTCTGAGGTATTTAAGTATGATTGGCTGAACACATCACTGATAGAACTTTGGATACAGTGAGTGTGAATACCTCGTCATATGTGAAAAATAGTTTAGTTGTTTCCTACATATAAATTGGGTATTGGTTATATATATTCCAATCATTTGTATTGTTTAGCTCGTGAATTTGAAATAGCAAATGTGGGATTCTGATGCCATCATTTATTAGCGATGTACTCAGAGATCCAAGTGGTGTTAAAGAATATGTGACTACTATGATGCAGTCTTTGGTGCTTCAAAGATTGTGATCTTAGCTCCCTTCAACATTAAGTAAGTTTTAGCTTGTTGTTTATATGTCTAACCTATGAATACAATTTTGTTGTGAGATTTAACTTTTATTTTATCTATCTTCTATTCATAAATAGGAACTGGAAATTGTTGGTGATTGTTCTCAAGACATGGAGTGTGTATCTCTTTGATCCTTCGGGTGAAGAACTGCCACCAAATGAGGGACACCCAATGAAATTGGTGATGCATGCGTAAGTAAAGTTTTTTGGTACCCAACATATATGTTAATATTTGCATCATATGACAATTTAATAATGCAACATATATGGTAATATAACTTATAGGGGTGTGAAAGCATTATGTATAGGCTGAGAGAAGGTAGATAAGAAAAAGAAATCAGTAACTTGGAGGAGTGTTGATGTATAGTCTTCTCATCCCAATTGCATAACATATGATTAACTCTACTTAATTATATTTATTAACATAATTGTAAATCTACATGCCACTATACAAGACAATGGTTGGGCATGCATATATTACATGATGTTGTATATGTAGGTGATTTTCAATCACACAGAATAAATCAAACATATAGAGAATGTAAGTTATTAGTCTTGGATCATATATTAATGAATTAGTCTCATTTGATAATACAAACAATCAAATTTAATTAGAAGTCTCATTCTCTTTGTAATTTTTTCTGAAGACTGAACCTTATACATTGGAGCAGCTGAATGACCTACATGAACAGTGGACAACCTGCTTCATTGGAAATGTGGACTTAAATGAAAAAATTGACGGTTGATTGATATTTTCTACTAGTTTGAACTTTGATGTCAAAATTTATGTATGTATTTCGTGAGTGTGAATTGAATGTTGATATGTGTAATTTTACATTGTGACTCAAAATTTGAGATGGCAGATGATGTTGATATGTATTTTTTGAGTGTGAATTGAATGTTAGGTGTACATGTGTGTGTGTGAAGGCACACAGAAAAGAATGATATTTATTTATGCTATGTATGAAATTGAAGTGTGGCTGAGAAATGAAATAATTGAGTTGTGAGTTCATGGATTTGTGTGCAATTTGAAGTGAAGAAAATGATAAAATGTGGCATGTTTGTACTTACTTTGTATGCTATCTTTTTCTTGCAAGTGTGTTGGTCTACTGTTAAGCCACGATGCTTGCAGAGATTTTGTTCTTGAAAACTGACAACAGTCTCCAGACAGGCTAGCAGGCTGGACAACATGCTTGCAAACCTGCTATATAGAAAAAACATACACATTTATTGTCAGTTATTTAGAAATAACCGACTACATAAGATTTCACTGTCGGTTATTTAAAAACAAACGACGATATATACCTAAATTTTTACTATTCATTTACTAATACAACTGACATCGGGAAAATTAGCGTCGGTTATTTGTCATTACGCTTCCGATGAAGAAAGAGTAATGACGTTAGTTACTTTTCTTACAACCGACCAACAAAGGTCAAACCAGACCACAAGTACACCACCTGCTACACGTTACGTCATCAGTTCCACCCTAATAAAGAATCGACGATATAAATTGGTGTCATCAGTTTACCTAATTGATGACAAAAGTTTGAGTTTTACCGCCACCCACTTGGTCGTTAGTTTTTAAGCGACGCGAAATGTCTAAAATAATCGTCGCCATATCCCCATTCTATAGTAGTAATTCAAAGAAGACCCATGTCGACATACTTTTGAGAAAAAGTAATGTGTAATATAAAAACAATACATAAATGAAAGAGTGCTCTCTCACTTGGAAGGTGTGCACTTTATACAAGATAGTACTTATTTTTTTACATAGATCATACTATTTGGTCAATATAATAGACATATTTCATAAGTAAATAACTATTACAATACTATATTTTACATTCAAGTATACATCATACAAATATTAAGTATTTATTTTACAAAAATGAGTATTGTCCTAAAAAACAAAGCACTGATATATATTTCAAAAACTAAGACATTAAAAATGAGTACTATATAAAAATGACATATAATACTCTTTTTTGAATTTTTGTGTTATTCTAAAACAAATACTATCCACAACGCAATACTCATTTTAGAATGATTATATTTAAATGAGACTGTGTATATTTTAATATTATTTATTCTAAAATAAGTATTGTATATATGATTTTTTGGATAATACTCACTTTACATATATATAACAATATTATTTTTATATTTTATATATAATATTTTATTTCAAATATATGCTAACATGTTAGTCTCAGTTGGAATTTTTTTTATAAAAAATGCAATGATTTTTATTTCGTCAAAAAATTCATCGCAGTTTGATAGTTCAAAACAAAATAATTTTTTTCTTTTCTTTTTCTCTTTTATATACTTTCCTTCTACTTATTCTCTCTCTTCTCTTTATTGTTTACTACAATGCACTATGAGATAAGTTACAAATGGGGCCATGGGCATTAGTTTTCATTACCAAACACTTCCAAACCCAACTCCCACTAACGTAAGACCACTCTTCTCACGCATATAATGCATGCCTGGGGTCCTCCACAAGTCAAAAAAGTATTTATATTCGGAATACTTGAGAAGTCACCAAAAAAATCCTTTTTCCCATCATTACTACTTCCATACTGTTACACCTGCATCCCATGATTACCACTAATCATGAGATTAGGGCATAAGTTTGAGGATTATACTTAATACAAAGTTCACTCCTAATTTTTTTTATTTCCTTTTGTTTTAAACGCTTTGTTTTCTCGCATCTAATCATGTAAACAAACTTTACAAGAGAATTAAACTTTGATTACTCTAATATGAGCTCAACATTAATGATACACATTCATACATTCATTATGTTTCTCACACTTCTATATACATACAACATGATAATCATATGCATTCTCTCTTATTAAGGAAACAATGATACAAAACATCATTTACAACTCTCTCACATCTATACAAGGACCCAGAGTGACAAGGACCGACTGAACTAACTAAACTCATACTTAACTCATGTGGTAGATCTACTCTGATAATTTGACCTTCTTCAAGTCCACGTGATTTCCCTAAAAATTGTGAGTAGAGGGGTGAGCCTACTCGCTCAGTGAATGAGTACTTCAAATAAATAGTTTAAAGCACTACTATAATTACAAATATATTGTTGAGAAACTGATATCAATTATAACAACAATAAGATTTAAAGAGATTAATCATTCACAAATGGAAATATGTCAAGATACTCTGGATATCTACAATAATGAATCAATATATGAACATGATTGATTAATCTCAAAGAGAGATAATAACTCAGAGACATTCAATAACTGCACACACTCGATTAACCTCTCATACCCACATGAGGTGTACCACAACATGTGAAAGAATCACAACAAGCAACGTTCTCACTGTATAAGGCTTAGAAGTATGCCTGGGTTCCTAAACCTATCTCTTGAGTAAGACCCCGTCTCCAGCGGGTCTCGGCACGTATTCCCCTCGACAGATAATAGGAGCGACTAGATATCTCAAACTTCACCTCTCAACCTGGGTACTCAGGTAGTGAGTCAAAGCCCACAAGCTTATTGTACATCAGTGGACCTACTGACCACTGATCACTCAACATGTAACACAGGTACCACTGACATCCCCGGTTGGTGTTGGGTACCACACAATTGTAAGGAGTCTGCCCTACTGGTCAAGAGCCCCGCACCCTACTGGTGCACTCTGGCTTACCTCGATTTGGACTACCTCTAGTTGAGAAACCGTTTCCTCCTCACAACACAAGCCTCATCCTATGAGGATTCTACAGTGTTCAAGGCATCAACATGTCTAATTCACTCTTTAAATTCATAATTCAATCATCACATCAACATATCTTTGTTCAGCTTTGTAAACTGTTCATTTCATAAACTATCTGATAACATTTACCACAACTGAACTGTTAAGCATCACCACATCTCAAACTGAGAAACATTAATATCACAATACTTGTTTCACTGAACACCCTATCATTAGGGTTTCATTTACCTCACTCACTTATCACATAACTCACATAAGGATTGAATACATCATAACATCATGAATAACTTTGAATCAAGATGTCTAATTGCAAACCTCCAACTTTCCATTCATTTAGGGTTTTACCCTCCTTACTGATATATCAAGCAAACATTGATATCATCAAATGAAATCCAAGATGTTATATGACATATATGTAATACACATAAAAATAAAGCAATCATTCGTAACCAAGGAGATTCAACTAGGCAAACTTCTTTATTCAATTATATAACAATTTCAGTCATAGCCGAAAACCCTAAATTTTAGTTTACTTTTATAACCTCTGCAAATACTTTAATAATTATCATTTAGATGGATTTTACCCATTTATAATATGATTTCATCATCTGAAATTTGACACAACAGATAAATCATCCATTTCATATCAACTTACAAAAGCCAGATCAAAAAGAACATTTACGGTTTGTACACGCATACTAAGCAATTGAAAATTATTAATGATTTAACTCATTTTCATGCATTCTACTATTTAAATAAAGTACCCACTCACCCTAAGCTGTGAAAACACCTTAAAAACGTAGCCCATCTCTGAAACTCTTGAATCCATATCAAAACTCTAGCAAAATCCACAGTTTCTTCTTCATTTCAACCCTAAATGAGGTCTGTTATAGGTAGAAGATGAAGATTAGAGGTTAACCCAAACCTAAAAATCACTGGATCAAGGGTTCTGAATAAGGGAAAACAAAGAGGAGCAAGAATTGATGGCTAAACTACTTACCAAGTCATATATATATCATCCCTTTTGGATTCCACCGTTCTTCACGTTCTTCCCCAAAAATTACCCTAGAAATTACCTTCGAGATCACCCTCTCTTATAGAAAGGATTTGGGATGATAGAGGATCGAATCATGGTTCCAATGCACTTCGTTTCATTGAAAATAGATAAGTATTGCTCGAGATATGATCGTTTTATGATTGGCTGTCCTGGGTGGCGTCGGTTGCGGTCACGGTGTCGACGCATCGTCGGTTGCGATCACAGTGTCGGTCGCGGTACTCAGTACATGTTTATTAAAAAAGGCATAACTCTCTCATTTTAACTTTGATTTGGTTTATTCTTTTTTTTGGATTCATAATTAAATTTTCTAAAATTCTACAATATCATTTTGATAATATTCTCAAATGAAAAATAATTTATTAATTATTATCTCCAATGTCATTAACTCTCTTCTTGTACACATGTATGGGTTAATGATATATTAACTCCAACTCAGATCTTTATAGTATGCTTACGTCATAATTATGATTTGACAAACAAGTATTTAAGGTTACCAAAGTTAAGACACATCATAAAAAAGAATGTTACTAACAAACGTATGCCAAGCATTAAGATTATCTTAAAACTCTAGGATTACCAGCAAAGCTAGGAACGAGTTGTAACAATTCTCCCCCTCTAATAAAAATTTCATCTCGAAATTTCTAAAAGAGGAAAAGATACTTGTTAAACATCTCCGATTCTACTTTCCAAGTAACTTCTTCTATACATGATTCCTCCAAAAAACCTTTACTAGGGGTATCTCTCTCCTTTTAAGCTTTCAAATACTACGGTCTAAAATTTTATTTTCAACATTGAGCCATTTTTTCCTCTTCAAATCACAACTTTTAAAAGATATAAAATGTGTGAAACATAATTTCTCATCTCATCATCACATGGTACTATTCACTTACCATTCATGAGACCACACTAGTCATCATACTATCACAAGATATAAATCCTTTTCATAATATCACAGGGTATCAACCCTTATCAACACAAGAGGATTACATCTCATCCAGGGCTCAACCATGCCTAAAGGACATTAAGACCATCATACTTGCAAGATCATTATTATCTTTGCATGCCTTATAACAAGGCTCAACAACATCACTTGCATATAATACACCAGATCAATATAATATTGCATTAATGAGCTAGGAGATATTCATAAACAATCATAGAAGGGTTATATTAACATTAAGAACATTCCTTTGTTCCATCAACATGTAAGTAATATAAATATTATTAACCCTCATCATATTCATAATGCACATGTTTATCATAAAAAAGTATCAATCATGTAGCTATGATAACTACCAATTAACATATTAAGGTTATGATCATATTAAGGAGGTTATACCACCATCATTCCATCGTATAAGAATGTTAAACATGAATACTCATCTTTATCTATTTGTATTAGAGTTAGGTTCAACAAGATAAATTATATTAATGTTACTAATCAACACTTATACCCAAACCCTTACTCACGACATCCCTAGTTGGATCATGGATGCATAAGGTGAAGCATCACCATCTCATTTCATACTATTCTCAAGTATGAACCCACACATAAATCAAGGTGTAACCATCGAGTTATAGCATACTAGGGTTTCAACAACAGTAACAGAGTACTCCATGATTATATTAATCATTCAAGGGCAATTCATACTCAATTACCATAACTTAGTTATATTAAAGCTAGGTATAACAAGTTATAACTCATTAGGGTTACATATCAATACAAAATGGTTATCATCCCTTCTATTCATATGAGTGAATAGGTAAGACTACCTTATTCAGGGTAACCCTCCATTTGTTCCATCATCATTTAATCCATATCACCATACCACAATTGTACAATACTAATATGGATTACTGGTATGAATGACTACAACTATCAGACACCTTTAATTAACATATTGTTTGCACATATACACTGAAATCATAGATAGAATCAATTTACATCCATTAATATACCTTCAACAAATTACACTTCTAAAACAAATTCACGTATTACTAAAAGCCATTGTTTTCTCTTATTTCTCTCCTCATTCATTACTACTTACTTTTTGCTACTTATCCTTCTCATTTTGATCATGTAAAATAAACATCCCTCAGATTGAAACATACAAGGTAAGAATAGATTATTCATCATTCTTGACATCACTATAAGAATTTATTTCTTATCACACTTTACTCATGTTGTATTTCTCCTTTTTTTCAAAACACACTTGTTACATTTCAAATTTATTTCTTACCCTTTGCTCTGAATCATTTCCATATTATTTATCAACCTTTCATATTAGCTACCATTAAACCCTGGATTACTATCAGTGCTAGTTTACTTCTCATAGTGGAAATCTCATGATCTTGTTTTATAGAGATGCTAGTATTCAAGGTCAAATCACTAGTGAAATCCCTTGAACTACTACAACTCTAAACATTCTAGGGTTTGGTCCTTATCAGTAACATGAAGTTATTGTGATGTGACTTTACACCTTGAATTTGAAATTCAAAACTTGGATCTCACAAGTTTCACTAAAGTCTTCCTTATCTTATCACTTGAATTTCCTTTCTCTTACTTAGCCATTTAGATAGATTACATTCTCAATTTACCCTGCTAGGGTTTCATCATCATATTGTGTGTCATTATTACATTCACTAGATGTCTCTACCATGGTGGTTATGCATCATATATGATTCATTTTTTTATCACTTCATTCCCACACTGCTCTCATTAAGTAATATATGAAAAAGAAGATGATTATAAGACTTAGAATTCTTATCTTCAAACATTCCCTTAATACATTTCTCGTATATAGGTTTAATTGGTTATCAACAAGGATACTTGACTAATTATCACTTGCTTGAATCTCCTAACCTCTTTCTTTTATAATCTATATTACTCCATCATGTTTCAAAACCTTCCTTACTTTCCATAATACTCTTACCATATACTACTCTTCCACCTGTCATGTTTAATTTCTAATTTTCTCTTATGACCATGTTGCTTATTCACGTGTATGATCATGCATACCATGTAGCATATATTTCTATTGATCATTCTACTAATGTGAAGTTGAAATTCTAAATCAATGATCCATCTACTTGTTTCACCTCATGTTTAGTAAATTACATATCCTTCATTTTAAATCAAAGGGCTCATGCATGGGTCAAGCTTAGTTTCTCTTTCAATCAAGTTTTTCCTTCCTAAATATAGTCTACCTTTGTATGACTTATTCATTTGTTAAGCTACACTTTTGTTCTTCTTTTAGAAACTAGTTTGTTGTTCTATAGAGACTTATAATCTAAAGGTAGTAAAGATGAATATATTAAACTTCATAATAAAGGTATACATTCCATGCTCTCAATTATATCATAACCCTCATTCCTTAATCAAGCTCATCATTTCTAACATTTCTCTTTGTTTCAACTAAGTTTGTTATTCTAGCCTTATGATTTACTTGTTCATCCAATTCTCTTTAATTTGACTCTTCTGAAGACTCTTCACTTCTATGTACTTAATGTATACTCAACTCTTTTCTTCTATTTTCCCTTTGCTTTGGAGTACATAAAAGCATTGTACTCGATTATATGATCCATTCCTCATGATTGATTCTTACTATCTTAGACCTTACATACTTTTCTCATGTCTTTTCTATAAGTTTCAACATCTTAGTGTTTGTACATTCTCACTATGATGTGGGTCTAATTTATCTAGAGTCTACTCTTATTATATTTTTAATAGGAGTCATTAGATCCCAGTAACGCACCTTGCCAGCCGGACCATGCCAAACCTGTAGTCTTGAAGCCAAGAGCTACTCAAGATTAACCAACTCCTATTAATCTCAAACATGTGGAAAGAATATACACTGAGGGCAAACTCATTTAAACATAACTTCTGGTCTACTTGATACAAAGAATAACTGAATCAACTTCATGATACATAGCAATCTAAAAGAACCATATATATTCTACAAACTGATAATATGTATTCATACATACAAAATCATTTCTATTGATCTCCAATAAAAAAGGCAATATAAAGCAAGAGTTGTATCACATTCTATGTTTAATCTCTTACTCCTTCATTACTTTTTGGTCTCCTAACCCTAAGATATCTAGGGTTTCTCTCTAGCCCATCCTTCCTCTACATACTTGGCTAGGGCATCCAGAGAAGAATAGACAAAGTAGCTTGATACTGGTCAATCTAAGTATTCAGATACTGGGCTAGGGTATCTAAATACTCAGACCTCACATAGCTATAGACACATCACCTCCTATCTGGCACACTTATAACTCTGACTTTCTATCCTAATGGTCCCTGACGACTCAGCCTAGGCTCTGATACCAAAGCTGTTACACCCGCATCCCACGATTACCACTAATCATGAGATTTAGGGCATAAGTTTGAGGATTATACTTAATACAAAGTTCACTCCTGGTTTTTTTTTTAATTTTCTTTTGTTTCAAACTCTTTGTTTTCTCGTATCCAATCATATAAACAAACTTTACAAGAAAATTAAACTTTGATTACTCTAATATGATTTCAACATTAATTATACACATTCATACATTCATTCTGTTTCTCACACTTTCATATACACACAACATGATAATCATATGCATTCTCTCTTATTAAGGAAACAATGATACAAAACATAATTTACAACTCTCTCACATATATACAAGGACCTAGAGTGACAGGGACCGACTGAACTAACTAAAATCATACTTAACTCATGTGGTAGATCTACTCTGATGCTTTGACCTTCTTTAAGTCCACACGATTCCCTAAAAATTGTGAGTAGAGGGTGAGCCTACTCGCTCAGTGAATGAGTACTTCAAAGAAACAGTTTAAAGCACTTTTATAATTACAGATATACTATTGAGAAACTAATATCAATTATAACAATAGTAAGCTTTAAAGAGATTAATCATTCACAAATGGAAATATGTCAAGATACTCTGGATATCTACAACAATGAATCCATATATGAACATGCTTGATTAATCTCAAAGAGAACTAATAACTAAAAAACAAATAAAGGATAATTCAATAACTGTACACACTCGATTAACCTCTCATTTATCTTATTATGCCATGAACCCACATGAGGTGTACCACAACATGTGAAAGAATCACAACAAGCTAAGATCTCACTGTACACGGCTTAGAAGCATGCATGGGTTCCTAAGCCTATCTCTTGAGTAAGACCCTATCTGCAGCGGGCCTCAACATGTTTGCCTTTCGATGGCTAATAGGAGCGGACATATATCTTAGACTCCACCTCTCAACCTAGGTACTCAGGAGGTGAGTAAAATCCCTTAGGCTTATTGTGCATCAGTGGACCTACTGACCACTGATCACTCAACATGTAACATATGTACCACCATCATCCCCGGTTGGTGTTGGGTACCATACAATTGTAAGGACTCTGCCCTACTGGTCAAGACCCCTGCACCCTACTGGTGCGCTCCGGCTTACCTCGATCTGGACTACCTCCAGTCAGGAAACTATTTCCTCCTCACAATGCATGCCTCATTCTATGAGGATTCTACAGTGTTCAGGGAATCTACATGTCTAATTTACTCTTTAAATTTACAATACAATCATCACATCAACATATCTTTGTTCAGCTTTGAAAACCGTTCATTTCATAAACCATCTGATAACATTTACCACAACTGAACTGTTAAGCATCACCACATCTCAAACTGAGAAACATTGATATCACAATACTTGTTTCACTGGACACCCTATCATTAGGGTTTTATTTACCTCATTCACTTATCACTTAACTCATATAAGGATTGAATACATTATAACATCATGAATAACATTGAATCAAGATGTTTAATTGCAAACCTCCAACTTTCCATTCATTTACAGTTTCACCCTCCTTACTGATATATTAAGCAAACATTGATATCATCGAATGAAATCCAAGATGTTATCTGACACATATGTAATACACATACAAACAAAACAATCATTTGTAACTAAGGAGATTCAACTAGGAAAACTTCTTTATTCAATTATACAACAATTTTAGTCATAGCCAAAAACCCTAAATTTTAGTTTACTTTTATAACCTCTGCAATTACTTTAAGAATTATCATTTAGATAGATTGTACCCATTTGTAATATGATTTCATAATCTGAAATTTGACACAACAAATAAATCATCCATTTCATATCAACTTGCAAATGCCAGATCAAAAAGACCATTTACGGTTTGTACACACATACGAAGCAATTAAAAAATATTAATGATTTAACTCATTTTCGTGCATTGTACTGTTTAAAGGAAGTACCCACTCACCGTAAGGTGTAAAAACACCTTAAAAATGTAGCCCATCTCTAAAACTCTCAAATCCATATCAAAACTCTAGTAAAATCCGCAGTTTCTTCTTCCTTTCAACCCTAAACGAGTTCTGCTGTAGGTAGAAGATGAAGATTATAGGTTAACCTATATCTCAAAATCATTGGATCAAGGGTTCCGAGTAAGAAGAAATGAAGCGGAGGAAGAATCGGCGGTTAAAACTACTTACCAAGTCGAATCTATAACAACCCTTTTGAATTTCCATCGTTCTTCACGTTCTTCCCCAAAAATTACCCCAGAAATTACCTTCCAGACCACCCTCTCTTAGAACAAGATGAATGAGATGATAGAGGATCGAATTGCGGTTCCAACACACTTCGTTTCGTAGAAAATAGATAAGTATTGCTTGAGATATGATCGTTTTACGATTGGTATCCTGGGCGGCGTCGGTCACAGTCGCGGTGTCGATGCAGCGTCGGTCGCGGTCGCAGTGTCGGCCGCGGTACTCAGTACATGTTTACTAAAAAGGGCATAACTCTCTCATTTTAACTCCGATTTGGTTCATTCTTTTTTTTTAGATTCATAATTAAATTCTCTACAATACCACAATATCATTTTGATAATATTCTCAATGAAGAGTTAGTTATTAATTATTTCTTCCAATGTCATTAACTCTCTTCTTTCACACATGTATGTGTTAATGCTATATTAACTCCAACTTAGATCTTTATAGTATGCTTAAGTCATGATTACGAGTTGCCCAAATAAATATTTAATGTTACCAAAATTAAGACAAAACACAACATAGAATATTACTAACAAAATATGTCAAGCATTAAGATTATCTTAAAACTCTAGAATTACCAACAAAGCTAGGAACAAGTTGTAACACATACTCCACCCCCCCCCCCCACACACACACTTAATTCCTCTCCACGATCCTTCTTGCATGATGTCCCATGGATGATACAACCAATTTCAGGATGAACTTGTTATTCAATTGCAACCACTGTCTAGCCTACCTTAGCATGCATGATGTATTATCTATAATCAACTGGTAATACATTCTCAATCAACTGGACAAGGATCAGTTTTTCTAGTCGTGGATGCAGTAGTTAGATTTTATAAACAAAGTGTTTGTAAGGATTGATATTAGGATTCAATACTACGTCCGGTTGGTGTAGACAGAACAAATAAGTTTTATTTACTTTCGTTTGGCTGGAAACAGTCTCACAATATGACAAACACCTAATATGTGCGGCTTGTGTCTCCGTAAGCAGTGCCCTTTCTACAATCCCACTACTAAAAAAATCCGTCCCAATAGAAATTTGTTATTTTATGTGAAAAAGTATCCAAACGAATTGATTTTCACTATGAATAATTTGTTGGGATAATGTTTCTTATCTTATTTTTAGGATATTAGATATTATCTATCAATGTTGAGAAAGTCTAAACTTAGTGTGGCAACACATCCCATTATCACACAGATAACGAGGTGTTACGCAAAAACGTGCGGAAAGCACCATAACCACAGATTATCAAAACACGGGTTAATTAAAACCGATTGCGGAAAACTGATAAACTGTGAAACTATTACTTTCCAGTCCTCATCCTGCACAAAAACATGTCATATAAATATGTACATACACAAGATCTGACACGTGTCCACAGCTCAGGAACAGCTGTCCATCCATCACATGAGTTCACCACCTGTTCATATATACATAAAGGCCCACATCCGGCCAACAGCAGGATATACAGATATCATCGAACGATCTCCGTGAAACATCGTCAAAACACTGCCAAGGACCTGAGAGTACAGGGATGACTCTAGACTCTACTACAAAACATCCAAAACAGCAGCATGTCCATCGCTTGCCTTCTACTGCTCCTCAAGCTGCTCGTCCACAACACCACAACCACGACCACGTCTACCTCGACCACCTAAAAAGGGTGGAAACCAGCGGAGTGAGACAATTGAACAATTGTCCCAGCGGGAAACATAGCTCCCCGCCGCAACTACAGAACCTCAGCAAAATAAACCATAACAACAATTATAACATGAGCAGATATATCAGAAGCAGTTATATATATATATAGCGAGATCATTCTTACCGGCAAGCATACCAGCTGTACTAAAGTGTAAAACCAGATGTCTTTCAAAGGAACATGACTATCAAGATGAGATATATCAACATGTAACAGGATTATTAGAACAGAATATAATGTCACATAACTTGATTATCAAGATAAGACAGATTGCCACATAACCTACAAGGTATAACAAACAAGGCCTCAACCAATGTTTCGTGTTTGATTTGATCAGTAAATACTAAACGGCTGTATTACATTTTATTATGCCCTGAGGATTTGAACCGTACCGTTCAAATCCAACCTTCGGTTACGAAACCCAAGACGGTGCCATACAAGGTCAATGGAAGAGCCGGACTCCACGACCTCCCACCTCATGGTCAGTACATGAGTACAACACAAGCAGGACCGCAGTCACATGCTGAAGTGGTCTAAGCCACAGGGTTAGCTCCATAGGCTACCCATTCTCTAGCCCGCCTTGGTACAGGTCTCGGCGCTAGTAAAACTGAGCCACGGGCCTGATCACCGTGCTCTGAGCCATGAACGCATTCATGCTCCATACATCACATATCCTGAGCCATGGGCCTGTTCACCATGCTCTACACACATATCTGAGTCTGCAACCGAAGTTACACTCTTACCTCCTCATTTTCAGGCTAGGAGCAACCTACACATATTCAACAATATGCGCTTCCAGGTTAACCCGTAGGAAAACCTATTTCACCATCACCAAGTCCTGACGATGATGGATCTATGGCCAGGGCAAACTACATGATATATTTCACTGTGATTAATTAGTATCTTTTAGATGGATTGCAAGATTCAACCAAGTTGTATAACATGCAAAGATATAACAGAAAGTAAAGAACATTATATTATGATCTATTCATATCAACCTGATCCATCTTAAGGATCCAACATCACATGTTACCACTTGGCCTCTTGCCAACCATCCAGATCCATCTCAAGGATCATCACATACCATAGGGTCTCAACCCTTCATCATGTATTGTTACTGCCTCTTAAGGCTCACATCATCATCATGGGACCAACACATCACATACATAATCTTATAGAGCAATTATCAAAGTAATGTTACTCATTACATATGTCACATAGCCCTTTCATGGCTAAGTCATCACCTGCAAGGTTAAGGTATGCAATAATTGTAGATTCAACATAAGGAATATGCTCACTATCATGATATATCATTCAAGATAATCTACTTATCAATATGACAGTTATTTGGTAATCAAGTATGTTAAGTACATCATTAAACAACCATACTGATACTTACCCTTATATCGAGATTGTACAAACAATCAGGGTATATAGAGATCATGTTGTGTTTACAGAACCAACACTATTATTAACAAGGTCATTACTATGTCATCAACTATTGTCATCTTTATCATGAAGCAACCTTTAACATAACTATCACTTAGCATCATTATTACCAACATTATTATCATTAAACAAACTACTAGAGTAGTTATCATCATATTCATTATCATTAACAATTAAGCATAACGGGTCACATCATGCATCTATTACATGAGGGCTATCATCATATACATTACTACCATTAGCATCCTTATTATTTGCAAGGCAACATATTACATATTGATGATATCACAAGCACCACCATCGTTTTATTGGTTAATGTATAAACATCCACTTCTATCACATAAGGGACCGTCACCAAAGAAACTCATACCCTCACTATAGCCTCACAACCCTCATCTGAAACCTATCACCCAACATGGGTATCGGCCACCACACTAACCCTATCGGCCATCATGGCCCAAGGCATGTCGCCCAACATGGTATCAGCCATCATGGTATCGGCCATCAGGGCACATAGCCTATCGTCCATCATGGCACTACTTGGCCCTATCGTACACCACATGGACAAGGAGATAACTCAACACAAGAGCACCCATTCTATCGTCCAACTCAAGGACATCCATGTCGCCCAACACCATCAGACCATGTCGCCCAACAAGAGAGAGAGAGAGAGAGTATCGCCCATCTCCAAGGGTACTCACCATATCGGCCAACAAACCCTAGCTCACCCTATCGCCCAACACATGGGCAAGGGTATCGGCCACCCACAAGGACTCATCCTATCATCCATTCAAGGTGCCATGTCGCCCAACATGGTCACCATGTCGGCCAACACAAGAACAAAGGGGACCATGTCGGCCAACACAGAGACAAAGGTGTTGCTCAACCCAAGGAACCATATCGCCCAACATGGTCACCATGTCATCCAACATCCATACTAGGTCAACCTATCGTCCAACCCAAGAGGAAGGGTGTTGCCCAACACCAAGAACACTGATATCGTTCAACTCAAGGACAAGGGTGTCGCCCAACACACCCACAAGGAAGGGATATCGCCCAACCCTAGGTCACCTTCAACCTCCAACACAAGGGAGCACAAACCCTAAAAAGCAAGGTATACAAGGAACCCTAAACCCAAGAGAGGGATATCGGCCACTAAGGTATATAAGCAAGGTGCACAAGAAAGGAACTAAGCTAGTCTACTCACATGTAACAAGGTTAAAGCTAGAGGTAAAAGAGTTAGGGTTAGAAACTATGCAACCCGCCTTAAGCTCCAAGGAAGAAGATGCACTTTGAGCTCCAAGGTTGTCGGCCACCAAAGCTCCAAAGCACTCCAAGGTCCAAAGCAATCGTCCACCAAGCTTCTCCAGGAGGGTGTATCGGCCACCACTTCAGCTCCAAGGAAGTGTATCGGCCACCACTTCAGCTCCAAGGAAGTGTATCGGCCAACACAAGCAAGATGGAGAGGGATATCGTGCACCAAGGGTGGAGGGGAGACCAAAGGACCAAAGGAGACTAAGGCAAGGAGAAGAGCTACCTATATAGGAAGAAGGGGAGGAGAAACCAAGGTACAACCATGCTATGTGTCGCCCACCCAAGGGACACATGTCCACCAACTCAAGCCACCTCTCATGCAAGCCATAAGGCACTTGTCCAAGATGTGCACCATGTGTCCACCAACCAAGCCAAGCCATCTGGGCGACACAACAAGAGCTACTGGGCGACACACCAAGCAACTGGGCGACACACCACCTGCCCTGGGCGACACAAGGCTCAAGCAAGCCCAAACAAGGAACTCCAAGGCCCAAACAAGCTCAACTCAGGCCCAAAGGACTCAAACAACAAGCCCAAGCCTTCCTCTCAACCCTAGAGGAAGCAAAGAGGGAAAACATCTCACAAGATGGCAAACTTGCCCACAAAACCCTAAACTTGGGTTATTTGCAAGTAGCCCCTCGAACTCTCAACAAAGCATAACAAAACCCTAATCACCACTCAAAGGTGATTAGCAAGCACCAAAGCACCAAGATCTAGCAAAACAAACAGGGTAAACCCTAAACGCAGGTCAGGGTCCTTACAGCCATAAACCTCTACAAAAGGATTTTGTCCCCAAAATCCAAAGAGAAAAGTGAGGGATACTTCCTCCTCATCTCTTGCTCAAGCTCCCACGTGGCTTCCTCAACGCCACGGTGATGCCAAAGGACCTTCACAAGAACCAGATCCTTTCTCTTCAGCTTCTTGACTCTTCTGTCAAGGATCATCATAGGACCCTCTTCATAAGTCATATCTTTGTCAAGCTCAACTTCAACTGGTTGTATCACTGTTCCTGTATCCGGATGACTTTTCTTCAGCATACTGACATGGAACACTGGATGTAACCTGTGCAACTCTGGAGGCAATTCTAACTCATAAGCCACCTTGCCAACACGTGCTATGACTGAGTAAGGCCCCATATATCTGGGAGCTAACTTACCTTTCCGTCCAAACCTCAGCACACCTTTCCACGGAGAGACTTTAAGATACACCTTGTCTCCCACCTGGAACTCCAAGGGTCGTCAGCGATTGTCTGCATAAGACTTATGCCTGTCTTGTGCCGCTTTCAACTGTTGTTGTATCACCTTGATCTTTTCTGTCGTTTGTTGTACTAACTCAGGGCCCAAAAGCTGATATTCACCTGATTCATACCAACACAAAGGAGATCTGCACTTCCTCCCATACAAAGCCTCATAGGGAGCCATGTCAATGCTCCGCTGATAGCTATTTTTGTAGGCAAACTCTATCAAACTGAGATGTACGTCCCAACTTCCTAGGAACTGCAAAACACAAGCACGAAGAAGATCCTCCAAAGTCTGAATAGTCCTCTCAGACTGTCCATCTATCTGCGGGTGGAAAGCGGTACTAAACTTCAAATGCGTTCCCATCGCCCTGTGCAACTGTTCCCAAAAATGACTTGTAAACTGAGGACCTCTATCAGAAACTATCGTTGCTGGCACACCAAGCAAACGAACTATCTCATCCACATATACTCGAGCGAGCTTTTCAGCTGTATACGTGGTCATCACAGGTATGAAATGGGCAGACTTCGTTAATCTGTCCACTATCACCCAAATGGAATCATGATTCCTAGTTGTCCTGGGTAGACCAACTACGAAATCCATGGTTATATGATCCCATTTCCACTGTGGTATAGGCAAAGGTTGCAACGTACCTGCCGGCTTTTGATGCTCAGCCTTTACTTGCTGACATACCGCACACCTTGCCACAAACTCAGCTACATCTTTCTTCAGGCCGGGCCACCAATACAAGTCCTTCAGACTATGGTACATCTTGGTGACACCTGGATGCATAGCATACATCGACGTGTGTGCTTCCTCGAGCACCAACTCCCTCAGATTATCAGCATCTGGAACCACCATCCTATTATGATAGCAAACCACTCCATCCTCGGACTCATGGAACCCATCACGCTTTTCGCTGCCAAACTCTGATATGATTAGCTGTACTGTATCATCCGTTTGCTATGCATCCTTGATCTGCTGTCTCAACGTGGGCTTGATTTGCATCTGTGCTAAAAGTCCAGCTAACGAGGAAACCTCCATCTGTACGTTCATCTGCCGTAAGGAGACTAACATGTCCCGCCTATGGCATACCAAAGAACTCATATGTGCCTTCTTGGGAGTAGAAGACTTTCTGCTAAGCGCGTCTGCTACCACATTCGCCTTACCAGGATGATACTCGATAGTGCAATCATAATCATTGATCAACTCCATCCACCGACACTGTCTCATGTTCAACTATTGCTGTGAGAAGATGTAGTTCAGATTCTTGTGATCTGTAAAGATCTGACACACTTCTCCATAAAGATAGTGTCTCCAAATATTTAACACATGAACCACTGCTACCAGCTCCAAGTCATGGGTCGGATAGTTCTCCTCGTGTTTCTTAAGCTGTCGCGAAGCAAAAGAAACCACATGATCTTCCTGCATCAGCACACAACCCAAACCTTTCTTGGACGCATCACAGAAAACAACATAGCCTTTTCCAGATTCTGGCAAGATCAACACTGGAGCACTGGTTAGCTTTTCCTTCAAACTTTAGAAAGCTTGCTGACATCGATCATTCCAAACAAAAGGTACATCCTTCCTGGTCAACTTCGTCATCGGTAGAGCTATCGAACTGAAGTCCTTGATAAACCTCCGGTAGTATCCTACTAGACCAAGGAAACTATGAACTTCCGTCGGCGTCTTCGGCTGTTCCCAATCCGTAACGGATTCCACTTTCTTCGGATCTACTTTGACTCCTTCAGCAGATATCACATGACCTAAGAAAGTCACTTCATCCAACCAGAACTCACACTTACTAAACTTAGCATACAACTGATGTTGACGAAGGAGAGTCAACGCTTGACGAAGATGTTGCTCATGCTCTAGCCGGTTCCGACTATAGATCAAGATGTCGTCTATAAAAACTACAACAAACTGATCTAAGAACGGACGAAACACTCTGTTCATCAGGTCCATGAAAGCAGCAGGTGCATTGGTTAATCCAAACGGCATAACCACAAACTCAAAATGACCATACCTCATCCTAAAAGCTGACTTTGGTATGTCATCCGCCTTTATCCTCAACTGATGATATCCAGACCGTAGATCGATCTTCGAAAACACTGTAGCACAACGCAACTGATCGAACAGGTCATCTATCCTCGGCAACGGGTACTTATTCTTGATCGTGACCTTGTTCAACTGTCGGTAGTCTATACACAACCGCATCGAACCATCCTTCTTCTTAACGAAACAACACGGGAGCACCCCAAGGTGACGTGCTCGGTCTGATGAAACCTTTCTCCAAGAACTCTTGTAACTGCTTCTTCAACTCTACCATCTCTGCTGGAGCCATCCTATAAGGTGTCTGTGCAATCGGCTGCGTTCCCGGAACCAGATTGATCTCAAAATCGATCTCTCGGGGTGGAGGAACACCAGGAAACTCCTCAGAAAACACATCTGCAAACTCTCGGACCACTAACACTTCTTCAAGGTTAAGGCCTTTCGCCTTGGTATCCACAACGATATCCACAACGTGAGCTAAGAACGTCTCACATCCTTGTCGCAACAACCTATCTGCCACCATAGATGACACCAGACACGTCGGAAGAATCTTCCTATCTCCCTGGAAGATCCACTTCTCTCCAGCAACATCAAACACCACCTGCTTGGAACCACAGTCCAAGACAACCTTATACTTCTCTAAGGTATCCATCCCATGGATAACATCGAAACCATGCATATCAAGTGGTATGAGATCCACCTAAATGCTGTGTCCCGAAAAAGACAAAACACAAGATGGACACTCTTCCCGAAGCAAAGAGGAACCATCAAGAGGGGTTTCTAGCAACAAGCTATCCTTTTTACAACTAACAGGTAGATGACAGTTTTCAAGCATACTATAGGCGATAAAAGAGTGTGTAGTACCCGGGTCAACCAGAACAGATATAAAGCAAGAAGAAGACATATCAGAATGAAATAACTCCATCTGACCTGTCACCACTCGCGGGTTGACTATCGCCTCCGGCTGATTCATGGCATAGAATCGAGCCGTAGCTTGCTGTCCACGACCTCTGCTCCCTTGAGCAGACGATCCAGCTTGAGACGCTTGACCGCGTCCTCGTCCTCTGCTACCACTGGGCTGTGGTCTCTCAGACTTCTGGAAACTCTGCCTCGGTTGTTGCGTCACTTCAACATCTCTATTCGGGCAATTGAACTTCCAATGCCCGACTTGTCCACAGAGATGACATGCTCTATTGTCAACTCGTGGCCTAGATGGCCCTGTCACTGCCACCGAAGCTGAACTGTGCGCCTTAGACGGTGAAGAAACATAACCTTTTCCCTTACTCGGAGACCACTGAGATGGTACACCAGCACTTCTCATCACTGACGGTGCTGAAAACCTGGGTTTCTTGAAGCCACCAAACCTTCGTCCTTGAAACTGAGCAGGTCTTTTAAGAGGCACCGACTCTCTTTTCTCCCTTACTGTCCTCTCGATCCGTCGAACTGATTCCACAAACGTAGCAAACCGCTCTCGGTTTTCCAGCACAGACACAGGGGTTGTCAACTCAGCACTCAAACCCTTCTCAAAACGTCTGATCCGTTCATCATCTGTCGCCGCCATGTGAGGACAGAACCTCAACAGATCCATAAACTTAGCTTCATACTTGGTGATGTTCATCGTTCCTTGCCGCAACTTCTCAAACTGACTGATCTTCTCATCCAGGTATGTCTTCGGAAAGTATCTGGTGACGAACTCGGGTCGAAACACTTCCCAACAGATCACCTCACCAGGCCGCTTCTCTTCCTCGATGGTCCACCAGTGACCAGCACTACCCTTCAAAAGGTAGACAGCATGCTTTACTTTGTCAGCTTCGGGGATGTCGAGGATCCGGAAAGCCTTTTCAAGACTCGTCAGCCACAAATCTGCATCCGCTGGATCAGCCGTTCCAGCATAATCCGAAGCTCCGACTCAACGAAGCCGCTCAAAGGTCTTCCCGATACCCGATGCTTCTCCATGGGGAACCTGTGCTCGCGGAGGAGGCACTGGTAATCGGTCAACCATGAGATTCATCGTATCCATTAACTGCCCCATAAGCTGTTGGTAGGCAGGGTGTTCAAGTATGGCTGGGTCTGGTTGGGGGACCTCAGGCACCCGATCTTCATGTGCCCGTCCATCTGCTCCATCAACCGATGCAACATCACTATGCTCAGGAGCATGTTCTTCGTGGTTTCCAGACATCTTGGCTTTTCTTCTGCTTAGGGCAGAAGGTTTTTGTAAGATAACCTAGAAAACTCATAAGAATAGACTCAACCTAGTCCTAGATCCCTGTAGACTCAGCGAACCCAAAGCTCTGATACCAAACTTGTGGCAACACATCCCATTATCACCCAGATAACGAGGTGTTATGCGAAAACGTGCGGAAAACACCATAACCACAGATTATCAAAACACGGGTTAATTAAAACCGATTGCGGAAAACTGATAAACTGTGAAACTATTACTTTCCAGTCCTCATCCTGCACAGAAACATGTCATATAAATATGTACATACACAAGATCTGACACGTGTCCACAGCTCAAGAACAGCTGTCCATCCATCACATGAGTTCACCACCTGTTCATATATACATAAAGGCCCACATCCGGCCAACAGCAGGATATACAGATATCATCGAACGATCTTTGTGAAACATCGTCAAAACACTGCCAAGGACCTGAGAGTACATGGATGACTCTAGACTCTACTACAAAACATCCAAAATAGCAGCATGTCCATCGCTTGCCTTCTACTGCTCCTCAAGCTGCTCGTCCGCAACACCACAACCACGACCACGTCTACCTCGACCACCTAAAAAGGGTGGAAACCAGTGGAGTGAGACAATTGAACAATTGTCCCAGCGGGAAACATAGCTCCCCACCGCAACTACAGAACCTCAGCAAAATAAACCATAACAACAATTATAACATGAGCAGATATATCAGAAGCAGTTATATATATATAGCAAGATCATTCTTACCGGCAAGCATACCAGCTGTACTAAAGCGTAAAACCAGATGTCTTTCAAAGGAACATGACTATCAAGATGAGATATATCAACATGTAACAGGATTATTAGAACAGAATATAATGTCACATAACTTGATTATCAAGATAAGACATATTGCCACATAACCTGCAAGGTATAACAAACAAGGCCTCAACCAATGTTTCGTGTTTGATTTGATCAGTAAATACTAAACGGCTGTATTACATTTTATTATGCCCTGAGGATTTGAACCGTACCGTTCAAATCCAACCTTCGGTTACGAAACCCAAGACGGTGCCATACAAGGTCAATGGAAGAGCCGGACTCCACGACCTCCCACCTCATGGTCAGTACATGAGTACAACACAAGCAGGACCGCAGTCACATGCTGAAGTGGTCTAAGCCACAGGGTTAGCTCCATAGGCTACCCATTCTCTAGCCCGCCTTGGTACAGGTCTCGGCGCTAGTAAAACTGAGCCACGGGCCTGATCACCGTGCTCTGAGCCATGAACGCATTCATGCTCCATACATCACATATCCCGAGCCATGGGCCTGTTCACCATGCTCTACACACATATCTGAGTCTGCAACCGAAGTTACACTCTTACCTCCTCATTTTCAGGCTAGGAGCAACCTACACATATTCAACAATATGCGCTTCCAGGTTAACCCGTAGGAAAACCTGTTTCACCATCACCAAGTCCTGACGATGATGGATCTATGGCCAGGGCAAACTACATGATATATTTCACTGTGATTAATTAGTATCTTTTATATGGATTGCAAGATTCAACCAAGTTGTATAACATGCAAAGATATAATAGAAAGTAAAGAACATTATATTATGATCTATTCATATCAACCTGATCCATCTTAAGGATCCAACATCACATGTTACCACTTGGCCTCTTGCCAAACATCCAGATCCATCTCAAGGATCATCACATACCATAGGGTCTCAACCCTTCATCATGTATTGTTACTGCCTCTTAAGGCTCACATCATCATCATGGGACCAACACATCACATACATAATCTTATAGAGCAATTATCAAAGTAATGTTACTCATTACATATGTCACATAGCCCTTTCATGGCTAAGTCATCACCTGCAAGGTTAAGGTATGCAATAATTGTAGATTCAACATAAGGAATATGCTCACTATCATGAAATATCATTCAAGATAATCTACTTATCAATATGACAGTTATTTGGTAATCAAGTATGTTAAGTACATCATTAAACAACCATACTGATACTTACCCTTATATCGAGATTGTACAAACAATCAGGGTATATAGAGATCATGTTGTGTTTACAGAACCAACACTATTATTAACAAGGTCATTACTATGTCATCAACTATTGTCATCTTTATCATGAAGCAACCTTTAACATAACTGTCACTTAGCATCATTATTACCAACATTATTATCATTAAACAAACTACTAGAGTAGTTATCATCATCTTCATTATCATTAACAATTAAGCATAACGGGTCACATCATGCATCTATTACATGAGGGCTATCATCATATACATTACTACCATTAGCATCCTTATTATTTGCAAGGCAACATATTACATATTGATGATATCACAAGCACCACCATCGTTTTATTGGTTAATGTATAAACATCCACTTCTATCACATAAGGGACCGTCACCAAAGAAACTCATACCCTCACTATAGCCTCACAACCCTCATCTGAAACCTATCACCCAACATGGGTATCGACCACCACACTAACCCTATCGGCCATCATGGCCCAAGGCATGTCGCCCAACATGGTATCGGCCATCATGGTATCGGCCATCATGGTATCGGCCATCAGGGCACATAGCCTATCGTCCATCATGGCACTACTTGGCCCTATCGTCCACCACATAGACAAGGAGATAACTCAACACAAGAGCACCCATTCTATCGTCCAACTCAAGGACATCCATGTTGCCCAACACCATCAGACCATGTCGCCCAACAAGAGAGAGAGAGAGAGTATCGCTCATCTCCAAGGGTACTCACCATATCGGCCAACAAACCCAAGCTCACCCTATCGCCCCACACATGGGCAAGGGTATCGGCCACCCACAAGGACTCATCCTATCGTCCACTCAAGGTGCCATGTCGCCCAACATGGTCACCATGTCGGCCAACACAAGAACAAAGGGGACCATGTCGGCCAACACAGAGACAAAGGTGTTGCTCAACCCAAGGAACCATATCGCCCAACATGGTCACCATGTCGTCCAACATCCATACTAGGTCAACCTATCGTCCAACCCAAGAGGAAGGGTGTTGCCCAACACCAAGAACACTGATATCGTTCAACTCAAGGACAAGGGTGTCGCCCAACACACCCACAAGGAAGGGATATCGCCCAACCCTAGGTCACCTTCAACCTCCAACACAAGGGAGCACAAACCCTAAAAAGCAAGGTATACAAGGAACCCTAAACCCAAGAGAGGGATATCGGCCACTAAGGTATATAAGCAAGGTGTACAAGAAAGGAACTAAGCTAGTCTACTCACATGTAACAAGGTTAAAGCTAGAGGTAAAAGAGTTAGGGTTAGAAACTATGCAACCCGCCTTAAGCTCCAAGGAAGAAGATGCACTTTGAGCTCCAAGGTTGTCGGCCACCAAAGCTCCAAAGCACTCCAAGGTCCAAAGCTATCATCCACCAAGCTGCTCCAGGAGGGTGTATCAGCCACCACTTCAGCTCCAAGGAAGTGTATCGGCCACCACTTCAGCTCCAAGGAAGTGTATCGGCCACCACTTCAGCTCCAAGGAAGTGTATCGGCCAACACAAGCAAGATGGAGAGGGATATCGTGCACCAAGGGTGGAGGGGAGACCAAAGGACCAAAGGAGACTAAGGCAAGGAGAAGAGCTACCTATATAGGAAGAAGGGGAGGAGAAACCAAGGTACAACCATGCTATGTGTCGCCCACCCAAGGGACACATGTCCACCAACTCAAGCCACCTCTCATGCAAGCCATAAGGCACTTGTCCAAGATGTGCACCATGTGTCCACCAACCAAGCCAAGCCATCTGGGCGACACAACAAGAGCTACTGGGCGACACACCAAGCAACTGGGCGACACACCACCTGCCCTGGGCGACACAAGGCTCAAGCAAGCCCAAACAAGGAACTCCAAGGCCCAAACAAGCTCAACTCAGGCCCAAAGGACTCAAACAACAAGCCCAAGCCTTCCTCTCAACCCTAGAGGAAGCAAAGAGGGAAAACATCTCACAAGATGGCAAACTTGCCCACAAAACCCTAAACTTGGGTTATTTGCAAGTAGCCCCTCGAACTCTCAACAAAGCACAACAAAACCCTAATCACCACTCAAAGGTGATTAGCAAGCACCAAAGCACCAAGATCAAGCAAAACAAACAGGGTAAACCCTAAACGCAGGTCAGGGTCCTTACACTTAGATAGAATTTTTTTTGGTCGGAAACTTAGATAGACTTGGAGTCTAAGATAATATTTTACATTATCTTCTCCTCCTGTCTATTAATTATTGACTTTACCCCTCTTTTTGGTAACCCAGGAGACTCATAAGGCTTGCGCCGAATCCAACTTGGGGAGCTCATCCCCATCCCGTAAGGAGCGTAACCCATTAAATCGCGTAGACGCGGACTGCGCTACGGGAGAAACAATTCCGAACAATACCACCAGGGGGATTCAAACCCGGGACCCTTCATGAGGAGCCCCGTGCTGCGACCACCTGAGCTACTGCTCGCCGGCTTGACTTTATCTCTCTATTGTCTTTTTTAATAGATTAGCCTTGTTCTCTCATACTACATTTTGTGGGTTGTCATTACCTTTTGGGATTTCCTTATTAGGTACTACAAGAGTACTATAAATAAGGCATAGTGATGTATGATAACGGTGTATCGATGTGTGCCAATGCGTGTGTTCCAATGTGTGGTAACGTTAGGTGTGCCAACGTTAGCCAACAATGTGCGCCAACATTATGGGCTAAAAGGGAAGCCACAAAGACAAAAGGGGAGAGAATAAGATCACTTAAGGAATTCTATTGTGGATACGAGATTGTGAGAGAGTGACAATCTTTGTAATATTGTGAATATTTTTTCTTAATAGAATATGCAGTCTTCTTCTCCAAATATGTTCTCACTGCTTATTGTTTGGTGATTGACTTTGTTGATTGAGGGTTGTTATTATTCTTGTTGTGCATATTTGTGTTGTATCTCACATGAGTTTTTTTTGGCTTGAAGGCTTTCGTAGCATTAAACAGTTCTTCGAGTGGTATCAGAGAAGGGTTTATGCAAGACGATAAGAAAGCATGAGAGGCACATAAAAATATGACGACGCCGACAACTACGACTGGAGGCCATCTGATAGAAAATGTTGACGACAACATCATCATGGAATCATGAGGACGTGAATCTATTAGTTGTGAAATATCAACGTGAGGTGGAGTCATGCTATTTACTTACAAGGGGCAAGTGGCCACCAAAGCTACCTAGTTCTGTCGACTGGGTGGATTGTTTTAACCAAAAGAGAAGCGACTAACGAGAGGTCTACGAACATGGGAGGCGTAGGTGGAATAGTGGCATAGGTGGCGGGCGTCAGCAACCCGAAGAGTACTACATGTATTCAACTATCAGGGACAGTCTAGTGTGAGATTGTAATTTCAACAAGTTCAGAGGCAAAACTATCAACTGTTGGAAGGAAAAAGATGTGTTAGGACCAGCCACATGGTGATTTTGAACGAGTGTAGCTCAGAGAAGGCACTAACCTATGACATGGGGGCCAAATGTGCCAAGGATGAATTCTTCCAACTGCATATGAAGGCGTCACAATTTGTCAAACTGCACAATATGAGGAGCTCTCATATGAAGTGTCCGGGCTACCAAGCCTGAGCACGCACTCCACGCAGGCGTGCATGGTGATACACTTTTGGAAACAGAAGCAACTTCTGGGGGACGGAAGCATAGAAGATGAACGGAAGCGAATTCTACAGAAGAAGCAATTACACTTCAGTAAATAATACCCAAGGTGGATATTGTTAGATAATGTCTCTTATCCTATTTTCTAAGATGTTAGATATTGTCTAATACTATTGGAAAAGTCTAAAATTGGATAGAATTGGAGTCCAACATAATGTTTAGCATTATCATCTCCTCTTGTCTATTAAATATTACCATTATCTCTCCATTATCCTTTTAATAGATTAGCTTTATCCTCTTACACTTTCTTTTATAAGGTTGATATTACTTTTTGGCCGGATACTACGAGAGTACTATAAATAAATACAATGTCGTATGATAAGGTACGCCGATGTGTGTCAATGTGTGAGTTCCAACATGTGGTAACTTTAGGTGTGCCAACATGGGACAATATGCGCCAACATTGAGGGCTAAAAGAAGAAGCCAAAAAGATAGCCAAAAGGGGAGATGCCGAGAGTGGTTAAAGAATTCTATTGTGGACACGTGATTATGATAGAACGACGATCCTTGTAATCTTGTGAATATTTTTGCTTAATGAAATTTGCGGTTTTTTTCTCAAATTTGTTCTCATTAATTATTACTTGGTGTCTGACCTTGTCGATGGGTAGATGTTATTATTTTTGTTGTACGTGCTTAGATTGTATCTCACATAGAGAGTTTTTATTGGACTTGAAAGCTTAATGATTCTTCGCAATCAAACAACAAAAACTCTAATACCTTAATTTGCCTGTTATTGTTTTACACCTTGTCACATCACATGGACCCTAAACGAAAGACCGATGGCTGCTATTAGTTGTCTTTTATCCACCAAACGCTTTTCAACAAAAAGATTTTCATACCGCATAACAGAGTTGGGAGTAGTGCAAAACATAAGTGGGTTATGTTCAGTGGCGGAACTAGAAAATTACACTAAAGGGGCTGAAATCATACATGTGTACATTTTAGCACAGAGGGGGGGCTGAGCCAAAAATGTTGTCCCCATTGAGAATGGAACATGCATCATTTGCTTTAAAAACCAAGCTATATACCACTCCAACTAGTCCCATTCTTTGAAATTTATACATAGTTAATGTATTTATTTATACTTTAAGCTATACTTAATACTAAAAAGATAACTATTTGTATTGGGGGGGGGGGCTAAAACCCCGGGAGCCTCCCCTCTAGTTCCGCCCCTGGTTATATTTGATGTGTTTTATAATTACTGGAGCACATCCAACATCATAGTACCAATGAGCCATAAGAGTGAGAATCTACCAAGCTACCTAGGCGACGTTTGGTTTAATAGATACCGTAAGATTGGTTCACGATCATAAATCCATTAGAAGAAATTCTGTGTTTGTTTAACCGGAGTTGAAAAAGGACGGAATCCAGCATGCCTTCCACGATTAGTAATTGCTGGATTCTACTTTACAGATCAAATAAGCCAGAAGCCGTCATCCAATAAAGGAGCAGGCATTCGACCACCGCTAATTGCAAACCAGGCTGGGATCTTTGCCCAATTAGTACCCACCGTAAGCATGCCTTCAACAATCCTTGCGCCTCATAATCTTCTAATTCCATGTGAACACGACGTAGTCTAGATCTACTATTAATGTCATGTGTCACAATCATTTAATCCAAGCCGATATATTTGATTAAATTTACACATTTTAACTGAAACTGGAGCAAAAGCTGCATAAAATCCAAAAATACTCCAATTTCTACATATAATGTAGCTCTATGTGCCATGCATCACAATGTTATGCAAGCAACTCAAAATAGTAGATATGCAATTTAAGAAATAATCTTGAGCATGTGTGAGACAAGAAACAAGCATAGCATATAGATGAGCAAAGAAGCCAATTATAAACAGGGTTAGAACTACATGTATATGAACTACTAGTAGATGATATCACAAGTTAGGACTACTAGTAGGATCTAGATCATAACAAGAGATACACAAGATAAAATAAGCTATGAGTAGATATAGAGATATATCCAAACAAAGAGATATGCAATTTTAGAAGCATGAAAGGATATAACTCACTAGATATGCATCCTTACCATAAGATGATTACCCCTATGAACCTCAAGTTTGTATCAAAACAAGATATACACCTATATAGATGTAGCAAGTTAGAGTACAACGGAAGCAATTTTTAGACACAACTAAGAGATCCAAAGAGATCATCATCAAAACCTGCAAAACAACTCAAATCAAGTAATTGTAAGATATAGATATACCAATTTAGAGCAATTAGAGAGATAGAGTTGTAAGCAAGATAGGAAATTTAGAACATGGCAATATGCATATATAAAGATATCAAAAGAGAGTGCCAAAGAATAAGGCTATTGGTTGAGAAAATCTAGTTGAGAGGGAAATTCTCATTCAATAAGCCAATTGTGTATTCTGTGCACAGTGTTATCGGTCGAGTTCTGTGCATTGACAACTCGACCGATGAAAGCTGTTGGCAACACCTATTGGTGCCCATCGGTCGAGTTTCACTAGGGCAAACTTGACCGACAGAGCAGCTGTCAAAAGGCACATATATTTCATAAAACATATTTAAATGCATGCTAAAAATACAAACCATATCCAAACATGTCTAAGCAAGTTAGTAATGGACTATAGAAGCATTAGAAATAGTTTTTGAGCAAGAGTGTGAAGAGAAACACAAAATACCACTTTTGACTCAAAAACCATATGTATAGTGCACACTAACTTGACAAAAACAAGTTAGGATAGGTTATAAGCAATAAAACATTTACCTTTGTGCTTACCATTTCCTTTTCCACTTGTTTTCACCCTCTACACATCTCACCTTTCTTCTTTCATGTGGATTGAGAAGTCAATTTGCAAATTAGTGGCTCAAGTTAATCCATTTGCAAGTACCTACAAGAAGAAAGATGAAATGGTCCCCAATCATGTTTTTGGGTCTGGAGGGATTAGTTTAGCAACCCAAATCCGATTGCTTTTGGGTGCTTTCCTAAAAGGACAACAAGTAGAATAATGACCAATTTCATTGCAATAGTTGCATGTGCCCATAGTCTTGGAACTAGATGATTCTCCATGGAATATTGGAGGTCTTTTATCTTTGTTGTTCCCTTGACTACTATCATATCCTAAACCATGCCTACCGAATTATTTAGTAGTATAGTGTAGGATATCATTAAGATTCTTTTTACCCACTAAGAATCTTTGCAAAGAAGATCTCAAACTGTCATTATCATACTTAAGAGAAGCAATAGTAGAAGACAATTGATTAATATTATCTCTAGCGTGTAAAAGATCATTTTCTAAGCAAAGAGATTTAGTTAAAAGAGAATCTCTATCAATATGAAGAGCAGCAACATCATTCTCTCTATTTGTAGAACTAGAACAAGATTCATGCCCATTGATTTTAGCAAGCAAGGAGACATTTTCTATTTCTAATTCATGCAAAACAAAATCTTTGTCCTTGTTTTCAGATTTAAGAACATCAGTGTCATGCATGAGAGAATCAACAATTAAAGTATGCTCTTCATTAGAACTAGGCATGAGAGGTTGAGCTTCTAGAAATTTTATCTTATCAAGCAAACTAGCATTTTCAAGTTTAAGAGAGTCTACTTGGCTAAGACAATCATTTTTATCATTAAACAAGTAAGAATTAGCATATTCAAGACCATCTAGTTCTATATGCAAATTATCAACAATTCTAGCAAGCTTTTTCTTTTTCTTTTTAGAAGACTTATAAGAGGCACAAATACCATGAATAATAGCAATTAAAGATTCTTTATCTAAAGAGTCTAGATTTACCTCACTTGAGTCTTCACTTGTTGACGCTATAAGGGCAAAATGGCATTCTCCTTCATCACTAGAGCTTGAGCTTGATCCTTCACATGAATCTTCACTTGAGCTTGAGTTGGAGGAGCCACTTGAGCTTGAGTGCCATTTCTCCTTCTTGTGAAGATGGGTCTTTTTGCCTTGTGGGCAATCTTCCTTTAGTGACCCTTCTTTCCACATGTGAAGCACCGGATGGAGGAGGACTTGCCTTTGTAGAGTCTACCCTTGGAGTACATGGCATCTTCTTCAACTTGAGAGGATGGAGAAGCTTGACCAATAATAGCCTTGATTTGAGCTTTGATTTCAGCCTTCTTCATTCTCTTGAGTTCTTTCTCCTCTTGTCTTTCTAATTCCTCCCTCTTGTCAAGTGTGGCTTCATGTGCTTGTAGATTTCCAATGAGCTCTTCAATAGGAATATCCCTAAGAGACCTTGCTTCTTCAATAGAAGTCACCTTGGATTCCCACCTCTTGGGGAGAGTTCTAAGGATCTTTGAGTTGATCTCTCCACTAGACATAGGATGTCCTAGAACAGCAAGACCGTTCAAGATGGTTTTGAGCCTTGAGTACATGTTGGCTATGCTCTCCTCGTTTCCCATTTTGAAGTTCTCAAGCAGCCCTTTGAGCATGTAGACTTTGCTTTCCTTCACTTGATCTGTCCCTTCATAAGTGATGCAAAACTTTCTCCATACCTCATAGGCCGTCTCACAAGAAGAAATCCGGTTGAAATCGGTGGGGGTCATGGAGGCATATAGGATGTGCATGGCTCTAGCATTCAAGGTGGCTTTCATCAAGGTAGCTTCATCCCATTCTTCAATCTTTGTATTTGGTTGCATGTATGGGTTGTTCACCATCTTCCACATCTCAAGACTTGATCCTTGGATGTAGAATTGAAGCCTTCTTCTCCAATAGAGGAAATTGCTCCCATCAAAGATTGGTAGGCTGATTCTCCCTCCTTGGTAGTCACCCATCTTCTCCTACTTGTTGAAGTATGCTTGGAGAAGACCCGCTCTGATACCAATTGTTGGATCCTAGATGGGTGATTAGATGCTCTAGAGGGGGGGTGAATAGAGCTGAATGCACTTAAACAAAATTCATTAGACCTTCAAGATATATCACAAGATAAGGTTGCTAAATAGGAAATTTATATACAACTAAAACATACATAGCAAGGATGAGAGAGATTGAACATGCACCAATTAGACAAGCTATTTGGAGTGGTTTCACACTTAAAACTAGAAGTGTGTCAGTCCACTTGCCTAGAGAGGTCAACCTCTAGGACTTCCAACAATTGCACTCTTATATTCACTTATAAGACTTACAATACATGGCCAACAAAGGACTTACCTATCCAATACAAAGAGTCTTCAACCTTACCAAGGACTTACCCACTTTGCAAGAGTCTTCGGCCTTCTCCAATGACTTACCCACTCTTGCACAAGTCTTCGGCCTTACAGGACTTCTTGGATCTTCCGCCTTTGACTTCACCTTCACTCAGAGAAGCTTCCACCAAGGTCTTACCCACTTGAGCTTGAGTCTTCTGCCTTCTCCAAGGGCTTACCCACTCTAGCTCCAAGTCTTTAGCCTTGATCTTCACCAAGGGACGCCTTCCCTTGCTCTTCTTCACCTCTCTTGGACAAGAGAGAGAACCTTCATCTTCATGATTGCAAATGAGAGAAGTGGAGGTGGTGGAAGTGAGAGCCTCACAAGATATACATGTAGGACTAGCTCTCTTACAGATTTCCTACTCACTCTAATGGAAGTAGCAAGTGATTAAGCTTAGAGAGAGAGAGAGGAGGCTGTAGGAAGTACTCAACTATAGAATAGGAACCTCACAAAGAGTTTGAAATGAATGCTCAACCTTAGAATGAAGCCCAAGGGGTCCTATTTATAGTTGGGGATGCCTCTTAGCCTTTGGGAACACTTATGAATGAAAACTAGCCATTTTGTGACTTACAACAGATCTATTTTCACTTGTTGCAACTCCACAACGGCTAGAAGCACTTTTCTGTACTTTTCCGTACAGTGCATTCGGTCGAGTTCTGATGAGTGTAACTCGACCGATCAAGTAGGAGGCAAACCGATGTTCAAAGGATCGGTTGAGTTTGTCTTGAGGAAACTCGACCGACCATTTCAACTGGAAATGGCCTACTACCCAATCGGTCGAGTTCTGTGAGTGCATAACTCGACCGATGCAATCTTCAGAAAATCGACCAAGGTGGATCGGTCGAGTTTCAGGCTGGGGAAACTCGACCGACCAAGTGCCTGTAATTGATTTTCAAAGTTGCATCTAAAGTGCTCTAATAGTCGATCTAAGTATTCCTGATATTTTTCTAAGCTTAATTACAAGTCATACAATCATTATAAGTGATTTACAACATGATTTAATGGATATACATCATATTACAAAAATGTGCAATTGTATGACTTTGACTTGTCTTTTCTCCAAATTGAGATGCGCAAGTTAGGGCATTTGGAGTGTGTCTATACCTAATCTGAAATCACTCAAGTAGAGACATTAGACACCAATATGTGGAATGGTTAGTCATCATCAAAACAAGGGTTTAGTCAATTTAGACGCGAGTCATCATTGACCTAATTGACCTTGAGTCAACAAGTACTACATGTATTCAACTATCAGGGACAATCTGGTGCAAGACTGTAATTTCAACATGTTCAGAGGCAAAACTATCAACTGTTGGAAGGAAAAAGACGTGTTAGGACCAGCCACACAGTGATTTCGAATGAGTGTAGCTCAGAGAAGGCACTAACCTATGACATTGGGGCCAAAGGTGCCAAGGATGAATTCTTCCAACTGCATATGAAGGCGTCACAATTTCTCAAACTACACAATATGAGGAGCTCTCATATGAAGAGTTCGGGCTACCAAGCCTAAGCACACACTCCATGCATGCGTGCACGGTGATACACTTTTGGAAATAGAAGTAACTTCCGGGGGATGGAAGCATAGAAGATGAACGAGAGCGAATTCTACAGAAGAAGAAATTACACTTCAGTAAATAATACCCAAGGTGGATATTGTTAGATAATGCCTCTTATCCTATTTTCTAAGATGTTAGATATTGTCTAATAATATTGGAAAAGTCTGAAATTGGATAGAATTGGAGTCCAACATAATGTTTAGCATTATCATCTCCTCTTGTCTATTAAATATTGGCATTATCTCTCCATTATCCTTTTAATAGATTAGCTTTATCCTCTTACACTTTCTTTTGTAGGGTTGATATTATTTTTTGGCCGGATACTATGAGAGTACTATAAATAAACATAGTGTCGTATTATACGGTGCGCCGATGTGTGTCAATGTGTGGGTTCCAACGTGTGGTAACTTTAGGTGTGCCAACGTGGGACAATATGCGCCAACATTGAGGGCCAAAAGAAGAAGCTAATAAGATAGCCAAAAGGGGAGATGCCGAGAGTGATTAAAGAATTCTATTGTGGGCACGTGATTACGATAGAACGACGATCCTTGTAATCTTGTGAAAGTTTTTGCTTAATCAATCCTTGCACCTTGTCACATGGACCCTAAACGAAGACCAATGGCTGCTATTAGTTGTCTTTTATCCACCAAACAATTTTCAACATAAAGATTGATTTCATACCGCAGACCAGAGTTGGGAGTAGTGCAAAACATAAGTGGGTTATGTTTGATGTGTTTTACTTACTGGAGCACATCCAACATCATAGTACCAATGAGCCATAAGAGCAAGAATCTACCAAGCTACCTAGGCGACGTTTGGTTTAATAGATACCGTAAGATTGGTTCACGATCATAAATCCATTAGAAGAAAGTCTGTGTTTGTTTAACCGGGGTTGAAAAGGGACGGAATCCAGCATGCCTTCAACGATTAGTAATTGCTGGATTCTACTTTACAGATCAAATAAGCCAGACGCCGTCATCCAATAAAGGAGCAGGCATTCGACCACTGCTAATTGCAAACCAGGCTGGGATCTTCGCCCAATTAGTACTCACCGTAAGCATGCCTTCAACAATCCTTGCGCCTCATAATCTTCTAATTCCATGTGAACACGACGTAGTCTAGATCTACTACTAGATTAATGTTATGTGTCACAATCATTTAATCCAAGCCGATATATTTGATTAAATTTACACATTTTAACGGTAACCAAATGTGCAGCTCCATTTTCAATCGGGAGCAGCAAATCTGCACTACTCTGCTTGGTCGCACACAAGCTGACCCCCGAATTTGTCTTTCTAATGAAACTGTTCAAGCATAAAAGGTCCCCACCCTACGAAACTTCTCAGTCACTGTGTCACATGTCGTTTCACATATAAGTGGACGGCACTCGCAAACCCGATGTCGTCACGTGCCCCCAGGAAGTTCTGAGCTTTCGTTCGCCAGGCAAAAGTATTCTGCTCTTGTTTTTCGGTGGTGGCAGTTCCTTGTTTTCCGGGGCGTGCTTCTCGGCCATTTCACTAGGCGCACGATGAGCGGCCCACGAGCACCACGCCGCCTCCTAAACTATGCGCACGGTCCACCCCATGCTACTAGTATAATACCATATCGAGCCATGTTGACAATCAGTTAAAAACTTAAAAAATACAACGGTATGTCCCCACTCCTAGTAGTTATGCTAGGACGTCGTTGCTGAAGTCAACTTCTCCCGAGGACATCGTTTCCTATATCAAACAATGGTGTGAGAGGCACATGCCCACGCTTACTAAAACATAGTTTAGGTAGGTTTGGATCTGGTTTAGGTAGGTTTGGACATTGAATAAGAATCAACACTAGCTAGTCCCTCTTCATACGTAGCATCCTCAACTAATTTGGCATCCTAGACTGAATTGTCTGCTCCATCTCATGATGACATTTATATGTGGAAGCATTAACAGATTTCTATGTAGCATATACAAGTCATGTGGCAAGTCAATACGCAACCTTCCCAACCACACTCTATCACATATTAACTATTAAGGTCCCACATACCTCAATGCTAAATTATCAATCTTTCCAAAATCTAGTTCAACATTCCAAAGTGAGACTTTTAGCTAGACCAAGGTGCCAACTTGAAACTCAAGCAATCTCCTATTGTTATCAACATAAGAGTTATACATGTCCTTTGCTTCATTGATATGCTTCATGATAATCTAAGTTTTCTCTATAGCGTTGTGACGTCCCCGGATTTTCACTTCTCCAAACCCTATTGGGAATGAGAGGTCAAAATCCGAGAACATCATCCAATCATATCAGAAAGCGATGCGGAAGCATAATACACATACATGAACATACAATCATAACATTTCTCATCATTCAACGTGTATATTTATACAACATGAATTATTACACAATGATTTACAATTATATATTGAATGAAAATTCTACAGTCTAAGAACATGTATGCTAAATTAGGATCTACACAACAGGTACAACCTGAACAACTGCTCACTTCCTTTCTTTTATCCCATGCTAGCTCTGAACCTAAAACATACGTGAAACAACGAATCAACACACAAGGTGTTGTGTACGTGGGTAGAAAGATACATACTAATATGTTTGCATAATTGAAATAATTTGAGAAAGAAAGAGTAAAAGAAAACATTATTGAAAGCGATAATCAAGTAAACATTCCTTTTCTTGCTTTCACTTTGATGCGGTTGTACTACACATACTTGCACTTGACTTACATCTAGTGTGGGCAATATAGTATCATCATACATCTAACATAGGCCAAGGAATCATACATCCATGTTAGGAAACATACATCCACACTAGGCTATGTTCTCTAGTAGCTACAACCCATCATACTCATTTATGTTCTATTAGATTTGGCGAAGTATAACCCATAATAGTTCAACCAAGCAATCATATCCAAATACGAGCATTCACGATATTGCATATCATAGGCAACCAGAAAACTAGTCTTATACTTAATAAATCCCACATACCTGAGTTCAGAGATTCATAAATATCTTTGATCATCTAGACAAACTGGTCAGCACCTGATTAATAACAAAACCACATACTATCATCAGATTCTCATCATCTTAACCCTAGTCATGTTCATTTGGGTTTATATTATCTCATTAGGATATTCCAATGTTTACTTGCATTATTGTCTTATATTTATCTTACTGATGTCATTTTCCATATTATGATTCATTATCTGAATATTAGGTCCCATATCCTTTTTGGTGCACATATTAACCCTAGTTTATATACATTATTCAATTTAGGATTACAACTCATGTATTAAGGGTCATCTTCATATAACATGAATTCTATGCATATAACTGATCTCATATTTATATATTATATTCGAGTTACAGATATGAGGGTATTCTATAAGTTTCATCATTTATCGAGCACGTATGCATTAATTACAATTTATATAGGGTCATTAGCCCTAATTAGTCATATTAAGAAAATTACATGACTTCATGTCATAAAATGACCATAACTGACATCAGGTGCATTATAAACATGGTTATGGACTTACTGACATTTTCCCATAATTTAATATCATCATTTGATATTTATTACTCATGAACTAAGCATTTTACAACTAATAAGATATCACTCATATTAGTGCATTAAAATCCTGATATTATGATTTCATATTGTTCTACACATTTTTCTGAGAATATAGGTACCTTATTTGCATTTTTCTGATCACTATGCTATTTTCTACAAATTATATGAGAACTGGATATTTACTAAATTATTTACCTGATCGGGCCAATCAAAATCGGCCACGTGTCTTCTAGGTGGCACAACTCCTTTTCTTTACTGGGGTCTGGCCGGTTTAAGGGTTTTGAACCCGATTTAAGATGATTTGGTCGGTTCATTGTTTCCGCCCCTCACCCTTCTTCTCACGCCCTACACGATCGGAACGCGGAGTCTGTGGGACTCTATCTCGCGGTCGGCTGCTTCAGGTTCCATCCTCGGCGAGAGATCGTCCAAGGCATCCTCCCCCTCACCAGACTTCGAACTCCTTCAAGACCTCAGTGGCAGTAGCAGGTTTCCTCTTCTTATGTCCGTCCTCCCTTCAAATCTCGCCTTGGATCCAGGCGGCCGACGAAGGTGCAGTGAGAATGGGGTTTCTTCCCATCTGACCTCGTAATCCACTGCTTCCTCCTCAGTTGATGGCTCCAAAGGACAACTTCGGTGTGGGCGCATCTCGACGGTGACTCACGGCATCAGGGAAAGTGTCAGCGGCCCGATGTGGATTCTCGCTTGGAGATGTAGCAGAGGAGGGCGATGAAAACGGAGGAGAAAGGGGGGATTCTGGAAGAAGGGTTTCTTCCTGCTGTGTCGGACCACTCTCCTTCCTCTTCTTGTGTTTCTTCATCCTAATGCCTCTACAGTGAACGTCCGCTTGGAACCAAATCATGGCTGGTGACTCCATAGAACCTAGGCATTCTCTTATTCTGGGTTTGTTGATGAAGGACGCCCCTTCCAGTGTTGAATAATGGTGGTGGCGAGGTCGAGTGCACTAAGAACTCTTCCCAGTAGCATTGTGGCGACAGTCCTCCTCCCCTTTATTGTACTCCTTGATGCCTACAAGTCTCCTTCTTCTTGATGTTGTGGTTTGGGGTTTCTACTGGTTCTATGGGTAGAGAACGATGAAGGGAAAGAAGTCTGGTTCTCCCTAATTTCTTTACCACAGTGGTTGTGCGAGGGGTTGTTCAGAGGCCCCGAGTACTGTAGATCTACTTCCCAACCATCATCGCGTGGAGGTCGCAATATAGCTGTGGCCGTTCAAGAGGAGCAGGGCTTAGTCATCCTCCACCTGTTCCTAAATCGTCAGGGGGGTTGAAGATAAGGTGTGAACCTTTGGATCAGTTGTCTAGGGCCATGATTATCTCACCCTTAAGTAGATCTATGGCCTACAGCTTGCGTAACCCAGAGCATGTATGCGTCACATATCAATGTTTCAGCCTTTCATAATTCTTATATAATAACCAGATGACTAAGGTTTGGCAGGACATTTAAATCAGATATCAATAAATTCAAACTCTTATATCTTATAGTAGAAACCTCTTATTCACATGAAACTTGAACCATAGGTCCCTCATAACCCAAGGCCTCATACTACTAAGTTTGAGATGTAAATTACAACAATTGGTCATTTAACTAAATTCCTAGATTAGTCTCATAAATAAGTGTGTAAACCTCAACTATGAATCATATATTCACCAACCTTGATGAAATAATATTAATCTCATGGTCTTGATCATCATGCATTTTAGTATTGAACCATTTGGATTCCTATATACCTCAAAGCTCATCAATTGGCTACGTGATTTTATTACAACTACCAAATGGACCTATTGCACTCATAAGTTCCCAAGTCAGTGAATAAAAGTTATTCATTGCAATCGAAGTCAATTAGATCTAATAATCATTCATTGTCTTCAATTTCTATATGGGGTATCCAAATCCTAAAATTCGGGTTATCACATTCACCCCACCTTGAAAGAAATTTCGTCCTCGAAATTCAACTATTATCATACTTATCATGATATCGCTAGGTTTATATAAATTAACACTTCTAGGTGCTAGGACCATGATAGTTTCACATGAACCTTAAGTTGTGAGTGTTAGGACTTGTAGCATATTGGGGTACCCACCCCACCTTATATAGGTCGAAGCATAATTCTTATCTCTTTGTAAGGAGTTGGAGTCACTTAATGATTTTTGTTTTTCATGCTTTTGATGTTGAGAAGGAATTACTCTAGTTTTTCATCATTCACCCTAATACCTGTGTAAGGTGATATCAAGATCTTGTGTCATTTATTAGCAAAAATTTTGCAATTAACATCATTACCCTGCTTTATGATCAACATCATACTAGAATTTCATTACTTGAGGGGTTGGTCTATCATGATGCTTGAATATTAGAGTTTCACCCTCTTGTGTGAGTTGTTTTCAAACTAGAAGCTTAAAGTTATAACATTTGAGGTTAAGGAGTATATTTTGTTATCATGTAACATATGATCCAATGATATCTTTATTTCAAGCTCAATATTCTAAACGTATATCATTCATGTATGATATGAAGGGAAAGAGCATATACTAAGTCAAGCTTATCATGATTTCAAAATTATATCTTTCATGTATGGTAGGGGGAATATAGAAAAGGTCAAGCTTATACGAGTGACTCCTCATATATAAATCATCTACATAGCTCAAGTGAGGTTTCTATCATCATATATTAAGAAGGAGAAGAAGAAGGGAGAACATGTATTTTGAGTATCTTTTGCACAAAGCATCATACTCTCATAACTAGAGTTCATATATTACCTCACTTGCAACTAATGATGAGATTCAAAAAATATGTCACTCCAGCTAGGACCTAACTCAGCCAAAGGATTGACTTTGTCATATGGGTCATCTACCTATCCTTTTCTTTTACCCAATTCTGATATATAGATTTGAATCATGCATAGGGACTCAACTCAACACTCGAGAGTAATCTAGTGTAGGACATTTTTTTAACACATATCTCATATATTGGAGGCTAGGTCCTATGACCTTCTCCCTGTGGGTCTTACTCTCTCTAGAGTTCACCACATATCTCATCCTACCACTAGATATCCTCCTTGTATAAGAGCTTGAGGCTCATGCACACTCATCTCTATCTTAACTTAGCTTATCTTAAGTAGGAAAAGGGAATGTACTTTCATCATCACGACTTAGCATAGATCCTCTAAGAGTGGATTCAACTCATATACAACTCAAATCTTAATAAGGAAACTTATACCATCATAGATCAAAGTTAGATAAGATTCCATATGCTTATTTCCTTTGTCTTTCTTTTGTCTATCTATCTATCACATAACCTTATGAGGCTCTAGACATCTAATCTAGATATATTCTCTCTTCTAGACTGATGTCACTCCCTTTCACTTAGATTGCATGAACACCCACTACTCTCCTGTGTGAGGGACACATTTTTATATTTACATATATTTAATAAAATATTATATAGTTTTTCTCTGAGAAAGAAGACGTCATAGAAATCTATCAAGGCTCGAGCCGATTGGAAAACAAAACCAAATCAGCAAAATCGAGTGTCCCACACACAGTAGATAGTCTAGTGTCATGGCACCTAGTGAAAGGGTGAGAACATGGTGTAGACTAGTGTAGCTACCCAATACATATGAGCTCTATATGGAAAGGGTTTCACACACTTGTCTAAACCTAGTTCTCGAACATCTAGGTTCTAACCTAGAGGCTAAGTCAGACCTAGTTCCTATAGAAAAACTTGCTATGTTTCTAGGGTTTAAAGTGAAAGGTTAAATTTAGTTTTATGTTTCATGGTGAGAAATTGTTAGGTGTAGCTATTGTTCATGCTCTGAAACCAACTGTGACGTCCCCGGATTTTCACTTCTCCATACCCTATTGGGAATGAGAGGTCAAAATCCGAGAACATCATCCAATCATATCAGAAAGCGATGAGGAAGCATAATACGCATACATGAACATAAAACCATAACATTTCTCAGCATTCAACATGTATATTTATACAACATGAATTATTACACAATGATTTACAATTACATATTGAATGAAAATTCTACAGTCTAAGAACATGTATGCTAAAATAGGATCTACACAATAGGTATAACCTGAACAACTGCTCACTTCCTTTCTTTTATCCCATGCTAGCTCTGAACCTAAAACATATGTGAAACAACGAATCAACACACAAGGTGTTGTGTACGTGGGTAGAAAGATACATACTAATATGTTTGCATAATTGAAATAATTTGAGAAAGAAAGAGTAAAAGAAAACATTATTTAAAGTGATAATCAAGTAAACATTCCTTTTCTTGCTTTCACTTTGATGCAGTTGTACTACACATACTTGCACTTGACTTACATCTAGTGTGGGCAATATAGTATCATCATACATCTAACATGGGCCAAGGAATCATACATCCATGTTAGGCAACATACATCCACACTAGGCTATGTGCTCTAGTAGCTACAACCCATCATACTCATTTATGTTCTATTAGATTTGGCGAAGTATAACCCATAATAGTTCAACCAAGCAATCATATCCAAATACGAGCATTCAAGATATTGCATATCATAGGCAACCAGAAAACTAGTCTTATACTTAATAAAGCCCACGTACCTGAGTTCAGAGATTCATAAATATCTTTGATCATCTAGACAAACTGGTCAGCACCTGATTAATAACAAAACCACATACTATCATCAGATTCTCATCATCTTAACCCTTGTCGTGTTCATTAGGGTTTATATTATCTCATTAGGATATTCCAACGTTTACTTGCATTATTGTCTTATATTTATCTTACTGATGTCATTTTCCATATTATGATTCATTATCTGAATATTAGGTCCCATATCCTTTTTGGTGCACATATTAACCCTAGTTTATATACATTATTAAATTTAGGATTACAACTCATGTATTAAGGGTCATCTTCATATAACATGAATTCTATGCATATAACTGATCTCAGATTTATATATTATATTCCAGTTACAGATGTGAGGGTATTCTGTAAGTTTCATCATTTATCGAGCACGTATGCATTAATTACAATTTATATAGGGTTATTAGCCCTAATTAGTCATATTAAGCAAAATACATGACTTCATGTCATAAAATGACCATAACTGACATCAGGTGCATTATAAACATGGTTATGGACTTACTGACATTTTTCCATAAATTAATATCATCATTTGATATTTATTACTCATGAACTAAGAATTTTACAACTAATAATATATCACTCATATTAGTGCACCAAAAGCATAATATTATGATTTCATATTGTTCTACACATTTTTCTGAGAATTTAGGTACCTTATTTGCATTTTTTTGATCACTGTGCTATTTTCTACAAATTATATGAGAACTGGATATTTACTGAATTATTTACCTGATCGGGCCAATCAAAACCAGCCACATGTCTTCTAGGTGGCGCGGCTCCTTTGCTTTACTGGGGTCCGGCCGGTTTAAGGGTTTTGAACTCGGTTTAAGATGATTCAGTCGGTTCATTGTTTCCGCCCCTCACCCTTCTTCTCACGCCCTACGCGATCGAAACGCGGAGTCTGTGGGACTCTGTCTCGCGGCCGGCTGCTTCAGGTTCCATCCTCGGCGAGAGATCGTCCAAGGTATCCTCCTCCTCGCCAGAATTCGAACTCCTTCAAGACCCCAATGGCAGTAGCAGGTGTCCTCTTCTTGTGTCCGTCCTCCCTTCAGATCTCGCCTCGGATCCAGGCGGCCGACGAAGGTGCAGTGAGAATGGGGTTTCTTCCCATCTGACCTCGTAATCCACTGCTTCCTCCTCAGCTGATGGCTCCAAAGGACAACTTCAGTGTGGGCGCATCTCGACGGCGACTCATGGCATCAGGGAAAGTATCAGCAGCCCGATGTGGATTCTCGCTTGAAGATGTACCAGAGGAGGGCGATGAAAACGGAGGAGAAAGGGGGGATTCTGGAAGAAGGGTTTCTTCCTGCTATGTCGGACCACTCTCCTTCCTCTTCTTGTGTTTCTTCATCCTAATGCCTCTGTAGTGAACGTCCGCTTGGAACCAAATCATGGCTGGTGACTCCATAGAACCTAGGCATTCTCTTGTTCTGGGTTTGTTGATGAAGGATGCCCCTTCCAGCGTTGAATAATGGTGGTGGCGAGCTCGAGTGCACTGAGAACTCTTCCCAGTAGCATTGTGGTGATAGTCCTCCTCCCCTTTATTGTACTCCTTGATGCCTACAAGTCTCCTTCTTCTTGCTGTTGTGGTTTGTGGTTTCTACTGGTTCTATGGGTAGAGAACGATGAAGGGAAAGAAGTCTGGTTCTCCCTAATTTCTTTACCAAAGTGGTTGTGCGAGGGGTTGTTCAGAAGCCCCGAGTACTGCAGATCTACTTCCCAACCATCATCGCGTGGAGGTCGCAATATAGATGTGGCCGTTTAAGAGGAGCAGGGCTTAGTCATCCTCCACCTATTCCTAAATCGTCAGGGGGGGGTGAAGATAAGGTGTGAACCTTTGGATCAGTTGTCTAGGGCCATGATTGTCTCGCCCTTAAATAGATCTATGGCCTACAGCTTGCGCAACCCAGATCATGTATGCATCACATATCAATGTTTCAGCCTTTCATAATTCTTATATAATAACCAGATGACTAAGGTTTGGCAGGACATTTAAATCAGATATCAATAAATTCAAACTCATATATCTTCTAGTAGAAACCTCTTATTCACATGAAACTTGAACCATAGGTCCCTCATAACCCAAGGCCTCATACTACTAAGTTTGAGATGTAAATTACAACAATTGGTCATTGAACTAAATTCCTAGATTAGTCTCATAAATAAGTGTGTAAACCTCAACTATGAATCATATATTCACCAACCTTGATGAAATAATATTAATCTCATGGTCTTGATCATCATGCATTTTAGTATTGAACCATTTGGATTCCTATATACCTCAAAGCTCATCAATTGGCTACGTGATTTTATTACAACTACAAAATGGACCTCTTGCACTCATAAGTTCCCAAGTCGGTGAATAAAAGTTATTCATTGTAATCGAAGTCAATTAGATCTAATAATCATTCATTGTCTTCAATTTCTATATGGGGTATCTAAACCCTAAAATCCGGGTTATCACAAGCGTGGTACACAATTTTAGGCCCAAACAATTGTCTCTCCCCTATCGTGTATAACCACACATCAGACACACATTACCTATTGTATAAGGTCACATAATTTTTATCAATAACCTATGCTAGTACTTCTTTTTATAAGCAAACCTGATCAAGCTCAAGTGCATATCTCAGCTATCCAAAAACTACAACATGCATGGTCTCAAAATATCCTTTATAGTCTATATCGACTTATCTAATAGGTCATCTATTCAATGAATAAGGTTGTACTTGCATATCCTAACCATCCAAAAATTGCAACATACATGATCACAACATTATCCTTTATAGTCTATATCATCCTATTTGATAGGTCATCATCTACTTAATAAGGTTGTGCTAAAGAACATATGCATACCCATGACCTAGTGTGGTATACCCATGATCTATTGATAAAATACGGTCCTTTATCAAAATCAAAATGATGAGGCACACTTTGAGAATTATAATCTCATCCACATAAATTTGTGCATGCCTATATACATAAAAAGTAGTCTTGATTGGTAGGAACTACACCATCTTTTTAATCACTCATTTACTACCTAGTTAAAATCATTCCCCTTTGTTATCTTTGACAATTTGATTACTAAGTCCATAGTAATATGATCTAGTTTCTATTCTAGTATGCATATAGGTTGTAACATATACAGTCGTATCTAACTCTCCCAATATACATGATAGAAAACTCCAAATTCTATGACACATCCCTCCACAAATCTCATCATCCCTGATCACCAATAAATAATTTTCATTTTCTTCAACATCTTGGTGTTGTCAAGATACATAACTTACATCGAGGATGCTCTTACACAAGTAACCTCCTCCTCAAATCATCATGCTCATGTAGACACAACCTTCCATGAAAGCAATCAACATTATCCTCTACAAAGTGAATTTCATGCCACTTCCCATATCTCATGTCTATTTGAACATTATGTATTAGCTTCTCTCTAGTATACCATCTAAGATCTGATTTTATCTTTAGCTTTGCAAGTAAAGAATAAAGATAATACACATCCATCTATATGTGCATCTTCTTGAGAGATGACATGTCTCTTATAACACTTTATAAAGAGTATAACCGTGATGCATATTTTGAATATGGGTAAGATAATGCCATGCTTAATGCATATACAACTAAATTTACCTTCCTTGGATGATAGTCTATAGTACAATCATAGTCCTTCATCACCTCAAGTCAAGATGTTTGTATCATAATCATCTCCTTCATGTGAGGATATACATTGAGCGTTAGTGATATGTGAAAACATGATACCACTTTTGGGACCCACTCTTAACAATCCTCACTATTACCAGGTCATTAGGAGTTAATCTTGAGAAAGTACAGTTAAAATTCCAAATTCACAATTTAAACTTTGAACATTGAACTATTTTCAACAAAAGAAAGCATGCTTGATTAGTTTCATTGTAAATCACTAATGATTTTATAAACATTTGTATAATTAAGAACTAGTCATGAATTTGTTCTTATAAATGATCAATTACAAAATAATTACAAATTCACAAGTAAGTACTTTAAGATAATAATATATTCTTCCCAAGACTCACATTGCATGAATGATTCTACTAAGTTATAAAAATATGACCAAGTAAATGATTTTTGGCTTATGTCTAGAAATTTGTCAATGATTTATTAGTCATTATCTAAGTGAGTGTATAATACTTATTGTGGCATCCAACTCACAAAAATAAGATTAATTAAGCGGAAGCGATCATTTGAAGTGGATTACTGAAAATCACTAAAAATTAAAACCTTTTTCAAGAGATCCATTCATAGGAAAACTCTTTCAACAAGAACCAATGTATTACATTTACATCCTGGTTCATAAGTACATATCTTTTACCATCTCTTCTCGAAGCTTACAACATCAACTGCCTTGTTAAAAGCTAAACACAGACAACATAAGAACTTTGAGGCATCAAGCCAAAATCTCAAAATGATTCATTAGAAGCACTAACTATTAACTCTGAGGACCTGAGAGTACAGAGACGACACATAGGACATTTATCTACAAGACATGACAAAGAATACACTCAACCTGAGCTGTCACTGCTGTCCCTACTGCTGCTGAAGTTCTTCCTCTGTAAGATTGTTCTCAATCTCCTCCTTGCTCGTCCACCTAAAAAATGTTGGATCCCACGGGGGTGAGACAATTGAAAATTGCCCCAGCGAGAGATATAACTCTCTGCCAGAAACATTATTATTGCAGTTTATAATATGAATCAGAACAAAGTATAAGCAGTTTATATCATTCTCATCTTTAAATATTGCAACTATATATGATAGAGCATTAAAACATCTATTCTCTTTATAAGGAATAGGAAGAACATGTATATCATATATCTATTATATTAACTCAACATCTCATGCTTTTTTCATGATACTCATTACTCTGATATGTCACCCATGATTGTTTCTTGTTTCTATCTGATGGCCTTAGCCAATCTACTAAACATGTATTGGTTTATAATGGACATGAGAGTGTACTTCATCATGTCTTGTTTAGGCATTGGTCCATACCAATCCTATATCAATATTCCAGGCATTGGATTATACCAATCATGTGCAACTAGTACAAGCATTGGACTTATATTGTTCCCGTGTATCCATTCCAAGTATTGGACTATGACAATCCCAACTATTCCAGGTATTGGATTATGCCAATCCTGTGCAACTATTCTAGGTATTGAACTATGTCAATCTTGTGCAACTATTCTAGGTATTGGGTCATTACCAATCCTGTGTTATTATTCTAGGTATTGGGATTTAACCAATCCTTTGTTATTATTCTAGGTATTGGGATTTAACCAATCCTATGTTATTATTCCAGGTATTGAACTATGTCAATCCTGTGCAACTATTCCAGGTATTGAACTATGTCAATCCTGTGACATCATTCTAGGAATTGGGATTTAACCAATCCTGTGTTATTATTCTTGGTATTGGGATTTAACCAATCTTGTGTTATTATTCCAGGTATTGGGATTTAACCAATCCTGTGTTATTATTCCAGGTATTGAACTATGTCAATCCTGTGCAACTATTCCAAGTATTGAACTATGTCTATCCTGTGACATTATTCCAGGTATTGGGATTTAAACAATCCTGTGTTATTATTCCAGGTATTGGGATTTAACCAATCCTGTGACATTATTTCCCATGTCTGTTTACACAGCACTGAGTACCTCATTCTTCTACTGACATTTAAACTTTGGTCATGCCATTACGCTCAATCACATTCTTTATGTAAAACAAGTATCCCTCTCTTCTCCACACTTGTATAATCAAGGCTCCATCATTATTATTGTATTCTTTGTTATAATTATTATGTTATTAGGTTTCCCTTTTCTTGGTTTATTAAGAACATTATCATCTCTTACAGTGGATTTTTATAAATATCTTGGTACCTCCCACTAGGTATCATCTTACTCATGTGGTTCACAAGGCCTATTAAAATATATCGTTACCTCTCACTAGGTAACAACCAATCTCATGGCTCATAAAGCACATTTAACATCTTGTCACCTTTCACTAGACAACAACCATTCTCATGGTTCATAAAAAACATATTACATCTTGATGTAATGATTAGGATAGCACTCTTTATATGTTACTTATCCAAGTATGTTGGATTTGAGATGCATCAAGGGATATCATTCTTAAAGAGCTGGATGTGATATTTATGATGTCTTGATATATCACTTCCCTCAACACTTTAAACTTACTTGAGTTTATAAAATATATTGTATTAAGGTATTTCCTCATCTTAATACTTCCATATACTAATCTATCACCTTTATTGTGAAGTGCATAGGTCATAACACACACATAAGGATTGTCCCACTATCTTTAATGATAGGGACTCATCTCAGGTTAAGGCATTTCTTGCTATAAGGTTATCTATAATCAATCACTTTAGGTATTTCCCTTATCAGTGTATTAGTCACCATTCCATTATTAGGATTAGGTTTTCCATACCATCACCCTTTATTAGGGTTTAGGGTTTCACATACTATCATACTTCATTAGGATTGCATATAGCATCATCCTTCATTAGGCTTTCACATCACATTCTCCATAAATAGGGTTTACTATTCATCCCAACTAGGGTTTCTCATGGCATCACCCTCAATTAGGGTTTCTCATGGAATCACCCTTAATTAGGGTTTCTCATGGAATCACCCTCAATTAGGGTTTCATGATCTCTTTACTGAGGATCATAATTTAATCACCACATGATTAATACTCATGTAAGAATTCCTTTCTATCATCCTTTCAACTTGATTAGGTTTATATCAACCCTTCAATCAAGTATATATATATATATATACAACTATGGTTGGAAAAGTGTACTAAAACATTGCTTTCATAAGCTTATAGGGATTAACTCATCTAGGGTTACCAATTACTTAGTACCTTATAGATACATCCCTAGTGATTGTCTTTGAGATAAATCAGTAACAACCATAGGATTATTTTATCTTTCATCACCTTAGGTTTCCAATTAACTTAACTACATTGAAACATCCAAACATTCTTGACCATTGATATTCCAAACGGTTTGAAACCGTTTAAGCAAAACAATGATGAAACCGTATGGACAAGTCACACTTGAAACCACTTGGGTCTCAAAACGGTTTGAGACCGTTTGGTATCAAACGGTTTGAGACCGTTTGGTATCAAACGGTTTGAGACCGTTTGGTCTTTTGAGACCGTTTGATCCCAAATGGTCTTGGGACCATTTGGACTCAAACGGTCTTAAGACCGTTTGGTCCAAACACTCTCAAAACCGAATGGACCAAAAAGGTCTTCCATCACTTAATCAATTCAGGATTTCAATCATTAAACCATCTATCAATTGAACCACTGATTTATTCTTCCATTGGACCATTGAATCACCCTTCAATTGGACCTTCAATTAGGGTTTTGAACCCAACTGAACTAGGGTTCATAATCAAGAAACCATCCATTAGGGGTTTGAAATCAAGGAACCATCAATGGTTGACATTGTGGAACTAGTCCAATTGAAATCATTGGGTCATCATCAAACCATGACATGACCTGACCTCAAACGGTCTTGAGGTCGTTTGGATGACCTCCAAATGGTCTTGAGACCATTTGCCCCATCCCATCACTTAAAATTTTGAAATTCAATTAGGGTTTGGATCATTAGATTGATCAACAATTGAACTATTGATTGCATTACCATTTGCTATCTTTGGACCTTCAAATACTCAACCATACTCAACCCTAGACCTCCAAACGGTCTTGGTTTACCTCCAAACGGTCTTGAGACCGTTTCGGTGATCTCCAAATGGTCTTGAGACCATTTGGGTTAATCAACCCAAAGATTTAATTCATTCAATTGCAAAATTAGCACTTAACCCGATTAGGGTTTCTAATTGGATGATTGTCCATGTATTGATTCAATCAATTGGAACCATTAGATCCTCATACAACATGTACTAGGGTCTTGACCTCAAATTGTCAACCCATCCAAACGGTCAACTCATCTAAATGGTTTGGGGTTCAAGGCTCTAAATGGTTTGCAAACCGTTTAGTCTCCAAATGGTTTGGTGAGACCGTTTGGACCAAAGTCTTAAAACCGTTTGCAATAGATATTTGGGGAGGTGTGTGCTTATGATGATGTCATCATCATCCACTACTACAGAAATGGCTTATGAAGTCACTTTCCATGTGTCGATTATTAAATAAGAACCGATGCCTAAAACCTACATCGTCAGTTTACAACACAAACCGACATATATCGTATACGAGTGGCCAGACACGGGTATCACTATCTATTTAGCGTCAGTTCTAGAATAAACAACCGACGCCTAAAGTAGCCCGTAAAATCCATTTTTTTCGAGCAAAAAAAATTGCACCAAAGTATCAGATACAATGTCGGTGTTTTACCTAATAACCGACGTTAAATGAAGATAAAATTTGTGCCAAAAGTTACAATATGGGCATCGGTTTTCTTAGAATAACCGACGCTGATAAGAGTCCGTGCGCCGTCCCCGCCAAAAAATTAGGGTAAAGGAATGTCCAATTGACGTCGATTGTCTTTGTATAACCGACACCTAATAATAAAGGTGTCGGTTGTTATGAATAACCGACGATGTTTAGTAACTTAATAGCCCCCACACACAACAAACTCTTCCCCCTTTCTCTTCTATTTCATTGAGATCACACGATTTTGCTCCGACGATTCCCGACCTACTGCTGCGTCGCCGCCGCCTGCTGCGTCACCTGCCGCCTGCCTCCGCGCCGCCGCCTACTGCTGCTGTAGCTGCTCACCACCGCCGCCGCCTACCTCTCCTTCTCTGCTCACCGCCGATGCCCTCTTCTTCTCTGCTCAACGTGGGCACCTCTCCTTCTCTGCTCGCCTGCCTCCGCGCCGTCTCCTGCCGCTGGTATGCTCACCGCTGCCTCCATCTCCACACTGCTACCAATAGTAGGCCCTCCTTTCTTCTTCTTCTTCTTCTTCCTTCTCCCTCTCCTTACCAACAGCAACCACGGTCGTGTGGGCTGGCACGGCCGTGGGTGTGTTGGCCGACCACACGGCCGTGCTACCCAACACGGCCATGTGGTTGGCCAACACAGCCACGACCGTGCCAGCCCACACAGACCGTGGTTGCTATTAGTTATTACTCTTCAAAAATTATTCTTATATTGTTGAATTGGGTCAATGACCACACCTGCTATTGTGCCTGAATTATGCCATGTATGTTTGTACAAAGTGAATCTTATCGCTCTAATTGTGAATTATTGCATGTTTGAAACTATTGAATTCTTGATTTATTATTTAATAATGCTCTAATTGTGAGTGATGCAATGTAAGTGAGCAAATACATGTAGTGGATATGTACTCATTAGCCTAGAAACCCATCCAAGATTTACTCATTAGGAGTAAATCTTGGATAGTCCCCGGTTTGGGACTATTCTTGAACACCTAATCTCACTTAGGATGTAAGTGTATAATGTGTATTGGGTTTTCAAGAAAATTTAAGTAGCATTTCCCCGTTTGTTCTCTAAGTACATATGTACTTGGAGAACAATGGGGAAATGCTGCCGAAATTTTCTTGAAAACCGAATACACATTATACACTTACTAGTGAGATTAGGTGTTCAATAATGGGATAGGTGGTACACATTTATTGTATATAAAAATGATAGCACATGTATTTGTTTACCTAGAAACCCGTCCAAGATTTACTCATTAGGAGTAAATCTTGGATAGTCCCCGGTTTGGGACTGTTCTTGAACACCTAATCTCACTTAGGATGTAAGTGTATAATGTGTATTGGGTTTTCGAGAAAATTTTGGTAGCATTTCCCCATTTGTTCTCTAAGTACATATGTACTTAGAGAACAGTAGGGAAATGTTGCCGAAATTTTCTCGAAAACCCAATACACATTATACACTTACTAGTGAGATTAGGTGTTCAAGAATGGGATAGGTGGTACACATTTATTATATATAAGAATGACAACACATGTATTTGTTGGCCTAAAGTTTTAACCATGCAAAAACTCTAATCTATTAACCCTAGACCCTAATCTTGTTGTAATATATACTTGTTTTCTCTTTGATCATAGAATGGATAGATCATGGATGTCCATTCGCAATCGCTGCACCCCAGAGTTTATTTTTGGTCTTGACCAGTTTATTAGATTTGCCGAGGAACATAGGAAACAACCTGGAGATAGGTTCTACTGTCCATGTAGGCATTGCGGTAACAACTTGAAAGTCAGCACTGGTGACGAAATCAAAAGTCATGTCATGTGCAACGAGATTATACAAGGCTATACAGAATGGCACTGGCATGGAGAGATTTCAAACCCGAAACCAGTGGATGTCGATAGCAGTGCTTGTGTGGAAGAAGAAATTGCCTATGATGACGTAGATGTGAATGAACCAGTTCCAGTAGACATCGTTGATGCGATGCTGGATAGTTGTAGGGTAGAGCACACCGATCCACCTCCCATTTTTAGAAACATTATGCATGATGCTGAGATATCGTTATACACAGGTTGTACTAAGTTTACGAAGCTTGGCACTGTGTTGAGATTGTATAAGCTGAAAGCTAACAATAGATGGAGCGACAAAAGCTTCACATCATTGTTGTCTTTGTTGAAAGAAATGCTTCCTGAAGGAAACGAGCTGCCAATCTCAACATACCAGGTAAAGAAATTGTTGTGCCCAATGGGAATGGATGCCAAGAAGATACACAGATGCCCGAATGATTGTGTATTATTTCAAAAGGACTATGTGGATTTGAAAGATTGTCCAAAATGTGGTGCGTCACGGTATAAATTGACGACTTCGGGGGAGTCCAAAACTGGTTCTCCTGCCAAGGTGATGTGGTATCTACCTATAATATCACGGTTTCAATGCTTGTTTGCCAATCCGATAGATGTGAAGATATTAAGGAGGCATGCAGATGTTAAGAAAAATAATGATGGGATCCTACGACATGCGTCTGATTCCCCACAGTGGAAGAAGATTGATCTATTGTACCCTGAATTTGGTGAAGAAGTCAGGAATCTAAGACTTGGGCTTTGTACAGATGGGATGAATCCGTACGGGACATTGAGCAGCCAACATATCACTTGGCCAGTCATGCTTGTTATATATAATCTTCCTCCCTGGCTGTGTATGAAAAATAAGTATGTAATGCTGTTGTTGTTGATATCGGGCCCTAAACAACCTGGAAATGACATCGATGTTTATCTTGAACCTCTGATTGACGACTTAAAGAAACTCTGGGGTGAAGGTGTGATGACCTATGATGCTTCACGAAGAGAGACATTTCATTTGCATGCTATGTTGTTTTGCACTATTAATGACTTTCCAGTATATGGGAATTTGTCTGGATATAGTGTCAAACGAGCTAAAGCATGTCCTATATGTGAAGAGAACACTGATTCAACAAGACTAAAACATGGCGGTAAGACTGTATATCTCGGTCATCGAAGGTTTCTTACAAAATTCCATCCGTATCATAGGAAGCGCAAAGCATTCAATGGATTGATAGTTGCTCTGGGTAACCCAGAGCATCCTGGACGTGTTAGGGCTGCAGGTGCTGGTGTGGGCATCAAAGCTTTTTTTGGGCCATCCCAGTGCAAACATGTCCCAAAAGTGGGACTTTCACAAGAAGAGGTAACATATTTTTTCCTTGTAGATGTTACTGTAAAAGAGAATTCAATAATTAGAATTTGACGTTTCTTTTATCCATGTATATGTAGATAAGCTATTTGATAGGAAACTCGTAGAAGCAATGAAAAAGTGGCAGGCATCTCAGACTGCCACTTACCAGATAGTACCTATGGTGTCTCCTACTGCATGCTCTACTCCTACTGCACAGGTTGGGAGTAATCCTGTAGACCCACCACCTAGCAAATCCGGTGTAAGTATTTTTATGACATAGTAACTAGTTTTTTAATTCAAGATGATATGTTTTCTAGATGATATGTATATATGAAATTGTAGTCGTTTCAAAAAAAGATGATATGTATATATGTATATAACATTCTTTACACAAAAATTTGTAGGGTTGAAGCCATGCCGTCTAAAAGTTAATGAATATGTCATTGCAGAGGTGTCAACTTACCCATCCCTACCAGGGGAAATGTTTCATGGGTCTCCATTACCAGCTGGTTGGATTCGTGTGAGACCGGTACATATATTCCCCAAGTGGATGGATCTTCCATTGCCATATGCCCACCCAGATTGTGAAATGCTTAGTGAGGCAGAAGGCAGAGTGATATTGTGGCTAAAAGAGGATGTCCTCTTTACTGAAGCTGTATGGTAAATTTACATTACGTTAAATTGTTAGTGTGTGTATATGATGTCAGTTGATATGAAAATATTATATATATACAGGTGAAAAAGAAGACACCCACAACATCTAGGCCTCCACTTCCACCTCCTACATTACCCAGTTGGGTTCCACAGGAACAACCTATCCCGTTAGGTCCTAACTGTAGGGGTATGGCAATATGGTTAGGCAAACATGATATAAATTGCCCTATAATATTTTCTATAGATTCAGATGTTGTAGGTCAATCATACGAAAGCAAACTATTTATACAAGATATTTTGGAGTTGTTTCGATATGATTGGCTAAATACATCTGTGATAGAGCTATGGATAAGGTGAGATCTTCTTTATACATCCATATACCTTGTGTAGGATCTGGTGATCTGGTTTCTTATTTATTAATGCATGCGTAATTAATACATATTTTGCAGCTACTTAGATAAGATATGTGCAGATTTTGCATTCGAACATGTAGGATTTTTGATTCCATCTTTGATTAGTCTAGTAGCTAAAGACCCTCCATCAGTTCAACAATACTGCTGTGAGGCTTTTACAATTTTTGCTCAAAATAAGAAGACGGTGATAATGGCTCCATTCAATGTAGAGTAAGTTTACTTTGCTTATTATAATTTGGACTTAAGAAAATTACATTTTTATTGTGGATTTTGAGTTATTAATTTTTAACTTTTTTACCTCTAGTGGTATGCATTGGGAGTTACTAGTTATTGTCCCTGAGACGTTCACTGTCTATTATCTAGATCCTAAGGGGAGTAAATTGAATACAAAATATGGACACATAATGAAAATGACATTATTCCGGTGAGAAATATTTCATTTTCATATCCGTTAACATATGTTATTACATTACTATTTAATTATGCAATGTACTATGTTACATTAGCATGTAGGGGTTTTGATGATTTCAAAAAGGCTGGAGGAAAGGTCCCCATGAAAAAGAACCAGCCAATAATTTGGAAGAACGTGAAAGTAAGTTCCCGACTGCAATATATGTATATATTATTTATGTGAACAATGCTTAATTAGTTGTATTTTTTAATATTTTGTATGTTTGAATTTATAGTGTGCTACACAAGACAACGGATGGGAATGTGGATACTATGTGATGTGATTTATGCACATGATTATCAAATATGCCGCAATGGACATCGATTATATTGATGAGGTATTATATAGTCTCATTATATAATATGAAATATATCAATCTTATTTATAGCTCATTAATTATATATATACATCATTCTCTTTATAGGTGTTTAAAACTGACCACACTATAGGAATGGCCTTACCAGATGTACATGCTCCCTATACGACGGGAGAATTAAATGAAGTAAGGGAAGAATGGGCAACATCCATACAAATAGTGGGGGTTTTAAGATATAATTGGGATGTTGATAGCGAATAATGACTAAAGAATGATATTTTGTAAATGAATTTATGAATTATAATATATGTCTGGATGTTTCTACATGTGTCTGAGTGAAAATGAATGAAACTGTTGGTTGCTATATGAATGTTTCTACATGTGTGAATGTGAAAATGAATGGAACTACAGATTGCTAGCTACATGAATGTTTCTAAATGTGTGAAAATCAAATGAAACTACAGGTTGCATTGCTAAATGTGTGAATATTTTTGTTGTTAATTTTGCAGGTTTGTGGCCTGTTGTTGGCTGATATCAATGGATGTCGTAAAACCTATAGTTCATAACTAAACTGTAGGTTTCTCATCCTGTGACCAGCCATACAGTAGGTCTGCAGATTGACAGAAAAAAACAAAAAATGGGCGTCAGTTATTTATATAAAACTGACGCAACATCGTTATAGTGTCGGTTTCTAACAGTAACCGACGTCTATTTCCTTAACACCACGGCCGTGCTGGCCAGCACGGCCGTGGCAACAGACCAGGCACCACGGACGTGCTGGCTAGCATGGCCGTGTTGGGAGTGCACGGCCGTGGCAGCGGACTAGACACCACGGTCGTGCTGGCCAGCACGGACGTGTTGGGAGTTATATGACGTCAGTTTCTTATCTAATAATCGACGCTGATAGTGCCCAAGATGGAACCCTTCTGTGGCGCGAAGGTATATGGCATCGATTTCTTATCTAAAAACCGACGCCTATAGTGCCCTGCTGGCACGTTTTCGGTGGCGTGCGAAGGGTTTTGGCGTCAGTTTTTGAACCAACGCGTAACGGCTGGGCTTTTAGCGTCGCCCACATAGGTGTCACTTAGAAACCGACACTAAAGCCTTAAATAACTAACACTAAAGGTCATTTATGTACTAGTGATCAAGCTCTAAACCCACAAAACTTGCTGTGATTTTCATGGAGATTGCATCAATCAACCAAATAAAATTTTGTGAATGAAGAAAGGATCAACAATTGATAAGGAATTGAATGCAATAACAATATTAAGGGTTCAAGTTATAAAACCCACCTCCAATTGAGATTCAAATCTTAAACATACACATCTTTAATGGTGAAAGAAACACCTTCAACTGTCCCAAGCTCGTCCTCAAGGTTTGAGTGAAAAGAATGGCTAGAATTGAAGATCGAGTGAAGATAAGAAGAAATCATGCATTGATTTGTGATTTCCACCATGGAATCAAGGTGAAAGAAGGTCAAGAAGCTTACCAATAGGTTGGGGGTCGTACTCTTGTTGCTCCAAGCTCCCTTGGTCATTTTTTCAATTAAGAAATGAAAGTGGATACGAAATTCCCTTTCCAAGCTATGGATAAAGGAGCATATATGCATTTTATTAAAAATTCATTTTAGGAGAGAGAAAGTAGGGATTATCTCCTCCATATCCTTGCCACTTTCCCCCTTTCCTTCCTTGGTTACGAGGCTATCTTCTTTGCGTCTTATTCCTCTCAATTATCCTTGATTTAAAGAAAAGCAAATTAAGCACCTTAAATCATATTATAATAATATACATAAGTGAGTGGATATTTCATTTTCTTATAATAATGTGAGTGAGTTATCCACTTCCCTTAGATATTTTCGTGCCTTTGCAAGGAACATGGTCGTCCACATATATGGATTTCAACCATTTCAATTTTGGTTGAAAGCCACTTCAATTAATATATTTATTTTTGCATATAATTGAAGTAAAGTTCCAATTATGCTTAAATCTTGATTATTTTAATATCAAGATTCTCTCTCCTCCAAAATGACACAAATGAGACGCCCCTCTCATTTTCTTTGTTCTACATGATGCCAAAAAACATTAGGGACTATTCTAAAGTGGTAATTTGCATATTGAACCCTGGGTTTTGGGCAAATTGCACATTGCACCAAAACTAGGTTTCAATGCATAAACATTGCTTAATCAACTCTTTCTTTTTACTCAGGCTTTCCCAAGCCATACCTCAGCATCATCTTCATTCTCATGATGCTTCAACACATGAGGAACAATTGTCATGTAACATTTGCAAGTTAACCCGTCACATTGGGTAATTTGCACTTTAGTCCAAACTAAGCAAACATTGTTTCAACATTATTAAAAAAAGACTAAAATTGAAATATAAGTTCCTCTTGAACCTTAATTAGATAAGATAAAGCATATAATTGTCTTTCTTAAACAAAACACTTAGGGTTAAAGCATAACCCAGGTCAGGGATGTTACACTTATGAACCGGTAACCTCAATTTCAACTTCCTTTGACCATATGAGACAAGTGTATCTCAGTATAAGAAATGTATATGAAACTACTAATATATAATTTACTTTCCTGTAAACATACTATAAGAGAAGCAAGCAAGTGTAAGAGTAACAACCTACATATATAACTATTCACTTTTTCATTTTAATCTATCCTAAAATTATTTGTCTTGTACCTAACCAAGTAAGATTTGATACAGTATACCCACATATTTATGAACCTAAACCCAACCTAACCCCCCTTAAGTATATTATGATACCCTTATCACATGTTTATATGCTTTCTCTAGCACATGCTTATTTGGTGAGTGTTTTGTTTGTGAGCTGATTTGCAAATTATCTAGCTTGGTCATGGGTTGTTCTTGTAATTTGTATACAACTTGATGGTTGTCTTCTCGTTTCCCTTGCTTGGATGTAGGTAGAAACACTTAGGTGGTCTAGCCTAGACTTTCTACCTTTCTACTGGTTTAGCATCAATGGAAGGGGTATGACCTTCCATTAGTATAAGACTGATAAAAGTACACTTGGCTTTTCATTGATTAAAGACAACGACGTTCTCTTGCTTGTTGGTCTATTGTATGCTCATGTTTTGTCAGATGAAGACCCACGATGCAGTTTTGCCCTTCCATTGCTAGATGAATGATGCATGTGGCCATTTGTGTGACCTTCAGTTTTTTTTGTCAATTGACTATTGACAAAATGGATAGGTGGTGTATTTTGTTGATAGAAGTACATATTGAGAGTTTGCTCCATGGATAGTAATGGTTTATGTATGATATCCACCAACGGTGCTTCATGGGGTATCCTGTAATGGTTCTATGAAGAACTTGCACCGACAAGTTTAATTGAAGAGATTAATTGTTGGGGTTTTATCTTGTACCTACGAATGAAATACTTAATAGTGTGTCCTAATGGGAGATTGGGGTCTTCCTACTGGTGGTACTATTGGATCTAGAGCTCTAGAGTGGGGGGTGAATAGAGCTTCAAAATTCTCACTAGAATAGTTAGACCTTCAAATTATATCAATTGAAACCAAATGTTTAAGAACAATTTGAAGTCCTATCTAAACAAGCATTGCAAGGATGAGAGAGATTGAAACATACACTCGGACAAGGTGGTTAGAGTGGTTCCAATCTCCAAACTAGGTCACCGTCAATCCACTACCTAGAGAGGTCAACCTCTAGGACTTTGCAACCCATGTATACTTATATTTCATCATTATAGATACAAGGAGACCACCATACATCCAAGGGATTACCTGTTCAAGACAAGAGTCTTTCACCTACACAAGGACTTACCCACTTGATCAAGATGTCTTCAGCCTTCAACAAGGACTTACCCGCACTTGCATCAAGTCTTTGGCCTTGAAGGAATTACCCACTCTTCTTGGAATCTTTTCCTTGCCCTTCTCCTTCACCTGGAGAAGATCTTCACTCCTTCTTTAACCTTGAAGAAGAACAACAACTTCACCTTCACTCTGAGAAGCTCACTTCAACCTTTGCTCTTTGAGAAAGGGGATATGGAAGATGGAAGAAATGAGATTTTTATAAGATAACATGGAGGTAGCTATCTTACAACATGCCTAGCTCACTCATGATCACAAAATGCTTTATAAATGAGAGAGAGAAAGGGACTCAAAGGATTGTAACACACTCAACTATAGCAAGGACCAATGATAGCATGAATGAGCAACCTTGAAATGAACTCCATGGGTTCCTATTTATAGCTGGGGATGTTCCTTTGAGTGTGGGATCACTCAAGAATGAAAAATAGCCATTTTACAACATGCAACAGATCTTTTTCCATTTACAACAACTATCCAATAGTTAAAAATCACCTTTTCTATGTTTTTCGTACAGTACATACGGTCGAGTTTCAATAAAGGTAACTCGACCGATCCACATACTGACAAAGCCAATTTTCAAACTATCTGTCGAGTTTGTTCTTAAAAACTTGACCGATGAGTCAAAATCAATTTTGGTCAGTGAGTCGGTCGGTCGAGTTCTGTGAGTGTATAACTCGACTGATTGATCCATTTCCAAAAAATCATTCACTGATGAACTCGACCGACAAAGTTTCTATGAAAAAAATTTCAAAATGATTTTAGAGTGAAAAAATGTTGGAATTCAGTGTCCCTGATTTTTTCTCATCTTAGTTACAATTCATATCATCAATACAAGTGATTACAAAAATACTCTAAGGTGGTTTGGAGTGATTTTCCAAATTGCACACTTGCATTGCCTTTGACTTGAACTTGGATAAGCTAGGGCTTGTATAATTTGATCCCTTTCATGTACCTAAAGCCTGAAATCAATCTTAAAAAATATATTAGATACATATGAATGGAATGGTTAAGCCACTATCAAATATGGACAATGTATAACTCTCAAGTCAAAATTCTCCCCCTTTTTGACAATGACAAATCATTCCTCAACATATTGAAAAGGACATGTAAAGTTATACCTTAGCCTTGTGAATTGTAAGGGGATTCATAATTTTGACAATGTGAATTGTTCCCCCTCAATCTATGCTCACTCTTACATGCATAGTTAGTCTTTCTACACAAAGCAATATAACATATATATACTACATGGTCCTTTAGCAGGTCACATGACAAAGCATATATTGAACAAGAAAAGGATCACATATGCAATAAAAACAATATGGTTGAGCTTCAAAACATTGAACTTCTCTCCCTCTTTTGACATTATAAAAAAGGAAGGGGGTAGAAGAGCACAAAAATAGGTCTTCTCCAAGTACAACCAAACATTTAATCCACAAGATAAAACATGCAACCTCATAGCACACATCAAATAGAGGCGGGAGAGAGACAAGCAAGCTAAGTCATTGTAACATCCCTGACCTGGGTTATGCTTTAACCCTAGGTGTTTTGTTTAAGAAAGATAATTATATGCTTAATTTTATCTCTTGAAAAGTAATTAAGGACTCAAGAGTAACTTATATTTCAATTTTAGTCCATTTTGAATAATGTGGAAAGTAATGTTTTACTTGTTTGGACTAAAGTGCAAATTACCCAAGTTAAGGGATTAAATTGCAAATGTTACACGATAATATGTTCCTCATGTGTTGAAGTATCATAATAATGAAGATGATGTAGAGGAATGGCTAGTGAAAGCCTGAGTACCAAGAAAGAGATGATAAAGCAAGGTTTGTGCATTAAAACCTAGTCTTGGTATAATGTGCAATTTACCCAAACCCCAGGGTTTAATATGTAATTTACCACTTCAATAAGTTCCTTAATATTCTTGACATCTTGTAGAGGCAAGAAAATGAGAGGGGAATCTCATTTGAGCTACTTTGAAGGAGAGAGAATCTTGATATTAAAATAATCAAGATTTAAGCATAATTGAAATAATGCAAAAATAATTATATTAAATAGATTTCTCTTTAACCAAAATTGTGTTGGTTGAAATCCACATGAATGGACGTCCTTGTGACTTGTAAAGGAAAAGTAAAGATCTACGTGAGTGTAGAACCCACTCACAATAAGAAACTAAAAAGAACTATCCACTCACTTATGGATAATTACTATTATAAAGGTTAAGGTGCTTAATTTCTTTTCCCTTAATTTATGGATAATGGAAGGGAGTTATGTGGAGATAGAGATTCCTTTGCATGCAAGGAAACAAGGGGGAATAGGTGGCAACAATTTCAGAATTAAAGGAGTTGCTTGAGACATTTTCTCTCTCATTGATTTTCTTATAAAAACACCCTTTACAACTCAAACCAAGGACTTTTTCGAATCCACTTCTTCTCTTTGCTTGCAAAAACGATCAAGGAAGCTAGGGACAGCAGGAAGATGACCCCAACCTGTTGGTAAGCTTCTTGACCTTCATTCATCTTGATTTCATGGTGGAAATCACAAATCAATGCATGATTCCTTCTTATTTCAATCCCATCTTCAATTCTAACCATTCCTTTTCACTCAAAAGCTTGAGGAACGAACCTTGTGGTGAGAAAAAGCTCCTTCCACCATTTTTGACATGAAGATCCAAGCTTTGAAGCTCAATTGGAGGCGGGTTATATAACTTGAACCCCTATTCATTGCTATTGAATTCAATTTCTCAATCAATTATGTTCAATTGCTCTTCTATCAATTCCTTTGATTAGTTGTTGCAATTACCATGATAATGGCAGTAGTTTTCAATGGACTAAGGCTTGATGATGATAACATCATCTTAGGCACACTTTCCAACAAGTTTGTATTGCAAACAGTTTCATGGACTTTGGTCCAAACAGTTTGGACCCCAAACTATTTGGAGGAGTTGACCGTTGGATGGGTTGACCGTTTGAGGTTAGGAACCTAGTAAATGTTTGATGATGATCTAATGGATCCAATTCATTAATTCAATATATGGAAAATCCTCAAATTAAAAACCCTAATCGGGTTAAGTGTTGAATTTCCAATTGGTTGACTTAATGTTTTGGGTTGATTAACCCAAACGGTCTCAAGACCGTTTGGAGGTCACCCCAAATGGTCTCAAGACCGTTTAGAGGTCAACCAAGACCGTTTGGAGGTCTAGGGTGGAGTATGGTTGAGTATTTGAAGAGTTAGAGATATCAAATTGAAGTACAATCAATAGTTAATTTGATGAGCAATCCAATGATCTAAACCCTAATTGGATTTCTCAAATTTTAATGAATGATGAGGAAAACAATCTCTAGACCATTTGGAGGTTATCCAAATGACCTTAAGACCATTTGGAGGTCATCCAAACGACCTCAAGATCGTTTGAGGTCAGGTCATATCATAAGTTGATGGTAATTCATTGATTTCAATTGGGTTAGTTCCATAATGTTAACCATTGATGGCTCCTCAAATTCAAAACCCTAATTGAAGGTTTCTTGATTATAAACCCTAGTTTAATTGGGTTCAAAACCCTACTTGATGGTTCAAGTGAAGGATGATTCAGCGTTTCAATTGATAAATGAATCAAGGAATCAATGGAAAGGCAGTTCATTGTTGGAAGCCTTGAATTGGTAAGTGTTGATAGACCTTTTTGGTCCATTCAGTTTTGAGAGGGTTTGGACCAAACGGTCTTAAGACCGTTTGAGTCCAAACGGTCTCAAGATTGTTTGGGTCCAAACGGTCTCAAACCGTTTGGAGACCCAAGCTCATTCGGTTTCAATACTTTCTTGCTTAAACAGTTTCAAGGGCAATGTGCCCAAACGGTTTCAAACCGTTTGAACCTTGAAAGACCTAGACCATTTAGGGTCTAAGTAACCAAAACCATTTGAGGTTCAACATGGTTAATCCATTTGAATATCTAATGTAATTGAATATTTAATTGGTCAATTCAATTGGATACCTCATGTAATTAAAGGTTCAATTGATCAAATCTTCTGGACATCCTAGGAGAGGATGAGAAAGAGAGAGATTCATACATGAAAAATAATCTTGTAGCAATCAAGCCTAGCACATTCAAAAATTGAGTGAGGTATACAATTAGGGTATGATCCTTGAGGAAGAGATCATAAAACCCTAATTGAGTTAATACATGAACTCAAATCCTAATTTAGGGCAATTCTAAGTGAAACCCTAATTAGGAGGATAATGTGATATGAATTCAGAGTAATGACTTGAGTAACCCTAATTCAGGGTACTTTAATGTAAAACCCTAATTGGGATGAATAGTAAACCCTAATTTCTAGATTATACTATATAGTGTGAAACCCTAATATTGGACAAAGAAATGATGGATCATTGGTCCTAATTGAATAAAGGGGATGAGTAACCCTGATTTAAATGAAATGGGAAACCCTAACCCTGGTAAGGGAATAGTGGTGTTACACTGGGATAGCATGGAACTAAAATATGATTGATATATCTGTTATCATGTGTGGTAACCATGCAGGTATTCTAAGATGATGAACATAGCGAGGTATGAGCTATGATGCTTTAATTATTGAAATTATTTATTGGGCCTTGTGTGCCATAATATGCCTTGTTGCTTAGTAAGAGGTAACAAGAGAGTTAATGGGCCTCAAGTGCCAGATGAGATGCTTGTGTAGCAAGTGTCTTGTGTACCTTGGTCAGATGACCTGAAGGTGATGATTACCTGAAAAAGTGGTAACAATGCTCAGTGATGAGCTAAGGGTTTGAATACCCAGAACCATATGTTTATGGCATTGAATTTGAAATGAGGACTAAGATCCCAATGTCTTTTAAAGATTGGGAAGTAACTGATGAAAACAATACATGTTTCTTTATAGCATTTGTCCTAATAAGTTGTGTTTGAAAACTTGGCTGATGCTAAAAGAATATGATAATGTACTTAATTAATCAAGTGAAAGCTATTCATGTAGTGCTCTGACCATAGATCCATCATCGTCAGTAGTTGGTGATGGTGAAATAGGTTTTCTTACGAGATCTCTTGGGGTTCACATATTTTGAATATGCGGGGGTCAATGGGAGAAAATATCCTTACGTCCAAATGGGGGAATTAATGGAAGGTAAACATTAAACCTCTCAAATCCTTCATGATATGTTCCGGGATGGATGTATCACAAATCTCCTGATGTTGTTAATACCAGATCGATGGAGGTAAACACGAAATCTCTCGATTGCGAAGAGAAGCAGCCACCGTTGTAGCTCTATAACAAAGATGCCACTATACCCTGGCAAGCTATGTAGCGGAGACACGAGATGTCCTGCATGTTATCTCACACTGACCAAGATGTGGGGAGTCATGGAAGTGGGCTCTTCCACTGACTTTTTATGGTATCGATTTTGATTTTGCAATGGTCGGTTGGAGTATGAGCGGTATACCTCATCTCCTTAGAGCTTAAATATGTCTAAAAAATGTAATCATCCATGTAGCGTATTTGCTTAAGATTGGAATACGAGAACCACTGGTTGATGTTATCTTACTTAGCATGTCTTTGATACATAAATATTACTTATGTTCTTTAATTCATTATTGAATAAGAGACATGCTGCCTTGTCAAGTTATAGATAAAATACTTGAATAGGAATGTTTCTCTAATCTGCTTAGATATTGATTTATCTGCCATTAAAATATATTATCCCACTGCTCAATTTATTTCTATTAAAACTACAATAATAATGTTTTCGGCGGAGAGTTATATCTCTCGCTGGGGCAATTGTATAATTGTCTCACCCCCGTGTGATCCAACATTTTTAGGTAGACGCAGACAGAGAGGCAGGAACTCAGTAGCAGGAGAAGAGCAGCAACAACAACAACAAGGACAACAATAATCCTACAGGTGGAAATAATGGCTGTCAGGCTGTGTACATATGTCATAGAGTCCTATGTGTCATCTTTGTACTCTCAGGTCCTAGGGGTCGGTAGATAGTGTTTTTATAATCGATGTGAGATTTTGATGCTCGAGGTTTTTTGTTACTTGTGCTGTTTAGCAAATTAGTGATGTATATGCATATTCCTCGAGGGGAGATGGTACATGATATGCACAATGTGGACCAATATGTAAATATAATACTGTGGTTCTTGTTTAAAGAGTTTTCCTGAGAATGGATCTTTTTATAAAATGATTTTAATTTTTAGTGATTTTCAGTAATCTGCTGCTAACGATTCACTTTCACATTAGTTAAACTTATTTTGTAAGTTGGCCGTCACAAGTTTAGTGGCATCAGAGCTCTAGGTTCACTGAGTCTACAGAGACATAGGATTAATGTTGTTGAGTCTGTTCTAAGTGTTTTCCAGTTTATTTGATAGTGTCTTCTGCTCATATAGGAGAAGAAGAACTTGAAGATGTTTGGATCACATGACGAACATGTTGCTGAGAGCAGCGTTGCTGCACCAGGAGGAGGTGCAAAGGATCAAGCTAGGGAGGAACTCATGCCTGAGATTCCTCAACTTGATCAAGCCGCTTTAGAGAACCCAGCTTTCCATACCCTGTTCGGTTAGTTTATGGTGACTATGACGCATATGGCGGATAGGATGCCACCACCTGCACCGAGGGAACCTACCCACCATGAAGGATAGGGAGATGGCAAGACCTTTGAAAGGCTTCGCTGGGTGGGAGCCACAGACTATGTCGGTACAGCTGACCCAGCTGATGCAGATTTATGGTTGATGAAGCTGGAGAAAGCTTTTAGAATCCTCGACATCCCTGAAATAGAGAAGGTGAGGCATGCTGTATACCTCCTGAAGGGGAGTGCTGGTCATTGGTGGACCATAGAGGAAAGTAAAAGGCCAGGAGTTGAAGTCGGATGGGATGAATTTTGGCATGAATTTGTCGCTAGATACTTCCCTAAGACGTATCTATATGAGAAGATCTCTCAATTTGAGAGGTTGAGGCAAGGACTAATGAACATTAGCGAATATGAAGCTAGGTTCATGGAGCTTCTACGGTTCTGTCTACATATGGCAACTACTGATGAAGAGAGGATTCGACATTTCGAGAAGGGGTTGAACGCTAAATTGACCACTCCCGTGTCTGATCTAGAGAATAGGGAGAGGTTTGCCACTTTTGTGGAGTCTGTAAGGAGGATTGAGAGGTCTGTGATTGAGAAGCGACATACCAGTAACAAGAAAGTGTATCCAAAGTTTCAAGAACAAAGGTCTGAGAGTTTCAAAAAGCCGAGATTCTCTACACCACCACCACTAAGGTTTAATACCCCGATGCAGTGGATGTCAAGTAGGGGTAGGGGTCATAGTTTTACTCCAAGTAGAGCCCCCAGTACAGCATCAACATCAGTGATAGGACCACCCAGGCAGAGTTTGGGAAGTTATAGCTGCTACCAATGTGGGAGGTCAGGACACTTGAAGAGGGATTGTCCTGAGAAGGCCATAACTGTAACTCAACCCTAGAGGCAGAGTCAGCAAGGCTCACAGAGGTGACAGTTCAATAATAACGCTAGAGGGCATGGACAAGCATCCCAAGCTGGATTGTCAGCACCCAACAGCCAAGCACATGGTCAACAGCAAGCAACGACTAGATTCTATGCAATGAACCAGCCTGAAGCAGTTGTCAATGCTAGGGTTGTGACAGGTCAGATGGAACTATTTTATTCTGATATGTCTTCATCCTGCTTCGTATCTATGTTAATTGATCCGAGTGCTACACATTCCTTTATCACTCGAGAAGTGATTCATGACTGCAACATGACTGTCAGTCATAGAGTAGATAGTTTGATGCTAGAAACCCCTTTGTTGGGATCTGCAGTGTTGCGGGAGGTGTGTTCTCCTTGCATTCTTTATTTTTTTTGAACATCACATTCAAGTGGATCTTATACCACTTGAGATGCATAGTTTTGATATAATCCTAGGGATGGACACCTTAGAGAAGTATAAGGTTGTCTTGGATTGTGGTTCCAAGCAGGCTGTGTTCACAGAGAAGGGTGGCACCTAGATCTTTCAGGGAGATAGAAAGATTCTTCCAACTTGTCTGGTGTCAGCTATGTTAGCTAAGAAGTTGATGAGGCAGGGATGCTTTGCATTCTTGGCTCATGTGGTAGATACCACAATGGAGAGCCCTCATCCTTCTAAAGTTTCAGTTGTTAGGGAGTTTGAAGATGTCTTTCCTGAAGAACTTCCAGGTGTTCCTCCGTCCTGAGAGATTGATTTCGAGATTAATCTAATTCTGGGCACGCAACCCATAGCACAAACTCCGTATAGGATGGTACCTGCTGAGATGGCAGAGCTTAAGAAACAACTGCAAGAATTGCTTGAGAGAGGTTTTATCCGACTGAGTACTTCACCATGGGGTGCTCTGGTTCTCTTTGTTAAGAAAAAGGATGGGTCGATGTGGTTATGCATTGACTATAGGTAGTTGAATAAAATAACTATAAAGAACAAGTATCCTCTGCCAAGGATTGATGACTTGTTTGATCAGTTGCGTTGTGCAACTATCTTTTCTAAGATAGATCTAAGTTCAGGATACCATCAATTGCGTATCAAGGAGGGAGACATACCTAAGTCTGCCTTTAGGACAAGGTATGGTCACTATGAGTTCACAGTTATGTCATTTGGACTAACTAATGCACCAACTGGATTCATGGAACTCATGAATAGAATCTTTCAACCTTTTCTTGATCAGTTTATAGTTGTCTTCATAGATGACTGTTATGACCCACATTTCGTTTTAACAGTAAGTACCTTGGTTAGTGCATAATTGAACTAGTTATGTTGAGATAAGTACTTGCTTTTGTTAATAGTGTTTTGAGCTTTGAGCTAGTGTTAATGTATCATTAGCTTGTTTTCTTATCCTGAGGTTGAGGACAAGTTTGTGCTTAATCCGTTGCCGAAGAAATCATGCGAAACCGACCTACGAGTAAAAAGATATAAGCTTTTTAGTGTGCAGGGACCTATGTGTAATTTCGGAAAGTTTTTGGGAAATTTACATCCGCCCCCCTGGGCGCCCTTCCTTATCCTTTCCTTCAGTTTTCCTTTATTAGTTCTGTTAACCGACCTTGGAACGAACGTATCGTTCATTTCCTTCGGTTGCCGCCTGGGAAAAACAGAGAAAGGGAGAGGGAGAGAGCGAGCTAGAGGAGAAGCTAGGCAACCAAGCCCTCCTTCTCCATTCTTCTTCGATTTCTTCATCTTCTCCAGCCAAATCAACCAGCTGCATCATCTTCTTCTTCTTCACCTTCTTCTTCCTCCTGCAGCCGCGAAGAAGATGACCATGGAGATGGTCTAGGGAGCGAACGGTGCTTTTCCCTCCGTTCTTTCTTCTTGCCAACTGCTTGCTAGGTCATTCCGAAGCTATAGGAGTGATTCGGGTAAGAATCGTCCACCGAATCGACCCCAATCTCCTCTTTTATTTCTGCAATTTCCGTTTCTGCGCAGGTTGCACGGCGTGCAAAGTCAGATTGCACGGCGTGCAAAGTTACAGATAGCGGAACGAGTTTCAGCCCAGGTGCACGGCGTGCAAATCAGTTTGCACGGCGTGCAAGTCAGTTTGCACGGAGTGCAAAGGTGCAGAAAAGTAGAACAGAAGTGCACTGAAGGTGCACGGCGTGCAGCCCAGGTGCACGGCGTGCACGCTACTGTAAAGGGCAAAATTAGGCGTGGTTGTGGATGTTTTTCGGTGTATACGAACACACCGAAGTGGGTGAGTGGCAGTTCATTTAGAAATCATTATTTAACTCATTTTAAATGCTTATTTACTTCAGTTTCAGTTGATATGACTCTTAAACAATGTAGCATGTACATTAAAGTATGTTAAGTTCATTGGAACTTGAAATGCATGATATGAATGATGAAAAAGAGGAAATTCCATATTTTGCAGCCGTAATGTGATATTTCTATTAAACTGTATATCTGTTAACTAATTAATAGACATAGGTGCCCTAACACCGTAGAACCCCTCGTGAGGTCTGCACCTTGGGGTGAAACGACCTACCTAGCATGTGTCTAGATGGTCGGTGACTCGTGTTCAACAATAATCCGTGCGTGTGTCACGGTGGCACGAGGGAAGAAAAGTAGTGTTTAACAATAATCCGTGTGTGTGTCACGGTGGCACTGGGAAAAGAAAAGAAAACACGGTTATCTAACACCATTCATGCTTGTGTCACGAAGGTAACCCTGTGAGACTCTCCGCCTGTGTGCTCAGGTTAGAGGAGGAGTCTAGAGTACACTCTTTTGAGAGTGCAGTGAGGCCGTGTGAGCCTGAGAGTCCTGTAGCAGACCAGGACAGCAGTCAGACTTAGCATTTCCCGGGTGTGTCGCTAAGTCTTGTACGGTGGGACCGTAGCATGGACTTGTTGCGGATCTTTATATGCAGAGTACACTGCATATATTTAGGGCATAATAATAATATGAATAAGTAATCATGTAGGATCACAGTAAATTTATATATCTGTTCATTTACCTGAAATACCTGTTGATGCATAGAAATGTGATTATTATCTATATATCTGCTATGTCAATAGAACTGCCATGTTTAAATTATATATATGTTTAATTTCAGTTTATAAACCTGACGAGTTGATTAGTGATAGCTAAGTGAAATGTTATTCACTGAGCGAGTAGGCTCATACCTCTACTCAAACATTTTCAGGTCAGCATCAGCATCAAGAATCAGAAGGGTCGTTTCATCCTAACGCCTAGTCTATATAAGGTTTGTAGTTAGTTTAGTTAGATGTCTCTTAGTCCTTTCCCCTCGGTCCTTGGGACAAGGTGTGGGTGAGAGAGAATGTGTACAAAGATGTAAATTAACTGTTATGTTTACTTTCTGTTAAACAATGTTACATGTTGTAAACTTTGTTTATGTTCTTTAGCCAGGTTAATTGAAATGCTTCCGCAATAGTTTATTGTGTTTTAGTTTACAGCAATAATACGGATATCATTACGAGGTTTTAAAAAGAAAAAGTTTTCAGCAATTTGTTTATATGATAATCCCTCCGTCGCACCCTAATCTCGTGATTAATGGTTAGTGTGAGATCGGGGTGTGACATCTTGGTATCAGAGCTTAGGTTGAGTACATAGTTACTCAGAGTCCAGATCAGGGGACGATAAGAGACCAATAGGATTAAGGTTTAAGTGTCTTTCTTCTATCTGTAGTGTCTAATAGGAAATATTCTATTATATCATTGCAGATGCCAGGAAGAGGCTTTGATCGTGATGATCAGGCTGAGAGCCATGTTGGCCCTGATCCTCGGTACTTGGGTCCTGGTGGTGGTGATCACGTGGATGAAGCATCCAGGATGTACAGGATGTTCCTGGAGACCAAAGAAAGGTACAAGGCTGATAGGAGAGAATCTTCTTCTACCAGTAGTAAAGATCTGATGCGATCTTATGAGCTTGTGAAGAAGCTTGGTGGCACAGAGTTCAGTGGCACCACAGATCCCGCCGAAGCTGATGAGTGGTTTAGACAGATAGAAAAGGTCTTTCGTCTGATGGAGCTTTCAGAAGATAAGAAGATCAATCGTGCAGTCTACCTTTTGACAGGCGATGCAGAGTTGTGGTGGCGTGGTGTGGAAGAAAAGAGGGGAGGTACAGAGCTTTCCTGGCAGGATTTCTCTGAGGAGTTCCATCTCAAATTCTATCCACCCACTTTTCTTAATGAGAAAATCAGACAGTTATAGAACATTAAGCAGGGGAACATGTCAGTTACTGAGTATGAAGTGCTTTTCACCCGGTTAGCGAACTTCTGTCCGCAGCTTATTCCCGATAACATAGAAAGATGCAGAAGGTTTCAGGAAGGGCTAAGGCCAGAAATTCGGCATACAGTTTCTACTACTAGCAGGAGAAACAGAGAGAACTTTAGTGAGTTTGTTGAGGCTGCAAGATAGGTTGAAGAATCTATGAATGATGACAAGGTGCCTGAGTCTAAGAAGAGATCTGTAGACTTCAGTAGAGGGCAATCCAGTAGTGGATACCGAGGTGGAGGTAGAGGTTTCTTTTCTAAACTTGGGCGTGGTTTGGGTTGTTTCGGCAGGCAGAGATCTGAGGATGTCACTACTTCTAGAGGCAGAGGAGGATACAGCCCAGGGAGATGGGGCAGTGTGTCTAGAGAGCAACCATCTGGATCATCTACTTCTGTGACTGGCCCACAGAAACAGGAGATGCGGGTATGTAATACCTGTGGAAAATTTCACTCTGGGCAATGTTGGGGCTTAGATTATACAGGATGTTACCAATGTGGCCAGATAGGACATATAAAGAAGTTTTGTCCTCAACTTCAACCAGCAGCATCACAAGCTTCTCAGTCTCAGTTTTATGATGTTCAGAGACAACCTCCAGCTGAAGGACCGAGTTCTTCTATGGCTTCTGGTTCCAGAGGTGGTGGAGTATTCAGTGGCAGAAGTGGTCAAAGAGGACAGCGTGGCAGAGGGAGAGCGGCAGCACGTTTCTTTTCTTTGACACCTCAGGAAGGTATAATCTCATCACAAGTTGTTACAGGAGAGATGCTTTTATTTAAAAGTATACCAGTTTCAGTTTTGATAGATCCGGGAGCTACTCATTCTTTTATACGACGTTCTTTAGTTGATGAACTTAATATGTTAACTCAAGAGTTGGCAGATGAGTTAGTGTTGAGGGTTCCACTAGGTGGACCAACAGTTTTATCCAAGTCTTGTCCCGGATGCTTGTTATCTTTTGGAGGTTTTACCTTCGCTGCTAATCTCATACCTTTGGATGTAAATACCTTTCAAGTCATCTTGGGTATGGATTGTCTTGAAACATATCGAGTGCAACTCGATTGTTGGAAGAAGGAAGCTACCTTTCAACTAGGGGAATTTTCTTGTGTCTTTACTGGAGACAGGAAAGTTCTGCCTACGTGCATAATATCAGCTGTTGTAGCTGATAAGATGTTACAGAAAGGATGTGAAGAGTTCCTTGCTCATGTGGTTGACACCAGAGCAGAGAAGAGCACCGCCAGTGTTTATGATGTGCCTGTGGTTCGTGAGTTCTCTGACGTTTTTCCAGAGGAGTTACCAGGCTTACCTCCTGTCAGAGACATTGATTTTGAAATTCAGATATATCCAGGTAGTCATCCAGTAGCACTGCCGGCCTACAGAATGGCACCTGCAGAGTTGAAAGAACTCAAGGTGCAGTTGCAGGAGTTACTAGATAAGGGTTTCATTAGACCCAGTTTTTCACCGTGGGGTGCTCCAGTCCTGTTTGTTAAGAAAAAGGATGGTACCATGCGTCTCTGTATAGATTACAGGCAACTGAACAAGATCACTATAAAGAACAAGTATCCATTGCCGAGAATAGATGATCTGTTTGATCAGTTGCGTGGAGCGACGATCTTTTCTAAAATAGATTTGAGATCTGGATATCATCAGCTTAGGATAAAGGCTTCTGATATTCCCAAAACAGCTTTCAGAACCAGGTATGGGCATTATGAGTTTTTGGTCATGTCGTTTGGACTGACCAATGCCCCAGCAGCCTTTATGGATATGATGAATCGGATTTTCAAACCGTTTCTAGATCAGTTTATTGTAGTCTTTATAGATGATATTCTGATCTATTCCAGAGATGATGAACAACATGAGCAACACTTGAGAGTAGTGTTGCAGTTGTTGAGACAACACCAGTTGTTTGCTAAATTTAGCAAATGCGAGTTCTGGTTGGCCGAGGTAGCATTTCTTGGACATGTTATCTCGAGAGGTGGAGTTAGCGTTGACCCTAAAAAGGTTGATTCTGTACTTCAGTGGGAACAACCTAAGACTCCTACTGAGATCAGAAGTTTCTTGGGTTTGGCAGGTTATTACAGAAGGTTTATACAGAACTTCAGTGTGTTAGCATCACCTTTGACACGCTTGACGAGGAAGGATGTACCGTTTGTTTGGTCTGATAACTGTGAGAGAAGTTTTCAGATTTTGAAGAAAAGGTTGACTTCAGCACCAGTGTTAGTTTTGCCAGAAGCAGAAAAAGGTTATACAGTGTTCTGTGATGCCTCTAGGAGAGGTTTGGGCTGTGTACTGATGCAAGAAGGCAAAGTTGTGGCTTACGCATCTAGACAACTTAAGAAGAATGAAGAGAACTACCATGTTCATGATCTGGAATTAGCTGCTATAGTTCATGCTCTTAAGACATGGCGTCACTACCTATATGGTGAGACATGTCAGGTATTTACAGACCATAAGAGCCTGAAGTATATCTTCACTCAGAAATATTTGAATTTGAGACAGCGCAGATGGCTTGAGCTGATTAAAGATTATGATGTGACAATCGATTGCCATCATGGTAAAGCGAATGTTGTAGCAGATGCCTTGAGTAGAAAGTCAAGTTCAACAGCTGATGCATTTTCTATGGCATGTTTCCAGAGAGACTTGCTTGTAGATATGCAGAAATTGAACTTAGACTTGAACGTGACTGGACAGAGTGGGTTGATTGCTCAGATGCAGGTCAAACCTACTTTCTATCAACAGATTAAGGAGTTGCAACAGAATGATGATGGTTTGAGGCAAATTATGCAGGATATGTCAGAATGTAAGAGAACAGAGTTCAGGTTTTCTGATGAAGGCATGTTGTATCTTCATGATAGGTTATGTGTACCTAGAAACAGTGAGCTGAAAGAGCAGATTCTTGAGGAAGTGCATACTTCTATGTATGCTATGCATCCAGGTAACACAAAGATGTACATGAATCTCAAGGAGCTGTACTGGTGGTCTGGTATGAAAAAGGATGTGGCTGAATACGTGGCTAGGTGCGGGGTGTGTCAGCAGGTTAAGGCTGAGCATCAGAAACCTGCTGGTACTTTGCAGTCGCTTCCTATACCAGAATGGAAATGGGAACACATCACGATAGACTTTGTGGTAGGATTACCCAGGACGCCTAAGGGTTCGGACTCGATATGGGTGATTGTGGATAGACTAACTAAGTATGCTCACTTTCTTCCTGTCAAGTCAACCTTTGACATTTCAAAGTTGGCCAAGGTTTATGTGGATGAGGTAATCAGATTACATGGGATTCTAGTTTCCATTATTTCTGACAGAGATCCAAAGTTCACATCTAGATTCTGGAATCAGTTACATCGTACGTTGGGCACAAGGCTGAAGTTCAGTACAGCGTTTCATCCACAGACAGATGGTCAATCTGAGAGGACCATTCAGACCCTTGAAGACATGCTGAGAGAATGTGTGCTACAGTTCAGAGGTAACTGGGAAGAACACTTAAGCCTGATGGAGTTTGCATATAACAACAGCTACCATTCTAGTCTTGGAATGGCCCCATATGAAGCTCTTTATGGTAGGAAGTGTAGATCGCCAGTTTGTTGGTACGAGGTGGGTGAGAAGGAAATTGTTGGACCTGAATTAGTTGATATAACTACAAAGAAGATATCTGTGATCAGGGATCAGTTAAAAGCTGCTCAGGATAGACAGAAAAGTTATGCAGAAAGGCGACGTCGACCTCTTGAGTTTGAGGTTGGAGACGAGGTTTACTTGAATGTTTCACCATGGAAGGGAGTGTTGAGGTTTGGCAAGAGGGGTAAGTTGACCCCTAGGTATATGGGTCCATATCCTATTTTTGAGAGGATTGGACCTGTAGCTTACAGGTTGGATTTGCCGTCTGAGTTGGCAAATCTTCATGATGTCTTCCATGTGTCTATGCTGAAAAAGTGTCATCCCGGTACAGAAAAGATTCTAGATCCAGAACCGGCGCAGCTTAGAACAGATGTGTCCTATGTAGAAGGACCAGGGCAGATAGTTGATCACCGGATCAAAAAGCTTAAGAACCGGGAGATACCTTTAGTGAAGGTTTTGTGGAGGAATCACAATATAGAGGAAGCTACATGGGAGCTTGAATCAGAAATGCATAACAAGTTTCCTTTTCTCTTTTAGGAATTTTAGGATGAAATTCTTATAAGGGAGGGAGATTGTTATGACCCACATTTCGTTTTAACAGTAAGTACCTTGGTTAGTGCATAATTGAACTAGTTATGTTGAGATAAGTACTTGCTTTTGTTAATAGTGTTTTGAGCTTTGAGCTAGTGTTAATGTATCATTAGATTGTTTTCTTGTCCTGAGGTTGAGGACAAGTTTGTGCTTAATCCGTTGCCGAAGAAATCATGCGAAACCGACCTACGAGTAAAAAGATATAAGCTTTTTAGTGTGCATGGACCTATTTGTAATTTCGGAAAGTTTTTGGGCAATTTACATCCGGCCCCCTAGGCGCCCTTCCTTATCCTTTCCTTTAGTTTTCCTTTATTAGTTCTGTTAACCGACCTTGGAACGAACGTATCGTTCATTTCCTTCGGTTGCCGCCTGGGAAAAATAGAGAAAGGGAGAGGGAGAGAGCGAGCTAGAGGAGAAGCTAGGCAACCAAGCCATCCTTCTCCATTCTTCTTCGATTTCTTCATCTTCTCCAGCCAAATCAACCAGCTGCATCATCTTCTTCTTCTTCACCTTCTTCTTCCTCCTGCAGTCGCGAAGAAGACGACCATGGAGATGGTCTAGGGAGCGAACGGTGCTTTTCCCTCCGTTCTTTCTTCTTGCCAACTGCTTGCTAGGTCATTCCGAAGCTATAGGAGTGATTCGGGTAAGAATCGTCCACCGAATCGACCCCAATCTCCTCTTTTATTTCTGCAATTTCCGTTTCTGCGCAGGTTGCACGGCGTGCAAAGTCAGATTGTACGGCGTGCAAAGTTACAGATAGCGGAACGAGTTTCAGCCCAGGTGCACGACGTGCAAATCAGTTTGCACGGCGTGCAAGTCAGTTTGCACGGCGTGCAAATCAGTTTGCACGGCGTGCAAAGGTGCAGAAAAGTAGAACAGAAGTGCACTGAAGGTGCACGGCGTGCAGCCCAGGTGCACGGCGTGCACGCTGCTGTAAAGGGCAAAATTAGGCGTGGTTGTGGACGTTTTTCGGTGTATACGAACACACCGAAGTGCGTGAGTGGCAGTTCATTTAGAAATCATTATTTAACTCATTTTAAATGCTTATTTACTTCAGTTTCAGTTGATATGACTCTTAAACAGTGTAGCATGTACATTAAAGTATGTTAAGTTCATTGGAACTTGAAATGCATGATATGAATGATGAAAAAGAGGAAATTCCATATTTTGCAGCCGTAATGTGATATTTCTATTTAACTGTATATCTGTTAACTAATTAATAGACATAGGTGCCCTAACACCGTAGAACCCCTTGTGAGGTCTGCACCTTGGGGTGAAACGACCTACCTAGCGTGTGTCTAGATGGTCGGTGACTCGTGTTCAACAATAATCCGTGTGTGTGTCACGGTGGCACGAGGGCAGAAAAGCAGTGTTTAACAATAATCCGTGCGTGTGTCACGGTGGCACTGGGAAAAGAAAAGAAAACACGGTTATCTAACACCATTCGTGCTTGTGTCACGAAGGTAACCCTGTGAGACTCTCCGCCTGTGTGCTCAGGTTAGAGGAGGAGTCTAGAGTACACTCTTTTGAGAGTGCAGTGAGGCCGTGTGAGCCTGAGAGTCCTGTAGCAGACCAGGACAGCAGTCAGACTTAGCATTTCCCGGGTGTGTCGCTAAGTCTTGTATGGTGGGACCGTAGCATGGACTTGTTGCGGATCTTTATATGCAGAGTACACTGCATATATTTAGGGCATAATAATAATATGAATAAGTAATCATGTAGGATCACAGTAAATTTATATATCTGTTCATTTACCTGAAATACCTGTTGATGCATAGAAATGTGATTATTATCTGTATATCTGCTATGTCAATAGAACTGCCATGTTTAAACTGTATATATGTTTAATTTCAGTTTATAAACCTGACGAGTTGATTAGTGATAGCTAAGTGAAATGTTATTCACTGAGCGAGTAGGCTCATACCTCTACTCAAACATTTTCAGGTCATCATCAACATCAAGAATCGGAAGGGTCGTTTCATCCTAACGCCTAGTCTATATAAGGTTTGTAGTTAGTTTAGTTAGAGGTCTCTTAGTCCTTTCCCCTCGGTCCTTGGGACAAGGTGTGGGTGAGAGAGAATGTGTACAAAGATGTAAATTAACTGTTATGTTTACTTTCTGTTAAACAATGTTACATGTTGTAAACTTTGTTTATGTTCTTTAGCCAGGTTAATTGAAATGCTTCCGCAATAGTTTATTGTGTTTTAGTTTACAACAATAATCCGGATATCATTACGAGGTTTTAAAAAGAAAAAGTTTTCAGCGATTTGTTTATATGATAATCCCTCCGTCGCGCCCTAATCTCGTGATTAATGGTTAGTGTGAGATCGAGGTGTGACAATGACATTATGGTATATAGTAGAGATGCTCAACAACATGAGCAACACCTATGTCAGGCTTTGACTTTGCTAAGAGAGCATAGGCTATATGCTAAGTTTAGCAAATGTGAGTTCTGGTTACTAGAAGTTTCTTTTCTAGGACACGTTATATCTGCTTCAGGTATTTGTGTTGATCCTAAGAAGGTAGAATCTGTCCTACAATGGGAACAACCAAACACACCGAGGGATATTTACAGTTTCCTAGGGTTGGCAGGCTATTACAGGAGGTTCATTAAGAACTTCAGCTCTTTAGCTTTACCCCTGACCAAGTTGACCAGGAAGGAAGTTCCTTTTGTCTGGAATGACAAGTGTCAACATTATTTCCAGTTTCTGAAAGAAAGGTTAACTAGTGCACCTGTGTTGGTGTTACCTGAGCAGGGAAAAGAGTACATAGTCTTTTGTGATGCATCCAAGAATGGTCTAGGATGTGTGTTGATGCAAGATAAGCAAGTGATTTCTTTTACTTCTCGACAACTTAAGAAACACGAGGAGAATTATCCGACACACGATCTAGAGCTAGCTACTGTGGTCCATGCTTTGAAGATTTGGAGACATTATGTATATGGAGAAACATTCCAGATTTTCACAGACCATAAGAATCTAAAGTATATCTTCTTACAGCATGAGTTGAACATGAGGCAACGCCGCTGGATGGAATTAATCAAGGACTATGACTATACAATTGATTATCATCCAGGGAATGCTAATGTGGTAGCTGATGCACTAAGTAGAAAATTAGCAACACCAGCCTTAGGTAAAGCACAGTTAAACTCCTTAGTGTGCTCTAAAAGAGATATGCTTATCTCCTTAAGGCAAGACAATATACAGTTTAAAGTATCATTGTTAGTAGGGTTGTTAGCTGAGATGCAAGTGAAACCTACTCTGAGGCAACATATTAAGGAAGCACAAAAAGTCGATACTGTGATTCAAAAGATTAAGTCAGAGTATGGTAGTGAGAAACAGGATGGTTTCCATGATTTAGAGGATCAGGTAGTCTGTTACCATGGTAGGATGGTAGTACCTGATGCCAATGACTTAAGAAAGTTAGTTCTGGAAGAAGCTCATTCTTCAATGTATGCTATGCATCTAGGGAGCACCAAGATGTATCATAACTTAAAAGATATATATTGGTGGCCTGGATTGAAGAAAGATGTAGTTGAGTTTGTTATGCAGTGTCCCGTGTGTCAGCAGGTTAAAGCTGAATATCAGAAGCCCGCAGGAACAATGCGACCTTTGCCTATACCGTAGTGAAAATGGGATCACGTGACCATGGAATTTGTGGTTGGTTTGCCTAGAACAACCAAAAGCCATGATTCCATTTGGGTGATAGTTGATAGGTTGACAAAGAAAATACATTTCTTACCTGTCAAAACGACCTACACAGCTGAGAAGCTTGCCCAGATATACATAGATGAGATAGTGCGTTTGCACGGGGTTCCAGCTACAATTGTTTCTGATAGAGGTCCCCAGTTTACTAGTCGTTTTTGGGAACGACTGCATAAAGCTTTGGTATGCAGTTAAGGTTTAGTACAACCTTGCATCCACAGACCGATGGACAATATGAGAGGACTATACAAACCTTAGAGGACTTGCTTAGGGCATGTGTCCTTCAGTTTGTAGGAAGTTGGGATCTACACCTGAGCTTGATAGAATTTGCTTACAATAATAGCTATCAGCATAGTATCGATATGGCACCATATGAGGCATTATATGGTAGACGTTGTAGATCTCCTTTATGTTGGTATGAAATAGGAGAATATCAACTTGTGGGTCCTGAGCTAGTACAACAAACAACTGAGAAGATTAAAGTAATACAACAACAGTTGAAAGCTGCCCAGGATAGACAGAAATCTTATGCTGATAAGCATTGTAGACCCTTAGAATTCCAGGTTGGAGATAGAGTATACCTCAAGGTTTCACCTTGGAAAGGTATTTTGAGATTTGGAAAGAAGGGGAAGTTAGCTCCTAGATTTATGGGGCCTTATCCCATCATTGAAAGGATGGGAAAGGTAGCCTATAAGCTGGAGTTACCATCTGAGTTGCATAGATTGCACCCAGTAGTCCATATCTCTATGCTGAGTAAGTGTCATCCTGACACTAAGTTAGTTCTACAACCTATGGAGGTAGAACTAAATGATGACATATCTTATGTCGAAGGACCTGTGATGGTTCTTGACAGAAGAATTAAAAAGCTGAAAAAGAAAGATATAAGTCTTGTGAAAGTTCTCTAGCATCACTGTGGCATTGAAGAAGCTATGTGGGAGTTATAGGAAGAGATGAGGAGGAAATACCCTACTCTTTTCACTTAATGTTTTCATTGACGATTTCGGAGACGAAATCCTTGTAAGGGGTGGATAACTTGTAACATCCCTGACCTGGGTTATGCTTTAACCCTAGGTGTTTTGTTTAAGAAAGATAATTATATGCTTAATTTTATCTCTTGAAAAGTAATTAAGGACTCAAGAGGAACTTATATTTCAATTTTAGTCCATTTTGAATAAAGTGGAAAGTAATGTTTTACTTGTTTGGACTAAAGTGCAAATTACCCAAGTTAAGGGGTTACATTGTAAATGTTACATGATTATATGTTCCTCATGTGTTGAAGTATCATGAGAATGAAGATGATGCAGGAGAATGGCTAGTGAAAGCTTGAGTACCAAGAAAGAGCTGATAAAGCAAGGTTTGTGCATTAAAACCTAGTCTTGGTATAATGTGCAATTTACCCAAAACCCAGGGTTTAATATGTAATTTACCACTTCAATAAGGTCCTTAATATTCTTGACATCTTGTAGAGGAAATAAAACGAGAGGGGCATCTCATTTGAGCTACTTTGAAGGAGAGAGAATCTTGATATTAAAATAATCAAGATTTAAGCATAATTGAAATAATGCAAAAATAATTATATTAAATAGATTGCTCTTTAACCAAAATTGTTTTGGTTGAAATCCACATGAATGGACGTCCTTGTGCCTTGTAAAGGCAAAGGAAAGATCTACGTGAGTGGAGAACCCACTCACAATAAGAAACTAAAAAGAATTATCCACTCACTTATGGATAATTACTATTATAAAGGTTAAGGTGCTTAATTTCTTTTCCCTTAATTCATGGATAATGGAAGGGAGTTCGGTGGAGATAGATATTCCATTGCATGCAACGAAACAAGAGGGAAGAGGTGGCAACAATTTCAGAATTAAAGGAGTTGCATGAGGCATTTTCTCTCTCATTCATTTTCTTATAAAAACACCCTTTACAACTCAAACCAAGGACTTTTTCGAATCCACTTCTTCTCTTTGCTTGCAAAAATGATAAAGGAAGCTAGGGACAGTAGGAAGACGACCCCCAACCTGTTGGTAAGCTTCTTGACCTTTGTTCATCTTGATTTCATGGTGGAAATCACAAATCAATGCATGATTCCTTCTTATTTCAACCCCATCTTCAATTCTAACCATTCCTTTTCACTCAAAAGCTTGAGGAACGAACCTTGTGGTGAGAAAAAGCTCCTTCCACCATTTTTGACATGAAGCTTCAAGCTTTGAAGCTCAATTGGTGGTGGGTTATATAACTTGAACCCCTATTCATTGTTATTGAATTCAATTTCTCAATCAATTATGTTCAATTGCTCTTCTTTCAATTCCTTTGATTAGTTGTTGCAATTACCATGATAATTGAAGTAGTTTTCAATGGACTAAGGCTTGATGATGATAACATCATCTTAGGCACACTTTCCAACAAGTTTGTATTGCAAACGGTTTCATGGACTTTGGTCCAAATGGTTTGCAAACCATTTGGAGGTTTGGACCCCAAACCGTTTGGAGGAGTTGACCATTTGGATGGGTTGACCATTTGAGGTCAGGACCCTAGTAAATGTTGGATTATGATCTAATGGACCCAATTGATTAATTCAATATATGGACAATCCTCAAATTAGAAACCCTAATCGGGTTAAGTGCTGAATTTCCAATTGGTTGACTTAATGTTTTGGGTTGATTAACCCAAACGGTCTCAAGACCATTTGGAGGTCACCCAAAATGGTCTCAAGACCATTTAGAGGTCAACCAAGATCGTTTGGAGGTCTAGGGTGGAGTATGGTTGAGTATTTGAAGAGTTAGAGATATCAAATTGAAGTGCAGTCAATAGTTAATTTGATGATCAATCCAATGATCTAAACCCTAATTGGATTTCTCAAATTTTAATGAATGATGAGGCAAACGGTCTCTAGACCATTTGGAGGTTATCCAAATGACCTTAAGACCGTTTGGAGGTCATCCAAATGACCTCAAGACCGTTTGAGGTCAGGTCATGTCATAAGTTGATGGTAATTCATTGATTTTAATTGGGTTAGTTCCACAATGTTAACCATTGATGGCTCCTCAAATTCAAAACCCTAATTGAAGGTTTCTTGATTATAAACCCTAGTTTAATTGGGTTCGAAACCCTACTTGATGGTTCAAGTGAAGGATGATTCAGTGGTTCAATTGATAAATGAATCAAGAAATCAATGGAAAGGCAGTTCATTGTTGGAAGTCTTGAATTCGTAAGTGTTGATAGACCTTTTTGGTCCATTCGGTTTTGAGAGGGTTTGGACCAAACGGTCTCAAGACCGTTTGGGTCCAAATGGTCTCAAACTGTTTGGAGACCCAAGCTCATTCGGTTTCAATACTTTCTTTCTTAAATGGTTTCAAGGGCAATGTGGCCAAACGGTTTCAAACCGTTTGAACCTTGAAAGACCTAGACCATTTAGGGTCTAAGTAACCAAAACCGTTTGAGGTTCAACATGGTTAATCCATTTGAATATCTAATGTAATTGAAGATTTAATTGGTCAATTCAATTGGATACCTCATGTAATTGAAGGTTCAATTGATAAAATCTTCTGGACATCCTAGGAGAGGATGAGAGAGATAGATTCATACATGAAAAATAATCTTGTAGAAATCAATCCTAGCACATTCAAAAATTGAGTGAGGTATACAATTAGGGTATGATCCTTGAGGAAGAGATCATAAAACCCTAATTGAGTTAATAGATGAACTCAAATCCTAATTTAGGGCAATTCTGAGTGAAACCCTAATCTAGGAGGATAATGTGATATGAATTCAGAGTAATGACTTGAGTAACCCTAATTCAGGGTACTTTAATGTAAAACCCTAACTGGGATGAATAGTAAACCCTAATTTCTGGATTATACTATATAGTGTGAAACCCTAATCTTGGACAAAGAAATGATGGATCATTGGTCCTAATTGAATAAAGGGGACAAGTAACCCTGATTTAAATGAAATGGGAAACCCTAACCCTGGTAAGGGAATAGTGGTGTTACACTGGGATAGCATGGAACTGAAATATGATTGATATATCTGTTATCATGTGTGGTAACCGTGCAGGTATTCTGAGATGATGAACATAGCCAGGTATGAGCTATGATGCTTTAATTATTGAAATTATTTATTGGGCCTTGTGTGCCATAATATGCCTTGTTGCTTAGTAAGAGGTAACAAGAGAGTTAATGGGCCTCAAGTGCCAGATGATATGCTTGTGTAGCAAGTGTCTTGTGTACCTTGGTCAGATGACCTGAAGGTGATGATTACTTGAAAAAGTGGTAACAGTGCTCAGTGATGAGCTAAGGGTTTGAATACCCAGAACCATATGTTTATGGCATTGAATTTGAAATGAGGGACTAAGATCCCAATGTCTTTTAAAGACTAAGAAGTAACTGATGAAAACAATACATGTTTCTTTATAGCACTTGTCCTAATAAGTTGTGTTTGAAAAGTTGGTTGATGCTAAAAGAATATGATAATGTACTTAATTAATCAAGTGAAAGCTATTCATGTAGTGCTCTGACCATAGATACATCATCGTCAGTAGTTGGTGATGGTGAAACATGTTTTCTTACGAGATCTCCTGGAGTTCGCATATTTTGAATATGCGGGGGTCAATGGGAGAAAATATCCTTACATCCAAATGGGGGAATTTATGGAAGGTAAACATTAAACCTCTCAAATCCTTCATGATATGTTCTGGGATGGATGTATCACAAATCTCCCGATGTTGTTAATACCAGATCGATGGAGGTAAACACAAAATCTCTCGATTGTGAAGAGAGTGCAGCCGCCGCTGTAGCTCTATACCGAAGATGCCGCTTGACGTGTATTTTACTACGCGCTAAAAACGCAAGTGTACGTGTCGAGTAATATAGGCCTTGTGAGGCCCGAGTCGAACTCAGGGATACGTGAATTATTGGAGACTTCTACTAACTAATCGCAATCAGCTAGACCGATTAACAAAGTAGGGTTTTGTTGTTCAAATTAAAAGAAAATAAAAATCAAACAAAGAAAACAATCGATTAAAGGTTAATTTAATCAATTAAAAGGGATATCTTTAGGATGGCGGTTTCACCGCGGGTCAACATTGTATTAGATTTCATATAATTCCTCACACTTCTCTCTCTATCCGGGTAGTGGCCTGAAATGAGAATTACCCACTGTCGTGGTGTAATCCACTACTTAGATTTAGGTTGATTCCATCATCATAGTAATCATTCCCCTAAACTAAGCGCATTAAGATCGGTCCCTCAGTTCCCACCATTAATTTTACAACTCCTTTGTCAAGGGTTTTATTAATTAATGTAGAATTCGTCTCTTTTCAACCGTTAATCCTTCTGTCGAAGTGATTAAGGGCATTCATTTATTATTATGGTGATCAAACATAACAATAGCAATAGAGAAAACGAATTTATACCACGGATATGAGAGAAAAATATGAATTATCAATGTAAAATCATCATACAATGTATCCTCGGGCTACTCCCGGTCCTAAAGATTGAAGGTTTTAGCCTCTCATGTTCATCTCACACGAGTACATGGTAGAAATTGGGGAATTCATAAGAAAAACGGGAAATAAATGGGAAAACCCCTGAATGGAGAAGAACCGGTGGATCCTTGGCGTAGAACACAAGCTTTCCCCGCCTATCGGTGGTGGAAATTGTCTTCGGCAGCGTCCGAATCACCCGGGATGAGCTTCTGGCCTCCGTTCTCCTTTCTCTCCTCCTCGGCACTCGTGCAATCCAAATTGAGATCCCCCCCTTCTGGGCGGCCGTCATTAGGTATAAGTCCCTAATTAGGTCGTCAAATAATGACAGCCGTCCGATTGATATCAAAACAGATCCAACGCATATCTGCCGGCGTCGATACCATCGACGCGGGTCGATGGTATCGACCCAGCGGATTAGCGGCATCTTTCCTTTCTTTTATTCTGAGCGCCTGTGGTGATCTCGATACCATCGACGTAGGTGTCGATGGTATCGACTCCTTTAGCGTCGGTTGTTGTCGTTTAGCGACGCTGTAGCTCTCCTTGTGTCGATGGCATCGACTTGGGTCGATGGTATCGACACTGTATTTCTCTTCTCGGCTGACAACCTGTAGCTTGGTCGATGGTATCGACTTCCGTCGATGGTATCGACGGAAGCAGATACTTGTTCTTCCTGAAATTTCACAACAGGCCCAAGTAAATCCACACAATTTATAATAAGATGATAAATAATGCTCAAAATAGTAAAATGAAGGGGATTTGATATAAAATGATGGCAAAGACCAAATTAAGTGAATTATGTGATATTATCCATGAAAATGAGTAATTAAGGTACAAAACACATATGAAATTGGTCTATAAATGCGACTCAAAATCATCGCATCAAACTCCCCTAAGCTTAAACATTGCTCGCCCTCGAGCAACTAATCCTTAGAATAGAATTGCAGATGTCAACTAACAATCAACACATCACCCCACATTCCACATGACTCCCACTGGACATTCTCAAACCGGCCTTTCCTAATCACAAAATAGTAATTACCCTACAGGCGACAATAATCATCAATAAAAGAAATTATCCTTCAAACCGATGAACACTATCACATAAGGCAGTTAACATAATAAAATTTGCCGATTCAGCATTAGTGCATCTTGTGATCACCTACACTACGTTGCTCGCCCTAACTACCATCTACATGGAAGCAATTCTCCTGATAAACATGAGTGAGGAGAAAATCATGGTGGCCTACCAATCCGAGCAACGGGTGGATGGAATGGGTGGTTCATGGAAGAATTTGGAAGTATTACACAGTTTCAAAATGCATACAACAAAATGCCCTAAATGATGCAAATGCACATTGAAAATGCCCTAATGCTTAAAATTGGGTGGAATGATGCATGCACTAACCTTCCACCTCAAAAAGAGATAGAAATCTAATTAAACCACATCATGTACTCAGTTTCCTTGTTATGTAAGTGATATCATGTTCCTTTCTCCCTCTTATTCCATTTCCTTCTAAATTCTCTTTTTTTTTTCCTTTTTTTTCTTCGTTCTTTCAAATTTCAGATTTTTTTCTTTTCCTCTTAGCCCACATATCCATAATTGCTTAGAGATACATGTGTTAGGCTATTTTTCTTCATGATTGGAAATCTTTGTACTATTTCGAGGGTATGGGACAATTTAGATAACTTTTCAAGACAAACTAAGGTACATGGTGTACTTATGCATGAAAATCATGAAAGTTATGAGTGCAACTACATGACATGCACCTAAAGGTAATGTTCATGAATCACTATACTTTTTTTCATTTTATGCAAAAATATGAAAATAACAATGCAAATCCTATCTACATGCTATGCACGCAAAAGAAGTTAAAACTGTACTTTACTTCCAATTCTTGGGTGGATTATGGAAAAATATGAAGTGGAATGATCACAAGATTAAGTTACTGAACCTTAGAAAAATATCATGTGTCCCTCCTTACTGACATGTGTAGTAGTTCAAAGGGTTCTTTCTCGTATATCCAATTAAGGTCTCATTACTATTTGATTAGGTTAGGCTCAAACAACCGTTACTATCCACTTTTCATGAGTCAATGGGGGTGTGGGTGTGACATATTGCTTCAAAGTTGACATAATCAATCATTTTCATAGGACAAGTTCCCCAAGGACAACCAAGTTAAGCTATCCAAAAGACACAGAAATTTTTAAATTCCCTTAAATTTCTCATGAAAACAGCGAGATGACAATTTTTAAGACATCCACGATTACACTAGATAGATGTGGATCCTAAACAAACTAAAATTGCAAGAACAGATAACAAAGCAAAAACAAAAACAACTAAAGACAAGATAAAAGATAGAGCTGTTCCAGCCACCCCCCTAAGCTTGAAATCGACTATGGCCTCATAGTCAAAAACAATCTTAAGAGTGGAACAGAGATACCAGATCAGTCCGATGGTGGTGGAGGCGGGTATTGCGGGGCCGTAGGGTCTGGATTTGCTCTGGATGACACTTGGCGCAAGTGGAGGAAGAAATCGTTGAAGATGTGACTTCATTTGACCAATAACCCTGTCTTGAATAACTGACCCCAACACTGCTGTGTGCCCGTCGATACCATCGACGGAAGTCGATGGTATCGACTCGCTGATTAGGGCAACTGCCTCGCGAGTCCGGCCGCCGCCTTTTTCATTTGTAAATGTCGATACCATCGACCTGTGTGTCGATGGTATCGACTTTACTGAGTCGATTTCTTCTGAAAATCTCCAGAGATCTCGATGGTATCGACTGGCATGTCGATACCATCGACCTTTATTGCGCAGCCTGCCTGTAGGTATGTCGATACCATCGACGGGACCGTCGATAGTATCGACTCAGTGCGATTTTTGCAGCTGTCAACCTGAACCTATGTCGATGGTATCGACCCTGCCTGTGCCTGCACATCGAACAAACGGATCAAGGTATCTTCTTTACACTAAAATTTAAACGAAATAAAAACAATCTACGACTATAACTAAACTATCCTAATGTACCAATGGTTGGGTTGCCTCCCAACAAGCGCCCTTATTTAGCGTCTTAGGCTAGACGGTGTGACAATCATCATCTTTTCACCTTGGGAACTGGGCTTAGAGGATCATTCGGTAATTTGAATTCGACTCGATCTCCTCCAATACCCAAGGACAAAGTACCTCTCCCTAAAGCAGTCACAACGTCTGCCGTTGCTTGAAACGGTCTTCCTAGGAGAATTTCACAACTTTGGAGTGGTGACATATCCATGACGACAAAGTCCACAGGAAATATGAATCTATCCACTTTGACGAGAACATCTTCACATACTCCATAGGGTCTCACGGTAGACCCATCTGCCAATTCAATTGTTGCAGCCAACTTCTTTATCTCCTTTAACCCCAGCTTTTGAAATGTCGCCAAAGGCATGAGATTTATGCTAGCGCCAGAATCACATTGCACTTTAGGGAAATGTTGACCACCTATTGAAAACGGAATGTAAAAACCTCCTGGGTCCTTTCTCTTCTTTGGTGAACTCCCGTGAATCATAGAGCTCACCGTCTCATTCATCCAATAAATTTCATCATCTTTTATCCGCCTCTTTTTATTGATGATTTCCTTGATGAACCTCCCATAGGCGGGTACTTTCTCGATCATCTCCACTAATGGAATATTGATGTGGAGTTTTCGGAATATCTCCAGGAATTTTTTAAAGTGACGATGCTCTTTCTTTGACTTAGGATTAACCACATTTGAAACATCTGCTGCCTCAACACGCCTATGAGGTGGCACATAAGAGCTTTTCAGGGGTACCTCCCCTAAGCTTGCTTCAATCACTCCCTCCGACGTGGTCTTTGGCGAGACATCCTCAATAGTAGCAGCTTGTAGTTCCTCTCTCGCCTTGGTTGTCTCCGCATGTGCACAAACAACCTGCACTTGTTCTTTTTGCCTAGATGGAGATACAATATTCATAACTCTCTCTGATTTTCTAAAGAAATGGTTTCCGCCCGGCAATCTATAGTAAGTGCGTGGATATGGTATTGCTGGTGTTGCATTCACATTGAAAGTCATTTTCCTTTCTTCTGCAGCTTCTTGCACCTGAGATTCCTCCTCATTGCTCACCACAGACATGTACTTGACCTGATAGTGTGCTTGGGCCACGTTCGCACTCTCAGCTGGTTTCTGTTGATTGGCGTGCTTAATGGCCGCCACTTCACTCGAAATCTGTGCCACGGTGGTTTCCAATGCCCGCATTTGTGCTCCATGGCTTTGCAACGTCTGCCCAAACTTGGTTAGAATATCACCTTGAGATTGCAATTGTTTTCCAAACATGGCCATCATCTCTTGGTTTTGCTGGACCATTTGAGTTAGTAATTCAGTGTTCTTGTCCTCGGCTTTCTGCTGTGGTTTGGCATCCGGATCCTGCAGAAAATTATTCGGATCCTTCCATGAAAACTTCTTATCCTTCCTCCATGCATAATCATTGTTCCTATATCCCTGCTGTTGCATGAATTTAACTTGGGCCTCCCCATCATCAGATGCATCCTCCTTAGTTAGCACCTTCTTGGCTAGAAGATCTAACTTGGCATTCAGCTCCCTCACTATTCTGGATTCACCAGCAGCCTTGACATGTTCCACTGCACCTCTGTCGCCCCATGACTGTTTCCTAGCCATGTTTTTCAGTATCTCCCAACATCTGGTATCCGTATTATTCAGAAAAAATCCGGATCCGGCTGAATCAAGATTACTTCTATCGTGCTCGGAGAGAGAAAAATAGAAGATTTTCACTTGTGTCTCCTTGTCCGATCCATGGTGTGGACATCTCCTCAACATGACTTGGAATCGTTCCCAAGTCTCGGAATAAGTTTCACCCGCCTGTTGGGTGAAATTGTGGATCTTCCGGATCATATCATTGGTCTTCTCAGGAGGGAAGAACCTTTCGAAGAAAACCTCCACCATGTGATCCCATGATTCAACAAACTCGTCGTCGAGGTTATGAAGCCACTCTCTTGCCACTCCAGCCAAGGAACTCGGGAATAACTTGAGGTAGAGCACATCCTGTGGAAATCGATCTATCTTCACCATATCGCAATTTTCAACAAACTGACTAATGTGTGCCACTGGATCTTCATTTTTCAGTCCGTGAAATGCATTGGATTTGACCAAATTAATCAGTGCTGGGTCGATCTTGTATGTAGGTATGTTTAGCCCCTGTTTCTTTATAGGCCCCTTTGATGCCGAGGAAGAAGACGCCTTGATCTTCTCCCATATTGTCTGTGCTTCAGCCATTACTTCTTCTTGTTCTTGCTCAGATTCAGAATGTATATCACTGTGGTGTTCCTCCTCGTAGTAGTCCTCGTCCTCTGGTCCCGCAGATGGAACCTCAGGTGTGCGATTCACGTAGTCTCGACTACGTGTGTGCACCATACAAAGTACCTGAAATTTGGAAGTAGTGGTTCAGTACAATGCCTTGAACGAGTCAACACTATTATAAAGAAATAAAGGAATTTTTGAAATTGTTCTAAAATAAAAAAAAATGTGGCCTAGAATGGCCGCTCTTAGCACTCAAAGTGCCAATAATTTGCCGTATCCCCGGCAACGGCGCCAAAAACTTGACGTGTATTTTACTACGCACTAAAAACGCAAGTGTACGTGTCGAGTAATATAGGCCTTGTGAGGCCCGAGTCGAACTCAGGGATACATGAATTATTGGAGACTTTTACTAACTAATCGCAATCAGCTAGACCGATTAACAAAGTAGGGTTTTGTTGTTCAAATTAAAAGAAAATAAAAATCAAACAAAGAAAACAATCGATTAAAGGTTAATTTAATCAATTAAAAGGGATATCTTTAGGATGGCGGTTTCACCGCGGGTCAACATTGTATTAGATTTCATATAATTCCTCACACTTCTCTCTCTATCCGGGTAGTGGCCTGAAATGAGAATTACCCACTGTCGTGGTGTAATCCACTACTTAGATTTAGGTTGATTCCATCGTCATAGTAATCATTCCCCTAAACTAAGCGCATTAAGATCGGTCCCTCAGTTCCCACCATTAATTTTACAACTCCTTTGTCAAGGGTTTTATTAATTAATGTAGAATTCGTCTCTTTTCAACCGTTAATCCTTCTGTCGAAGTGATTAAGGGCATTTATTTATTATTATGGTGATCAAACATAACAATAGCAATAGAGAAAACGAATTTATACCACGGATATGAGAGAAAAATATGAATTATCAATGTAAAATCATCATACAATGTATCCCCGGGCTACTCCCGGTCCTAAAGATTGAAGGTTTTAGCCTCTCATGTTCATCTCACACGAGTACATGGTAGAAATTGGGGAATTCATAAGAAAAACGGGAAATAAATGGGAAAACCCCTGAATGGAGAAGAACCGGTGGATCCTTGGCGTAGAACACAAGCTTTCCCCGCCCGTCGGTGGTGGAAATTGTCTTCGGCAGCGTCCGAATCACCCGAGATGAGCTTCTGGCCTCCGTTCTCCTTTCTCTCCTCCTCGGCACTCGTGCAATCCAAATTGAGATCCCCCCCTTCTAGGCGGCCGTCATTAGGTATAAGTCCCTAATTAGGTCGTCAAATAATGACAGTCGTCCGATTGATATCAAAACAGATCCAACGCATATCTGCCGGCGTCGATACCATCGACGCGGGTCGATGGTATCGACCCAGCGGATTAGCGGCAGCTTTCCTTTCTTTTATTCTGAGCGCTTGTGGTGATCTCGATACCATCGACGTAGGTGTCGATGGTATCGACTCCTTTAGCGTCGGTTGTTGTCGTTTAGCGACGCTGTAGCTCTCCTTGTGTCGATGGCATCGACTTGGGTCGATGGTATCGACACTGTATTGCTCTTCTCGGCTGACAACCTGTAGCTTGGTCGATGGTATCGACTTCCGTCGATGGTATCGACGGAAGCAGATACTTGTTCTTCCTGAAATTTCACAACAGGCCCAAGTAAATCCACACAATTTATAATAAGATGATAAATAATGCTCAAAATAGTAAAACAAAGGGGATTTGATATAAAATGATGGCAAAGACCAAATTAAGTGAATTATGCGATATTATCCATGAAAATGAGTAATTAAGGCACAAAACACATATGAAATCGGTCTATAAATGCGACTCAAAATCATCGCATCACCGCTATACCCTGGAAAGCTATGTAGCGGAGACACGAGATGTCCTATATGTTATCTCACACTGATCGAGATGTGGTAAGTCATGGAAGACGGCTCTTCCACTAACTTTGTATGGTACTGATATCGATTTTGCAATGGTCGGTTGGAGTATGAGCGGTATACCTCATCTCCTCAGAGCTTAAATATGTCTGAAAAATGTAATCAGCCGTGTAGTGTATTTTCTTAAGATTGGAATACGAGAACCACTGGTTGATGTTATCTTACTTAGCATGTCTTTAATACATAAATATTACTTATGTTCTTTAATTCATTATTGAATAAGAGACATGCTGCCTTGTCAATTTATAGCTGAAATACTTGAATAGGAATGTTGCTCTAATCTGCTTAGATATTGATTTGTCTACCATTAAAATATATTATCCCACTGCTCAGTTTATTTCTATTAAAACTGCAATAATAATGTTTTCAGCAGAGAGTTATATCTCTCGCTGGGGCAATTGTATAATTGTCTCACCCCCGTGGGATCCAATGTTTTTAGGTAGACGCAGACAGAGAGGCAGGAACTCTGTAGTAGGAGAAGAGCAGCAACAACAACAACAAGGACAACAGTAATCCTACAGGTGGAAATTCTGGTTTTCAGGCCGTGTACATATGTCATAGAGTCCTATGTGTCATCTCTATACTCTCAAGTCCTAGGGGTCAGTAGATAGTGTTTTTATAATCAATCTGAGATTTGATGCTCGAGGTTTTTTGTTACTTGTGCTGTTTAGCAAAGTAGTGATGTATATGTATATTCCTCGAGGGGAGATGGTACATGATATGTACAATGTGGACCAGTATGTAAATATAATACTGTGGTTCTTGTTTAAAGAGTTTTCCTGAGAATGGATCTTTTTATAAAATGGTTTTAATTTTTAGTGATTTTTAGTAATCCGCTGCTAACGATTCGTTTCCACATTAGTTCATCTTATTTTATAAGTTGGATGTCACAGTCATAATCAAAAGATGGGAAACATAACACCAACTCATGAGATATAGTCAATCAAAGAGTAAATGTACATATGATTAAGATTACAACACTGAAAGCATGTTCTCAAAATAAGTACAAGCTAAAATGATGAAAATAACATGATGATAGAAATAGTACATCTCAAATAATGTTCCCAGATGTTTTTAGTAAAAAATAGTCTAGAAAGATATATATGATTAGCATATAAAAACTAAAAACTAAAACATCTAAATGTATAAGCTATCCAAGTCCAGAGGGTCATCGTAATCCGCATCAACATCATCATCAGAAGCTTCAGGATCATAGTCATCATCTCCATCTGAAGGCGCAATAGAGATAAAAACTTCACCTTCATCACCAGATGCACCAGCAAAGCCATCATTAGAACCATCTCAACCATCCTCGCCAACATCCTCAGATGCCTCCTCATCAGCAACAACAACTTCCTCATTATCTTGGTCAGGTATCTCCTCATCGATAGAAGGATCAAAACCATGACCGGGCCACATGGCATTCTTCTCAGCCCAAGACATACCAAGATCATGCAACTCTTGAGCTTGAGGAAAAGTAGGAGCAAAGGTGCCAAGTCCTGCGAGCAAGGTAGCTATAGGACCAACAGGGAGAGGTATCACTCTAGGGGTAGATCCACTAATAATAGAGGGTGTAGTAGTAATGGAAGAAATAGGTGGAGGGGTTGGGTAAAAGTGATTACATACATAGGATGCATAGTTACCTACTGGGTAGGGATGGTATGCAGGGCAAGGATAAGCACAAGATAGATTCATGGTAGACATGATAGCACAGAGATCCTGATGCATGTGCTCATGAACCTGAAGGTTATACGCCCGCTGATGCATCATGTAACCCATGAGGGTTTCATTTGATACATGAAAAGAGGCACAGGTAGGTCGAGATGGCTGAGGAGGTGGAGGTGCCTGGGTGGAGGTGGAGGCTCCAGGTATGGTAGAAGAAGGGGTGGGCACACTTTTTTGAATTGTTGTAACATACCGAATTCTAAAATTTTGTCTTTTGAGCCTCTTTCCCATCTTTTCCTTTCATTTCTATCCTTATTAGCCTTTCTATTTAATTAGTGGAATTTATAGTGACTTAGTGAACATTTATTCACTAATTATACCAATGGAATGGTTTATGCTCAAATACCTTAGTGAAAGCTTAATTACCATGATTAAGTGCTCTAAACCTTAATCTAACTTTTTGATGTGATTTGGAAACATAACATATGCCACATAACTCATTTTAGTGGTAATATGAAGATAAGAAACTTAATTCGATGAACAATTTAGATAATGGGCTGTTAATGGGCCATATGACATATCTCATAAAAATAAGTCTCAAAAGAGGAAACAAACTTCAAATTCGAAATCTACATATCAAAATTAGCCTACATGTCAAATTTCATCTAATTTGGACAACCTTGAAATATTAGGAAAAGTTTAGGAGAGAAAATCAATAAAAGGCATAAGTAATTATTAATGTGATTTTATAAATTCAAAATAAGGAAATAATGGTAAATTCATATTCTACACATCAAAGATAACTTGTGGATGAAGTTTGGTCCAATTTGGATGTTGTTTGTGCAAGTTCTGCAATTTTAGGTACATTCTGGACTTTTATGCAATTTACCCAATTGGGAGGTTTTCTTTACAAATTATCAACTGAATTTTAATCCTTAGATATTACCTTACCATTAACGAGATTTGAAACCATTGGAGAACCTAGTTTCACCTTGGTTTGATGGTATTTCTTTCCAAGGGCATTATAGGGATTACCCTCTTTGTAAAGATGCTTATCCTTAAAAGCTAACAACCAATGGGGTTATTTCTTTCTTGAAAAAACGGTGGGGATGGCCTAGAATAATATATGGGCTCTTAGGACTGACTTTGGATATGCATGAAGCATCTATGAGCTATCCTCTTGCATGGCCATCAATCCCTAGGCTAAAGACACATGGAAAGTCCCTTAAGACTCCTTATGCTTCACCTCTTTCTATATATAGCCATGTATACCCCTTCCCATCTCACAATTCGAAAACTCTTGCTCTCCTTTTCTTTCCTCTATCTTAGATAATAGTTCCTTCTGTATTTGTCCACGAAGTTTCTGCCTCAAGGTAATAGAGGGAGCCTACCTTGGTGAAGAAGGCTCCTAGGGCTTCCAAATTGCTCTATTAGGGTTTCTAAAGCTCCTCCTTGGCAAATTCGACCAAAACTAGTAAGTTTCCTCCCTTCCTTCCCTATTTTCATATTGATAGTATTTCTCACACCTTACTCCAGGTCGGAATCATGACTTTCCATGATAAAACTCCACTAAGAACCCTAAAACATCTCATCTCCATGCTCTTTTTCTAGGGTTTATCACCTCTAAGTTGAGAAGGAGATCTTTGTTCAAGAAAGGAACTAGGCATGGAGCAAGCAGACCTTATAAGCTTGGGATTATTGCTGTTTGGAACTTATTATCTTCCTTAGGTATGAGCTTCATAACCCCTTCCCATATATTTCTTATTACATGCTTAAAACTCATGATCTTATGTTAAAAATTGACGATGTGTCAATTTCTAATTGGTCGATTTTCAATAATTCATAACTTTTGATTCGTTTGTCCAAAATTAAAGTAAAATATGTTATGAACTCAGAAAAACATTTTATTTTTAATAAAAATATTTCCATGTATTGGTTTTCAGTTTTGTCGAAAAGAGTTTTTAGAAAATGAATTAAATACCTAAAAATCACCAAAAATACACTTTAACCTTCATAACTCCAATATATGCAAAATTATATGTTTTCTTAATCAGAAAAACCTCACTAAGTAAGTGGTGATATTTTTGAGGTCTGAATCGAGATTTTGTATAAAAATTTCATATATTAGGGTTTCAACTCTTTAATGTATATATGTTATTCTAATACATGAATATGAAATTGGAAATAGGATAAGTGGACCTTGATTTCAACTAAAGGTTTGGAAAAGAGGTTAATAGGACTCTAAGTAAGATGTATGTGATATTCCTATCTATGTATGTGCTGTCCCTATCTATGTATGTGCTATAAATCCCTATTTATGTATGTTGTATCCCCTATTCCTCTATGTTGACCAATTCACCTATTCTTATTCATTCTCTTTGTCCTATGGACATTAGCCTATACACAATGTATTTTCTTTTGAAAATCATTGTTCATGTAAAATACCTTATTTGATGTTGAACATGTGATCATGGATATTCTTTTGAACTCTTATCTTATGCTTTGTTCATGATGGAACTCTAAAAGATGACATGTGATGTCTTTTGCCCACTTATGAGGTGGATGTATATGTTGGTCACTTATGTGGTGACTAGTTTATATATTCTGACTATACTTTATACTTGCCTTTACATTTAACATGCTATGTGATTAAGTAGTACTAGAGTAGTGTAATTGCATTGGTTTTTATGGCAGATGTGTTATTTCCTGCCGAGCAGATGTGATATTTCCTGCTCTTTTGGGATGGAAAGGAACCTTATACCCAGGGCAAGATGTGTGATTCTTGGCCCATGTTTTATATATTTGGGAGATTGGAAGTATTCCTTTATCTTTCAGGTTTCAAGTTTATGAGACTTGACCACCTTTGTCTTTATAATATTCTAGTGTTATTCTTATCTCACATGCATGCAGGATGATGGTTATGATATGTTCTTATGTGGCACCACTCTTTTATTTAATAAATGGCAAGTATTTTTTGTTATCATATTATTTCAATTTCTTTTCTCTTGATACCTATTTGGGTGGTACTTATCTTTTCTATGGGAAGACTTTTATATTTGATGTCCTTTATTCCATACATTGCTCAATTTCCTATTTAGTATGCACATACCAGCTTTTGCTGATGTCTCCTGTTGTTTCTTTCTTTTGTGGGGTATGCTTCCAACCCCAGGTTAGATCAAGGAGTATATAGCTTTTGGCTTGGACCTAGCTCTTGGAGATTTTACTTTGGAGACAAGATTTGAAGTAGTTTGGACTTCCCTCTATCTAGATCCTGATTGTGCATCTTGTTGTAAACCCTAAATGGGAGAATTTGATGTATTTTTGTAAACCTTTATGAAATGGAATATAGTCAGTTATTTTTTTATTATTCTGCTACTTTCCAATGAGTTTTGATTATCATATTTTAGTAAAGGGGTGATTTCACTCACCTCCTTACAACATGGTATCAGAGCCCATGGTAGTCAGAATCTGACTATTTTAGTTTTGTCTCCCTAATTAGAATCCCTGCCTTACATAGTTCCTTTTGGTGACATGGTTTCCCTAGAGTTGATCTATAAATGATGAAAGGTTGATTTAGGACCCTATAGTTCCGCATTAGTATCATGATGAATAAAACTCTAAAATACTCATAACTAAAATATGCATAACTTAATGATGTTTAGGTCTTCCTTTAGGCAACTATTAGGGCATGAAGTTGAAGCAAAGGTGTCTAGAAATGATCAGGTTCTGCGGGGTGGCAATATTTTCCTCCGTGCCACTTGCTTGGTTTATGAGGACTCCCAGATCCATATGATACCGGCCTGGCCTAAGCTGAAATGGATTGTCCAAAATAGTTTGATTTTAGGCAATAGTGACCTTAGACATCTATGTTGTATATCTTTGGGAACCCTAAGTTTTAGGTGTATGGTGACTTGTTTGAGGATGGATACATAGATAGTCTCCTTATGACCCTTGCGGCCACATGCTTGGATAGTTTATCCATAGAACCTAGACTTTGATGTTTGGGGTTAAGTGAGCTATCAGAGTGCACAGTGAAGCATGATGCATCTTGTATATGGTCTAGTTAGACTCACCCTTTTACCTCTAGATTAGTTTGTCTTGGTAGGTCAAACCTTTTAAGGGGTGGAGAATAGTTGGTCTGATGATGTTTGGGTAGTTAGATTTTGAGGATGAAATCCTTTCCAAGGGAATGGAGTCATGTAACATACTGAAATATAGCTACTCTGACTTTAGAAACCCTAACTCCCTAATTCAGAAGTTAGTGTGCTTGAATCCTTAGTAGGGTCCAAACAAGTTATAGTTATAGCCTAACGTGCTTGTTTATATATTAATGAACATATAATGATCATCTGAGGAATAATTTATATGTTTAAACCCTAATGAATACCTAATGCACATAATATGAGTAACTCACATATTAATCCTAATGGATATGCATGGTGTTGCCCATGTCACAAACCAATAAACCCTAATGAAATGACAAGTAAGATAAATGTAACCTAATCTTGGACTTAATACATGCTAAGTAAAATATAGTGATTATATTAACCTGAACCCTAAGTTGTAATCATCTAATCTTAACATATACATACTTAATGCCTTTCATGATACATTAATGACATTAGGTTTCATAATCAGTTAGCATACTTTAATACACATAAATGATATATATAATCATCTAATCACATATTAATTAAGTCATCAATATGAAATGCATAGTATGTTACCTTGTTATCTAATACACACACGATTAGTCACTTGATGTGAATCAATTCGTAATATGCCTCACCTTGATCATTAAAATGCATGGAGTGTCTTCAATATGAATATGAAGTAATTCACATAAATGTGCAAATCAATAATATAAATAAATATGAGAAAATGATTAATGAAGACATTAATGAGAGAAATAAACATAATGTGGTAATGGGATAACATTTAATGTAAATATATGTAATTGATGTGACATAATTTGTGTAGAATGAAGACTTAAAGACAAATTGAATATTTCATGCAAAATAATTCGTTATAAACTTAATGTGGTGATAGTATAAGGATAATGAAGTCAAAGTTCAAAATATTAAGGATAATGATCAAGTATATTGAGAGAATTGAGTAACCCATAATTTGCTAAAATTCTTAGTTAGATAAAATAGATGTTTCATGGATGACAATGAAATATAACTTTCTTGGTAATAAAGTGATTATGACATGACACAATTAAAAGAATAATAATGATAATGTGATATCATAATAAATATAATCTTAATAAGCCAAAAATGTAAATAATGTTAAATCTCCTAAAAAGAATATCTAAATAATGGAACCTAGGTGATCCTTGAGAACCTAACCTATGTCAAGATGCTTGTGGAGTATATGTTGATGAATTGTTTGGTGGAAGTTAAGGTTGGAGAAATAACCTGATGTTTTGTGATGAGATGTTGCAGACTCACCCTTCCCTTCTTGCTTGTGATTTCGGGGGCGAAATCCTCTTTAAGGAGTGGAGTATTGTAACATACCGAATTCTGAAATTTTGTCTTTTGACCCTCTTTCCCATCTTTTCCTTTCATTTCTATCCTTATTAGCCTTTCTATTTAATTATTGGAATTTATAGTGGCTTAGTGAACATTTATTCACTAATTATACCAATGGAATGGTTTATGCTCAAATACCTCAGTGAAAGCTTAATTACCATGATTAAGTTCTCTAAACCTTAATCTAACTTTTTTATGTGATTTGAAAACATAGCATATGCCACATAACTCATTTTAGTGGTAATATGAAGATAAGAAACTTAATTCGATGAACAATTTAGATAATGGGCTGTTAATGGGCCATATGACATATCTCATAAAAATAAGTCTCAAAAGAGGAAACACACTTCAAATTCGAAATCTACATATCAAAATTAGCCTACATGTCAAATTTCATCTAATTTGGACAACCTTGAAATATTAGGATAAGTTTAGGAGAGAAAATCAATAAAAGTCATAAGTAATTAATAATGTGATTTTATAAATTCAAAATAAGGAAATAATAGCATAGTCATATTCGAAAAATCAAAGATAACTTGTGGATGAAGTTTGGTATAATTTGGATGTTGTTTGTGCAAGTTATGCAATTTTATGTACATTCTGAACTTTTATGCAATTTACCCAATTGGGAGGTTTTCTTTGCAAATTATCAACTGAATTTTAATCCTTAGATATTAACTTACCATTAAAGAGATTTGAAACCATTTTAGAACCTAGTTTCACCTTGGTTTGATGGTATTTCTTTCCAAGGGCATTATAGGGATTACCCTCTTTATAAAGATGCTTATCCTTAAAAGCTATCAACCAATGAGGTTATTGGTTTCTTGAAAAACGGTGGGGATGGCCTAGAATAATCTATGGGCTCTTAGGACCGAATTTGGATATGCATGAAGCCTCTATGAGCTATCCTCTTGCATGGGCATCAATCCCTAGGCTAAAGACACATGGAAAGTCCCTTAAGACTCCTCATGCTTCACCTCTTTCTATATATAGCCATGTATACCCCTTCCCAACTCACAATTCGAAAAATCTTGCTCTCCTTTTCTTTCCTCTAGCTTAGATAATAGTTCCTTCTGTATTTGGCCATGAAGTTTCTGCCCAAAGTAATAGAGGGAGCCTACCTTGGTGAAGAAGGCTCCTAGGGCTTCCAAATTGCTCTATTAGGGTTTCTAAAGCTCCTCCTTGGTGAATTCGACCAAAACTAGTAAGTTGCCTCCCTTCCTTCCCTATTTTCATATTGATAGTATTTCAAACACCTTACTCCAGGTCGGAATCATGACCTTCCATGATAAAACTCCACTAAGAACCCTAAAACATCTAATCTCCATGCTCTTTTTCTAGGGTTTATCACCTCTAAGTTGAGAAGGAGATCTTTGTTCAAGAAAGGAGCTAGGCATGGAGCAACCAGACCTTATAAGCTCAGAATTATTGCTGTTTGGACCTTATTATCTTCCCTAGGTATGAGCTTCATAACCCCCTTCCCATATATTTCTTATTACATGCTTAAAACTCACGATCTTATGTTAAAAATTGACGATGTGTCGATTTCTAATTGGTCGATTTTCAATAATTCCTAACTTTTGATTTGTTTGTCCTAAAATTATAGAAAAATATGTTATGAACTAAGAAAAACATGTTATTTTTAATAAAAATATTTCCAAGTATTGGTTTTCAGTTTGTCGAAAAGAGTTTTTAGAAAATGAATAAATACCTAAAAATCACCAAAAATACACTTTAACCTTCATAACTCCAATATATGCAAAATTATATGTTTTCTTAATCAGAAAAACCTAACTAAGTCAGTGGTGATATTTTTGAGGTCTGAATCGAGGTTTTGTGTAAAAATTTCATATATTAGGGTTTCAACTCTTTAATGTATATATGTTATTCTAATACATGAATATGAAATTGGAAATAGGATAAGTGGACCTTGATTTCAACTAAAGGTTTGGAAAAGAGGTTAATAGGACTCTAAGTAAGATGTATGTGATATTCTTATATATGAATGTTCTATCCCTATCTATGTATGTGCTATAAATCCCTATTTATGTATGTTGTATCCCCTATTCCTCTATGTTGAGCAATTCACCTATTCTTATTCATTCTCTTTGTCCTATGGACATTAGCCTATACACAATGTATTTTCTTTTGAAAATCATTGTTCATGTGAAATACCTTATTTGATGTTGAACATGTGATCATGGATATTCTTTTGAACTCTTATCTTATGTTTTTTTCATGATGGAACTCCAAAAGATGTCATGTGATGTCTTTTGCCCACTTATGAGGTGGATGTATATGTTTGTCACTTATGTGGTGACTAGTTTATATATTCTGACTATACTTTCTACTTGCCTTTACATTTAACATGTTATGTGATTCATTAGCACTAGAGTAGTGTAATTGCATTGGTTTTTATGGCAGATGTGTTATTTCCTGCCGAGAAGATGTGATATTTCCTTCTCTTTTGGGATGGAAAGGAACCTCATACCCAGGGCAAGATGTGTGATTCTTGGCCCATGTTTTATATATTTGGGAGATTGGAAGTATTCCTTTCTCTGTTAGGTTTCAAGTTTATGAGACTTGGCTGCCTTTGTCTTTATAATATTCTAGTGTTATGCTTATCTCACATGTATGCAGGATGATGGTTATGATATGTTCTTATGCGGCACCACTCTTTTATTTAATAAATGGCAAGTATTCTTTTGTTATCATATTATTTCAATTCCTTTTCTCTTGATACCTATTTGGGTGGTCCTTATCTTTTCTATAGGAAGACCTTTATATTTGATGTCTTTTATTCCATATATTGCTCAATTTCCTATTTAGTATGCACATACCAGCTTTTGCTGATGTCTCCTGTTGTTTCTTTCTTTTTTGGGGTATGCTTAGATCAAGGAGTATATAGCTTTAGGCTTGGACCTAGCTCTTGGAGATTTTGCTTTGGAGACAAGATTTGAAGTAGTTTGGACTTCCCTCTATCTAGATCCTGATTGTGCATCTTGTTGTAAACCCTAAATGGGATAATTTGATGTATTTTTGTATACCTTTATGAAATTGAATATAGTTAGTTATTTTTTTATTATTCTGCTGCTTTCCAATGAGTTTTGATTATCATATTTTAGTAAAGGGGTGATTTCACTCGCCTCCTTACAATTTTGGTCTCACTGATGCAGACTCATTTTCAAGCAGGTTTGTAATGAAGGTTATGAAAAAGAGACTTGTCAGTGGCAGACTGAAAAAGACCACAAATCTGGGCTGGATAGGGTGGGTGGGTTCCATGGGTGTTCTTTCCAGAGTCAAAGCAGGTCATGTGATGGAGAACATATCTAGCCCATATGACTTTGATGTTCTTTAGGATAGAGAACATAATCACCGCGATATTCTCTACAATTTCAATTTGATTCTTTTTTGGATGAATATTACAGTTGACTACCAAGGCGAGAATGTGGTTCTTCAGGTCTAAGGCAGAGGAGGGAAGGGTAGACTTCTTCTCATAGGGAAACTGAGGCATCTTCAAGAATTTATGTATGCCACAGAGAGTGGTATCATATTGCTTGTAGAAGGCCTCAGGGTCAACGAGGTCAGAATACTCACGGTAATCCTTCCTCCATGTGTCGGTTACCTCAATATAGAGAAAAAAAATTCAAGGTATCCTATGAGACTTGGAATTTCTTACCGAGAATCATGGAAGTAAGAACGACTTCAGTATATGGCAGTGGTACAAGAGTGTCATAATTATATTTCAAATTTTCATAGAATTCATGAATGACTTTGGTGCTTCTGATGAAATTGTCATAGCACACACATTCAACACTCAGGGAAGAGAGGTGGTGGTCGTACAACAACTTGAAAACTTGATCTATAACCTTTTATCTACACGGGTGTGGCTCAAACAAAGCACGAAAAGGAAAGGGGTTCCTAAGAAGGAGCTCCTTGTACCTATTTAGAGCATCATTAGAGACAAAGAAGGTACCATCAAAGGATATAAGGTGTGAGTTGGAGGAGGATGGTGCTCCAGAGGGATCAACTCTCTTTCTCCTATAGGAAGCCTAGGAGGCAAGATAGGAAGATTGGGAGGTCTAAAACATAGGAAACACCACCTAGAACTGACCCGACACCTAGGGTTGATGAGAAAAAGGTCTAGGAAGGTCGAGCAAGGGCTAGCTAGGGTTAGGAAGAGGATCGTCGAGGCTAGGGTTTAGAGCTTGAGGTAGTTGGAAAGTGAATCGGTCGATTTTTCTCTAGTTGAGAGGGGGAAAAGTTGGCCAAACCATACTTAATTTTGCTCCATCCCGGTTAGTGATCGAGTTATGTGACTGGAAAACTCGATCGAAAGGATTTTTACAAAAGATCTCAGCCACCCATCAGTCGAGTTTGTAACTCGACCGACAAAAAGTATGTACCAAATTTAGAAATATTAATTTCTAGCCTTTTGAGTGCTAATTAGATCTATTTTTATGGTACATTTTGCAATTGAAACATACTTAAGCACATATCACTCCTCATTGGGTACTATTTAGCGATAAAACAAGCATTTGCAAAAAAAACCCAAAACAAGAAAAAATAAGGCAAGAGAACATGAAAAGATTTAGCACTTTAACAAGCAAAGGTGATCAAAGCATGAGCAAAGCATATAGAATAGATGTCAATTAGCTCGAAGACATATCAGATTCATTCAAGGTAGTAATGAGCAGTTTAGATCTAATAAAATTAAATTGCTCTCTAGCTAGAGGTTCGGTAAAAATGTCTGCCAACTGATTTTTTGTGTCCACATGCGTGATATAGATATCCTTTTTGTCAATGTGATCATAAAGAAAATGACGATGAACCTCTATATGCTTGGCTCTACTATGCAATATTGGATTGTAAGATAAATTTATTGCACTAGGATTATCATAATAAATAGGAGAATCATCAAAATGAATGTCTAAGTCTTGGAGAATTTGCTTCATCCATAGGACTTGGGCACAACAATTCCCAACTGCAATGTATTCCGCCTCAGTAGTTGATAAAGCCACTGTGCTCTATTTCTTGGAAAACCAAGACATCAAGCATGGTCCTAGAAGGAAGCAAGTGCCACTTGTGCACTTTCTATCAATCAAACATCCTACGTAATCCACATCACTATAAGCCGTAAGAGTAAATTCCCTTGACTTGGGATACCATAGTCCAAACTTTGGGGTTTTGTCTAAGTACGTTAAAATCCTCTTAATAGCTATAAGATGTAATTTCTTGGGATTTGATTGAAAGCAAGCACACAAGCTAACACTAAACATTATGTCAGGTCTAGAGGCAGTTAAATAAAGTAAACTTCCATTCATACCTCTATAGAGATTTCATCCACTTTCTCACCTTCTTCATCTTTGTCAAGTTTGGCAGTGTTTGACATGGGTGTGTCCATCGGCTTGGTGTTCTCCATCCCAAAGCACTTGAGTAGCTCACTTGTGTACTTGCCATGGTTGATGAAGTTTCCATCTTTGGTGTGTTGTATTTGAAAGTCGAGGAAGAATGTAAGCTCATCCATCATGCTCATCTCAAACTCACTCTGCATAATATCACTAAATTCCTTACAAAGATCAATATTAGTTCCGCCAAAAATGATATCATCAACATAAATTTGAATGATAAGAAAATTGTTAGAAATGTGTTTGAGAAACAAGGTAGAATCTACTTTGCCCATGATATACCCATGATCTAACAAAAAGTTCTTTAATTTCTCATACCAAGCTCGAGGTGCTTGTTTAAGGCCATAGAGAGATTTTGCAATAGATAGACATGGTTGGGTAAACTATCATGTTCAAAGCCCAGAGGTTGTGCAACATACATTTCCTCCTCAATTGTACCATTCAAAAACGCACCTTTAACATCCATTTGATAAAGAAAAAAGTTTTTGTAACTAGAGAAAGCAAGCAACATACAAATGGACTCAAGTCTAGCTACAAGTGCATATTTTTCATCAAAATCTATACCTTCCTTATGATTGTAGCCTTGAGCCACTAACCTTACTTTGTTCCTTACCACCTTACAACTTTCATCAAGCTAGTTGCGTTAGACCTAATTGGTGCCAATGATCTTTCTTTCACATGGTCTTAGTACTAGGGTCCACACTTTGTTCTTATCGAACTGCTCCAATTCTTCTTGCATGGCTAGGATCCATTCATCATCCCCAAGAGCTTCTTTGACGTTCTTTGGCTTGAGTTGTGAGATGAAGGCATTGTTGGCTTGTTCTTTGTTGAAGGCAGCTCACGTCTTCACTTTTTCAAAGGGGTCACCTAAGATCAACTCTTTAGGATGGTTCTTTGCAAGACGGGGAGTTGGATCCTTTTTTTCTTCATCTTTCTCTTCTTCTTGAGTGTTACACCCACATCCCATGATTACCAGTAATCATGAGATTAGGGCATAAGTTTGAGTATTATACTTAATACAAAGTTCACTCCCAACCTTTTCTTTTTCCCTTATCTCAAACTCTTTTTCTTTTCTTTTCTTTTCACATTCAATCACATAAACAAACTTTACAAGGGAATCAAACCTGGATTACTTAAATATGACCTCAACATTAATGATACACATCCAGACATTCATTTTGTTCCTCACACTTCCATGTACATACAACATGATAAACAGATATATACCCTATCATTAGGGAAACAAAGATACAAATCATCATTTAGAATTCTCTCTCAGCTCTATACAAGGACCTAGAGTGACAGGGACCGACTAAACTTAATTAATCTCATACTTAACTCCTGTGTTAGATCTATGCTGATGCAATGACATCTTTAGTCTATGAGTTATCCCTAAAAAAATTGTTAGTAGAGGGGTGAGCCTACTCGCTCAGTGAATGAGTACTTAAAAGAAACAGTCTAAAGCACTGCTATAATTATAGATATACTATTTTACAACTGATATAAATTATAACAACAATAAGATTTAAAGAGACTAATCATTCACAAACATAAATATGGTAGAATACTCTAAACATCTACAAGAGTGAATCAATATATGAACATGCTTGATTAACCACAAAGAAAACTAATAATCCAGAAACATATATAGAATAATTGAATAACTACACACACTTGGTTAACCTCTCATTCATCTTATAATGCATCAGTAGTAATACACAAATATCCAAACATTTTTCTCATTATTTTTTTAAAATCTTTCATTAACCTTGACTTGACCTGACTACTGAATTGACTACTACTATGTTGGCCAACTAAACATAACCGAATGATCCGACTACTGTACTCTTTATCTGAACTCAATTGAACTCAATTAACTTTTCTTGTACTTTGCCCTGAACTCACTTTGATTGTACCATCCAAGCAAAATTCACTACTGTGTGACTTACCGTACAAGTCTTGAGGTAAACCCGAGACCTTAAGACTACTACTAACTACCTTGGTCTGCAGTGAGGTTGCCACGTATGACCTAACGACGGCTAAACAACATCCATAAATTGTGGCCCCTTGTCCTCGGTACTCAGGAGGGGTGCCTCTAGGCTAAAAAGCCTCAACTCTACGTAATGTGGTTCCACGAGGGTTAACACACAAAATAGAGTAACTTCTAGAAGAAGTAGGTCCACACAGACTGTATACTTCAACTGGTGGGTACTACTGGATCTCCAATTATTATTGGATACCCCTACTACTGAAATAGTACCACCAGGATCTATGGTTATTGTTAGTTACTATGCTACTCAATTGAAGTACCACTGATATCTAATCAGTTGATGTTAGATACTCAGTTCCATGCTACTTCTTCCTATATCTGATAGTCCATAGCCTATTTCATCCATCCCAGTACAGACCTCCAGGAAGGGTTTTATGATGTTCAGGGCATCTACTATTACTATTGTAATGTTACTGACTACTTGAGCTATTAGACTGAATTCATTGATAATACTTAGTTGAATGCATAACATATTGGTTACCCTTATCTTATGGTTTCTCATTTCTTAGATGCTTAACATACTAATTACCCTTCTCTCATGGTTTCTCATTTCACATTCCCATAAAATAATTCACATATGTTCAAACATATATCATGTCTAATGATATAAACATTTACATTCAAAATTTCTCATATTCATGCATGGCATCAATGACATCCCTATCTAGGGAAATTCCTTTTCAATTTTCTTAAATTACCATAACAACTTATGCATTTCATGTCAATTAACTCAGCTAGAGATTTTTGCATCACAAATCAAAATGTGTATGCATATAAAATGGTATTCAGCTAGAATCTCAAATTATCACATAACTCATTTCAATTAGTCATGCATATGAAACCCTGGTATGAATTTAACTAGGGGTTCCAAGATATTCATTAAAATATCATGCATCAAGAATAACCTTAAGTAAATGAATTTATAACAATAAAAAAATCACATCAGTTGAATTCATGAATACATTCATAAACTTTCAAGTTTTCATTCATTTAGGGTTTCACCCTCTTTACTGATATATCAAGCAAACATTGATATCAGCAAATGAAATACAAGATCTTATCTGAAATATATGTACTACTCATTCAGATAAAACAATCATTTGTAACCAAGGAAATTCAACTAGATAAACCTCTTTATTCAATTATACAACAATTTTAGTCATAGATGAAAACCCTAGATTTTGCTATTTTCATATAAACTCTACAATTACTTTAGGAATTCTCATTTAGATAATTTGTATGCATTTCTAGTATCATTTATCAACTAGAATCCATCATAATAGAGAAATAATCTTATTTCATATCATCTTTCAAAAACTAGGTCAAAAGGGCAGTTTCGGGTTTGTAGTCGCATACAAAACAAGTAAAGATTATTGATCATTTAACTCATTTTTGTGCAATCTAATGTTTAAAGGAAGTACCCACTCACCCTAAGGTGTGAAAACACCTTAAAAATGGTGCTCATCTATGAAAATGTCGAATTCATATCAAAACCATAGCAAATCACCATATTCTTCTTCCTTTCAACTAGGAAACCCTACAAATGGGGATTATGAAGAAAGAGTGAGAAAAGGGGAAGATTTGATACCATTTCAAATAAAATCAGAGGAGGGAAGGAATCTTGACATGTGAAATAAGATTCACCATGAAAGGCTATGCAAAGAAGCTAAACTTACTTGATTTCATAATATCTTGGATAGAGAAACCCTAGATCAATAATTCCACCACTTTCTTCTTTCAAACCCTAACTCTCGCTCTCTCTCTAGGATTTTGTTTCTATGGAATGGATCACAAAATGTGAGAGCTACCTGGGTGCTATCTTGCTCATATAGAGTAATTTAGGTGCTTGGGTAATTAACACATTAACCCCTCACTATACGTTTTCTTATTTCAGCAGGTTTTTCTGTAATAAAAAAGTTACTGTAATTCATTTATTTCAGAGGTCAAACATCCTCCAAAAATTATGAAAATTTATCATGATGTTTGAAATATAATTTCATAACTTCAATATGAGTTTTGATTAATTGGAGTTACCAATAAATAATTAAAAATCAAACACTACACTATTGAACAACACTCTGACAGTATTTCAGTCGAAGTATAGTTCAACTGCGAACCATATTCATTCAAAGAACACCCAAATATTCTGAAATTTTTCTACAATATGAATGATTGAGTTATCCATATCATATACAAAATTAAATTAAATAAAAAATTCATAGAAAATATGAAAAATCGTTTACCACACTGCTATCCTGATCAAATTCCATATTCATGTACTATCAAAACCCTAAATTTTTGCTGATCAGGGTTTACATTTCTCAAACCCTAATTCTTCAAACTAAAATCATAATTAGAGTTCTTCTTAGGTTTGAAACATAACAATTGAGCAACTATCATTAATCAAGTCTAAACGATGTTCAATATAATCAAGCATGTAATCATTCAGGTAAACCCTAGTTTACCAATTAAGCACAAATGTGGTCATTAGAATTCTCACCCCTTAAAAAGTTTCATCCCCAAAACTTAAATATGCAAACAAAGTATACTCAAGGCTTCTTTTAAACTTCTGAAATCTTATGTGTCACTATACTCTTGTATTTCATATTTGAATGTTATTTTCAATATTGAGTCATTTCTTTCTCTTCTAATTACAACCTATTTTACGCCAAACTTCTCAATGATAGTCGAAGAATATTTTTTTTGTCACAATCAGTTATAGGAAAGAGAGATAGATAAACAACTATTTTTTTCCATACCCTATTGAGATGTTACCTCGGTACTGGTATTCTGATCCCATTATCTTAATTCATACACATCAATTTGTACTTATTTTTCTACATCACATCAGAGTTATTAAAGACAATTCACCTTTATAGTTTGAATTTCACTATTTTCCACTCTAATAGAAAAGCACTCATGAACTAAAAGACTAGAAGTAACAACAATTGCACAAAACTGAGTCAGACTACTGATATGAATGATTGAATCCATAAAACTCATTCCAGTTTAGTATATTGCTCGCACATTTACAATTGAAGTCACATGTAAAACAAATTTTCATTCATTGAAATGCCTCCAACAAACTATACTTCTTTAAAACAAATTCACATATTGTTGATAGCCATTTGCTTTCTCTATTTTCTCTTCTTATGCATTACAACTTATTATTACTTATGTTTCTCATTATGATCATCTAGAATAAACATCCCTAACATTGAAATATTCAAGGTAAGAATAGATTATTCATAATTCTTGCTATCACTGCAAGAATTTATTTTAGATTACACTTTGATCATGTTGAACTTCTCCTTTTATTCAAATCACACTTCTTATCTTTCAAATCTATTTGATATCCTTCGTTCATATTCATTTCCATATTGTTTATCTATCTTTCACATTTGCAACCTTCAAACCCATGAATACTATAACTACTATTTTCTTCTCATATTGATGATCTCAGGATTTTATTTTATAGAGATTTTCATGCTCAAGGTGAAATCACTATTGACATCCCTTTAACTGTTACAACCCTAAACTATCTAGGATTTGACTCTTATCAATAACATGATGTTATTGTGACAAGATTTTACTCTCTTATTTTGATATGCAAACCTTAGATCTCTTGAGGTTTACTAAAGTCTTCCTTGTCTTTACCACTTGAATTTTCTTTATCTTACTTGACCATTTCGATAGATTACTTTCTTGATCTACCCTGCTAGGGTTTCATCATCATATTATGTGTCATTAGTATATTCAGTAGATGTGTCTCTCATAACAGTTGCGTATCGTTTATGATTTATTTCCTTATCACTTCATCCCATGTTACACTCACTAAGGAGGATACAAAAGAGAAGCTGATTTTGAGAATTAGAATTATAATCTTTGAGTATTCACTTAACATGCTTCTCATATTAGTCATCATCAAGGAGACTAGACTATTTTGCATTTCCTCACATCTCACAATCTCTCTCTTTTATCATCTATATTACTCCCTCATGTTTCATCCCCTTCAAACTACCTATTTGCTACTCTTCCCTAAGACATTATTTACTTTTTACTTGTCTCTTATGATCATGGTTCTCACTCTTGTGTATGATTCCATATTCCATGCCATATAAACTTTCTTATCATCCTTTTACTTTTATCTAGTTAAAATTCTAAATGAATATTCTCCGTACTAGTTTCATCTTATGCATAATACATTACATGACCTTAATTTCGAATCAAATGGCTCATGTAGGGGTTAACTATAGTTTCCTTTCAATAAAACCTTTATATTCTGAATACATTTTACATTTATATGAGGTTTTCATTCATCTAGCTGTACCTTTGTTCTTCTTTTAAGAACTAGTTCCATTTCATCACTAGGAACCTATTGAACACACTCGATGTCAACTAGGTTGCTACTAAATAGAGACATTGAATCAAAAGCTAGTAAGGATGATACTTTAAGCTTTATGATAAAAGTACACATTCTATGCTCCTCGTTATATCATGTAACCCTTCTTTCTAAATCAAACTCATCATTTCCAACATTTTTTCTTTTCTTTTCATCTTAGTTTCTTATCCTAGTCTTATAATTTACATGTTTATCTAGTTCTCTTCACTTTCATTTTTTTGAACTTCACTTCTATGTACTTATTGCATAATTAACTCTTTTCTCCTTTTTCCTTTTGTTGTAGAGTACATAAGTACATTTTACTCAATTATATGATCCATACATTCTAATTGATTCTTTCTATATTGGATTTCCTTGTAGTTTTCTCTTATCTTTCCTTGATTTTAGATTGGATAAGGTGCCACAATTAGTTATATAGTTCAGTTCTCATTATCCATCATTTCTTCTTCATTTTGTATGTTACATACTAATGTATATCTTGTATCTATATCCCTCTTCCTTCATTCCCAACTTAGGGTTTCTTATCTGAGGCCCCAAAGTTGGATCTCAAATATCAATTCCAATTGATTCGTAACTATTCTAATCTTTCCATTATATTTCAACATCTTAGTGTATGTACATTCTCACTATGATGTGGGCCTGATTTATCCAGAGTCTACTCTTATTATATTGTTAACAAGAGTCATCAGATCCCACTAATGCATCCTGCCAGCTGGACCAGGCCAAACCTGCAGTCCTGAAGCCAAGAGCTAATCGGGATAAACCAACTCCTATTCATCTCAAACCAGTGGAAAGAATACCTAATTAGGTTAGACTCATTTAAACATAGCTTCTGGTCTACTTGATACAAAGAATGTAAACAATAATTGAATTAACTTCATAGTATACAAGAATCTTAAGGGACCACATATATTTCTAAGAACTAAATATATGAATTCAAATATATAAGAGCATTTTCATTGATATCCAATCAAAGAAAAAATATAAAATAAGAGTTACATCACATTCTATTCTTATGCTCAATTCATTCATTTCTTTCTAGTCTTCTAACCCTAATATTTCTAGGGTTTCACTCTAGTCCATCCTTCCTCTGAATACCTGGCCAGGGCATCCAGAGAAGAATAGATAGAGTAGCTTGATACTAGTCAACCTAAGTATTTAGATACTAGGCTAGGGTATCTAAATAGTCAGACCTCCCAGAGCTATACACACATCACCTTCTAACTGCCACACTTATAACTCAAACTTTCTATCTTAATGGTCCCTGACAACTCATCCTAAGCTCTGATACCAAGTTGTTACACCCACATCCCACAATTACCACTAATCATGAGATTAGGGAATAAGTCTGAGGATTATACTTAATACAATGTTCACTCCCAAAATTTTCTTTTTCCTTTTCTCAAACTTTTTTTTCCGCATTCAATCACATAAATAAATTTTACAAGGGAATTAAACCTTGATTACTTAAATATGATCTCAACATTAATGATACACATCCAGACATTCATTTTGTTCCTCATACTTCCATGTACATACAACATGATAACAAGATATATAATATATCATTAAGGAAACAAAGATACAAATCATCATTTAGAATTCTCTCTCAACTCTATACAAGGATCTAGAGTGACAGGGACCGACTGAACTTAATTAATCTCATGCTTAGCTCCTATGGAAGATCTATGATGATGCAATGACCTCTTCAGTCTATGAGTTATCCCTAAAAAAATTGTGAGTAGAGGGGTGAGCCTACTCGCTCAGTGAATGAGTACTTCAAAGAAATAGTCTAAAGCACTGATATAATTACAGATATATTATTTTGAAACTCATATCAATTATGACAACAGTAAGCTTTAAAGAGACTAATCATTCACAAACATAAATATGGTAGAATAATCTAAACATCTACAAGAGTGAATTAGTATATGAACATGCTTGATTAACCATAAAGAAAACTAATACTCCAGAAACATACAAAGAATAATCGAATAACTGCACACACTTGGTTAACCTCTCATTCATCTTATAATGCATCAGTAGTAATATACAAATATCTAAACATTTTTTTCATTATTTTCTTTATAATCTTTCATTAACCTTGACTTGACCTGACTACTGAACTGACTACTACTATGTTGGCCAACTAAACATAACTGACTGATCTGACTATTGTACTCTTTATCTGAACTCAATTAAATTTTCTTTTACTTTGCCCCTGAACACACTTGGATTGTACCATCCAAGCAAAAGTCACTATTGCGTGACTTACTGTATAAATATTAAGGTATACCCGGGACCTTAAGACTACTACTAACTACCTCAGCTTGCAGCGAGGTTTCCACGTCTGGCCTAACGATAGATAAACAACATATGTAAACTATGGCCCCTTGTCCTGGGTACTCAGGAGGGGTGCCTCTAGGCTAAAAAGCCTCAACTCTACGTAATGCAATTCCACTAGGAATAACATGCAAAATGGAGTAAATGCCAGAAGAAGTAGGTCCACAAGGGATGTGTACTTCAATTGGTGGGTACCATTGGATCTCCAGTTATTATTGGATACCCCTACTACTAAAATAGTACCACTAGGATCTCTGGTTATTGTTGGGTACTATGCTACTCAATTGAATACCACTGATATCCAATCAGTTGATGTTAGATACTCAGTTCCGGGCAACTTCTTCCTATATCTGATTTTCCATATCCTGTTTCAACCATCCCGGTACAGACCTACAGGGAGGGTTCTATGGTGTTTAGGGCATCTACTATTACTATTGTAGTGTTACTAACTACTTGAGCTATTAGACTGAATTCACTGATAATACTTAGTTGAATGCATAACATATTGGTTACCCTTATCTTAGGGTTTCTCATTTCTTAGTTGCTTAACATACTAATTACCCTTCTCTCAGGGTTTCTCATTTCTCATGCACATAAAAGAATTCACATATGTTCAAATATATACCATGTCTAATGATATAAACATTTACATTTAACATTTCTCGTATTCATGCATGGCATCAACGACATCCCTATCTAGGGAAATGCCTTTTCCATTTTCTTAAATTACCATAAAAACTTATTCATTTCATGTCAATTAACTCAGCTAGATATTTTTGCATCACAAATCAAAATGTGTATGCATATAAAATGATATTCGGCTAGAAACTTGAATTATCACATAACACATTTCAATTAGTCATGAATATGAAACCCTGGTATGAATTTAACTAGGGTTTCCAAGATATTCATTAAAATATCATGCATTAAGAATAACCTTAAGTAAATGAATTTATAAAAATAAAAGAATCACATCAGTTGAATTCATGAATCTATTCACAAACTTCCAACTTTTCATTCATTTAGGGTTTCACCCTCTTTACTGATATATCAAGCAAACATTGATATCATCAAATGAAATACAAGATCTTATCTGACATATATGTACTACTCATTCAGAATAAACAATCACTTGTAACCAAGGAAATTCAACTAGATAAACCTCTTTATTCAATTATACAACAATTTTAGTCATAGCTGAAAACCCTAGATTTTTCTATTTTCATATAAACTCTACAATTACTTTAGGAATTCTCATTTAGATAATTTGTATGCATTTCTAGTATGATTTATCAACTGGTATCCATCACAACATAGAAATAATCTTATTTCATATCATCTTGCAAAAGCTTGGTCAAAAGGGCAGTTTAGGGTTTGTAGTCGCATACAAAACAAGTAAAGATTATTGATCATTTAACTCATTTTTCATGCAATCTTCTATTTAAAGGAACTACCCACTCATACTAAGGTGTGAAAACACCCTAAAAATGCATCTTATCTATGAAAATCTTGAATTCATATCAAAACCCTAGCAAATCACCAGATTCTTCTTCCTTTCAATCCGAAAACCCTAGAAATGGGGGATTATAAAGAAAGAGTGAGAAAAGGAGAAGATTTGATACCGTTTTGTATCAAATCCTAGGAGGGATGGAATCTTGACATGTTAGAGAAGATTCACCATGAAAGTCTATTCAAAGAAGCTAAACTTACTTGATTTCATCATATCTCGGATAGAGAAACCCTAGATCAGCAATTCCACCACTTTCTTCTCTCAAACCCTAACTCTCCCTCTCTCTCTCTACAATTTTGTTTCTCTGGAATGGATCACGACATATGAGAGATACTTGGGTGCTAGATTTCTCATATAGAGAAATTTAGGTGCTTTGGTAATTTACACATTAACCCCTCATTATACTTTTTCATATTTCAGTAGATTTTTCTATAATAAAAAAGTTACTGTAATTTATTTATTTCAGAGGTAAAAAATCCTCCAAAAATTATTAAAATTTAGCATGATGTTTGAAATATAGTTTCATAACTTCAATATAAATTTCAGATCATTCTAAGTTAGCAATGAATAACTAATAATCAAATACTACACTACTAAACAACACTCTGTGAGCATTTTGGTCGAAATATAGTTCGACCGAGAACCACATTCAAAGAACACCCAAATATTCTAAAATGTTTCTCCAATATGAATGATTGAGTTATCCATATCATATAAAATATTCAATTAAATAAAAAATTCTTTGAAAATATGAAAAATCATTTACCACACTGCTATCCTGATCAAATTCGATATTCATGTACTATAAAAACCCTAATTTTTGCCAATTAGGGTTTACATTTCTCAAACCCTAATTCTTTCAACTAAAATCATAATTAGAGTTTCTTCTTAGGTTTGAAACATCACAATTGAGCTACTTTCATTAATCAAGTCTAAACAATGTTCAATCTAATCAAGCATGTAATCATTCAGGTAAACCCTACTTTACTAATTAAGCACAAATGTGGTCATTACATTGAGTGACCACCTCTTTTCCCTTTTAGGTGATGTTGAGTTCTTTTAGGATAGGAATCACCTCACTTGCAACATCATCATTTTGAACAATATCTTTGGGAATAGATCGGTTAGTCTCAATAAACTTAACATTAATAGATTCTTCTACTTTAGCAAGATCAATATTAAACGCTCTATAAGCCTTTCTTGTAGTGTTATAACTAAGAAAGAAAGCCTTGTACGATTTCAGATCAAAATTTTCAAGAGAATCTTTTGTGTTAAAAAAAACAAGGACATCCAAAAACATGAAAGTACTCGATGGAGGGCTTCCTACCATGCCATAGCTCATGGGGGTTTTCTTCAAAGAAGGATGTGTAAAATCCCAGTTTTGCACAAAACATGAGGTACTAACGACTTCAGCCCAAAAGTTCTTTGTAGTGTCATACTCTAAAAGCATGGTCCTAGCCATTTCGTTTGTGACCTATTCTTCCTCTCTACAACCCCATTTTATTGAGGTGTTTGAGGTGAAGAGAAGTTATGTGCTTATCCAGATTCTTCACAAAAAACGTTCAAAAAGATCATTTTCAAATTCTTCCCCATGATCACTACGGATGGAAACAATCTGACAAGAAGATTCATTCTCAACTCTTTTATAAAAACTAGAGAAAATATCAAACATATTACTCTTAGAAATGAGAAGGAAGGTCTAAGTATATTGAGAGAAATCATCGACAATAACAAGACAACAATTTTGGAACTACGAAGTGTTTGAGTTCTCATAGGTCCAAATAGATCAATATGGAGAAGTTCAAGATCTCTATTGGTACTAAGGACTCCTTTGGATTTGAAGGAGGACTTGGTTTTCTTTCCTTGGGTACAAGGTTGGCATTCCTCATCCTTTTCAAAATCCAATTTGGTAAGTCCCTTGACCAAGTCCTTTTTGCTCAACTTCTTCAATTGATGCGTATTTACATGACCGAGCTGACGATGCCAAAGAGAAATATCATTCGAATTGATACTAGGAATCTAACAACAATAGGCTTAATAGAGTCAAGCATAATTCAATAAAGATTATCATTTCTAGTTCCCTTATATATGACATGATAGGTGAGTTAATCTAGAATCAAACATTCAAAAGAAGTAAATAGCACAAGGTAACCATTATCATATAATTGACTCACACTTATTAAATTGTGATGTAGGCCATCCACAAAGAGAACATTCTTGATACACGAGGATTTTCCTACATCACCCTCACCTTTCTTGTTGTCCCCGAAAGTGACCGAACCTCCTTTCTTCTTTGTGAAATTGTTGAAATGGCTTATGTCACCTGTCTTTTATTTAGTGAAACCACTATCAACAATCCATCTTCCTTTTTCCTCATAAATACCTTCACTTGTAGATGCCATGAGTGCAAGGTGGCACTCTCCATATTGATCGGAGCTTGTGCCATTAGAGGATGATGCTTCCCAAGCTACATGAGCCGCATATTTGTGTCTCTTCTCCTTCTTAACCTTCCTCTTGTGCTTGCTATCCTTCTTGTACTCTTCTTCCCTCTTGGAGCTGCTCTTGTGGTGTGAATTTCTTACCTTAGGACATTTCACTCTTGTAGTATCCTTTTTGACCACACTTGTAGCACCTTGGAGTAGAGGAAGAAGAATGCTTTCCTTTGAAGTTCTTTCCCTTGGAGTAGTTGGCTTCATGCTCACTAGGTCCATCATCTTCACTAGAGGAGGAGGGAGAGTGTAACATCCCCAGATTTTCACCTTCTCAAAACCCCATGGAGATGAGAAGACAAAATCCAAAAACGTTAAGCAATCGTATCAAAGTGCGTTGCAGAAGCAATATGCACATACATGAACATTCAATTTAATGCATACACCATATCATTATCAACATTTAACACATTTATATTACAACGTGAATTATAATTGCATATTGAAAGTGAATTTTTTTCAAGTCTAAACATGTATGATAACAAGATCTAAACACAATAGGTACAACCTATACAACTTTCTCACACCCTATTCTTTTATCCCATGCTAACTCTAAACCTAAAACATACATGAAACAACGAATCAACATAAAGTTGGTATGTGGTTGAAAGATACTATACTATGCTGGCATATTTAAAATACTTAAAAAAGAAGAAAGAAAAATGAAAGCATTATTTAAGGCAGAAAATCAGGTAAACCCAAGTTATTAACCATATTTCAATGGACATGTATTAATATGGTGGACTTAGCACAAACATATATTATTGGGCCCTATCCCCGCGTACCTTGTACCATTAGGGATCTCCCTGCGTACCTTGTACCATTAGGGAGGTGCTAGTCAACATTAATACTTTCCCTCTCCAATAGGGAGATTAACGAACCATCAGTAACTACATTCCATTTTTTGTCTTTCATGTTCTTATTGTTCAAGGCGGAAATGACAATACATATAGATGTACATCCAACAAGATATTCAAATACATGCAAGCAATTACTCATAATTATCATCCAACAAAAACTAGTCTTATACTTATATCCATGTACCTGAGTTCAAAGATTCATACTTATATTATAGATCATCTACATCTCTGGTCATCACCTGATTAAAGAAATTAATCATCATTAATATATGTACACCATATTCTTGATATTTTAGGTCCAAATTAGGGTTTAGGCCAAAACTAGGTTCAAACTAATCTAAACTTGTGTTTGATATTTTTCTACTGATCTAGAGGTCATTATTTAGGTCTGGTTCAATTTTCACAATTTTCCGACGATTAGTCAATTTTCTAAAATTAAAATGGGATTGAAAGCATATAAATAGTCTTTAATAGAAACAGACCTATTATTTAGATATATTACTCATATTAGAGTCTAAATATGGATGTATATCATCATTAGGGTTCTAGGACAATTTTTAGGAGAATTAATATCAACTGGATATAATTTATTTCATTTAATGAATTGTAAAAAGGAGCACTATACTCTAAATTATTATCATCATTATTTGTTCTTTAAAATCCCGATCTAACGATCTAGCAATGTAGAGGATATTTTTATGAGTCTGGGGGTATTTTTCGGGCATTTACTGGCTAAGGGAGCTATTTTTAATGCATTTTCTAAGATCATAGCTATTTATTGGAAAATATGTATCAATTTACCTTCTAGGCCAATCCTGTTCTGACACATGGCCCCTCAGGGGATGCAATGCTCGAATGGGAAAGGTTGAACCAGCCGGTCTAGCAAGTACTGGTCGATCTACCTTATTTCGCCACTCGATCTCCCTCTTGCTCGTATTCATCGCCGCAACGCCGCCTCCGGTCTTCCTTGCACATGAGACACAAAACGCGGCTGCAGGGTGGACATCCGGTAGGTTTAAAATAGCTCCTCGCCACTTGGTGACCACTGATCCATTTTGGGAAGTGGCTGATGAATCCAGTCTATGCTCAACTCGTTTCGTCCGTCACCCACGCGAGGGTTCCCAGGCCTGATCTCTTCCTCTGTGTGTGGGAGCGTCTTCGCCGCATCCAATCCCCGATAACAGATTGACGGAGCACTACCACCCTTGGAGGTCTTAGACACAGCGATGATGACTATCCGGATCAAAGGGATCTTCAAATCTCCAAGGCGGTGTCTTGTTTGGAGCCACAACAAAGGATGGCGATGCAAACAGAGGAAAAATGGGGGATTCTGGAAGAAGGGTTTCTTCCTGCTGTGTCGGATCACTCTCCTTCCTCTTCTTGTGTTTCTTCATCCTAATGCCCCTACAACGAACATTCGCTTGGAACCAAATCATGGTTGGTGACTCCACAGAACCTAGGCATTCTCTTGTTCTGGGTCTGTTGAAGAACGACGCTCCTTCCAGCGTTGAATAATGGTGGTGGCGAGCTCGGGTGCACTGGGAACTCTTCCCAGTGGCATTTCAAAACTCCAAGATGTTGTGGCGACAGTCCTCCTCCACTTTATTGTACTCCTTGATGCCTATATGTCTCGTTCTTCTTACTGTTGTGGTTTGGGGTTTCTACCAGTTCTATGGGTGGAGAACAATGAAGGGAAAGAAGTCTGGTTTTCCCTAATTTCTTTACCACAGTGGTTGTGTGAGGGGTTGTTCAGAAGCCCTGAGTACTGTGGATCTACTTCCCAACCATCATCGCGTGGAGGTCGCAATATAGGTGTGGCCATTTAAGAGGAGCATGGCTTAGTCATCCTCCACCTGTTCCTAAATCGTCGGGGGTTGAAGATAAGGTGTGAACCTTTGGATCAGTTCTCTAGGACCATGATTATCTCACCCTTATGTGGATCTATGGCCTATAGCTTGTGCAACCCAGAGCATGTATGCGTGACATATCAATGTTTCAGCCTTTCATATTTCTTAAATAATAACCAGATGACTAAGGTTTGGCAGGACATTTAAATCAAATATCAATAAATTCAAACTCTTATATCTTCTAGTAGAAACCTCTTATTCACATGAAACTTGAACCATAGGTCCCTCATAACCCAAGGCATCATACTACTAAGTTTGAGATGTAAATTACAACAATTGGTCATTTAACTAGATTCCTAGATTAGTCTCATAAATAAGTGTGTAAACCTCAACTATGAATCATATATTCACCAACCTTGATGAAATAATATTAATCTCATAATCTTGATCATCATGCATTTTAGTATTGAACCATTTGGATTCCTATATACCTCAAGGCTCATCAATTGGCTACGTGATTGTATTACAACTACCAAATGGACCTCTTGCACTCATAAGTTCCCAAGTTAGTGAATAAAAGTTATTGATTGTAATGGAAGCCAATTAGATCTAATAATCATTCATTGTCTTCAATTTCTATATGGGGTATCTAAACCCTAAAATCTGGGTTATCACATTCACCCCACCTTGAAAGAAATTTCTTCCTCGAAATTCAACTATTATCATACTTATCATGATATCGCTAGGTTTATATAAACGAACACTTCTAGGTGCTAGGACCATGATAATTTCACATGAAACTTAAGTTTTGAGTCTTAGGACTTGTAGCATATTGGGGTACCCACCCCACCTTATATAGGTCGGAGCATAATTCTTATCTCTTTGTAAGGAATTGGAGTATCACTTAATGATTTTTGTTTTTCATGATTTTGATGTTGAGAAGGAATTACTCTAGGTTTTCATCATTCACCCTAGTACCTATGTAAGGTGATATCAAGATCTTGTGTCATTTATTAGCAAAAATTTTACAATTTACATCATTACCCTACTTTATGATCAACATCATACTATAATTTCATTACTTGAGAAGGGTTGGTCTATCATGATGCTTGAATATTAGAGTTTCACCCTCTTGTGTGAGTTGTTTTCAAACTAGAAGCTTAAAGTTATAACATTTGAGGTTAAGGAGTATATTTTGTCGTCATGTAACATATGATCCAATGATATCTTTATTTCAAGCTCAATATTATAAATTGGTATCTTTCATGTATGATATTAAGGGAAGGAAAATATACTAAGGCAACCTCATGATTTCCTTATGCATACCACGGGTGTAGTAGAGTGAAGGGTAAATTACTAAGTCAAGCTTATCTGAGTGACTATTCATACATAATCGTCAATATAGTTCAAGTGAGGTTTCTAGCATCATATACCAAGAAAGAGAAGTGGAAGGAAGGACATTTATGAGTATCTTATGCACAAGGCATTTTTTTCTCTAACAACCAGAGTTTAATATATCACCTCACTTGCAACTAATGATGAGATTCGCACACATATGTCACTCAAGCTAAGACCTAATTCAATCAAAAGGATATTTTCTCATCATGAGTCATCTACCCATCATTTTTATTCAACTCTCACATATAGGATTGAATCATGCAAAAGGACTCAGCTCATCTACTTAGGAGTAACCCATCTCAGGACACGTCATTTCACATATATCTCTTTTTTTCATATATTATAGGGTAGGTCCTACGACCCTCTCCATGTGGGTCTCACTCTCTCTGGAGTTCACCACATATCTTGTCCTAACACTAGAGGTCCTCCTTTGTGAAAGAGCTTGAGGCTCATGCATATTCAACGTTATCTTAACTCGGCTCGTCTTAAGTAAGGAAGAGTATGTACTTTTATCACCAAGACTAGCTTAGATTATCCAAATTTGGATTCAGACCTCATTTACAACTTAGGTCTTTATAATCAACATATACCTCAAAGATCAAATTTCCTAATAAGGCTCTAGACATCTATTCTAGAACTACTCTATCTTCTAGATTGATGTCATTCCCTTTCACTCAGGTTTCATGCACACTAACTACTCTCCAGTATGAGGGACACATTTTTATATTTACATATATATAATAAAATATTATAGAGTTTTCCTCTGAGAAAGAAGACGTCAGAGAAAACTGTCGAGGCTCGATCCGATTGGGAAACAAAACTAAATCAGCAAAACTGAGTGTCCCACATATAGTAGATAGTCCAGTGTCATGTCACCTAGTGAAATGGTGAGAACAAGGTGTATACCAGTGCATAAACCTTATACATATGAGCTCTATATGGATAGGGTTTCACACACTTGTCTAAAACTAGTTCTCAAACATCTAGGTTCTAACCTAGAGGCTAGGTCAACCTTATTCCTATAGAACACTTTACTAAGTTTCTAGGGTTTTATATGAAAGGTTAAATTTAATTTTATGTTTCATGGTGAGAAATTGTTAGGTTTAGCTATTGTTCATGCTGTGATACCAACTGTAACATCCCCGGATTTTCACCTTCTCAAAACCCATGGAGATGAGAAGACAAAATCTGAAAACGTTAAGCAATTGTATCAAAGTGTGTTGCGGAAGCAATATGCACATACATGAACATTCAATTTAATGCATACACCATATCATTATCAACATTTAACACATTTATATTACAAAATGAATTACAATTGCATATTGAAAGTGAATTTTTTTTCAAGTCTAAACATGTATGCTAACAGGATCTAAACACAATAGGTACAACCTATACAACTTGCTCACACCCTGTTCTTTTATCCCATGCTAGCTCTGAACCTAAAACATATGTGAAACAATGAATCAACATAAAGTTGGTACATGGTTGAAAGATACTATACTATGTGGCATATTTAAAATACTTGAAAAAGAAGAAAGAAAAATGAAAGCATTATTTAAGGTAGAAAATCAGGTAAACCCAAGTTATTAACCATATTTCAATGGACATGTATTATTACGGTGGACTTAGCACAAACATATATTATTGGGCCCTATCCCCACGTACCTTGTACCATTAGGGATCTCCCCGCATACCTTGTACCATTAGGGAGGTGCTAGTCAACATTAATACTTTCCCTCTCCAATAGGGATATTAATGAACCATCAGTAACTACATTCCGTTTTCTTTCTTTAGTGTTCTTATTGTTCAAGGAGGAAATGACAATACATATATATGTACATCCAACAAGATATTCAAATACATGTAAGAAATTACTCATAATTATCATCTAGCAAAAACTAGTCTTATACTTATATCCACGTACCTGAGTTCAGAGATTCATACTTATATTCTGGATCATCTACATCTCTGGTCATCACCTGATTAAAGAAATTAATCATCATTAATATATGTACACCATATTCTTGGTATTTTAGGTCCAAATTAGGGTTTAGGCCAAACCTAGGTTCAAACTGATCTAAACTTGTGTTTGATATTTTTCTACTGATCTAGAGGTCATTATTTAGGTCTGGTTCAATTTTCACAATTTTTCGACGATTAGTCTATTTTCTAAAATTAAAATGGGATTGAAAGCATCTAAATAGTTTTTATAAGAAAAAGATCTATTATTTAGATATATTACTCATATTAGAGTCTAAATATGGATGTATATCATCATTAGGGTTCTAGGACAATTTTTAGGAGAATTAATATCAACTGGATATAATTTATTTCATTTAACGAATTGTAAAAAGGAGTACTATACTCTAAATTATTATCATCATTATTTTTTCTTTAAAATCCTGATCTAAGGGTCTAGCAATGTAGAGGATATTTTTCTGAGTCTGGGGGTATTTTTCGGGCATTTACTGGCTAAGGGAGCTATTTTTAATGCATTTTCTAAGATCATAGCTATTTATTGGAAAATATGTATCAATTTACCTTCTAGGCCAATCCTGTTTTGCCACATGGCCCCTCAAGGGATGCAATGCTCGACTGGGAAAGGTTGAACCAACCGGTCTAGCAAGTACTGGTTAGTCTACCTTATTTCCCCAGTTGATCTCCCTCTTGCTCGTGTTCATCGCCGCAATGCCGCCACCGGTCTTCCTTGCACACGAGACACAGAATGCGACTACATGGTGGACATCCGGTAGGTTTAAAATAGCTCCTCGCCACTTGGTGACCACTGATCCATCTTGGGAAGTGGCTGATGAATCCAGTCTGTACTCAACTCATCTCGTCCATCAACCACGCGAGGGTTCCCAGGCCTGATCTCTCCCTCTGTGTGTGGGAGTGTCGTCGCCGCAACCAATCATCGGTAAGAGATTGACGGAGCACTACCACCCTTGGAAGCCTTAGACACAACGAAGATGACTATCAGGATCAAAGGGATCTTCAAATCTCCAAGGCGGTGTCTTGTTTGGAGCCACAACAAAGGACGACGATGCAAACAGAGGAGAAATGGGGGATTCTGGAAGAAGGGTTTCTTCCTGCTGTGTCGCACCACTCTCCTTCGTCTTCTTGTGTTTCTTCATCCTAATTCCCCTTCAGCAAACATCCACTTGGAACCAAATCATGGCTGGTGACTCCAAATAACCTAGGCATTCTCTTGTTCTGGATCTGTTGAAGAACGACGCTCCTTCCAGGGTTGAATAATGGTGGTGGCGAGCTCGGGTGCACTGGGAACTCTTCCCAGTGGCATTTTAATACTCCGAGATGTTGTGGCGACAATCCTCCTCCACTTTATTGTACTCCTTGATGCCTACAGGTCTCCTTCTTCTTGATGTTGTGTTTTGGGGGTTTCTACTGGTTCTATGGGTGGAGAACGATGAAGGGAAAGAATTTTGGTTCTCCCTAATTTCTTTACCACAGTGGTTGTGCGAGGGGTTGTTCAAAAACCCTGAGTACTACGGATCTACTTCCCAACGATCATCGCGTGGAGGTCGCAATATAGGTGTGGCCGTTCAAGAGGAGCAGGACTTAGTCATCCTCCACCTGTTCCTAAATCGTCGGGGGTTGAAGATAAGGTGTGAACCTTTGGATCAGTTGTGTAGGGCCATGATTATCTCACCCTTAAGTGGATCTATGGCCTACAGCTTGCACAACCCAGAGCATGTATGTGTGACATATCAATGTTTCAGCCTTTCATATTTCTTAAATAATAACCAGATGACTAAGGTTTGGTAGGACATTTAAATCAAATATCAATAAATTCAAACTCTTATATCTTCTAGTAGAAACCTCTTATTCACATGAAACTTGAACCATAGGTCCCTCATAACCCAAGGCCTCATAATACTAAGTTTGAGATGTAAATTGAAACAATTGGTCATTTAACTAGATTCCTAGATTAGTCTCATAAATAAGTGTGTAAACCTCAACAATGAATCATATATTCACCAACCTTGATGAAATAATATTAATCTCGTAATCTTGATCATCATGCATTTTAGTATTGAACCATTTGGATTCCTATATACCTTAAGGCTCATCAATTGGCTACGTGATTTTATTACAACTACCAAATGGACCTCTTGCACTCATAAGTTCCCAAGTCGGTGAATAAAAGTTATTCATTGTAATTGAAGTCAATTAGATCTAATAATCATTCATTGTCTTCAATTTCTATATGGGGTATCTAAACCCTAAAATCTGGGTTATCATAGAGAGGTCCGACAAGAAAGTTGTTGTTGAAGGATGACAACCTTCACTTGAGCTTTGAAGGCACTATCTTTGATCTTCCTTGCTTCTTCTCTTCTTGCTTGGCTTCCTCTTCTTGATTATCAAGTATTGGCTCATGAGCTTGGAGATTGCTAATGATCTCCTCGATTGGAATGTCACCAAGACTTCTCACTTCTTCAATGGAGGTCACATTTGAATCCGATCTCTTTGGTAGAGACCTAAAGATCTTTGAGTTGATTGCAACTATATACAAAGTGTGTACCAAAATAGCTAGGCTATTGATGATGATGTTGAGCCTAGAGTACATCTTGGAAACTCCTTCTTTCTTCCCCATCTTGAAGTTCTCTAGGAGGCTATTAAACATGTAGATCTTTTCCTCCTCCACTTACTTTGTGCCTTCATAAGTGATGCAAAACTTATCCCATATCTCTAGGATGTATCCCATGAGGAGATGCGGTTGAACTTGATTGGATTGAGGGTTGCATAGAGGATGCTAATTGATTTGGCATTGAGCATGGAATTCTTTAGGGTATATTCATCCCATGTTGACACAACTCTGGTTGACTCCTTGTAGGGTGTAATCATCACCTTGCACAAATCAAAGTTCATCCCTTGAATATGGAACTGCATCACCTCTTCCAATAGAGGAAGTTGGTGCTGTCGAAGACTGGGGGGGGGTGCATGGAGAAGCCTCCATCTAGGTTGAGTGAGCCAAGTAGGTTCTTACCCATCTTCTCATCTCATGGGAGATTTGTTGGAGAAGATCCTTGATCTGATACCACTTCTTGGATCTAGGGCTCTAGAGGGGGGTGAGTAGAGCTTAAAAATTTTCACAAGAATAGTTAGACCTTCAAATTATATCAATTGAAACCAAATGCTTACAAACAATTTGAAGTCCTTGCTAAACACGCATAGCAAGGATGAGAGAGATTGAAACATACACTTAGACAAGGTGGTTAGAGTGGTTCTAATCTCCAACTAGGAGATCATCAATCCACTACCTAGATAGGTCAACCTCTAGGACTTTGCAACCCATGTATACTTATATTTCATCATAAGAGATACAAGGATACCTCCATACATTTAAGACAAGAGTATTTCACCTACACAAGGACTTACCCACTTGATCAAGATGTCTTCAACCTTCAACAAGGACTTACCCACACTTGCATCAAGTCTTTGGCCTTGAAGGAATTACCCACTCTTCTTGAATCTTTGCCTTGCCCTTCTCCTTCACCTGTATAAGATCTTCACTCCTTCTTTAACCTTGAAGAAGAACAACATCTTTACCTTCACTCAGAGAAGCTCAATTCAACCTTTGCTCTTTGATAAAGGGGATATGGAAGATGGAAGGAATGAGAGATTTATAAGATAACATGGAGGTAGCTCTCTTACAACATGCCTAACTCACTCATGATCACGAAATAATTTGTAAATGAGAGAGAGAAAGGGGCTTAAAGGGTTGTAACACACTCAACTATGGTAAGGACCAAGGATAGAACGAATGAACTCCAAGGGGTCCTATTTATAGATGGGGGTGTTCCTTTTAGTGTGGGATCACTTAAGAACAAAATATAGCCATTTGACAACTTACAATGAATCTATTTTTGTTTACAACAACTCCCCAATAGTTAGAATCACTTTTTCTACATTTTTCATGTAGTACATTCGATTGAGTTTCAATAAAGGTAACTCGACTGATCCACTAACTGACAAAGCCAATTTTCAAATATTGGTCAAGTTTGTTCTGGGAAACTTGATCGATGAGTCAAAATCAATTTTGGTCAGTGAGTCGGTCGGTCAATTCTATGAGTGTACAACTCGAGTGATTGATCCATTTCCAAAATCTATTACTGATCGGTCGAGATTCAAACTCAATCGACAAAGTTGCCATGACAAATTTTTTGAAATGATTTTAGAGTGACCAAACGTTGGAATTAAGTGTCCCTAGTTTTTTTCATCTTATTTACAAGTAATATCATCAATATAAGTGATTAAACAAATTATCTAAGGTGATTTGGAGTGATTTTCCAAATTTCACACTTGCATTGCTTTTGTTTTGAACTTGGACAAGCTAGGGCTTGTATAATATGATCCTTTTCATGTACCTAAAGTCTGAAATCAATCTTAAACAAATATATTAGATACATATGAATGAAATGGTTAAGCCATTATCAAAATATGGACAATGTATAAATCTCATGTCAACAGGTACAACTAGAATATGAGAGTACAGTTTCTAATCCATGACATGACTCTTGACTCAAGGTCAATGTTAACTCAAGGTATAAATTGACTAAACCTTTGTTTTGACGATGACTAACCATTACACTTATTTGTGTCTAATGCTTCTACTTGAATGATTTTATATTAGGTATAGACACACTATAAATTCCCTAAATCGTGCATCCTAATTTGGAGAAAAGATAAGTCAAAATCAATACAAGTGCGTTTTTATGGAATATGATGTATTTCAATTAGAATCATGTTGTACATTACTTGTAATGATTGTATGACTTCTAATTAAGCTTAGAAAAAATCAAAAGTACTTAAATCAAATATTTAAGCACTAAAATGAAATTTTTCAAAATACATCACATAATACCTATTTGGTTGAGTTTCTCCTGTAACAAACTTGACCGACAGCCTTGATGCATTTTGAGAATGTCTAAATTCATTCGAGTTTCCAATACACAGAACTCAACCGACACCCCACATTGGCAAATCAGATTTAAGTGATTGGCCAAGTTTCATCCAGGATAAACTCGACGGATGCTTCAAATTTGCTTTGTTGAATAGTGCAATCAGTCAAGTTTCCCAAAAGCAAACTCGACTGATCATGCTATATGAAAAGTGCAGAAAACATGTTTCTAACCGTTGGAGTATTGCAAAACTAAAAAAAAATCCATTGCAACACCCCAAATGGATAGTATTCATCCTTAAGTGCTTCTACTGGATAGGAGGCACCCCAACTATAGATAGGACCCCTTGGGCTTCAACCCATGGTTATCCAAGCACTATGAAGGTCTATATTATAGTTGAGTGCTTCCAAGAGCCTCCTTCCACTCTTAAGTTTAATCACTTATGACATCTTTTATTGTGAGTAGGAGATTTGTAAGAGAGATACTCCTACATGTATAACTTGTGAGACTTTAACTTCCTCCACCTCTCAATCTCTCATTTCTACCATGAAGATGAAAATGAAGATTATCTCACTTGGTTAAGAGAGGTGAAGAAGAAGAAGGGGAGGAGTCCCTTGGTGAAAGGTTCTCCTTGGCGAAGGTGAAGTCAAAGGAGGAAGATCCAACAAGAGTGGGTAATTCCTTTAAAGCCGAAGGATTATGCAAGAGTAGGCAAGTCCTTAGTGAAGGCAAAAGACTTCTTGCAAAGTGGGTAAGTCCTTGTAGAGGTTGAAGACTCAGTCTTGGATAGGTAAGTCCTTTGGTAGCCACCGAGTTCAACCATATTTCCTCTTGTGAGACAACCTATGAGGGAGAAAGCTATGTTTCACTTATGAGGGGAGAAAACAAGTGAAGGAAAGAGAAGTCTACATGCTCAAAGGGCTTCTTGAAAACTTCAATATAGGAAAGGAGGAGAGGATAGTCGAGATGTACTCAAGGCTCAATACCATTGTTAATGGTCTTTCTGTTCTAGGTCATCCTATGGATAGAGGACATATCAACTCAAAGATCTTTAGAACTCTCCCCAAAAGGTGGGAATCCAAGGTGACCTCCATTGGAAAAACAAAGTCTCTTAGTTATATCCCTATTGAAGAGCTCATAGGAAATCTACAAGCATATGAAGTCAAACTTGAAAAATAAGGGGAAGAAGAAAGAGAAGAAGAAAAAGAGCAAAGAAAATGAAGAAGGCTGAAATAAAAGCACACATTGAAGATATTGTTGGTCAAGCCTCCCCATCCTCTCAAGTTGAATAAGAGGCCATGTACTCCAAGGGTAGACTCTACAATGGAGGGTCTTCCTCCTCCATCTGGTGCTTCAAGTGAAGGATCTATCTCAAGCTCTACTGATGAAGTAGAATGCCATTTTGCTCTTATGACCTCAACAAGTGAAGACTCAATGAGGTAAATATAAACTATTTAGATAAATAATCTTTAATTGCAAATATTCATGCTAGTCATGCCTCTCTCAAGTCTTCTAAAAGGAAAAAGAAAAAGCTTGCTAAAATTGTTGATAATTTGCATACAGAAATAGATGATCTTGAACATGCTAATATTTGATTGCTAGATGAAAACAATACTTAACTTAGTCAAGTAGATTCTCTTAAACTTGAAAATGCTAATTTGCTTGATAAGATTAGATTTCTAGAAGCGCAACCTCTTATGCCTAGTTGTAATGAAGAGCATACTAATATTGTGAATTCACTCATGCTTGATATTGATGTTCTTCTAAAAATGAGGACAAAGATTTTGTTTTACAAGGATTACAATATGAAAATAGTGTGTATCTTTCTAAGATTTATTTGCTTGAAACAGAAAATGCTTCCTTTCTTTCTAAAATCGATGTTATTGAATCTTGTTCTAGTTCTACTAGTGGAGAGAATAATGTTTCTGCTCTTCATATTGATAAAGATTCTTATATGACTAATGCTTTTTTACTTAGAAACTGATCTTTTGCATGCTAGAGATAATATCAATCTATTGTCTTCTACTATTACTTCTCTTATGCATAATAATCATAGTTTGAGATCTTCTATACAAAGATTCCTAGATAATAGAAAGAAGCTTAACCAAATTCTAGATCATACTACCGAATAAATGGGGAGAGATGATTTTGGACTTGATAGTAGCCAAAGGTATAACAAAGGACCTTCAAATTTCAATGAAGAATCCTCTAGTTCTAAGGCTATGAGATCATGTAATCATTTTAATGAAATTGGTTATTACTCCACATATTTCCCCTTTAGGAAGGAACCTAGAGTAATAGGACTTGGGATGCTAAGATAACCTCTCTAGACCCAAAATGTGAATTTGGGGACCATTTCATCTTTCTTCTTGTAGGTCAAATGCAATTGGATTGACATGCGCTATTGATTTGTGAACTGACTTCTCAATCCACATAAAGAAGAAAGGTGAAATGTGTAGGGGATGGAAAAAAGTGGAGAATAAATGGTAAACATAGAGGTAATTCTATTCTTGCTCATATCCAATCATAATGTGTTTTTGCCAAGTTAGTATGCATTATACATATGGTTTTTGAGTCAAAATTGGTATATTGTGATTCTCATCACTTTCTTGCTAAAAAAATACCCCTAATGCTTTAGTATATATTGCCAACTTGCGTACACATATTTGGATATGGTTTATATCTTTATATATGCCTCTAGATATGTATTCCTAATATATATATACATATATATATATATATATATATATATATATATATATATATATGTGTGTGTGTGTGTGTGTGTGTGTGTGTGTGTGCTTTTTGACAACAACTGTTGTCGGATGAGTTTTTCCTATTAGAAACTCAACCGACAAGCACCAGTGGGTTTTGCCAACAACTGTTGTTGATCGAGAAGTTCAACCCTATACTTGACCGAAAACATTGTGCACAAAATATACAGTTGGCTTTTTGGATGAGAATTTCCCTTTAAACTAGACTTTCTCAACCAATAGCCTTATTCTTTGGCACTCCCCTTGGTATTTTTATGATATGCATATTTCCATACTTTATATTTTCTATATTACATACAACTCTATCTCTCTAATTGCTCTAAATTGGTATATCTATATCGTGTAATTACCTATCTTGAGTTGTTATGTAGGTTTTGATGATGATCTCTTTGGATATATTGGTTGTATCTTAAATTTATTCTATTGTGCTATAAGTTTAGATACAACCTTGAGGCTCATAGTGGTAATCATATTTTGGTAATGATGCATATTTTCTAGTGAGTAATATCCTTTCTTGTTTTTGAAATTGCTTATCTCTTTGTTTTGATATTCCTCTACATATACTCATAACTTGTTGTTGAACTTGTGAATATTTTGCAATGACCTAGATTCTACTAGTAGTCCTAACTTGTTATATCATCTACTAGTAGGTCATATACATGTAGTTCTAGCCTTGTTCATATTTTTATCAAGTGGCATTCTTATATATGCTATGTTTGTATCTTGTTTCATAGTTGCTCAAACTTGTTCCTTGAATTGCATATCTACTATCTTGAGTTACTTACATGCATAGCCTTATCTTGGTTGCTTGCTAGAATTACATCTAGGGTTGTTCAAATGCATGTCTTGATTTTCTTTACATACTATGCTTGGATAAGACCCTAGAATTTCTCTTCTACTCTCCTTTATATCTTTTGGTATCTCCTTTTTCCAACATGTTAGCTCTTCATAACCCTATTTTTGAAATGACAAAGGGGGAGAAGGCATGTCTTATGTTAGACAGGGAGAAGGCATGTGTGAGGAGAAAGCATGTCTTATGTTAAGGGAAGAAGACATATATGTAGAACATATATGAGTAGAATACATAGTGTCTATAAATGTTATGAAAGATAACCATGCAAGAGAAATAACATCAATTGGGGGGGGAGTATGAGAACTCCATGAGCATAAATTGAGGGGGAGCATATGAATTCAATTCAATTGAAACCCCTAGGTTTCTCCAAAGGTATGATTTTAATTAAATTATTTCAATACATTTATGGAACAGTTTGTCATCTTCAGAAGGGGGGGGATGTTGACTCAAGGTCAATGTTGAATCAAGGTTTAAATTGACTAAACCCTTATTTTGATGATGACTAACCATTCTACTTATTTGTGTCAAATTCTTCTACTTGAGTGATTTCATATTAGGTATAGACACACTCCAAATGCCCTAACTCATGCATCTTAACTTGAAGAAAAGACAAGTCAAAATCAATGAAAGTGTACTTTTTTTAGAATATGATGTATCTTTATTAAAATCATGTAAGTAAATCACTTATAAATATTGTATGACTTGTAATTAATCTTAAAAAAAAGAAGCACTTAAATTGAATATTTAAGCACTCCAATGACATTTTCCAAAATACACCACAGAGTGCCTATCGGTCAAGTTTCTCCTGTGACAAACTCGATTGACACCCTTGAGGCATTTTGAGAATGTCTAGGTTTGGTCGAGTTTCCAATACACAGAACTTGACTGACACCTTGCACTGGAAAATCATATTTAAGTGATCGGCCAAGTTTCATCTAGGATAAACTCGACCGATTCTTCAAATTTTCTTTGTCGAATGGTGAAATCAGTCAAGTTTCCCAAAAGTAAACTCGACTGATCACACTATACAAAAAGTGTAGAAAAAGTATTTCTAGCTGTTAGATTGTTGCAAAACTAAAAAAAATATCATTTGCAACACCCCAAACGGCTAGTATTCATCCTTAAGTGTTTCTACTGTCTAGGAGGCATCCCCAACTATAAATAGGACCCTTTGGGCTTCATTCCATTGTTATCCAAGCACTATGAAGGTGCATATATTATAGTTGAGTTCTTCTAAGAGCCCCCTTCCACTGTTAAGCTTAATCACTTGCTACATCCATTAGAATGAGTAGGAGATTTGTAAGAGAGCTAGTCCTACATGTATATCTTGTGAGGCTCTCACTTCCTCCACCACCCAATCTCTCATTTCTACCATGAAGATGAAGATGAAGATTCTCTCTCTTGGCTAAGAGAGGTGAAGAAGAAGTGAAGGTGTGACTCCTCATCATGCTAATGAGATTACTCAAAACACAAAACATGGTCAACTACTAATTTATCACATATTCAAAATGCGGAATAATTAAAACTAATTCCAACAATGTAAATAAAATCTTGAACATTTATAAAAAGTCCATCATTCCATTCTCATATACTATAACAAGTATTTACATATGGGTCCAAAAACCTCAGTCACATCCTGCATACAAAACATATTTCACATGTACATGACATATATTTACAAACATTGGCATACTACCAAAATCTCGTGTCGATACAAGTATATCATCTAGAAAACACATCCCATACCCGGACCTGAGAGTATAGGGAAAACTCTAGGACTCTACTATTAACATCTACAGCTAACCAACCTTCTGAATCTATTGATCACCAGGTTGGTTCTCTTCCGCATTGCGACCTCGACCTCGTTGTCTGCGGCCACCTAAAAATGTGGTGACCCATGGGTGAGACCCAGTCCCAGCGAGAGATATAACTCTCTCAAAAATATATTGATTATAACATATTGATTGATAGTAAATGAACTGAGAAGATACAATAATGAATAAGAAATTTAAGCAAATTGAATAAGTTAAGCATACCAAGCCATTAAGAAAATTAACTTGACAAGAAGTATAATTACTCAAAGGTCATATGATATCATCTGGTAAACACTGAATAGCATAAAGACAAGTTAAAGGCTAATCAAACAATGTGAGATGTATTTAATCATAGTCACTATACTACACGGATTATATCGCTTCTTTTATTACATTGCCCTGAGGGATTTGAGAAATACCACTCAAGTCCCAACTAACCATTACTAAGTCAAAATTAGTGCCATACAAGATCTAGGAAGAGCTGGAATCCTAAGATCTTCTCTGCCCCCGGTCAGTACGGGTCCACCACAATGACACATAAGGTCAAGCTACTAAAGGCCTAGTCCGTCCTTGGTACAGGTCACAACACTAGTGAAAGGAGACAAGTACGCATACCCTACCATCTGAAGAAAAACCACAGTTGTTCTCAAATCTCATCATATATATATATATATATATATATATATATATATATATATATATAATCACTGAGACACGACCATAGTCATTCTCAAACTGAGGTCTAGGTATGACCACTGTCATCCTCCCTAACACTTGAATTTAGGATGACAAGCACCCTACATACTCATCAGTATGCACTCCGAGTATCCCTTAGGAATACTCATTTCACTATCTGGAAATTTCTAACACTCAGATAGATCTATGGCACATGGCCCTACATGATTCGAGTTTCACTTAATTAGTTATGCCGATTGGGTGAATTAAGGCTAAATCATACAAATGGACATTCAAACCCTAATTCTTTTCTAACAAGTGTATATGTGTAACAACTTCAAAACATTTACAACATTTGATATATAAATCTTAATCACATTACCACATGCTATCATTCATTGCAAATTAATGGACCACACTTATCATCATACTTTTACAAGATACTAATATCTTATCACAAGTTCCATGGTTTTAACCCTTATTGAAACATGAAGAGGATTTCACCTCAGTCATGGCTTAAAACATGCCCAAAGGTCGTTAAGACCATCACAATATTCATAGTAAGGTTATCATCATCATTCCATGCCTTAAACAAGGCTCAAAAGATCATTAGCACATATGTGTCCATAGATACTAACATGGCAAGGCACTATGATATTCAAATAGTACTACAATGTGGTTTCAACACAAGAAGAGTGTAATCAATTATCACATTAATCATTCAAGAGGTCTGATTATAACCAATCAAAATCATATAACTACACTACAATTGGGTATAACAAGCTAGATCACATGGGAATTACTCATCCACTTATTATAGCGATTTATCAAATATAACTATATGATAACAAAGGTAAGACTAAAAATTAATGGTATTGAACCATCAAAATATCATCACTAGGACCCAAAAATAATACCATGTGATTTATTCTAATCCATTGGATGTTGAAGCATCCAATATTATTCATTGGATCAGGTTGATTGTTCAAGGTTATCAATTGAAGTATAGGTCTAACCATTATATCAATTGAACCAAGGAACCATTGGTTCAAGGTTTAGTCAAATCTACAATTACATTCTTAACTCATCATATATGGTGAGGACATGATCCACCATTAATTGTGATCATTAGGTCACTATTGGTTGTTAGATTAGTAATACATTTAGTTAACACCATCAAATATTAAGCTAATGTCATCATCGATTGATAACATCATTAGAATACTTAGTGGATGATAATTAAACGTCTAATTGAGTCAAAACCTGACCTAAGGGGGTGACCATAGGTTGTCACCATAAATTTGATACCCTTGATCGTGAACATCAATTGCCAAGATAGCAACACCATTGGTTATTGAATGGTATAACCATCAGTTGTGTGATAGGGAAGGAAATAACTTGAAAACCCTAATTTGGACCATCAATTATTTTGTGCTTAGCACCATAGGTTGATGCTATCAACCTGTACCAGATCATGTTACACCTTAGAAAGGTTTTACACATGTTTACAAGTTCATATAGAGCTGGAACAGAACAGGGAACACCACAAAAATTCGAAATTCTAAACAAGCATGGTTTCTCTATGCTTGAATCAACACATTAAGGCATAAACATGAAATAACAAGCTTCTAGAAAGCGATATAAGTGAACAATGTTATATAACTCGCCTCTATAGAGTAGGTCAGATCCCAAACAGAAAGAATCTCGAGCAAATAGGGCAAGAAAACCTTGTATTCAGATCTGAACTTGGCCAAATAAGTACTTCTCTCCACAAAGAAGCAAAATCCTAGAAAAAGAAACAAGAAGGATAGATTTTTGAGTTCTAGAACCACTTTCACCATGGAAAAGTAGGGTTACAACCTGGAGGAAGGTGTAAGGAAGGCGAAGAGCAAGAAAAATGGAGAAGGAAGGAAGAAAACAACTTGCCTTGGTCGAAATCCCTAGAAGATGACCTTGGAAACCCTAGGTAGGGCTAGATGGAGCTCTAGGAGACCTTCTTCTCCAAAAAGAGGTTGTATTCTACCTTAGAGAAGTTGGTTATGCAGAAAAACAGAGTGTATTCGTTGCTCCAGGTTATAGGAAATAGAAATCAAGCATAGTTTTGAATTTGGGCAAAGAAGAGGTAAATATAGCCCATGGATAAGGACAGAAGCAAGCTTGAGGTGTAAAAGTAGCTTCCCCATGTGTCTATGGCCTTAAATTATTAAGAATATACAAGAACACACACAAGAAGATCCCCCACCATCCATGTTGAACTGATTAGATTTCCTTTGTCGAATTTCCCAGCCAATCACATAATTCATTAGTTGGTAGCTACTAAAGGTAGCTCATCCATTAAGGGGTAAACCCTAAAATACCCTTGAGGAAAACACCTTCAAACCATGGCTCAACTAGGAGCCCCATGGATAAAAAATCTCAAGAATGATAATATAAAATCTAAGTAACATAATTTTTGTGACAAATTTCAAGGAAAACTCCTCAATTGGGTAAATTACAGAAAAGTCCAAAATGTATAGAAAATTGCATAACTTGCTCAAACAATGTCTAAGTTGGACCAAATTTGAAACTTAAGCTTGTATTATGATATCAAAACATATCAAAAGGTTATATTAGGGTTATAAGAATTAAATTATGGTAATTAAGCTCATTCAACTCATTAAGCAAGTTCAGGGGCCTTACAACTATAAACCCCTAACAAGGATTTTGCCCCAAAATCCTACACAAAAAGAGATGGGTATTTTCTATGCATCTCATTCTATAGTTCCCATGTGGCTTCCTCTATGCCATGATGGTCTCACAAAACTTTTACTAGTATTATATCTTTTCTCTTCAGCACCCTTGTATCTAGGATCAACACAGGACCCTCAACATAGGAGATATCCTCATCAAACTCAATCTCTACTGGTTGGGTTGTCTGGTCAGTATTTGGATGGCATTTCCTTAACATAGAGATGCAAAAGAAATTATGCAATCTATGTAGCTCTGGTGGTAGCTCCAACTTATATGCTACCTTTCCAACACGAGCTAGGACAGGGTATGGTCCCATAAATCTGGGAGCCAACTTACCCTTCTTTCCAAACCTCAACACACCTTTCTAGGGAGAAACCTTAAGATATACTCTATCTCCCACTTAGAACTCAAGTGGTCTACGCCAGTTATCTACATAAGATTTCTGCCTATCCTGGGCTACTTTCAACTGTTGTTATATAACTTTAATCTTTTATGTAGTCTATTGTACTAGCTCAAGACCCAAAAGTTGATATTCATGTGTCTCATACCAACAAAGAGGAGACTGACATCGTCTCCCATATAGAGCCTCATAAGGAGCCATATCTATGCTTCTTTGATAGCTATTGTTGTACACAAAATCTACCAGAGTTAGATGTACATCCCAACTACCAAGAAATTATAGCACGCATGCCCTCAAGAGATCCTCTAAAGTATGAATAGTCCTTTCTGACTAGCCATCGGTCTACAGATGAAAAGCTATACTGAATCTCAGCTTTGTTCTCATTGCAGAATGCAGACGCTCCCAAAAATGACTTGTAAACCGTGGACCTCTATAAAAAACTATAGTCACTGGAATGCCATGCAGATGGACTATCTCATCAACATATATTTGTGCCAATTTCTCTGTTGTAAATGCCATCTTAACTGGCAGAAAATGAGCTGACTAAGTCAATATGTCTACTATCACCTATATGGAATCATGACCCTTGGCTGTCCTAGGAAGACCAACCACAAAGTCCATAGTAATATGATCCCATTTCCACTATGGTATTAGCAAGGGTTGTAATGTCCATGTAGGCTTCTTGTGCTTAGCCTTCACCTGCTAACAAACTGGACATTTGGCAATGAACTCTGCCACATCACACTTTAGACCTGGCCACCAATACATGTATTTCAAGTTTTGGTACATCTTGGTACTTCCAGGATGCATTGCATACATGGAGGAGTGAGCCTCCTCAAGTACCATCTTCCTCAACCCATCAACATCAAGAACTACTATCCTATTGTGGTAACAAACTATACCATCATCTGCCTCATGAAATCCATCATACTTTTCATTGACAATCCTTGATCGGATATTCTGTATCATAGTATCATTCTGTTGTGCATCATGAATTTGCTGTCTCAAGGTACGTTTCACTTGTAACTATGCCAACAATCCTACCAGCAGTGAAACTTCTAGCTGTACATTCATCTGGCGAAGAGACACTAGCATATCTCTCTTATGGTACATCAAGGAATTTAATTGTGCATTATCTATCGTTCATAATGAAGATGACTTTATACTCAATGCAGCAGCTATCACATTTGCTTTCCCTAGATGGTAGTCTATTGTGCAATCATAATCCTTAACCAGCTCCATCCATCTCCTCTGCCTCATATTCAGCTCTTATTTTGAGAAGATATACTATATATTCTTGTGGTCAGTGAAGATCTGACACTTTTCTCCATAAATATAGTGTCTCCAGATCTTTAAGGCATGGACCACCACTGCAAGCTCCAGATCATGAGTTGTGTAATTCTCCTCATGTTTCTTAATCTGTCACAAAGTAAAGGAAATCACATTTTTATCCTGCATCAACACGCATCCCAACCCATTCTTTGAAGATTCACAAAAGAAAATATAGCCTTTTCCTTGCTCTGGCAGTACTAACACCGGTGCACTAGTCAACTTTTCTTTCAAAATCTAGAAAGAATGTTGACACTTGTCATTCCAAGAAAAAGGAACATCCTTCCTGGTTAACCTAATTAGGGGTAACGCTATAGAACTAACGTCTTTGATGAACCTCCTGTAGTAACATGTCATACCTAGGAAACTAAGGATCTCTGTCGGTGTCTTTGGTTATTCCCATTCTAGTATAGATTCCACTCTCTTAGGATCAACACAAACACCTTTTGCAGATATAACATGGCCCAGAAAAGACACTTCAGATAACCAAAATTCACACTTGCTGAACTTAGCATATAGTTGATGCTGCCTCAACAAAGTCAATGCATGGAAAAGGTGTTGCTCATGATGTTGACTATACTTGGAGTATATCAGGATATCATCTATGAACATGACCACACACTGATCAAGATAAGGTCTAAACACCCTATTCATTAGATCCATAAAAGCTGCAGGTGCATTGGTTAGCCCAAACGACATAACCACAAACTCATAATGACCATACCTATTCCTAAAAGCTGACTTGGGTATGTCATCGGCCTTAATTCTCAACTGATGGTAACCCAACCTCAAGTCTATCTTTGAAAACACAGTGGAACCTCTCAACTGATAAAAAAGATCATCAATCCTCAGCAAAGGATACTTATTCTTTATTGTCACCTTGTTCAACTGTCTATAGTCTATACACAACCTCATTGAACCATCCTTCTTTTTAACAAACCACACGGGAGCACCCCAAGGGTAAGTGCTCGGCCTGATAAAACCCTTCTCTAATAGTTCTTGTAACTATTGCTTTAACTCCTGCATCTCTGTTGGTGCCATTCTATATGCTGACTGTGCTATGGGTTGTGTTCCAGGAACAAGATTGATCTCAAACTCATTCTCTCTAGGAGGGGGAATGTTAGGAAATTCCTCAGGAAAGACATCCTCAAATTCTTGCACCACTTATACCTCCTGGATACTAGGACCTACCACCTTGGTATCCACAACATGAGCAAATAAATCCTCACATCCTTGTCTCATCAACTGCTCAGCTATCATAGCTGACATCAAACATGTAGGAAGAATCTTCCTATCATCCTGAAAAATCCACTGTATATCTCCATCATGGAACGTCGCCACCTTAGTACTATAGTCCAAGACTACCTTATATTTTTACAAGGTATCCATTCCTAGGATTACATCAAAACCATGCATGTCAAGTGGTAAAATATCCACTTGAATGTTGTGTCTAGCAGAATCAACCAAAGGAGTCTCTAGACGCAGACTATCAGATCTAAGACTAATAGGTAGATAACAACTATCTATCACCTCTCTGGTGATAAAAGAGTGTGTCACACCTGGATCTACTAACATAGATATGAAACAACAAGTAGATAAATCATAATGAAATAATTCCATCTGACCTGTCACAACTCGTGGATTTACCACTACTTCTGGCTGGGTCATGGCATATAACCTAGATGTCACTTGCTGCCGTCCACGTCCTCTACTCGCCTGTCCTGAAGATCCTGCATGGGACGCCTGACCACATCCTCTGCCACTACCAATATCAAACTGTCATTGTTGTGATCCCTGTTGATTCTTCCTTGGCTGCTGAGTCACCTCCTCAACCTTCATAGGGAAATTCCATCTAATATGCCCTGTCTGTCCACATTGATGACACACTCGGTTATCACTATGTGGTCTAAATGGCCCTGTAACTGAGACTTATGATGAAATGAGAGCTCCTGTTGGTGTAAAACTGTGACCTCTACCCCTACTCGGGGTCCACTATGACGGTGCATGTGATATTGGTTCAATGAAGGTTGACCTTGGTTGCAAAGGATGTGGGAAAAACCTTGTCTTCTTAAAGCCTCTAGATGATTGCCCTTGAAACTGAATTGGTCGCTTCTTAGCATTAGCTTCACGCTTCTCTATGGCATACCTCTCAATCCTCCTGACAGATTCCACAAAGGTGGAAAACCTTTCCCTATTCTCCAAGGCTGATGTTGTAGTAGTCAACTCCGTACTCATGCCCTTCTCAAATCTCCAGATCCTTTTTGTGTCCATTGCTACCATGTGCAGGCAGAACCCCAGAAGTTCCATAAACTTTGATTCATACTCATTGATAGTCATAGCTCCCTGACGAATCTTCTCGAACTGAGAAATTTTCTCATCTAGGTAGGTCTCTAGAAAATATCGGCTAACAAATTACCTCCAAAACTCCTCCCATCCTATCACAACTCTTGACCTTTTCTCCTCTTCTATGACCCATCAGTGGCCATCACTACCATTCAACAAGTATACTGCATGCTTAACTTTGTCTTCTTCAGTGATGTTTAGGATTTTGAGCACCTTTTCCAGCTCAGTCAACCACATGTCAGCGTCTGCTGGATCGAAGTACTTGCATATTCAATCGCCTTAACACATCTAAGACGTTCAAATGTCTTCCCAACACCTTGGGACTCCACATTAGAGGCATCTACCCTAGCTTGAGGTGCTGGCGCTCTATTAGCAATATGTGTAATTATGGCCATCATCTGTCTAAACATATGCTGAAACTCAGGATTGGCCATCATTGTCAGGTCTAGATGAGGCATTGTGGGCTGCTCTGGCCCGGCTTCTGGCACTCTCTCATCGCGTGCCTGCCTCCTAGCACCTCCTCTTGGTGCTACATAGCTACTCTCAACATGTTCTTCATGTCCCCCAGACATATCTGCATAAGTATAAACTATGATTAGATATGTTGGATACAAAAGAACAGACTCAAACCTAAGTCCTATGTCTATGTAGACTCAGTAAACCTAGAGCGCTGATACGAACTTAACTTTGACACCTCATCACGCTAATGAGATTACTCAAAACACAAAACATGATCAACTACTAATTTATCACATAGTCAAAATGTAGAATAATTAAAACCAATTCTAACAATGTAAATAAACTCTAGAATATTTATAAAAAGTCCATCATTCCATTCTCATATACTGTAACAAGTATTTACATATGGGTCCAAAGACCTCAGTCACATCCTGCATACAAAAGATATTTCACATGTGCATGACATATATTTACAAACATTGGCATACTACCAAAATCTCATGTCAATACAAGTATATCATCTAGAAAACACTTCCCATACCCAGACCTGAGAGTACAGGGAAAACACTAGGACTCTACTACTAACATCTACAACTAACCAACCTTCTGAATCTATTGATCACCAGGTTGGTTCTCTTCCACAGTGCGACCTCGACCTCGTTGCCCGTGACCACCTAAAAAAATTTGGTGACCCACGGGTGAGACCTAGTCCCAACAAGAGATATAACTCTCTCCAACATATATTGATTATAACATATTGATTGACAGTAAATGAACTGAGAAGATATAGTAATGAATAAGCAATTTAAGCAGATTGAATAGGTTAAGCATACCAAGCCATTAAGCAAATTAACTTGACAAGAAGTATAATTATTCAAAGGTCATATGATATCATCTTGTAAACACTGAATAGTATAAAGACAAGTTAAAGACTAATCAAATAATGTGAGACATATTTAACCATAGTCAGTATACTACACGACTTATATCACTTCTTTTATTACATTGCCCTGAGAGATTTGAGAAATAACACTCAAGTCCCAACTGACCACTACTAAGTTGAAATCAATGCCATACAAGATATAGGAAGAGCCAAACTCCTAAGATCTTCTCCGCCCCCGGTCAGTACAGGTCCACCACAGTGACACATAAGGTCAAGATGCTAACGGCCTAGTCCATCCTTGGTACATGTCACAACACTAGTGAAAGGAGGCAGGTACACATACCCTACCATCTGAGGTACAACCACAGTTGTCCTCAAATCTCATCATCATATATATATAATCACTAATACACGACCACAACCATTCTCAAACTAAGGGCTAGGTATGACCACTGTCATCCTCCCTAACACTTGAATTTAGGATGACAAGCACCCCACATACTCATCAGTATGCGCTCTGAGTATCCCTTAGGAATACTCATTTCACTATCTAGAAATTTCTAACACTCACATAGATCTATGGCACAAGGAACTACATGATTAGAGTTTCACTTAATTAGTTATGCCAATTGGGTGAATTAAGGCTAAATCATACAAATGGACATTCAAAACCTAATTATTTTATAACAAGAGTATATGTATAACAACTTCAAAAGATATAAAACATTTGAGATATAAATCTTAATCACATTAACACATGCTATCATTCATTTCAAATTAATGGACCACACTTATCATCATACTTTTACAAGATACCAATATCTTATGACAAGTTCCAGAGTTTTAACCCTTATTGGAACATGAAGAGGATTTCACCTCAATCATGGCTTCAAACATGCCCAAAGGTCGTTAAGACCATCACATTATTCATAGTAAGGTTATCATCATCATTCCATGTCTTATACAAGGCTCAAAAGATTATTAGCACATATGTGTCCATAGATACTAACATGGCAAGGTACTATGATATTCAAATAGTATTACAATGTGGTTTCAACACAAGAAGAGTGTAATTCATTATCACATTAATCATTCAAGAGGTATGATTATAACCAATTAACATCATATAATTACACTACGGTTAGGTATAACAAGCTAGATAACATGGAAGTTACACATCCACTTATTATAGCGATTTATCAAATATAACTATATGATGGAAAAGGTAAGACTACAAATTAATGGTATTGAACCATCAAAATATCATCAATAGGACCTAAAAATAATACCATGTGATTTATTCTAATCCATTGTATGTTGAAGCATCCAATATTATTCATTGGATTAGGTTGATTGTTCAAGGTTATCAATTGAAGTATAGGTCTAACCATTATATCCATTTAACCAAGGAACCATTGGTTCAAGGTTTAGTCAAATCTACAATTACATTCTTAACTCATCATATATGGTGATGACCCAATCCACCATTAATTGTGATCATTAGGTCACCATTGGTTGTTAGATCAGTAATACATTCAGTTAACACCATCAAGTATTAAGCTAATGTCATCATCCTTTGAAAACATCATTAGAATACTCAGTGGATCATAATTAAACATCTAATTGAGTCAAAACCTGACCTAAGGGGGTGACCATAGGTTGTCACCATAAATTTTACACCCTTGATAACGAACATCAGTTCCCAAGATAGCAACACCATTGGTTATTGAATGGTATAACCATCGGTTGTGTGATAGGGAAGGAAATAGCTTGAAAACCCTAATTTGAACCATCAATTATTTTGTGATTAGCACCATAGGTTGATGCTATCAACCTGTCCCAGATAATTTCACACCTTAGAAAGGCTGTAAACATGTTTACAAGTTCATATAGAACTAGAACAGAACATGGAACACCACAAAAGTTCGAAATTCTAAACAAGCATGGTTTCTCTATGCTTAAACCAACACATTAAGGCATAAATATGAACTAACGAGCTTCTAGTAAGAAATATAAGTGAAGAATTTTATATAACTCACCTCTATAGAGTAGTTTAGATCCCAAACAGAAAGAATCGTGAGCAAATATGGGAAGAAAACCTTGGATTCAGATCTGAACTTGGCCAAATAAGTACTTCTCTCCACAAAGAAGCAAAATCCTAGAAAAAGAAACAATAAGGATAGATTTTTGAGTTCTAGATCCACTTTCACCATGGAACAGCAGGGTTCCGACCTGGAGGAAGGTCTAAGGAAGGAGAAGAGTAATAAAAATGGAGAAGGAAGGAAGAAAACAACTTGCCTTGGTCGAAATCCCTAGAAGATGACCTTGGAAACCCTAGGTAGGGCTAGATGGAGCTCTAGGAGACCTTCTTCTCCAAAAAGAGGTTGTCTTCTACCTTAGAGTAGTTGGTTCTATAAAAAAATAGAGTGTTTTCATTGCTCCAGGTTAGAGGAAAGATAAAGCAAGCATAGTTTTGAATTTGGGCAAAGAAGAAGTAAATATAGCCCATGGATAATGATAGAAGCAAGCATGAGGTGTAAAAGTTGCTTCCCCATGTGTCTATGGCCTTAAATTATTAAGAATATACAAGCACACACACAAGAAGCTCCCCCACCGTCCATATTGACCTGCTTAGCTTTTCTTTGTCGAATTTCCCAGCCAATCACATAATTCATTAGTCGGTAGCTTCTAAAGGTAGCTCATCCATGAAAGGGTAAACCCTAAAATACCCTTGAGGAAAACACCTTCAAACCATGGCTCAACTAGAAGACCCATGGATCAAAATCTCAAGAATGATAATATGACATCTAAGTAACATAATGTATGTGACAAATTGCAAAGAAAACCCTCAATTGGGTAAATTGTAGACAAGTCCAAAATGTACAGAAAATTGCATACCTTGCTCAAATAATGTCTAAATTGGACCAAATTTGAAACTTAATCTTGTCTTATGATTTAAAAACATATCAAAAGGTTATATTGGGTTTATAATCATTCAATTATGGTAATTAATATCATTCAACTCATTAAGCAAGTTTAGGGGCCTTATAGAAGGAGTCCCTTTGTGAAAGCTTCTCCTTAACGAAGGTGAAGTCAAAGGTGGATGATCCAAGAAGAGTGGGTAATTCCTTAAAGGCCGAAGACTTGTGTAAGAGTGGGTAAGTCCTTGGTGAAGGCATAAGACTTATTGTAAAGTGGGTAAGTCCTTATAGAGGTTGAAGACATGTTCTTGGATAGGTAAGTCCTTTGGTAGGTTGTTGGCTCCCTTCTCTGTAAAGGGAAGGCTGGGTATCCTTGGTCCAGAAAAGGAACCAGACATATACTTTATTTCTTATAATGAAATATAAGGAATGTGTAATGGTCTCAAAATCCTATAGGTTGACCTCTCTATGTAGTGGACTGACTTGCTCCTAATTTGGATTATGGAACCATTGTACATAGCTTGTGTTCTTGTGCTTGTTCAATTTCTCTCTTCCTTGCTATGCATGTTTTAGTTTCACTAAAAGTTCATACTTGTCATATTATCTTAAAGATATCTTGAAGGTCTAATGAATTTTTTTTAAGTGCATTTAGCTCAATTCACCCCCCTCTATAGCCCATCCAAGATCCAACAGTGACATCTTGACCACTTTTGTCTTTCCTTTGGGTCTATATATATCACCCTTAGACTTCCTTCTTGTCTCACTTTTTCACTGAGTAATGAAGTGTTGTTGCAAAATGAGACACCATTAGATGAAAACAACAGATGGGGTTCCTAGTTTCATCAATTCATATTTCCAAGACGATCCACACTTGTTATCTTCTCTATTGATGTGAGGAAAACCAATTGATGACTTTTGAGCAAGGATAACACTAAGTTAGGCCTCAAGTGAGCGTTTCTATGGTGATCTTTTAGCTGCTTGTCCTTCTTGGACAATTTTCATGCGATTCTCTTTAAAATTTCAACTACAGAGTCTTACACCTTGTTTACACCTTTTCTTCACCTACTTATTTTCTCCCGTCTATGGAATAATGGTGATAGATTGTGCTTAAAGGGAAGGAGTCAGGATCTTAAAGGGTTTACCTTCAACACTAGAGTTTTTCATGAAACTAGGAGCTTTATGATTGCTTCTTGTGATATATAGATCAGTTTCTACCTTTGTCAGGTGAGTGATATAATCTATGACTCGTTTGTTACCTTCTATGTGCTTTGAATATTGTAGATATTATGGTTATGAACCCTTTTTACTAGTAAAAGATGGAAACTTTACGTACCTTGGGCCTTAGTCAATGGGTTTATATGTATACATGTTACTATTATGCACCACATGTACCTTTTGGCCTAATATTTGATTAGTTATTTCTCATTAGCAATAAAGTAATCTATTATCCTATGTGAAGGCTAAGCTTCCTATACATATGTTGATATATGACTTGCACGCATGAAGAAAAATTGTTCATGAATACTTTACATTTATAGTATATGCATAAGTTTATTACCTAATTGTTATGTTGTTGATATATGCGTAACATCCCAGGATTTGATGCCTCCAATAAAATGATCTTAAAAGGAATGATTGGACTACCCATATCACCAAGGCTCACATCCTTTTTAGGGAGACATTATGGGTCTGCACTAAATGAGGAAATATAATGAGGCCATATAGTTGATTCAAAATGGAGGATGTTGTATCGTCCTAGGATTTAAGGTCTCAAATAAAATGATCGTAAAAAGAATGATTGGACTACCCTAATAACCAAGATGCACCTCCTCTTCAGGGAGCACATAACTAAAGAACTTTGTGGTTAAACGTGCTCAACCCATAGTACTACTAGGATGGGTGACCAATCAAGAAGTTGATACCAACACCCTTGCTCTGGTATTCTATGATCTGGAGCTGGGTGTCCATGGGTCATTCTAGGTCTTTACTGAAATGGGGAAATATTATGAGACCATAGAATTGTGTCTTGACAAAGACATCAAGAGTCTAAGTGGGGGAGATTGTTATGTCCCAATATTCAAGACTTCAGATAAAATGATCTTAAAAGGAATCATTGGACTACCCATATATCCAAAGTACACCTCCTTTTCTGGGAGCCCATCACTAATAACTCCATGGTTAACTGTGCTCAGCTTGGAGTAGTACTCGGATGGGTGACCAATCAAGAAGTTAATCTCAACTTTTTGTGAGTCAGGACAAAGCGTGTAAGACTAGTGGTGGTCTGTGGGTCTATTCGTCATTCTTGAAACTCTACTTGAGCCTTGGACAGTGGGCCCATGTGTTACAATATGACTAATTTGAAGGAAAAGGAGGATCATGTATATATTTCTATTATATGGCTATAAATGTATAATGTGTGGAAATTGTTGGAATCTTGAGAGGTATTTTATCCTTGTTTGATTTAGAAATTGATTTGTTTGGATACCACAACTTGCTAGTGGTGAAACATGTGCACCTTCTTTTTATAAAAGTCATGTTGATGGGGTGTTTTTTGTCTTCTGGAATTGTTTGTTGTATATTATCTGTTTACTTGCTGATAGGTTGCCTTGTACCATGTTTTGATATAATCACATGACAATGAAACCATTTTCAAGAGAAATTATAGTAGTATATCCATGATTTGTATATATGTTCCCTTGGTTTGTTAGCATGGATGGGGAAAATCTTGTAGCATCCTAGAGTTGTAAGAAGATGTTATAAGCCATATATTAATAAATATATGGGGACGTTTAGGATCTGACATCCTATAGTCTTTAAAAATGTTTTGGGACTTAGTGAAGGTTGATGGTCCAGTGGAGGTACATGGGTAATGTGATATATTATGGAGGGTGATTACCCTATTATTTTGGTGCCGTGACATGTGTACCCAGGGAAGGCCTATTTTGATAGATCCACTTTTAAGCACATATCCACAATGGGCTAGCCATAGTGCTCCCTATTATTTTATACCTCATTTAGACCTAGGATTGTCAGAAGAGATCTAGGGAATCCATATATCCTTACATCATGCAAAAATGATTGCCATGGATTTTTAACATTTAGTTAGCTAGTTGGGTGATACGTCAAAATCAGCCCAGGACATCCAAAATATACAATATTTGTATAGTATAACTGTTTAGGTTATTTTATGCTAAACATGGTTGTGTCATAGAGGAAATATACTTTTATTATCATTTTTATATTGTACTATATATATTTATCTCTTTAAAGAATTCATTGATAATAGTCTCTCTAGAAAGTAATGGATGTTTCAAGCGTTACATCAATATCATTGGGTCTTGGAGTCTCACCCATGTGGGTTTCTTAGGTGAGTAGCCCGACTATCCCAATAGTTTCAAAGAAGATAAAAAAGGAGGGAGAAGACTTCAAGATTAAGAGGTCAGTGATGTTTGTGTAAAGAGATCTTAGAGGTAGGTGACATTGTGTGACCTCCTTCAGAGATAAATCATACAAGTATAGAGTCATAGATCTCCCTATACACTCAGGTCCATACATGGATGATTTTGATATCCTTTGTTATTCTTATATCTTGACATGCATGCATGGTTATGAATGTTATAATTTTTTGCACGTACTTTATAGTAACACCACGTTTTTAAAGCTTAAACTAGTTCTTTTTGTTGTGATATTATGACCGCAACCCTTGCCCCTTTTGTTGATGTAATGCTTGTAAACTACAAAAATTGTGTTTTATCTAAAGTATCATGATGTGGACTCAAAGTTTAATATAAGCCTATTTGTGATAGAGGTGAAAATTTATCTTAACATATCTACATGGCTTATGTGAATGATGATGCGTTTAAGTTCTAATCTTATTTTTTATGTTGTGTAGTCTCTCTATTATGGCATTGGGTTTCACAACATACATGTTTCCATTTCAATATCTAGGTCTTCATATTTATCTGGATACCATAAGACAACTAATTCACCCCAATCTGCCATATGGATAGTGTGAAACCATATAATTTTCCTCCTTTTTCGTATAATTTGTAATAAAAAAGATTATTTACAACTTTTGAGTTCTAAGAAAAAGTCCAAGATTATTGTTGATTCTAAGTCCATACATGCAATATTTTAAGAATTCATTTGCTCAATAGTATAAATACCAACTAAAGAAAATTCTATTGGTTAATTATTTGTCTTATGAAATCATAACCAAAATTTGAATAAAATAGGAATTCAGTTGTGGCCTTGAGGATATTAATTGAATGTTTAAAGAGGGATAAATCAAAGACCAGGAAAAGGACTTCCCATTTTTATATTTTAATAATAGCAGGATGAGAATATAAAGAGGTAATCCCAATATTTCACTGCAAATAGATATCCTAATCGCCTAGAAATATATAAAACTATTGTATCTTTTATTTATATAAGAAGTCAAAATTTACAAATAAATTAGTTAATTAGATGGCTAATTGACCTTACAACTTCAAGAGATGAGACACATGTACGTGATGTTTCACATGGGGAGCACTTGGATCTGGACCATAGGTCAATCGATCATCTCATACCTTTTGATAGAGAAGGAAAGGATCATGTAGCTCATCCTCTTCAAATCTCTCAATCTCTCTCTCCAACCCCATCCTCACCTTGTAGACACTCCTTAAATATCTTCCTTTCTCCATTCCAAATGCTTAGACCCTATAAAGTTGAGGAGTGTAGGTTTAAGGAGAAAACACCCTACCCTCATCTCTCTACCAATTTTTGGGAAAGACAACAAGGGAGAACATGCCTTTCCCCATGTCTATATAGGATACATCGAGAACCACCTAGCTTCACAAACTCCAACACAATGCTAATTTCATCCAAAAAACCATGTGCCACCATTTTGATCACCAATCCATCTCTAAAACCTCCCCTTCACCCTAACATGCCCAACCACCCCTGACAAATTAACTTGGTATAGAGCATCATGGGACCACCTTGAAGCATCCATAACCTTGGCTTGCAATGCCTTTTGACGAGGAATCTTCCTCAACACCATTGCTTGTTGTCACCTTCTCTAGTGATGCCAAGTACATACAAACTCCCCAAACACCACCAAAGCTACCTCTAAACCCTTTAAAGCCATTGTGTACATTCTCCAATCATCCTTTGGACCCAAGGAGAAAAAATTCCCATTCCTCTTATCCCTTCTTCCCATGTTATTTCCCGACTCCCAACCTCTGCCACCTCATGGCTCGATCAAGGGCCCATTAGCCTCAACATGGCATGGTGAAGCCATCAATAAGCTTGGAAATGACCCTAACAACCTAGGGTAAAGAGTCAACCCTCAGTTTGACGTTCATGGTAACAGTGCTTTAGGGAGAATCACCACCTTTCCCTCTAGCATGTGCCAGCCTAAGGTATAATGTGAGAGGAAATGGGGGTAATTACCCAATCCAATGAGTTGGCCCACACTTTGAAAAAAGGAAATTGAAAAGGGCTAGATTGCATTCTAATATTAGTACACATAGGATTAAAATTTAAAAATATTATATTTTTACTTCATTATCCACTCCTAGTGAACATACATGTTAATTTAATAAAAAAATTAGGAAAGTATAATAGACAATCTATTGAGAAATAATTCCTTTCCTAGTTCAAAAGTACCATTGGGTACCCCTCTAATGTATCTTATGTTTTAAAACCCCTAAAAATAAGAACTATATGTTCCATGGACTTTGAATCCACAGACACACACATCGATATATATATATATATATATATATATATATATATATATATATATATATATATATATATATATATATATATATATATATATATATATATATATATATGTGTGTGTGTGTGTGTGTGTGTGTGTGTGTATGTATACATATATATATGTATGTATATATAAGTTATTCTGTGGATGAATCGATTGTGTTAGTAATAAAGTTTTGTTCTCAATTGTTATGTTAAAACTTAGAACTTGATGACTTTAGGATTTTTTTCTGGAGGAATGGTTTAAATAATACAGACCCTAGAATCCATCTATACCCATTCCTCACCTAACTTAAACCCTAGAAACCTTGGTAAAATGCCAGCAAAGGATTTTTTAAGATTTAGTAAAAGTCTAGTGTTGAATGATTATATTTAGTTTAAGTATAGAATTGGTTTGAATGGGCATCTTCTGCTCCCTAAACAAAATATGTGGGTTATTATGGTTAACTTCTCTTCACTATGCTTGGTTTTTAGAAGATTTCTAAATTTTTACTTAATTTGGAATAATGATTGATTGTCTTATTTCCCACATATAATAATGACATGAACGTCTCAATTTTCCTTAGCATGATGAATGAACCTAACACTATAAACTTACAAGGGTGTAAGAGGGATATACCCACTTCCAAACTATAAGCAAAAATCCACTCCAACCCTATAAAAAATATTCACTATTAGGAGAAATAAAAACCAATTTTTAGCTGAAAAACCACCAAGAAAGGATAATTATGGAATCTTAAAATAAAAAGTTCACCAAATGAGATATCTGAGTCATAGGGTGAAAACATTAATTTAGATTGTGAAGTTCTTATTGGCACAAATTATTGTTCTATTCGTACCACATATATTTCTATATTATGTATGTTATTATTTTTGCACATGGATATAAAACATAAAAATATGGTGATGTATATTTTTTGGCATCTTAGGCCAAACTTCAAATCCAAATAGAAGGAGAATTGTGCCTAATTAAAACAGTTTTTCAATTCAAATTCCTAGAGATCTACATGTTCTTTTGTTTTTATCTCCCACATTGTACCTACCCTTGTAGAATAACTTTGTTAAACATCTTATATTAATTTTTGAATAAATTGTTGATTATTTTTATTATTATATGTTTCTGGATCAGATCTTGTAGATATTAGGTAACTTCCTTTGTCTCTTTAGTCCTTGTTTATAAGAATTATGGAGAAGGGGGTAGCTACAACTAGATATTTTCCTTTAGCATCTTGCCATCTCATTCCCACATCTTAGACAGGGGTGTGTTGTAAAACATTAATTTTCCATGTTCATATCTTAAAATTTCCCATTTATCAAATCAAATGAATGAGGCCTTTGTATTACCTTCGTCCTCCTATTTTTTCACATCTTTTTCTTGAGGAAGCAGGGACCTATATCTCACCTTTGTGGGTTTGTTAATCTAGTTGTAGATTTTTCATCATGATCTAATCCTTCTCCTAGCCTCCTTCTAATGGCTCTTTGTCCACTTGTAGGAAGGCACGTCCCACCACCCCCAATATGGACATTCAAGGAGGCTTACAATATCCAAGATGTTTAACGATATATGATATGATATCTCTTAATTACTTAGCCAATTTATTCATCTTTCTACTATTAGTACCCACTTGGAATACATTGATTTGTTAAGTGTAAGTCCTACATCAATAACTATAGTACAAATAATACAAAATGAACAAATATACGTGATATGCCAAGATATTCTTAATCACAAGTATCAAATTATTATTTTTCCATCCACCAATGATATTCTGATTTGATCACATACACACTTGTAATATATTTCTTACTTTTTATAATATTACCATTCAAGGTCACCAAGTATCCATTTACATTATCATTACATAAAAATGATATCATCAAATGTTTGTGGAATTTTAAAATATCAAGTTCCAATATCATATGACCAAGAATAGAACTATTCTTAAGTATTTAGCATATTTATTAGATTATGCTTATAATGGTTCATCACAAATATAAGTGCATATCATTTCCATCCATAAGTCAAATTCAATGTATTTCCCACCAACCGTCACTAACTTAGGGTCAACTCAAGATCTAATATGAAAACAATATTATTATATATTTGATCATAAAGAATCCCTATTTTATGAACTTATATATTACAAATAAGCAGACAATGACAAAAGAGAATTTATCTAAAATGGTCATTTGGTTAGTTTGAGCTTATCAATTCCATTGGTTTAGAGTGAAGAAAATTTCCATATAATGCAATAATCTTTGATTGCCATGTAAGTATCGGTATGAACAATTTTTTCAATAAATTTTTTATTCCATTCTATTCTATAAACCTTTACCTTCCCAAAATCATGCAAAATTTTAATCTATAATGCAATCTACAATATTTTTTATCAATTACAATCAAAATAAGACACTTTGTTCATATAACATGTAATCAACATAAGTAGCTAATTAAGCAATTATTATAATAATTTCCAAATGATTACATTCATTTGAAAAAGTATACTTTCTATAAATATCTCCCTTAAATTCATTTTTATTCAATAAATCATCCATTTGTATGGACTAGGATGTACGAAGGTGAACTTATGCTTAAAATCTTCTTTTTTGTGGATCAAGAAGAGCCTCCTTTCCTCCCTCCTATTAAACTATATCCTCTAAACCTATGATTAGTATCCCTATTAAAGTCTACCCCATGTTTCATCTCCCTCATATGCGTCATTTACCAAATTTAAGCATGTGAAAAAGGCACTTCCTTTTTCAAAATTTTCAACCATTTGTTGGCCAGTTGATCCACGTGGTGGGTTTGGCCCCTCATCCGATGAAACACCTCCATGAGCCCTACCTAGCAATTCAACATGATGGCATCCCTGAGTATCTTGCACATTTTAGGGCATTCCACTTTCCCACTAATGTAAGCTACATATTTGCTTGATTGATCGATCACCAACATATAACCACCATGTGTTATCTCCAACTATGAAATCCACAACAATACAAGTCTCAATTCCCCTTATACATGTTCTCTCCTTTTCTTCTTTATAATGGCCCCAATTGTTTATCCCAATTGGGAGTATCTATAGACAAATATCACGACCTTCTAGTTACCTATAAGATCCATGCTGGAGTCAATGTCAAATTCCACTACAAAGGGTGTGGTTATTGGGGTAGCTTTTCATAGTGGCCAACACCCCATCTACTTTGATGAAATCATTATCAAATGCATGTTTATTCTCCAATTGCATGATCTATATCAAATTTGTCTCATTTATGTCCTTTCAAGTAAGCTAGCATGTGACCGTGAATAGTGTTGACAAACCTTTGCATCTATTCAATTTTGTCAAGTTTTGACTGATTCATTCCTTTATGGATGAGTGGTAAAAGATGGTTGTGGCCTCTAGGGAGGGGAGTTCAAGGCTCTACAAACCCTTCTTGCTTGATAACAATCTCAAATGACATGTATGTTGCTATCCTCTTCTCTCTTTTCATGAACTTAAGGGAGTTGGTCATTAGCCGGTTGTGTTTGAGTAATTACATATTGGTTTTGACTTTCTAAGGTGCTTCAAGCTCCCATATCCTTTTCCTTCCTCATGTGTTTATGGTCTAGGTGTTCCTTATCAACAAACTATTGTCTAAGATGGTTTAGAAGAACCTCTCATTTTTTACTTTTTCAGATTCATTCATATGCTCCATATCTTCCCTTAGGCTTAGACATTTGTAGGATTTTGTCGATTGTTGCCTTAGTGAACTAGGCTTCCAGAAAATCCTAGTCTGAGACTCCTTCATCCACCACTAGAATTGCCATTCTCAAGTCTTATATCTCCTTAGAATGATTGACTGAGGTAGCATAGTAGGTTTTTCCCCTTCCCCAATTCATTTTTCCATCCACTACACCACCTTGTCTCTCAAAATCACTACCACTTGTATATTCTCAATAAAAGTGTAGAAACCTTAGAATGGTCCTCCATGTGTAGGAACCATTCTTCCTATAACATGCCCTTGTATTATACTTTGGTTTCAATACCTACACCCAATGACAATGCCTCCTTCTCACAAGCTCAATAGTCATCTTTTCCATAAGTGTGGTAATAAACTTCCTGGTAGCATGAATTTGCAAGCCCTTCTCCATGGTAGGTGTCACACGTGAATCCAGGCCACCACATCCATTTTCCCCTCTCCTTTCCCACACTCCATATGAAATTGAACATAGGATGGTTGATAGAATTACACACACTGATAGGACACTAATATGTAAGCATCATATATGTTGGTGTGGTGGTTAGAACTGTCCTTGCCAATGTGATTGTACTAGTCAAGGACAACAATCAATTCTACAACCTTGCTATTTTACTTGCAAAGCTAATATTCAATGGCCTTAGTGAGCTTTTATCTTCCTATTATGTATTATCAACACTCCCATATGTCACCTTAGGTTTGAGGTTTGTCATAACCCGAATCTTCTCATCATCACTTTCCTCATTCCCCTTGGTGTGTTGCTAAAGAAGAAACCCTACAATTTATCATTCGACACTCACTACCTAGAAGCCTTCCTAAACACCATGAGATATTGGATTTTTGTAAATTTATTATACCAAGCCTCTCCAAAAAGGAGTATATCACCAACAAATATCACATGAGTGACTTCTATTTCCTCTTTTGTCATGATGATAACTTTCCAATCTCCTTATAGACCTCCTCAATTATTTGTTGGATCAACCACTTTAGACACATGAAAAATATGTACAGTCATAGGGGGTCCTCCTGCTTCACTCATAACATAGGCCTGAAGTTGTCAATAAGCTCACCATTCCATAGAATAGACATTTTACCTAAAGAGATAAGATGCATGTGAACTTCACCAGATTCTTGGGAATGTTTATATGGTTTAGTACATAAAACATGAAGGCATAACCCATACAATCATAAACCTTTTCCAGATCGATATTGATCGCTACAACCTCATGCTTCGTCCATTTGGCTTTCATGGAGTGAATAATATCATATACAAGTGTGACATTTTTTCTGATTCTTCTTATAGAAATGAAGCAAGATTGGAGTGGATATCTAGGAAAATATTGATTCAAATTGTAATAATATTTGAAAGGAGTTTGATATAAAAATTATTAAATGAAATTGGTCTTAGCTGACCATAATTATCTAGTTGTTTCTTGTTGGGAATAAGGATCAATGTGGAATTTGTTAATATTGAATGTGCATTTCCACCTTCAAAAGGATCTCAAATAAGCTATGCTATCTGGTCATTTGAAAGATTCTAGTTCTTTTGAAGAAATCTTGCATCCACTCCATCTGGCCCCAAAGTCTTAAGGGATGTCATAGACAAAAGAGTTTTTCTGATCTCAACATAGTTTGGAACTTTTGCCAATTTGTTCACATGCTTGTGGATATACTGGGACACCACCCAATGAAGTTATTACTAGCTTGTTTCCTCCCAGATTTGTTGTCTTCCTTGCATAGTTCTTCAAAGAAGGTCTTCACCATCTTCCTAAGCATTGTTCTATCATTAATCCATTCTCCTTTTTCATCTCTCATTTATATCTTATTGTGCAATTGCCCCTTTTTCACTTCTGAATGAAAGCATTTTGTGTTTGCACCCCCCGTGAGCTACTCACATATAGATATTAGCTTCTGATCTTGTTCTCCAAGACATGGAATCTCAAATGATTCAAATTTCCATTCAACGTCATCATTATCAATATCATAAATTCTTTTCATTGCCAACCTAACCCGGGCCAGTTTGATTTTCCCCTCAAGGAGCACTTTCTTTTATATCCCCCCCTATTCTACTATCCAATTTAGATTCCTCCTCTAAGAAAGTTGAACCTACCTTCACAAATGAAGGCTCTGACTTCCACTTCCTCTGAATTAGGTTCAAGAAATCTAATTTCTCATTTCAATTAGCTTATGTATGAATATGATACTTCATGTTCCTCTATATGATACTCTCACTAATCACCTATGATGAGTTATCTGATTGATATCATCTAATGAACTCAAATTTCATCTTTGACACCCTATACAATTGCTCATGGTTCCCCAAATCACCATATATACATTCTTGACGAATCCCCTGCTTGAAGGTGAGAGAGGGTTCACTAACCCCAAGATTGGATAGGTTTCATGCATTGATAGAGTCTACAAACTCCCTACTACTCCCTTCATCATGTTGATGCTTCTAATCTTGTCATCTCTATTGAAGACAATATTGAGGCCCCCCACCAAAATCCACAACCTCATGCTAACATTGACAAGTGTCCTTAACAACTCCCAGAGTAGTCTTCTTCCTCTATTCATCATGCTCCCGTACACAAAAGTGTAGGATACTCAAATTTTAGTCATGCAATGCACAAATTATTTGTGACATTTTATGATTTCTAGCTTGAGTCTATTCCCTTTCCACAACATCCAAATCCCCTCTCAGAGAAGCCTGAAGCCTCCACATGATGGGATTGGTGAATCCCAATGTCTTCACCATCTTTAGTGTTTGATCTCCACTACATCTCGATTCATCATCATCATCATCATCATCATCATCATCACCACCACCACCATCATCATCTAAACTCAGTCCAAACTATGTTGGGGTTGGCTACATGGATCCTTCATTTCCATTTAGCTCTATACGGTCCATATTCTGGTTGATATGTAGAGATTTAAAATATCTCTTTATAAACTCATCCCATGTTAATTTAGGCCTTCCTCTTTTTCTATTTATTGTGCTTGACTCAATAGCATTGCTTCATATAGGCACATAAGTCGGTCTGTGTTGCACATGTCTGTACATCTGAGTCGGCCCTCCCGCATCTTGTCCTCAATGCTCACCAACTCATTTTATTCATGAATCTTGATTCATATAGAGCCATAATTGTTACTCTATACTTGGGGACCATATTCTTTATCATCTTTTATATATTTGTGTTGCATGTACCCTATATCTTCTAATACATCACAAACATCTAATATTGCTTAGGGTGGATAAAACCTCCCCCTTGGATGAATTTCCAAATGTAGTTGTGAAGGCTTACCTCTCTTCCACGATGGATCCCTACTCCCCTCTGTAACTACCACTATTTTCTTGTGACATAGGTGAATCCCCACTAAAACTATCCCACACTATAGAAAAGTTTGTGATCCCTATGAGTCCTTCTCTAGGGACCAGGTTGAATGCCTTAGTTATGAAGGGGGTTCCACTTTCTCTCTACCTAGAACCACCGTGTCACATTCAATTTAACAACTATACAATGATTCTCTTTCCCATTGCCCTAGTTGTTAGCTTGCTGCTTCCCCTTGTTCCTACCAACTTCCCCACCTCCCTAGTTCTGGCCTTCGAGTTTTTGAGTGGTTGTCTTGCATGGTCACCTTGTTTATTTTATTCTTTTATTGCTTCTATATCTCACTCCAGTCAATATTTCATGCCAATTTACCACTATATTTTCCACTTCAATAACCTCTTCCACCTCCTCCTCAATGTCCAACTCCTTCAGGTCTTAGAACATTTTATCCTTTCCATCCCCCATCTCCCCCCCCCCCCCCGCGGTGTGGTTTCCTAGCCTTCATAAGGGTTGGTTTTGCATACACAACCTATAAGAAACCATATCTTATGTGGATATTACCCTCTTCACCCTCATATATTCCTTCCTCCATCCCTTTATGCTTTATTGTAAATTCCTTAGATCTCTTCTTCCCACACTCCAAATGACTAGCTATGTAAGACCCCTAACCTAGATTTCTGGTCGATCTTTCTTTCTTAGCATAATTATATGTTGAAGACCTTACTCAAACCCTATTATGTGCTTTGTTAACATGTGATGGGCATATGTTTCAAGTTTGGTCCAATTTGGATGTTGTTTGAGCTAGTTATGCTTATATGTGCTTGTTTTGGACCTAATTGCAAATTACCATATGGAGGATTTTTCTTGGAATTTGTCATGTTATTGATGTGACTCACATGATTTTAAATCATGTAGGAGAGAGTGGCACTTTAGGGCACCTTGTCACACTTTGGTTTGATGTGGCGACATCATGTATTGAGTTTTAAGATTTGCTTGGATGCCCTATGTGGATGGCTGGCCTTGATGTGTGTTGACCAATGATCACCTTGTTTTTAGAGACATCCAAGTTGTTCCTTTGGCCATGTTCTCTATGGTTGATGATGTTTGATGTGTGCCTAGTGGTTTTGGCATTCAATGAACCTATGACCCTCTTCAGTCGCCAAAGAACCCTAGGATTAGGTTTTTGCGGTCGTTGACATTTTGATCCTCTTTGATTGCTGAGTTTCCCATTAGTCATTGAGTTTTCCTGGACCAAGATAGTCACTTAATTTTCTTAGTTTTATCACCAAAGTTTCATGCATGAGTGTTCTGCTTGCATGGATGAGTTTTGGTGGACACATGGCATGTGTTAGCATGACACCTAATCTCCCTTCTCTCTCTCCAACCCTTGTCTATATAAACCTCTCTCCTTGCATGCAACTAAATCCTTTGAAACCTATTTCTTTCTTCTTTCTCTTGGAGCTTGTCCCCTTGTTCGTGGTGGTGAAGGTGGAGCTCAACCTTGGGGAAAGGTGGCCGAACTCCTTGCATGTTGAGCTAGGGTTTGGAGCAACCCTTCTTGAGATTGTTTGGTTATCCTTTGCTCTTCTCTTTGGTTTTGGTAAGTGAGATCCCTATCTTTTCTCCACATTTTCTTACTATTCCTCCTTTCTTATTTCTCTTATTGGCCTAACCCATGGCTCTCCATGGTAATTCTTGAGTTGAGTTTGAAGTACTTCTTTTCTTTTCCTTCAAATCTAGGGATTTTGCTCTCCTTCTTGACCCAGGGTTTGTTTCTTCTTAGAGGTGGAGCTAGCGTGGTCATGAAGGTGATCAAGCTAGGTTTTATCTCTCTTTTCTTGGAGATTCCTTGTTGTTGGATTTGTTTCATAATCTCTAAGGTGAGTTATATAACTTTCTCCTCAGTTATTGCTTACACTTATCTTGCATGCAAATTATTTACCCTGAAAATGTGGTTACATGTAGAATGATGACATCATTGATCTATGATCATATTTCATGCTTATTCTTGAGTAGATAATTCTCCTTTAATGATCACTAATCTTGGTACACGAAATCTTGTTTGATGATAGAGGTTTTGATCCTTGCATACATGTTCTAAACGTTGGTTTTCTCTCTCTAAGTCATGGTTTTGATTTCTATCATGTTGATGGTCAAAATTTGGGTTTTGAAGTTGATATTTCTTCATGTGGTTTACATATTGATGGATTTTAGTTTCAAGGTGATGATCAACCTATTTGATCTTGTATTTGATGAATTTTTCTCTCTCTCTTGATGTTTTCCAAGCTATGATCTATGAAGTTGATAAATTTTGATGTTTTTAGGGTCGCTAAGATGTTGATGTTTTCATTGCCAAGTATTGATCTATGTGGTCACTGAAACATTGGACCTTAGTGGTCGTTTTGGTCTTGGATTTGATACATTTGTTGATGGTGGTTAACCCTAGTTTAGTGGTCACTAAAATGCGTGAACTTCAGCAGTCGTTAAAGGGATGGAACCCTTGTTTCTTTGGTTTCCAACCTTGGAGTTTTCAGCAGTCACCTATGTGGATGACCCTCAAAAGTCATTGAAGTGGTTGACCTATCCTTATAAGTCACCAAACTTGCCCAATCTTCAGTGGTCGATAAAGATTTCTGGTCTCTTGGTCATGGTGTTCTGTTGACTTGATGATTATGGTGTTAGACCTTCTTGCTTCATGGATTGTTGGAAATCATTATAATTAGGGTTTGGCTTTATTTTCTAATGTTGAAACCCTTATTTGGAAACCTTGTTGAACTTAAATATAATTGCAAGTACATGATGATGCTTATTTTACTTGAGTAATTAGCAATATAATAGATTACTTTCTCTCTCCTAATGTTGTAACCCTAATTTGCTATCTTATGAACATCATGACCGGTAATGTAAGATAATGTTGTTCTTATGTAACACGTGTAATGATTTTTGATAAGTAATTCATGCATTAATAAAATATGTTTACAAACAAAACGCCTATAAGCATGGAATAACAAGATGTTCCACCCAGGAGAACACTTTCGAGGATGTGTTCCATGGTTAGATGATCAAAAAAAACATGATGATAGAATAAAAGATCCTAAGTGTCAATGTTCTGGGGGAGGTAATCCTAAACAATGAGTGTCAACATGCATAAGAATAGGATAATGGTGATCCTAGTCCAGATAGGGGTGTTAATGATCTGGTTCATAAGTGAGTGTCATCTTCCATGATATCCTCCAAGGTGTAGCAACCTTTGCCATTGTGGTCTCCAAAGACATTCACCTGGTCCTCATCTTCTCCCATCACTTGTGTTGATGTGGAAGTTAGTCCTGTAATGCAAGTTAATGTATAAGGAATGTTCAATATCTATCTATATATGGTGTTGAGGACAAATATCATTTTGGTATTTTCTTAAGTTTCTCTATTTTTAAATGTTCTAGAAGATGGTTCTAATTAATTTTGGTGCTGAATGATTAGTATTATTGGATTGTATGTGTGAGATCTAGTTTGACAAAAACATGACAAAAACATGTGAGTATGGTGAGAAGTATTGTGTAGAAAGTGTAGAGTAAAATGGCATGTGGTGAAGAGGTGTTGCGTTGTTTCTATAGTAGAATGACATAGATAACATCTGGTAGGTCCCTAAAAACCTCTCATATTGATATAATGGTTACTTGGGATCTTGTTGTTTGAAAATAGCCATAATAAGATTTTATATTTATGTGGCCATTTCATTTTCCAAATAGTAGTCATATCTGAAATGTGCCCTCTGTAGGTAAGATGTAGGTATGATTTTTTTGGTGTATATGTTGGCCCCGATTTCCATGAGATTCTATGTGCAATGTGGTATTCAAGGTCATGGATGATGTCCTGAATAGAGGCTAGGTTGAGGTTGTTTGTTTGATGTACTTTGAGGGAGTTTTGTCTATTATTGGTCAAACGTTGTAGCGCTTTGGATGTATTTATTCTTCTCATATATGGAGGTAAGTGGAAGTGGAATTTTAGATTTTGTATCATGTTGTTATATGCCAAGGGTCACTCCAGAAGTTAATGTTCATGAAAGCGTGAGGGGTAGGGGGAGAGTAAATTAGGTTTGAGACGATATCTAATTTTTTGTCGATGTACCTCTAAAGTGATGAAGATATACACTTGCTAGTTTTGTGCCATCGAATGGATTGTTCATAGTATTTATGGATAATGAGTGTTTTCTAGATTTTATTCGAGTTGGATGTAAGGGTGTTCATGATCTTGGAGATGAGACACAAAGTGTGGCCTTGATGTTTATAATACCCCATCCTCCATATTCAATTGTTGCCAATTGTATGAACCCTAACCTATGTTTTGGGATAACCCTATTTGTTTTGCTTAATTATATTTTTTAGCTCCTTGCTCTAATAATTTGAGATGTAATTATGGTATGTTGGAAGCTTGACTTCCTTATTTGAGCTTGTTTGGTTGATGCTTGTGTTTTGTGGAATGGTTTTGGTGCAAATTGCAATTTACCTAGGATAGGGGTTGATGTGCAAGTTTTCCACCTCTAATATGTTCCTTCTCTCTTTTGGCATCATCTAGAGGAAAGAGAAAGAGATGGGCACCTTGTTTGGACCTTGTATGACTGGTGACAACCTTGGTGGTGTTTTCGACACATGTTGGAGGTGTGTTTTTCTCCTAGGAGTGTTGTCTCGAGCTTGAGAGCCTTGGAGAGGCCTTTCATCGGTTTGTGAATGTCTTAAGGGATATTCTATTGATTTAAGGATGTCTTGAGGAAACCTCCTATCTTTTTGTAGTGACTATGGATGCACCATATCGATTTGTGGCTCTAGGGTTTCATCCCTATTGGTTTGTGAAGGGAGTGGGTGTGTGCATCGACCTTGACCTAGGAAGGTGACCTAGTGGGCGAGGCATAGTTCTTATCATATTGTTGCATGGTGTTGCATGTGGACTTTTCTTTGTGGACATGTGTCATCTAGAGTTCTTTGGTGGTGACACCTTTCCTTTGCTCTCTCTTTCATATCTTTCTCTCCATGCAAGAGAAACCTTTTGGTTATCCTTGCATTCCCTCTTTGGTGGATGATCTTGAGCTTGAGGAGTACTCTCCCTTGGATCTTGGTGGATGAGCCTAGACTTGTGGTGTTCTCTTTTCACCTTATTCCTTTGTAATAAATGATCCTTAGTTTTCTTTCTCTCCTACTTTCTTCTTCTCGACCATGGACCTTGGTTATCTCCTTTCCCGCTCATGCTCTCTTAACCATGGTTCCATCTTCTATCTTGGAGGTGTTGTGGTGATCGAGCTTGGAGGATCTTCTTCTACCTTGAGCTCATGAAGCTCGGAGCTTGACCTTGGAGCTTAGATCTTGGTGGTGATCCTTGAGGAGGGTTATATAACTATAAACCCTCTTTGTTATTATCACCTTTTACTTGCTATCTTGTTCTTCATCCTTGGCCCGTTATTGCTTTCATGGTAGTAGCTCTTTTGAGTACTTTAGTGTTTTTTTTAGAACACGAACCTTTCTTAGATGTTGCACTTGTGTTGCACCTTTCTTTTGCCTTGCTTGTAATGCCATCTTGAGGTTGAAGATGAGGTGGCCAATATGCTTTTGTGGCCGATATGCTTGTGGAGGCTGATAGGTAGGTTAGACCGATATGTTTGGGTGGCCTTCATGACCTATGACACCCCTAGCCATCACCCTTTGTGATAGGTCATCATGACCTTGAGAGGTCTAGGTCGACACGATCAGATGCTATGTAGATCATCATACCTTAGGTAGGAGTAGGCCGATATGAGTCGAGGGTGTTAGTTGGTTTAGTGGTTGTTAAACCGATATGGAGTTAATTTGATCAAGATACCTAGTGTGATGGCTGTAATGGCTTAGCTATCATGACTTGTGATGTCTCCCTTAGGTAGAGGCTGATGCATCTTGGTGATAGCGTTGATGCCCGTCATGGCTTGATGCGTTGCTAGCCCATTGCTTTGGGGATGTTGTTGCCCGACACCCTGATAACCGTCACCGTGGATGCATTATGGTCACTCTAGAGAACCGATACACTAGTGATACCTATTATCCCCTTGATGCCTGTCACACCCCTATGATGGTGTTGCCTGATAGAAGGGGTTTGGACAACACCCTCTCCTTGAGGGGTTGTTCCCGACACGCCCATTGTGATGATAAACTGATATACACCTTGAGTAGGTAGACCAATTACCCCCTTAGAGTGGTTGCTGGACACACTTAGGGTTAACTGATACCATATGTGGAAACCCTAATAGACGCCTTGTGATGGTGTCTAAGTTACATCATGTTGATTCTAGGGCTACATGATATGGTGTGATACCCTATGGAGTAGTTGTAAATATGATGTTGATAGCTATGTTTTTAATACCTCATAACATGTTCTATAATGTTGATGAGAAAAATGCTTCTATGCCCCATAACACACCTCATAATGATGATGAAAGTGATAATCTAAGGGTGGTTGTTGATCCAACCTTGTAAACCCTAATTGGGTAAAGTGAAACCCTAATTGTAATGATGTATGATGTATGATGTAAAATGTATGGCATGAGTCCTATGAGATGATGATGTTGATGATGTATTGCCTTCTTGTTATTAGTTTCTAATCATACAAGTGATACCAATTGATGTACACAGTCAGGCATGAGCTATGGTGGTTATGATTTATTTGAATAGGCCCTGTGAGGCACATTTGATGTGGCGATACAGAAGGATAAGATAAATAGTCTTATGACCTAATGATGGCTTATTACCTTATATGAGATGATGGGTTCCTCAGTTATGAGATGAGGGGTAGTTACCCCAAAATATGTGGTCCTTGTGATGGATGTTTGTCCTTGTGATGGACATTGGTCCTTGTAATGGACATATGATGAATATCTAACATAAAGAGACATGAGGTGATGAGATCACAAATACTATGTTTTAGTATGTTCTAGTGATGAGTTATGCCCTTGTTTATGTAGATCTCATTTAGAGGTTGTACGTTGGAACTTGATTGTTGCTGAAAGATGCTTAAATTGGTCTAATTAATAAATTGGAATCTAATAGTATAGTTTCTCTGTGCCATAGACCCATTCAGTGTCAACAATTACTAAATGGTGAAACGAGTTTAACTCAGAGTGCATATTTTTGAATATGCGGGGTACAAGTCGAGTAATCCCTTGTATCCTTAAATACATGATGCGTGAGATGACCATGCGTGAGTCGGTCTCGTTGTGGTTTGGATGGCCATGTGTGAGCCACTCCTTATTAGAACGGCCATGCATGAGCATGTTCTTCTAGTGCCGGACCTGTACCAAGGTGGGCTAGTTATGATCATATGTGTGGATGGCCAAGCATGAGCCAATCCCTAAATTTGACTATATGTCATTGTTGCAGTTAACTGATATGTCTCTGCAGTGTTTTCTCTTATACTGACCAAGATGTGTAGTGAGGTCGGGGATTCTGACTCTTCCATTAGACCTTATATGGCTCCTATTTTTATTTATCAAGTGGTTAGTTAGATTTGGGTGGTACGACTCAAATCCTCGGGGCATAATAAAATACACAATCAGTCATGTAGTATACTTGTATAGGATCAAAATATGAAAACATTGATTGAGGCCTTGCTTGATCTTTATACAATGTTGTTGATAGGAAATATACATGTTCTTCATATTCCTTTCAGATTATTAAGATGTTTCATAATTTCAATAGTAATTTCCCTTCCTATAAATGATCATGATCAATTTCACATAATTGTAATTATGTTGCTACTTAGTTTATCTTATCTGGGATAATAATAGAGTTCATGGTGAGTTATATCTCCCGTTTGAGATTTGGAATCTCACCCTATGGGTTTCCCACACCCTTTTTAGGTGGTCGAACATGAGGAGGTAGAGACCATGCAGCGGAGGTTGAGGAGCAACAAGAGGACCAATAGCTGACGAGGTTGGCAGTGCTGCTGGATGTCTTTTGTTGCTAGAGTCCTAGAGTCATCCCTGTACACTCGGGTCTTCAAGAATGTTTTGTAGATTTTTTGCAAATTTTCTTTCTTTATATGCCCTTTGTATACCAGATATGATGGGATCATGTATATATGTTCTAGAACAGTTCTTGGTTACAGGTTAACAGCATGCCTTGTATATGCTTTGAGGCATGAAAGGACTTATATGTGAAGGTTCATTCTGTTTGACAATTAAAAAAAAAGGTTTTAATTTATAGTGTTTTCTAATAATAAGCTTGTTAATCTTTCTTCCAGGGATATGTTTTGAGTAATCTCACTTTGTGTGGCGCGAGGTGTCACAATCAGGTTGGTATTAGAGATTTAGGTTCGCTAAGTCTACAAGGACCTAGGACTAGGGTTTGTGTCTATTCTAGTGTCCCCCATTCTGTCTTATAATCACTTTTACTTATGAATAAGAAGAAGAGAAAGCTTAAAGATGTCTAGAGAACATGAAGAACATGCTTCTAAGAGCAGTGTTGTTGCACCAGTTGGTGGTGCAAGAAACCATGCATGAGAAGATCGGGTGCCCGACGTCCCCCAGTTTGACCCAACCATGATAGAAAACCCTGCCTTTCAATCTCTATTTGGGAAGTTTATGGCAACAATGACTCATATAGCAGACAGGATGCCTGCACCTCAGCCTAGGGCACCAGTTCCCTATAGTGAATCTTTGAGTACTGGTAAGACTTTTGAGGAGCTTCACCGTATTGAAGCAGTTGAGTATGCGAGAACATCTAACCAGGAGAATGTTGATATGTGGCTGACTGAGCTTGAGAAGGCCTTTAAGACCTGAGTATACCCAAAGAGGATAAGGTGAAGCATGTAGTGTACCTCCTAAGAGGGAGTGTTGGACATTGGTGGGCCATAGAGGAGGAGAAGAGACCCTATGTTGTGGTTGGTTGGGAGGAATTCTGACGTGAGTTTGTCAGTCAATACTTTCCTTGGACGTATCTTGATGAGAAGATCAGTTAGTTTGAGAGGATTCGATAGGGATCTATGATCATCAACGAGTATGAGGCAAGGTTTATGGAGCTATTGAGGTTCTATCCTCACATGGAGACGATGGAGGATGAGAGGATTCATCATTTTGAGAGGAGGTTGAATGTTGAGTTGTCTACCCTAGTTGTTGCTTTAGAGAATTGAGAGAGGTTTGCTGCATTTCTAGAGTCTATTCGATGGATAGAATGATCCATGAAGGAAAAGAGGGAGACGAGTGCCAAGAAGCAATTTGTACAATTTCAAGGGCAGTCGTCAGGTGGCTTTAAGAAGCCGAGGTTTTTAGCACTGCCAGCGTCACAGAGGTTTAGTGTTTCTACACAACGGTCACTGAGCAAGGGCAGACGCCATAGTTTTCTTCCCATAGAAGCCCAAAGTGTTGCATCATCATCGGTGAAAGGACCACCTAAGCCTTGGTATGAGAACAAGACATGTTATAAGTGTGGACAAGTTTGGCATACCAAACCGTTCTGCCCAGTGAAGGGTGATGAAGTGACCCAGTAACTGAGGTAGAGCCTGTGCAATAGTGGTACCGAAGGACAAGGACATGGCCAAGCGTCACAAGCTGGATCAACTGCTCAGGGAAGTAGAGGATAGGAGAGACAACAGGAAACAACTAGATTCTACACTATGAGTGAGCCAAAGGTAGTGGTAAACCTGTGAGTGGCAATAGGCCAGATGGAGTTATTTCATTCTGATTTGTCTTCTTCTTGTTTTATATCTGTTTTGGTTGAGCCAGTTGCTACACACTCTTTTATCGCACGTGAAGTGCTTCGTAGTTGTTCTTTTCCTGTTAGCAATAAGTAGAATAGTTTGTTGCTAGAAACCCCATTGGTTGATTCTACAATGTTGCAGAATGTGTGTCCTTCCTGAGTTCTCTCCTTTTCGGGACACAACATTCAAGTGGATCTCATACCAATTGACATGCATGGATTCGATGTGATCCTTGGAATGAATACCATGGAGAAGCATAGAGTGGTCTTAGATTGTAGTTCCAAGAAATCATCGTTTGTAGATGGTAGTGAGATGTGGATCTTCCAAGGAGATAAGAAGATTCTTTCGACATGTCTTGTATCGGCCATGGTAGCGAGGAAGCTTCTGAGACAAGTTTGTGAGGCATTTTTGCAACACGTGATGGATACTGATGCAAGGAGTCCTAATATTCAGGAGGTGTCAGTGGTTAGGGAGTTTTAGGCCATGTTTACTGAGGGGTTTCCAGGTGTTCCCCCTCCCCAAGAGATTGATTTTGAGATCAATCTAGTTCCCAGAATGCAACCAATAGCTCATACACCATACATGATGGATCCAACAGAGATGGCAGAGTTGAAGAGATAGTTACAAGAACTACTTGACAAAGGTTTCATCACGCTGAGTACATCACCTTGGTGTGCCCCAGTGTTGTTTGTGAAGAAGAAGGATGTGTCTATGAGGTTGTGTATAGACTAAAGATAGTTGAACAAGGTTACGATAAAGAATAAGTATCCCTTGCCGAGGATATATGATCTATTTGACCAGTTGTGTGGCACAACAATGTTCTTAAAGATAGATTTGAGGTCATGATATCACCATTTAAGGATCAAGGAGGACAATACCTAAGTCATCTTTTAGGATGAGGTATGCTCACTACATGTTTGTGGTTATGCTATTTGGACTGACCAATGCACCGACAATGTTCATGGATTTGATGAACAGGGTGTTCCGTCTGTTCCTTGATTAGTTTGTCGAGGTCTTCATAGATGATATCTTGATATATAGTCGTGATAGTCAACAACATGAACAACATCTTCATCAAGCGTTGACAGTGTTGAGACAACACCAGCTCTATGCCAAGTTTAGCAAGTGTGAGTTTTAGTTGATGGAGGTAGCTTTCTTAGGACATGTTATATCGGCAGAAGGAGTACATGTGGACCCTAAGAAGGTGGAGTCCTTGATAGAGTAGGAACAACTGAAGACACTGATTGAAGTACACAATTTTCTAGGTTTAGCAGGCTACTACAAGAGATACATTAAGGACTTTAAAGCTATCACCCTACCCCTAACTAAGTTAACAAGGAAGGATGTGTTGTTCATTTGGGATGATAGATGTCAACGTGCTTTTCAGACATTGAAGGATAAGTTGATAAGATCACCAGTTTTGGCTTTTCCTGATCAAGGAAAGGGATACATCATCTTTTGTGATGCGTCCAAGAATGGTCTGGGTTGTGTGTTGATGCAAGACAAGCAAGTGGTTTATTTTTCTTCTTAACAATTTAAGAAACATGAGGACAATTACCCGACTCACAATTTGGAGTTAGTTGCAGTGGTTCATGCTTTAAAGATTTAGAGGCACTATCTATATGGGGTGAAGTGTCATATTTTCACAGATCACAAGAACATAAAATACATCTTTTTGCTGTAGGAGTTGAATATGAGGCAACATTGTTGGATGGAGTTGTTTAAAGATTAGGACTACACAATTGATGATCATTCAGGAAAGGTAAATGTCATGGCAGACGCATTGAGTAGGAAGTCTTCATCCTCATCCATCGATAAAGGTTAGTTGAGTTCTTTGATGTGTCATAGGCAAGACATGTTGGTCTCCTTGTGTCAGATAAATGTCAAGTTAGAAGTCTCCTTGTTAGTCGATTTGTTGGTACAACTACATGTGAAGCTTATGCTAAGACAGCAGATCAGAGAATCTCAAAAGATAGATACTGTGATACAACAAATTAGATCAGAGTTTGACAACGAGAATCATGATGGTTTCCACAAGTCGAATGATGGGATACTTTGTTACCATAACAAGATAGTGGTTCCTGATGCTGATAACCTAAGGAAGATGGTGTTGGAGGAGGGTCATTCTTCCATGTATTCTATGCACCCAGGTAGTACCAAGATGTACCACAATTTGAAGGACATGTATTGGTGGCCATGCTTGAAGAAAGATGTAGTTGAGTTCATTGCCAGATGTGTGGTATGTCAAAAAGTCAAAGCTGAACATCAGAAGCCTATAGGAACGTTGCAATTGTTGACTATACCTCAGTGGAAATGGGATCATGTAAATATGGACTTTGTGGTTGGTTTGCCTAGGAAAACCAAAGGTTATGATTCCATTTGGGTGATCATTGACAGGTTGACCAATTCAATGCATTTCCTTCATGTAAAGACAATGTTCACAATAGAGAAGCTTGCCCAAGTCTATGTGGATTAGATAGTGCACTTGCATGGTGTTCCAGCTACTATCGTGTCTGATAGAGGTCCTCAGTTCATGAGTCACTTTTGGGAGTGACTGCACACCGCTTTGGGTACGCTGTTGAAGTTCATTACTACTTTCCACCTGCAAACGGATGGTCAATATGAAAGGACCATTCAAACCTTGGAGGATTTGTTGAGGGTCCATGTTCTTCAGTTCTCAAGAAGTTGGGATGTACATCTCAGTTTGATAGAGTTTTCCTAAAAAAACATCTATCAGAGTAGTATTGACATTGCACCATACGAGGTGTTATAGATCTCCATTGTGTCTGTATGAGACATGTGAGTATTAGCTTCTTGGTCTTGAGCTTGTGCAACAGACAACAGAGAAGATCAAGGTGATATATCAATAGTTGAAAGTAGCACAGGACAGACAGAAATCTTATGCTCATAATCATCATAGAACCTTAGAGTTCCAAGTGGGAGACAAGGTATATCTGAAGGTCTCTCCTTGAATGGGTGTACTGAGGTTTGGGAAGAAGGCTAAGTTGGCTCCCAGGTATATGGGACCCTACCTAGTGATGGCACGTATTGGGAAGGTGGCGTATCGGTTAGAGTTTCCACTTGAGTTGCACAGGTAGCATCTAGTGTTCCAAGTTAGTATGTTAAGGAAATGTCATTCAAATACATAGTCAGTGTTATAGCCAGTGGAGGTAGATCTTGATGAGGATGTGACCTATGTAGAAGGTCCAGTGTTGATCCTTGACCGGAGAGTGAAGAATTTGAAGAGGAAGGACATTGTACTTGTGAAGGTTCTTTGGCATCATCATGGTGTTGAGGAAGCCATGTGGGAGCTCGAGGAAGAGATGAGGAGGAAGTTCCCTTCCCTTTTCTCTTAAGATTTCGGGGGCAAAATCCCAGTTAGGGGTTTATGGCTTGTAAGGACCCTGACCTACGTTTTGGGATAACCCTATTTGTTTTTCTTAAGGATGTTGCTTAGATCCTTGCTCTAATCATTTAAGATGTAATTAGGGTATGCTGCAAGCTTGAGTTCCTTGTTTGAGATTGTTTGGTTGATGCTTGTGTTTTTTGGAGAGGTTTTGGTGAAAATTACAATTTACCTAGTATAGGGGTTGATGTGCAAGTTTTCCACCTCTAGTGTGTTCCTTCTCTTTCTTGGCATCATCTAGAGGAAAGAGAAAGAGATGGGAACCTTGTTTGGACCTTAGATGAGTGGTGACATCCTTGGTGGTGTTTTGGACACATGTTGGAGGTGTGTTTTGCTCCTAGGATTGTTGTCTCAGGCTTGAGATCCTTGGAGAGGCCTTGTATCAGTTTGTGGATGTCTTGAGGGATATCCTATAGGTTTGAGGATATCTTGGGGAAACCTCCTATCATTTTGTGGTGACTAGTGATGCACCATATCGATTTGTGGCTCTAGGGTTTCATCCCTATCGGTTTGTGAAGGGAGTGGGTGTGTATCGGCCTTGACATAGGAAGGTGCCTAGTGGGTGAGGCATAATTCTTATCACCTTGTTTCATGGTGTTGCATGTGGCCTTTTCTTTGTGGGTTCTTTGGTGGTGACATCTTTCCTTTGCTCTCTCTTTCGCCTCTCTCTTATATATATATATATCTTTCTCTCCATGCAAGAGAAACTTTTTGGTTATCCTTGAATTCTTTCTTTAGTGGACAATCTTGACCTTGAGGTGTACTCTCCCTTGGATCTTGGAGGATGATCCTAAGATTGTGGTGTTCTCTTTTCATCTTCTTCCTTGGTAAGCTATGATCCTTAGCTTTCTCTCTCTTTCCTTCTTTCTTCTTCTTGGCTATGGAACTTGGTCGTCTCCTTTCCCTCTCATGATCTCTTATCCATGGTTCCATCTTCTCTCTTGGAGGTGTTGTGGTGATTGAGATTGGAGGATCTTCTTCTACCTTGAGCTCATGAAGCGTGGAGCTTGACCTTGGAGCTTAGAGCATTATGGTGATCCTTGAGGCGGGTTATATAACTCTAAACCCTCTTTGTTATTATCACCTTTTACTTGCTATCTTGTTCTTCATCCTTGGCCCATTATTGCTTGCATGCTAGTAACTCTTTTGAGTAGTTTATTGTTCTATTTTGGAAAATTAACCTTGCTTAGATGTTGCATTTGTGTTGCACCTTTCTTTTGCTCTGCTTGTAATTCCATCTTCAGGTTTAAGAGGAGGTGGCTGATATACTTTTGTGGCCAATATGCTTGTGGAGGTCGATAGGTAGGTTAGGTCGATATGTTTGGGTGGTCATCACGACCTATGACACCCCTGGCCATCACCCTTTGTGACAAGTCATCACTACCTTGAGAGGTCTAGGTCAACACGATTATATGCTTCCTAGATCATCATACCTTAGGTAGGAGTAGGCCGGTATGAGTCGAGGGTGTTAGTTGGTTTGGTGGCTATTAAACCAATATGAAGTTTGATCAAGATACCTAGTGTGCTGGCCATTATGGCTTGGCCATCACGACTTGTGACATCTCATTTGGGCAGAGGTTGATGCATCTTAGTGATAGCGTTGATGCCCGTCATGGCTTGATGCGTTGCTAGCCCGTTGCTTTGGGGGATTTGTTGTCTGATACCCAGATAGCCATCATAGTGGATGCATTATGGACACTCTAGAGAATCGATACACCGATGATAGTTGTTATCCCCTTGACACCTGTCACACCCCTGTGATGGCGTTACCTGATATAAGGGGGTTGGCCAACACCCTCTCCTTGAGGTGTTGTTCCTGAAACACCCATGGTAATGATAAACCGATATACACCTTGAGTAGGCAGACCAATAACCCCCTTGGAGTGGTTGCTCGACACACTTAGGGTTAATCGATACCATATGTGGAAACCCTAATCGGCACCTTGTGATGGTGTCTAAGTTACACCATGTTGATGCTAGGGCCACATGGTATGGTGTGATACCCTGTGGAGTAGTTGTACATATGATGTTGAGAGCTATGATCCTATACCTCATAACATGTTCTATAATGCTGATGAGAAGCATGCTTCTATTCCCCATAACATACCTCATAATGATGATGAAAGTGATAATCTAAGGGTGGTTGTTGATCCAACCTTGTAAACTAACACGAATTTACCGTGCGTAGAAACGCAAGTGTACGCGTCAATGTAATATAGGCCTTTGTGAGGCCCGAGTCGAACTCAAGGATACGTAAATTGTCGAAGACTACTACTAACTACTCGCAATCAGCTAGATCGATTAAAGAGTTGAGATTTTTTGTTAAAATTAAAAGAAAATAAAAATAAAACAAAACAAAGCAATCGATTAAATGTTTGGTTTAATCAATTCAAAACGAGATCTTTAGGATTGCAGTTTCACCGCGGGTTTTCATTGTATTAAATTCTATGTAGTCACTCAATATTTATCTCTCTGTCCGGGTAGTGGCCTAAAATCAGAATTGCCCACTGTCGTGGTACAATTCACTACCTATGTCTAGGTCGGTTCCACCGTCGTAGTAACCTATACCCTAACCTAGGTGCATTAAAAATGATCTCTCAGTATCCCCCATTAACCTTACACCACCTTGTTCAAGGGATTTGTCAATTAATGTAAATTCCACCTCTTTTCAACCATTAATTCATCTTTCAAAGCAATTAAGGGCATTAGATTATTATTATGGTGATCAAGCATAACAATATAATTGAGAAAATGAAGTTATACCACGGATTTAAGAGATAAAATATGAATTACTATGATAAAATAGTCATACAATGAATTCCCGAGCTACTCTCGGTCCTAAAGACAAAGGGGATTAGCCCCACATGTTCATCTCAAAGAAAAACATGGTAGAGAAAAGGGGAAACATGGAGAAAAACGTGATTGAGTGGTGAAACCCCTGAACAGAGAAGATCTAAGCGATCCTTGGCGTAGAATACGCGTTCTCCCGCTTTTCGGTGGTGGAAATCATCTTCTTCGACGTTCGGATCGGCTGGGGCGTGCTTCTAGGCTCCGTTCTTCTCTCCACACCTTCTCGAGATGTTTGCAGTGACTAATGACGTGTTCCTCCTCTCTTGGGCGCCGTCATTAGGTATAATTCTCAAGTTAGGTCGTCAAATAATCACAGCCGTCAGATTTAGATCGATCTGAAGCAAACTTGTATCAGACGGTGTCGATACTATCGACGCGGGTCGATAGTATCGACCTTGCGCTGTATCGGCTGATTTTCTTTTCTTTTGTCTTTCGCGACTGATGCTATCTCGATACCATCGACTAGGGTCGATGGTATCGACATTCTTAGGCGTCGCTTTTGTCTTTTTTCGTCGCTGAAGCTCCACTAGTTGACGGTAGCGACATATGGGTCGATAGTATCGACTCACTTCTCGGCAACAACCTGATGGTATCTCAATACCATCGACATCCCTGTCGATAGTATCGACTTTCTTCTGGTCCTTGCAGCTGGCAACCTGTGATCCAGTCGATGGTATCGACAGTAGCAGATACTTGTTTTTCCTGAAATTAACACACGAAACCACATAAGTCTACTGTAACATATCGAATCTTGAACCCTACCCTAGAACTTTGACCTTTTGGGTTTGATCAAACAAAGTTGAGGTTAGGATGATCCTAATAATCTAATGCATGAATAATGTAAATAATATGTCACATAATTCAATTGGTGATAATAAGATGATAAATAACTTAATTGGATGCATAATATGGTTAATGGACCTCTAATGGGCCATATGATGTAATCTATGTAATAAAGCCTCAAAATAAATAATAGACTTCAAATTCGTAATCTACACATCAAAATAAGCTTACATGTCAATTTTCATTTAATTTGGACAACCTTGAAATAATATGGTAAGTTAAGAGAGAGAAATTGCCTAAAAGGTGTAATTAATTAATAAATATAATAATTGACTCCAAAAGAGGAAAATAACCTTATATTCGTGATCTACATAATAGATATAACCTTTGGGTGAATTTTCATCCAATTTGGAGAAAGTTTGCTTAAAAGGTGAAATCAGGAGAGAGAATGTATGAAGAACCTTCAAAATATTAATTAAATACTCAAATAACTCCAATATGTAAAATTGATGGCAAATTCGTGTTCAACACATTAAATGTGACTTGTGGGTTAAGTTTCATAAAATTTGGATAATCCTAATACCATAAATGAAAGAGGAAAGAGAAAATATGATTTAATTTATTTAACACATTAAAAATTTCCAAAAGGCAAAACTAAGTACATAATCGGAATCTACATGCCTTTATTGGCCTCTGTGCAAAATTCCACTTAATTTGGATAATGTTTGAGCCCTCAATTTAAGAAAGAGAAAAAGGTAAATTAAATATAATGTCACCTAAATCCTAATCACATTTGGGCAATGGTTTCTGAAATATATGTTGTCACGCGGATCTGACTTATACGCAATTTAATCGCAACCTTTGGGTTCCGATCAAATGGCTTCGAGATCGTCTCCTACCTTGGGTAGGAGACTGACTCACGGTGAATAGTAACATCAGATTTCTCGCAAGCTTTTCTCGCTCCTCGTTCCGTCTTTCCTCGCGGTTTCTTTCCCTTTTTCTTCTTGGCCTGTTTCCGCACCGATCTAGCTATATATATGCGGTTTCATCCTCTACAGAACCTTAACCATCCCACCATCTGTCATTTCCCTATTTCAGTTCCTCCTCTTCTTCTCCTTTGCTGTCTTGACCTTCGGTCTGCTGGGGACAAGTTCCCTTACCTCCGTTAGGGTCCCAGGAGGTGGTCGGTCTCCTTGGTTTGGTGTCATCTGAACTCGACCTTCCTTTCCCTACTCTGACCGCCACGCCAGAGAGCTTGTGTTGGGGGCGAGACCTTCGACCATCGCAACCTCCTGAAGATGGGCCAAGATTGTTTAATGAATCATCGCGAAGGTAGACCCCGTCTCAATTTCTCAGTTTGCTCTGCAATGCACCTTTCCCCCTTTCGAGTTCAGTCTCTCCCGCAACCATGGTAGAAGACCTTGACGCGTGTTCTGAGCATCTCTTGATCTTTGAGAAGGGTCATTGTGTTCGACGAGCTGTCAGGAAGATGATGAGCATCACTGTTGCTGACCATCTTGCTTGTTTCGGCTTTATGGATTCATGGTTTTGCGATTCGGTTGTCCTGAAGCTCTGCGGTCTCGCGAGGAAGATAACCCAGCTTGTTTCCCCCTTTGTGCCCTCGACCAAGTTTGTTGCGTTCGCACGCCTCTAGGGGTATTTTTGTCTTTTTTCACCCTGATCCTGCCTTGCCTTGTCGCGGGTCAAACTGGCCTTGACTGGAAGATTTGAACGCATCTGTTTGGTCCACCTGTTTTCTCAGCAGCGATATGTTGACATGGATTTTTCTCGATTTCTTATTGGTGTAATATGAAAAATAAGTATCTAATTATCTACTGATCAGAAAAATATAAATAAATAGTCATTGGATTCAGAAATATAATGGCTTTCTAATGGAATTGGTTTTATCGTATGAATCTGATGTCTTAAACATGTGATTTTATGGATCTAATTAAATAAGATAAAAACTTGAATAATTCATAACTAATAATTTATAAGTCAGAAAAATATAATAAAATATGTTTTAGACTTGTAATAACATAACCTAAAATATGGAATAGTCTTCATAACCTAATTCACACATTAATAAAAAGGTGGTTTTTAGGGTTTTTGAAATCAATATAAATCTAACCCTAATCCCATATATATGCTTAATAGGTTCTTTGGAGGCTTAGGCTTGGACCTAGATGTGACCCTGGATCGTTTGACTCTGAAGTTGAGGTATGATTGCATCTCCTATTATTTCTATATTGAGTAATTTCTAATCCAACTCTCAGTGTATGCTTGCATCCCTTATTATGTCTATATTGAGCAATTTCTATTCTCTCTTAATGTATGATTGCATCTCCTATTATTTCTATATTGAGCAATTTCTAATCCAACTCTCATTGTATGTTGCATCTCTGATTATCCATATTGAGCAATTCTTCTCTCTTATGTATGTTAGCATCTCCTATTTTTCTTTATTGAGCATTAACCTAAATTGTCTTTCTCTTGGTCCTATGGACAATAACCTAAAAACCATATCTTTTCCTCTTGAATATTATGTTTCATGTGAAGTACCCTAATTGCTACTGATCTTGTGATCAAAATATCTTCATGACTTTCTTTTGGAATCTTTATTATGCCTTATTCATTATGGAACTCAATTTGTTACTATATGCCCACTTTGAGGTGGTTGTTTATGATGATCACTTATGTGGTGATTAAATTGTAAATCTGACTATACTTTTTACTTGCCTCCCTATTAAGCATGTTGTGTGACTCAGTAGCCCTAGAGTAATATAATTTGCATTAGTTTTGGGTTATGTGCCCTTATTGTTATTTTGGGATGGTGGTTATGTGCCTCATACCCGGGTTTCAGCTTTATGGGGGTTGGCCCAAATTTTTAAATATACATTGGGAGTTTGGTTATGTGCCATTCTCTATCAGGTTTCAATTTTATGAGGGTTGGCCGCCAATTGTTATTTATGTTGTTCTAGTGTTATGCTTATCTCACATGCATGCAGGTTGATGATGATATGTGCTTTGTTTCCCACCATGGTAGTGGATGTTTATATTGATAGCACATTCTTATTATTTGTTGGTTATGGCAAGTATCACTTTTGTTATGATCTTTTCTTGATACCCGTTTGGGTGATACTTATTTCTTGCATGGGAAGCCTTGTATATTTTGATGTCCCTATTTTCTTATGTTGCTCAAAGTTTTCTTTTAGTATGCACAATACCAGCCTTTGCTGATGTTTCCTTTTGTTTCTCTTTTGCTGGGGTATGCTTCCAACCCTAGGTGGAAGACATGGATGGCAAGACGTGTTGACCTAAACTTAGCTTGAGATGATAAAGCTTGGAGACAATCTTGAGGTGGTTTAGATTTCCCTCTACATGGATCCTTGTGATGTAAGTTTAAGTTGTAACCCTTTGTTTTATAATTGAATATAGTCATGTTTTTCTTCTGCTGCTATACATTGGTCTTTTGATTACCATTATATAAAGATTTGAAAATTTTACACCCACTCTAACATACCTTCTGAGTGTGTTTGGATTGGAGGTTTTATTGTTCAAATTTTTAGTAGAGAAGTGGTTTCACTTCTTTATAGCATGGTATCAGAGCCCATGGTAGTCGGAATCGACTATTTCAATTTTGTCTCCCCATAAGAACCCTTGACTTTTCTAGATAGCTCTAAGTGAGATGTTGACCTTAGATTTGATCAAATGATGATCTTTTGTGCAATAAGGTTTGGTTTGAGGATGACAATATGTTAGGAGATCTAAATATGGAAATATTGTGACTTGGTTTATCACATTGATTTTGGTACCATCTGTGTTTTCTCCAATGTTTCTTATCGCAAAAAAAAATATTTTCATTATACTACTATATGTACAAATTTTTCTTTGGATTTTATCGATGTTTTCTTGAACTAAGTCACAATGAAGAGGACTCTAGTTTGAATAGAATATAACCCTAGTTTTGTACCTAGGAGTTTATATAATGGTGTAGTTGACCTACCCTATGACTTTTGGATGATCATGTAGGGTTGATAGGTTAGAGACACAAGGACCTAAAATCTCAACCCTAGATGGTGACTATAGTTGGATACATGAATAATAAAAGTATCTAGAACTTTCACAACTAAAAGATGTGGGTAGCTCCAAAAAGTTGTTTAGTTTGACTTGTTAAGTTGAACCCTTTAAGGGGTGGAGAATAGTTGATAGTTGATGTTTGGATCTTTAGATTTCGAGGACGAAATCCTTTTTAAGAGGTGGAGTGCTGTAACATACCGAATCTTGAACCCTACCCTAGAACTTTGACCCTTTGGGTTTGATCAAACAAAGTTGAGGATAGGATTATCCTAATAATCTAATGCATGAATAATGTAAATAATAAGTCACATAATTCAATTGGTGATAATAAGATGACAAATAACTTAATTGGATGCATAATATGGTTAATGGACCTCTAATGGGCCATATGATGTAATCTATGTAATAAAGCCTCAAAATAAATAATAGACTTCAAATTCGTAATCTACACATCAAAATAAGCTTACATGTCAATTTTCATTTAATTTGGACAACCTCAAAATAATATGGTAAGTTAAGAGAGAGAAATTGCCTAAAAGGTGTAATTAATTAATAAATATAATAATTGACTCCAAAAGAGGAAAATAACCTTTTATTCGTGATCTACATAATAGATATAGCCTTTGGGTGAATTTTCATCCAATTTGGAGAAAGTTTGCTTAAAAGGTGAAATCAGGAGAGAGAAAGTATGAAGAACCTTCAAAATATTAATTAAATACTCAAATAACTCCAATATGTAAAATTGATGGCAAATTCGTGTTCAACACATTAAATGTGACTTGTGGGTTAAGTTTCATAAAATTTGGATAATCCTAATACCATAAATGAAAGAGGAAAGAGAAAATATGATTTAATTTATTTAACATATTAAAAGTTTCCAAAAGGAAAAACTAAGTACATAATCAGAATCTACATGCCTTTATTGGCCTCTGTGCAAAATTCCACTTAATTTGGATAATGTTTGAGCCCTCAATTTAAGAAAGAGAAAAAGGTAAATAAAATATAATGTCACCTAAATCCTAATCACATTTGGGCAATGGTTTCTGAAATATATGTTGTCATGCGGATCTGACTTATACGCACTTTAATCGCAGCCTTTGGGTTCTGATCAAATGGCTTCGAGATCATCCCCTACCTTGGGTAGGAGACTGACTCACGGTGAACAGTAACATCAGATTTCTCGCAAGCTTTTCTCGCTCCTCGTTCCGTCTTTCCTCGCGGTTTCTTTCCCTTTTTCTTCTTGGCCTGTTTCCACACCGATCTAGCTATATATATGCGGTTTCATCCTCTACAGAACCTTAACCATCCCACCATCTGTCGTTTCCCTATTTCAGTTCCTCCTCTTCTTCTCCTCTGCTATCTTGACCTTCGGTCTGCTGGGGACAAGTTCCCTTACCTCCGTTAGGGTCCCAGGAGGTGGTCGGTCTCCTTGGTTTGGTGTCATCTGACCTCGACCTTCCTTTCCCTACTCTGACCGCCACACCGGAGAGCCTGTGTTGGGGGCGAGACCTTTGACCATCGCAACCTCCTGAAGATGGGCCGAGATTATTTAATGAATCATCGCGAAGGTAGACCCCGTCTCAATTTCTCAGTTTGCTCCACAATGCACCTTTCCCCCTTTCGAGTTCAGTCTCTCCCGCAACCATGGTACAAGACCTTGACGCGTGTTCTGAGCATCTCTTGATCTTTGAGAAGGGTCATTGTGTTCGACGAGCTGTCAGGAAGATGATGAGCATCACTGTTGCTGACCATCTTGCTTGTTTCGGCTTTATGGATTCATGGTTTTGCAATTCGGTTGTCCTGAAGCTCTGCGGTCTCGCGAGGAAGATAACCCAGCTTGTTTCCCCCTTTGTGCCCTCGACCAAGTTTGTTGCATTCGCACGCCTCTAGGGGTATTTTTGTCTTTTTTCACCCTGATCCTGCCTTGCCTTGTCGTGGGTCAAACTGGCCTTGACTGGAAGATTTGAACGCATCTTTTTGGTCCACCTGTTTTCTCAGCAGCGATATGTTGACATGGATTTTTCTCGATTTCTTATTGGTGTAATATGAAAAATAAGTATCTAATTATCTACTGATCAGAAAAATATAAATAAATAGCCGTTGGATTCAGAAAAATAAGGGCTTTCTAATGGAATTGGTTTTATCGTATGAATCTGATGTCTTAAACATGTGATTTTATGGATCTAATTAAATAAGATAAAAACTTGAATAATTCATAACTAATAATTTATAAGTCAAAAAAATATAATAAAATATGTTTTAGACTCGTAATAACATAACCTAAAATATGGAATAGTCTTCATAACCTAATTCACACATTAATAAAAAGGTGGTTCTTAGGGTTTATGAAATCAATATAAATCTAACCCTAATCCCATATATATGCTTAATAGGTTCTTTGGAGGCTTAGGCTTGGACCTAGATGTGACTCTGGATCGTTTGACTCTGAAGTTGAGGTATGATTGCATCTCCTATTATTTCTATATTGAGAAATTTCTAATCCAACTCTCAGTGTATGCTTGCATCCCCTATTATGTCTATATTGAGCAATTTCTATTCTCTCTTAATGTATGATTGCATCTCCTATTATTTCTATATTGAGAAATTTCTAATCCAACTCTCATTGTATGTTGCATCTCTGATTATCCATATTGAGCAATTCTTCTCTCTTATGTATGTTAGCATCTCCTATTTTTCTTTATTGAGCATTAACCTAAATTGTCTTTCTCTTGGTCCTATGGACAATAACCTAAAAACCATATCTTTTCCTCTTGAATATTATGCTTCATGTGAAGTACCCTAATTGCTACTGATCTTGTGATCAAATATCTTCATGACTTTATTTTGGAATCTTTATTATGCCTTATTCATTATGGAACTCAATTTGTTACTATGTGCCCACTTTGAGGTGGTTGTTTATGATGATCACTTATGTGGTGATTAAATTGTAAATCTAACTATACTTTTTACTTGCCTCCCTATTAAGCATGTTGTGTGACTCAGTAGCCCTAGAGTAATATAATTTGCATTGGTTTTGGGTTATGTGCCCTTATTGTTATTTTGGGATGGTGGTTATGTGCCTCATACCCGGGTTTCAGCTTTATGGGGGTTGGCCCAAATTTTTAAATATACATTGGGAGTTTGGTTATGTGCCATTCTCTATCAGGTTTCAACTTTATGAGGGTTGGCCTCCAATTGTTATTTATGTTGTTCTAGTGTTATGCTTATCTCACATGCATGCAGGTTGATGATGATATGTGCTTTGTTTCCCACCATGGTAGTGGATGTTTATATTGATAGCACATTCTTATTATTTGTTGGTTATGGCAAGTATCACTTTTGTTATGATCTTTTCTTGATACCCGTTTGGGTGATACTTATTTCTTGCATGGGAAGCCTTGTATATTTTTATGTCCCTATTTCCTTATGTTGCTCAAAGTTTTCTTTTAGTATGCACATACCAGCCTTTGTTGATGTTTCCTTTTGTTTCTCTTTTGATGGGGTATGCTTCCAACCCTAGGTGGAAGACATGGATGGCAAGACGTGTTGACCTAAACTTAGCTTGAGATGATAAAGCTTGGAGACAATCTTGAGGTAGTTTAGATTTCCCTCTACATGGATCCTTGTGATGTAAGTTTAAGTTGTAACCCTTTGTTTTATAATTGAATATAGTCATGTTTTTCTTTCGCTGCTATACATTGGTCTTTTGATTACCATTATATAAAGATTTGAAAATTTTACACCCACTCTAACATACCTTCTGAGTGTGTTTGGATTGGAGGTTTTATTGTTCAAATTTTTAGTAGAGAAGTAGTTTCACTTCTTTACAGCATGGTATCAGAGCCCATGGTAGTTGGAATCGACTATTTCAATTTTGTCTCCCCATAAGAACCCTTAACTTTTATAGATAGCTCTAAGTGAGATGTTGACCTTAGATTTGATCAAATGATGATCTTTTGTGCAATAAGGTTTGGTTTGAGGATGACAATATGTTAGGAGATCTAAATATGGAAATATTGTGACTTGGTTTATCACATTGATTTTGGTACCATTTGTGTTTTCTCCAATGTTTCTTATCGTAAAAAAAAAATATTTTCATTATACTACTATATGTACAAATTTTTCTTTGGATTTTATCGATGTTTTCTTGAACTAAGTCACAATGAAGAGGACTCTAGTTTGAATAGAATACAACCCTAGTTTTGTACCTAGGAGTTTATATAATGGTGTAGTTGACCTACCCTATGACTTTTGGATGATCATGTAGGGTTGATAGGTTAGAGACACAAGGACCTAAAATCTCAACCCTAGATGGTGACTATAGTTGGATACATGAATAATAAAAGTATCTAGAACTTTCACAACTAAGAGATGTGGGTAGCTCTAAAAAGTTGTTTAGTTTGACTTGTTAAGTTGAACCCTTTAAGGGGTGGAGAATAGTTGATAGTTGATGTTTGGATCTTTAGATTTCGAGGACGAAATCCTTTTTAAGGGGTGGAGTGTTGTAACATACCGAATCTTGAACCCTACCCTAGAACTTTGACCTTTTGGGTTTGATCAAACAAAGTTGAGGTTAGGATGATCCTAATAATCTAATGCATGAATAATGTAAATAATATGTCACATAATTCAATTGGTGATAATAAGATGATAAATAACTTAATTGGATGCATAATATGGTTAATGGACCTCTAATGGGCCATATGATGTAATCTATGTAATAAAGCCTCAAAATAAATAATAGACTTCAAATTCGTAATCTACACATCAAAATAAGCTTACATGTCAATTTTCATTTAATTTGGACAACCTCAAAATAATATGGTAAGTTAAGAGAGAGAAATTGCCTAAAAGGTGTAATTAATTAATAAATATAATAATTGACTCCAAAAGAGGAAAATAACCTTATATTCGTGATCTACATAATAGATATAGCCTTTGGGTGAATTTTCATCCAATTTGTAGAAAGTTTGCTTAAAAGGTGAAATCAGGAGAGAGAAAGTATGAAGAACCTTCAAAATATTAATTAAATACCCAAATAACTCCAATATGTAAAATTGATGGCAAATTCGTGTTCAACACATTAAATGTGACTTGTGGGTTAAGTTTCATAAAATTTGGATAATCCTAATACCATAAATGAAAGAGGAAAGAGAAAATATGATTTAATTTATTTAACACATTAAAAGTTTCCAAAAGTCAAAACTAAGTACATAATCGGAATCTACATGCCTTTATTGGCCTCTGTGCAAAATTACACTTAATTTGGATAATGTTTGAGCCCTCAATTTAAGAAAGAGAAAAAGGTAAATTAAATATAATGTCACCTAACTCCTAATCACATTTGGGCAATGGTTTCTGAAATATATGTTGTCACACGGATCTGACTTATACGCACTTTAATCGCAGCCTTTGGGTTCTGATCAAATGGCTTCGAGATCGTCTCCTACCTTGGGTAGGAGACTGACTCACGGTGAACAGTAACATCAGATTTCTCGCAAGCTTTTCTCGCTCCTCGTTCCGTCTTTCCTCGCGGTTTCTTTCCCTTTTTCTTCTTGGCCTGTTTCCGCACCGATCTAGCTATATATATGCGGTTTCATCCTCTACAGAACCTTAACCATCCCACCATCTGTCGTTTCCCTATTTCAGTTCCTCCTCTTCTTATCCTCTGCTGTCTTGACCTTCGGTCTGCTGGGGACAAGTTCCCTTACCTCCATTAGGGTCCCAGGAGGTGGTCGGTCTCCTTGGTTTGGTGTCATCTGACCTCGACCTTCCTTTCCCTACTCTGACCGCCACGCCAGAGAGCCTGTGTTGGGGGCGAGACCTTCGACCATCACAACCTCCTAAAGATGGGCCGAGATTGTTTAATGAATCATCGCGAAGGTAGACCCCGTCTCAATTTCTCAGTTTGCTCCGCAATGCACCTTTCCCCCTTTCGAGTTCAGTCTCTCCCGCAACCATGGTAGAAGACCTTGACGCGTGTTCTGAGCATCTCTTGATCTTTGAGAAGGGTCATTGTGTTCGACGAGCTGTCAGGAAGATGATGAGCATCACTGTTGCTGACCATCTTGCTTGTTTCGGCTTTATGAATTCATGGTTTTGCGATTCGGTTGTCCTGAAGCTCTGCGGTCTCGCGAGGAAGATAACCCAGCTTGTTTCCCCCTTTGTGCCCTCGACCAAGTTTGTTGCGTTCGCATGCCTCTAGGGGTATTTTTGTCTTTTTTCACCCTGATCCTGCCTTGCCTTGTCGCGGGTCAAACTAGCCTTGACTGGAAGATTTGAACGCATCTGTTTGGTCCACATGTTTTCTCAGCAGCGATATGTTGACATGGATTTTTCTCGATTTCTTATTGGTGTAATATGAAAAATAAGTATCTAATTATCTACTGATCAGAAAAATATAAATAAATAGCCGTTGGATTCAGAAAAATAAGGGCTTTCTAATGGAATTGGTTTTATCGTATGAATCTGATGTCTTAAACATGTGATTTTATGGATCTAATTAAATAAGATAAAAACTTGAATAATTCATAACTAATAATTTATAAGTCAAAAAAATATAATAAAATATGTTTTAGACTCGTAATAACATAACCTAAAATATGGAATAGTCTTCATAACCTAATTCACACATTAATAAAAAGGTGGTTTTTAGGGTTTATGAAATCAATATAAATCTAACCCTAATCCCATATATATGCTTAATAGGTTCTTTGGAGGCTTAGGCTTGGACCTAGATGTGACCCTGGATCGTTTGACTCTGAAGTTGAGGTATGATTGCATCGCCTATTATTTCTATATTGAGCAATTTCTAATACAACTCTCAGTGTATGCTTGCATCCCCTATTATGTCTATATTGAGCAATTTCTATTCTCTCTTAATGTATGATTGCATCTCCTATTATTTCTATATTGAGCAATTTCTAATCCAACTCTCATTGTATGTTGCATCTCTGATTATCCATATTGAGAAATTCTTCTCTCTTATGTATGTTAGCATCTCCTATTTTTCTTTATTGAGCATTAACCTAAATTGTCTTTCTCTTAGTCCTATGGACAATAACCTAAAAACCATATCTTTTCCTCTTGAATATTATGCTTCATGCGAAGTACCCTAATTGCTACTGATCTTGTGATCAAAATATCTTCATGACTTTCTTTTGGAATCTTTATTTTGCCTTATTCATTATGGAACTCAATTTGTTACTATATGCCCACTTTGAGGTGGTTGTTTATGATGATCACTTATGTGGTGATTAAATTGTAAATCTAACTATACTTTTTACTTGCCTCCCTATTAAGCATGTTGTGTGACTCAGTAGCCCTAGAGTAATATAATTTGCATTGGTTTTGGGTTATGTGCCCTTATTGTTATTTTGGGATGGTGGTTATGTGCCTCATACCCGGGTTTCAGCTTTATGGGGGTTGGCCCAAATTTTTAAATATACATTGGGAGTTTGGTTATGTGCCATTCTCTATCAGGTTTCAACTTTATGAGGGTTGGCCGCCAATTGTTATTTATGTTGTTCTAGTGTTATGCTTATCTCACATGCATGCAGGTTGATGATGATATGTGCTTTGTTTCCCACCATGGTAGTGGATGTTTATACTGATAGCACATTCTTATTATTTGTTGGTTATGGCAAGTATCACTTTTGTTATGATCTTTTCTTGATACCCGTTTGGGTGATACTTATTTCTTGCATGGGAAGGCTTGTATATTTTGATGTCCCTATTTCCTTATGTTGCTCAAAGTTTTCTTTTAGTATGCACATACCAGCCTTTGCTGATGTTTCCTTTTGTTTCTCTTTTGCTGGGGTATGCTTCCAACCCTAGGTGGAAGACATGGATGGCAAGACGTGTTGACCTAAACTTAGCTTGAGATGATAAAGCTTGGAGACAATCTTGAGGTGGTTTAGATTTCCCTCTACATGGATCCTTGTGATGTAAGTTTAAGTTGTAACCCTTTGTTTTATAATTGAATATAGTCATGTTTTTCTTCCGCTGCTATACATTGGTCTTTTGATTACCATTATATAAAGATTTGAAAATTTTACACCCACTCTAACATACCTTCTGAGTGTGTTTGGATTGGAGGTTTTATTGTTCAAATTTTTAGTAGAGAAGTGGTTTCACTTCTTTACAGCATGGTATCAGAGCCCATGGTAGTCGGAATCGACTATTTCAATTTTGTCTCCCCATAAGAACCCTTGACTTTTCTAGATAGCTCTAAGTGAGATGTTGACCTTAGATTTGATCAAATAATGATCTTTTGTGCAATAAGGTTTGGTTTGAGGATGACAATATGTTAGGAGATCTAAATATGGAAATATTGTGACTTGGTTTATCACATTGATTTTGGTACCATCTGTGTTTTCTCCAATGTTTCTTATCGCAAAAAAAATATTTTCATTATACTACTATATGTACAAATTTTTCTTTGGATTTTATCGATGTTTTCTTGAACTAAGTCACAATGAAGAGGACTCTAGTTTGAATAGAATATAACCCTAGTTTTGTACCTAGGAGTTTATATAATGGTGTAGTTGACCTACCCTATGACTTTTGGATGATCATGTAGGGTTGATAGGTTAGAGACACAAGGACCTAAAATCTCAACCCTAGATGGTGACTATAGTTGGATACATGAATAATAAAAGTATCTAGAACTTTCACAACTAAGAGATGTGGGTAGCTCTAAAAAGTTGTTTAGTTTGACTTGTTAAGTTGAACCCTTTAAGGGGTGGAGAATAGTTGATAGTTAATGTTTGGATCTTTAGATTTCGAGGACGAAATCCTTTTTAAGGGGTGGAGTGCTGTAACATACCGAATATTGAACCCTACCCTATAACTTTGACCTTTTGGGTTTGATCAAACAAAGTTGAGGTTAGGATGATCCTAATAATCTAATGCATGAATAATGTAAATAATATGTCACATAATTCAATTGGTGATAATAAGATGATAAATAACTTAATTGGATGCATAATATGGTTAATGGACCTCTAATGGGCCATATGATGTAATCTATGTAATAAAGCCTCAAAATAAATAATAGACTTCAAATTCGTAATCTACACATCAAAATAAGCCTACATGTCAATTTTCATTTAATTTGGACAACCTCAAAATAATATGGTAAGTTAAGAGAGAGAAATTGCCTAAAAGGTGTAATTAATTAATAAATATAATAATTGACTCCAAAAGAGGAAAATAACCTTATATTCGTGATCTACATAATAGATATAGCCTTTGGGTGAATTTTCATCCAATTTGGAGAAAGTTTGCTTAAAAGGTGAAATCAGGAGAGAGAAAGTATGAAGAACCTTCAAAATATTAATTAAATACTCAAATAACTCCAATATGTGAAATTGATGGCAAATTCGTGTTCAACACATTAAATGTGACTTGTGGGTTAAGTTTCATAAAATTTGGATAATCCTAATACCATAAATGAAAGAGGAAAGAGAAAATATTATTTAATTTATTTAACACATTAAAAGTTTCCAAAAGGCAAAACTAAGTACATAATCGGAATCTACATGCCTTTATTGGCCTCTGTGTAAAATTCCACTTAATTTGGATAATGTTTGAGCCCTCAATTTAAGAAAGAGAAAAAGGTAAATTAAATATAATGTCACCTAAATCCTAATCACATTTGGGAAATGGTTTCTGAAATATATGTTGTCACGCGGATCTGACTTATACGCACTTTAATCGCAGCCTTTGGGTTCCGATCAAATGGCTTCGAGATCGTCTCCTACCTTGGGTAGGAGACTGACTCACGGTGAACAGTAACATCAGATTTCTCGCAAGCTTTTCTCGCTCCTCATTCCGTCTTTCCTCGTGGTTTCTTTCCCTTTTTCTTCTTGGCCTGTTTCCACACCGATCTAGCTATATATATGTGGTTTCATCCTCTACAGAACCTTAACCATCCCACCATCTGTCGTTTCCCTATTTCAGTTCCTCCTCTTCTTCTCCTCTGCTGTCTTGACCTTCGGTCTGCTGGGGACAAGTTCCCTTACCTCCGTTAGGGTCCCAGGAGGTGGTCGGTCTCCTTGGTTTGGTGTCATCTGACCTCGACCTTCCTTTCCCTACTCTGACCACCACGCCGGAGAGCCTGTGTTGGAGGCGAGACCTTCGACCATCACAACCTCCTGAAGATGGGCCGAGATTGTTTAATGAATCATCGCGAAGGTAGACCCCGTCTCAATTTCTGAGTTTGCTCCGCAATGCACCTTTCCCCCTTTCGAGTTCAGTCTCTCCCGCAACCATGGTAGAAGACCTTGACGCGTGTTCTGAGCATCTCTTGATCTTTGAGAAGGGTCATTGTGTTCGACGAGCTGTCAGGAAGATGATGAGCATCACTGTTGCTGACAATCTTGCTTGTTTCGGCTTTATGGATTCATGGTTTTGCGATTCGGTTGTCCTGAAGCTCTGCGGTCTCGCGAGGAAGATAACCCAGCTTGTTTCCCCCTTTGTGCCCTCGACCAAGTTTGTTGCGTTCGCACGCCTCTAGGGGTATTTTTGTCTTTTTTCACCCTGATCCTGCCTTGCCTTGTCGCGGGTCAAACTGGCCTTGACTGGAAGATTTGAACGCATCTGTTTGGTCCACCTGTTTTCTCAGCAGCGATATGTTGACATGGATTTTTCTCGATTTCTTATTGGTGTAATATGAAAAATAAGTATCTAATTATCTACTGATTAGAAAAATATAAATAAATAGCCGTTGGATTCAGAAAAATAAGGGCTTTCTAATGGAATTGGTTTTATCGTATGAATCTGATGTCTTAAACATGTGATTTTATGGATCTAATTAAATAAGATAAAAACTTGAATAATTCATAACTAATAATTTATAAGTCAAAAAAATATAATAAAATATGTTTTAGACTCGTAATAACATAACCTAAAATATGGAATAGTCTTCATAACCTAATTCACACATTAATAAAAAGGTGGTTTTTAGGGTTTATGAAATCAATATAAATCTAACCCTAATCCCATATATATGCTTAATAGGTTCTTTGGAGGCTTAGGCTTGGACCTAGATGTGACCCTGGATCGTTTGACTCTGAAGTTGAGGTATGATTGCATCTCCTATTATTTCTATATTGAGCAATTTCTAATCCAACTCTCAGTGTATGCTTGCATCCCCTATTATGTCTATATTGAGCAATTTCTATTCTCTCTTAATGTATGATTGCATCTCCTATTATTTCTATATTGAGCAATTTCTAATCCAACTCTCATTGTATGTTGCATCTCTGATTATCCATATTGAGCAATTCTTCTCTCTTATGTATGTTAGTATCTCCTATTTTTCTTTATTGAGCATTAACATAAATTGTCTTTCTCTTGGTCCTATGGACAATAACCTAAAAACCATATCTTTTCCTCTTGAATATTATGCTTCATGTGAAGTACCCTAATTGCTACTGATCTTGTGATCAAAATATCTTCATGACTTTCTTTTGGAATATTTATTATGCCTTATTCATTATGGAACTCAATTTTTTACTATATGCCCACTTTGAGGTGGTTGTTTATGATGATCACTTATGTGGTGATTAAATTGTAAATCTAACTATACTTTTTACTTGCCTCCCTATTAAGCATGTTGTGTGACTCAGTAGCCCTAGAGTAATATAATTTGCATTAGTTTTGGGTTATGTGCCCTTATTGTTATTTTGGGATGGTGGTTATGTGCCTCATACCCGTGTTTCAGCTTTATGGGGGTTGGCCCAAATTTTTAAATATACATTGGGAGTTTGGTTATGTGCCATTCTCTATCAGGTTTCAACTTTATGAGGGTTGGTCGCCAATTGTTATTTATGTTGTTCTAGTGTTATGCTTATCTCACATGCATGCAGGTTGATGATGATATGTGCTTTGTTTTCCACCATGGTAGTGGATGTTTATATTGATAGCACATTCTTATTATTTGTTGGTTATGGCAAGTATCACTTTTGTTATGATCTTTTCTTGATACCCGTTTGGGTGATACTTATTTCTTGCATGGGAAGCCTTGTATATTTTGATGTCCCTATTTCCTTATGTTGCTCAAAGTTTTCTTTTAGTATGCACATACCAGCCTTTGCTGATGTTTCCTTTTGTTTCTCTGTTGCTGGGGTATGCTTCCAACCCTAGGTGGAAGACATGGATGGCAAGACGTGTTGACCTAAACTTAGCTTGAGATGATAAAGCTTGGAGACAATCTTGAGGTGGTTTAGATTTCCCTCTACATGGATCCTTGTGATGTAAGTTTAAGTTGTAACCCTTTGTTTTATAATTGAATATAGTCATGTTTTTCTTCTGTTGCTATACATTGGTCTTTTGATTACCATTATATAAAGATTTGAAAATTTTACACCCACTCTAACATACCTTCTGAGTGTGTTTGGATTGGAGGTTTTATTGTTCAAATTTTTAGTAGAGAAGTGGTTTCACTTCTTTACATCTACACAAAACGTATTCTTTTGATAAATAATACTCAAAATGTTGAAATAAAGGAAATTTGACATAGAGAAGTAGTGTAGACCAAAGTAGATGAATTATGCAACATTAACCACGAAAATGACTAATAAATGCATAAAACACATATCAAACAAGTCTATAAATGCGACTCAAAATCATCTTATCAAACTCCCCTAAGCTTGAACATTGCTCGCCCTCGAGCAACTAAACCTTAGAATAGAATTGCCAGAGTCAACTAAAGAACAAAGAATCACAACAAACATCCCATATGACTCCCACCGGACATTCGCATATCGGCCCTCGCTAACCACAGAATGATAATTACCCTAAAGGAGACAGTAATCATCCATAAAAGATATCTACCCCAAAACTGATGAACACTATCACATAAGGCAGTTAACATAATAGAATTCGCCGGTCCAGACTCGGTGCATCTTGTGATCTCCTATACTACATTGCTCGCCCTAACTACCATCTACAAGGAAGCATCTCTCCCGATATTCACAAGTGAGGAGAAAATCACGGTGGCCTACCAATCCGAGCAATGGGTGGATGGAATGGGTGGCTAATGGAAGAAGTGGAAGCATTATACGGTTTCAAAATGCATAAAACAAAAATGCCCTAAATGATGCAAATGCACATGAAAATGCCCTAATGCCTAAGATTGGGTGGAATGATGCATGCACTAACATCCCATCTCAAAATGAGATGGATATCTAATTGAGCTACATGATGTACTTACTCATCTTAAAATACAGGTGAGATTATGTCCCTTTCTCCTTCTCGTTCTACTTGCTTCTAAATAACTTTCGTTTTTTTCATTTTTTTTCAGACTTTTTTTCTTTTTTTTTTCAAGCCCTTATATCCATGATTGACAATGAATACTTTATTGGTCTTACTTTTTCTGCATAACTCAAATATTTGAACTATTTAGAAGGTATGGAACAATTTAATTCACCATTAAAGAAGAAATGATGTACATGATATACTCCATGCATAAAAGTTATGAATGCAACTAAATGACATGCACCTAAGGGTAATGTGCATGTATAACTGTTCTATTTTGTTTTCATTTTCCATGCAAAAACATATGAAAGTGGTTGCAATGCAAGTCCTATCTACATGACATGCAATCAAAAAGGTTAAAACCGTACTTTACTTCCAAATCTTGTGGTAGATTGTGAAAAGCAATGAGGTGGAAAGATCACAAGACTAATTGACTGAACCTTTGAAAAGTATTATGTGTCCCTCCTTACTGACCTCTGTAGTAGTTAAGAGGTTTCTCTCTCTTACTTCAAATTAGAGTCTCATTATCATTTGGCCAATTTAGGCTCAAACAACCAATTCCGTCCACTTTCATGAATCATTAGGAATGTACAGTTGTGATTTTCTATTTTAATGTTGACAAAACCAATCATTTTCTTAAGTAAGTGCTCAAAATTGAACAGCACTCAAGCTTGCGAACACTCAATAATTTTTTATTTTCCCTTAATTCCCATATACACGCAACTGAGATGACACAAGACTTAAGACATCCATGATTACACTAGATAGAATGTGGATCCTACAAACAAACTAAGATTGCAAGAAATAAATGACAAGAACAAAAGCAATAAAACTAAAAATAGAGAAAATAAAAGATAGAGTTGTTCCAACTCCCCCCCTAAGCTTGAATTCGACTATGGCCTCATAGTAAAAAACAATCTTAAAGGTTGGAACAGAGATACCGATTTACTCTTCAGGCGGAGGCGGTTACTGTGGAGTCGAGGGGTCCCAAGATGGGTACTCCCCCTAGAAGCTCAGATCAAACTGGGCCCTAGGTGGAGGTTGTGGATAGCCTCCAAAGTAGTTCTGGCTCCAGTATTGATCATAAAAGGGTTGTTGTTGCATCTCCATCCTATGCAACCGGTCATGAATCTGTTGTTGGTTGTCGAGGAGAAGACGCTCGTTCTCGAAGATTGCCCTTTGATTGTCCAAAAGCCGGTTGGTAGTCTCTTGAACACCGGTGTACATCGTCGTGTGATGCTGATGCGTCTGTTGTATGTCTTGCAGCATAGCATACATGCCCTGCATCGAGTAGACATCCTCACTTGGCTGCGAGGGCGGTGGTGGTGGCGGAGGCTGTGATGATGAAGATGCACCCGGATCCATGCGAGGACGCTTCCATGGTTCCACTCGTGCCCGAAGAGGAGTGTAGGTCTCCTCTTCCTCTTCAGCCTCGTCGTCATTGTTGTCATCGTCGCTGTCTCCGTCTTCATCGGAGTCAGCAATGGCTATGATAGGCCATCAGAAATGTTGCACCCCTTTGATGTTGAAGACAGGATCGGGAAGCGAGCATTCTTGGTATGCATGGTTGACGTGGCAGTGTGCATACGCCAAGCCATCTCGAAGAAGGATGAGGTTGGAGCGGTGCAGATGCTGCACATTGACCTCGCTTCGGTTGGAGAGTGGGGTCAAAGTAGAGAAATTCAGCCCGAGGTAGTGCGCCAGCGGAGTAATAAGTCCTCCAAAGTGAATTGGAGCCCTCCGTGTGCTCCGCTAGACTGCCAAGACCCGCTGCAAAAAGAAGGCTCCCCAGTTGCATTCTTGGCACTTCAGGAGTTTATACAGGAAAAATAGATCCAACTCCTGGAATTTGCTAAGGGATACATCACCCCTAACAAATAAGGTAGAACTCAGCATCCGGTGGAGTATCCATACGAATGGATGCTCAAAGTCGGCTACCACAGCATTGTGGTAGCTCACTGACTTGCCTGGTGGCACCGTCACAAGCTCGGTGAAGATTGCATCGTAGTTGGTGCGGTTGTCCGGCCGCCGGTAGTCATGTTGCGAGTGATTCCAGTTGTAAATCGTGTTGAACTGCCGGAGTGTAAGGGTGTAGTCGATGTTGTAGAGCCGGAAAGACACCCGGTCCTTGATCCACTCATGATCGGTGGCTATGAAGTCGTTGGGTACGACGCAGACGTCCAGCGACGCCATAAACTCAGCCACCGGCTCCTTGTACGTAGGCCACTCGCCGAAGAATGGTTGGCCATCGACGTGAAACTCCAGCTCGTCACGCCTTCTTCCCGTGTGTCGGGCCGGACCCTTCAGAACGTAGTCGAGGTTGGCTTCGAACCCCAAGTTGCGGATTGTGTCACGTTCAACATAACGGGTCGGCTCGATCTTTCTCTTCAAGATCTCCTCATAAATCTTCTTGACCTCTGGGGATGGATGAATCAGCCGCGGGTGTGAAATCGATTTGGTAGGTTGTGGCACAAATTCTGGGATTTCCATCGGGTTGGCGTGTGATGAAGATGCACCAGCAAAATGCACCATGATCGTGACAGAAAGAGGAATAGAGAGAGAGCTCAGTGAAGATCGGAGAAAGAAATCTCCACTCGATGAAGAACTTGCTCGGTGTTGCTCGTCATCGGGCTCGGATCGCTCTGGAATACACTCGGCACAGGTGGAGGAGGATTGCTCTGGAATTGTGACGTCATATGACGACAATCCTTCTCATATATATAGTCGTGGCCGGTGCTGCTGTATTCCCGTTGATACCATCGACGCGGGTTGATGGTATCGACACGGATAGCACAATCCATACTGCCACGAGTATCGACGGTCGTCGAAGCCTGGATCTGCGGGGCCCGGATTGCTGACGTGTCGATACTATCGACGCGAGTCGATGGTATCGACCCGTCCCCCAGATCGACTTCCTGGTTGCTGCGATCGCCGTAGATCTTTCCTCGTGGATTGTTGATGTGGCGCGTCGATACTATCAACGCGAGTCGATAGTATCGACTCTATGATTAGGGCAAACCCTCGCGAGGCCCGGCCACTGCCTTCTGTGTGTGAATGTGTCGATACCATCGACAGTCCCGTCGATGGTATCGACTTTACTGAGACGATTTCTTCTGAATATCTCCAGATATCTCAATGGTATCGACTGGCATGTCGATACTATCGACCTTGACTTGGCGATCAACCTGTTGGTGTGTCAATACTATCGACGAGGCCGTCGATAGTATCGACTCAGTGTGATTTCTGCAGTCGCCAACCTGTACCATGGTCGATACCATCGACACAAGGGTCGATGGTATCGACTCTGCCTCAGTCCTGCACATGTAGCAAACGATCATGGTATCTTTTTTTACACTAAAAACTAAGTTAAAACAAATCAAACTACGAATGTAAAAGAACTAAACTAAAGTACCGATGGTTGGGTTGCCTCCCAACAAGTGCCCTTATTTAACATCTTAGGCTAGACGACTTGAAGCACGTCATGCATCTGAAAGTGCAATGAGTTTGACCTCATTCACCTTCCTCGTGTAATCTTCACCAAAATACAACTTCAACCTTTGTCCATTCACCAAAAATGTAGTCTCGCCATTGCGCACCATGATTGCGCCATGTGGTCTGACCTCTTCTACTGTGAATGGTCCACTCCATCGGGATTTTAGCTTCCCAGGATGCAACTTCAGCCTCGAATTAAACAAAAGCACATGATCTCCTTTCTTGAAGGTGCGCATCTGAATGTGATGATCGTGGATCAACTTTGTGCGGTCCTTGTATATCTGAGAGTTCTCGTATGCATTCATTCGCAGCTCATCAAGTTCATTTAATTCAAGTAATCTCTTCGTCCCCACTTCATCATAACTTAAGTTGAGCTTTCTCAGCGCCCAATGTGCTTTGTGCTCTAATTCCACCGGTAAGTGACAAGCCCGAGCGTACGCCAACCTAAAAGGTGTGGTGCCTATAGGTGTCTTGTATGCCATCCTGTATGCCCACAATGCATCTAGTAGTAAGGCACTCTGATTCTTCCTTGTGGAAGCCACAGTACGCTCCAATATCTTTTTAATTTCTCGATTGGAGACCTCCACCTGTCCTTGCGTTTGCGGATGATACGGGGTACCAATTTTATTTTTGACCCTACCTCAACCTCCTGGAAAACATTAAGGGGCATCTCTTGTCTCTTTGAAATGTTACCCGCCCTTTGGTAGGAATCGCATTGCCTCACAAACTCATAAGCGTCCTTAAACAAGGTAGGCCAGTATAGGCCACTTTCCAGTACTTTGGCTGTCGTACGTGAACTTGCATGGTGTCCGCCCGTCGGTAGTGTGTGGCAATGACGAAGAACACTCTCGTATTCCACCTCAGGTACACACCTACATAGGACACCATCCCTGTATTACTTCAAGAGAATAGGGTCATCCCAAAAATAATATTGTAGAGAATGGAAGAATTTCTTCTTCTCTTGATACGTCCAATCATCCGGGATGATCCTGCAAGCAAGATAGTTCACAATATATGAAAACCATGGATCTTTAGAATTCACTTTCAAAAGTTGTTCATCCGGAAATGTCTCGGTAATGGGTATGTGTAAATCTTTTTCATCTACCCTCTCTAACCTAGACAAATGATCCACTACAACATTTTCAATCCTCGCCTTGTCTTTGATTTTGATATCAAATTCTTGTAAAAGCAAGATCCACCTAATCAATCTAGGTTTGGCATCTTTTTTCTCCATCAAATACTTAATAGCGGCGTGGTCAGTCCAAACTACGACTTTCGATCCAACTAGATATTATCGAAATTTTTCAAAAGCAAAAATAACAGCAAGCAATTCTTTTTTGGTAGTCGTGTAATTTAGTTGGGCGTCATTCAAAGTCTTAGAGGCATAAAAAATCATAGCGGGTTTGTTGTCCACCCGCTGCCCCAACACTGCTCCAACAACAAAATTGGATGCATCACACATGAGTTCAAACGGCTTGGTCCAATCCGGTGTTTGCACAACCGGTGCGGAAATCAATTTTTCCTTAAGCACATTGAACGCGTGTAAACATTTTTCATTGAAATCAAAAACAACATCCTTTTCTAGAAGCTCAGATTAAGGTTTGGAAATTTTTGAAAAATCTTTTATAAAATGACGATAGAAATCGGTGTGACCTAAGAAACTTCATACCCCTTTCACCGAATTTGGTGGGGGCAATTTGGAAATTACTTCAATTTTTACCGGATCTACCTCCAAACCTTTGCTAGACACTTTATGTCCTAGCACTATCCCTTCACTCACCATCATATGACATTTCTCCCAGTTGAGGACCAAATGTGTGTCCTCGCAACGTTGTAACACCTTATCCAGATTGTCAAGGCATTCATCAAAAGATGTACCATAAACCGAGAAATCATCCATAAAGACCTCTAGACAGCGTTCTACCATATCAGAAAAAATGGCGAGCATACAACGTTGAAAGGTCGCCGGTGCATTACATAATCCAAAGGGCATGCGGCGGTACGCAAACGTTCCATAGGGACAAGTGAAGGTGGACTCCTCTTGGTCCTTAGGATCAATCGAAATCTGATTGTACCTCGAATACCCATCCAGAAAAAAAATGTGATCGGTCGGCTAAGCGCTCTAGAATTTGATCAATAAACAGAAGAGGAAAGTGATCCTTTAGCGTAGTGGCATTCATTTGTTGGTAATCTATACAAACTCGCCACCCGATTACCAAGAGGGTGGTGACAGGTTCATTTGAGAGATTATGAGTAACAGTTATTCCCCCCTTTTTAGGGACTACCTGTGTGGGACTCACCCATGTCGAGTCAGAAATGGCATAGATGATACCTGCGAAAAGAAGCTTAATCACCTCCTTCTTCACAACCTCCATCATGCTCAGATTTAGTCGACGTTGCGGTTGAATCACCGGCTTGGCTCCCTCCTCGAGCTGAATCTTATGCTGGCACAAAGTAGGGGAAATCCCCTTGATATCTGCAACAGACCACCCAAATTCTCCCTGGTGGTTCTTCAGCACTTTCAACAACTGGTCCTCCTCCTCAGCACTCAGATAAGTAGAAATAATCACAGGAAACTTTTCTTCCTCAGCTAGAAACGCGTACTTGAGGTGCGGTGGCAGCGGCTTCAACTCCAATTCTGGCGGGCTGATTAAGAAAGATTGAAGCGGAGGTGGGAGTTCGCCTAAATCTTCATAGTACCTTGCATAGAAACACGGCAACATCTGAAGCATCTTGACGCACTCCTTCAGTGATCTGCTTCTCATCCAATCATGAGTGATATTGACTAAACAGGCCTCAAGTGGTAATTCTGGATATGCATCAAAAACTGAATTCTCTATAGCCTCATCCTCAGTAGAGGGAGGAATGTCCTCATCCTCATCGTTCGGAAAACCTACAGCCTTGCAAAGAGATACCACCTTGGTCTGCTCCATGACGTCCACAGCCAAAGTCCCTTTTTCCACCTTGGTCATTACATGGGCCATATCTAAAAATGGCTTCCCTAGACAAAGTGAGATATTGTTGTCAAAATGTTTTAGCATGTGGCATTGCTCCTTGGACTTAGGTGAAGTGGCGCTGGAAGGCATGACCATTTCAAATCAGTCATCGGCTATACCTAAGGTCAACCGACCTCTCCCCATCTCAAGTATCATGTCGGCTGTAGCTTGGAATGGTCGTCTGAGTAGTAGCTCATTGCCTTATTCATCTTGCATCTCCATGACGACAAAATCTGCTGGAAAAACAAATCGATCCACTTTCACTAGCACATCTTCACAAATCCTGTATGGCTTTACCACTGAATTGTCTGCCAATTGGATTGTCATGTTGCTCGGTCGTGACTCTTTTAATCCCAGCTTCTTGAATGTAGAGAGGGGCATCAAGTTAATGCTTGCCCCTGAGTCACATAGCGCTTCACCAAACTTAACTTTCCCAATGTAGCATGAGATGTTGAAACAACCCAGATCTTGCCTCTTTGGTGGCAATGTGCCCATGATGAAGGCACAACAACCTCTATGTCTGGGATTTTTCTCTTCTTGGTGATGATGTCTTTCAGAGATTTCCCGTAAGAAGGGATTTTCTCAATAGATTCCAATAAAGGGATGTTGACTGAAAGGTTTCTAAAACTATCTAGAAACTTTTTAAATTGGGCATCCACTTTCCTTGCCTTAGCACTGTTCGGATATGGGACTGGGACAGTCTGTGCCCTTTGATGCGGTGGCACATATGGTGTCCTTTTATGTGGCTCCTCCTCCTCTGCAATAGGATCTTCAGTAGCATCCACTGCTATGTCCACAACTAGTTCTCTGACCGGTATGAGCAGCTCCTCAGTAGCCTCACCTTCAATTTCTACTTGGGGTTTGCTTGGTTCATCGGCTCTGGGGTTTAACAGTTTCTTGCCACTTCTTAGCAAGATGTCCTTCACCTGCTGGTTTCCTCCTAGAACATTAGTATTACCCAGAAAACCTTGGTGCGTCGGCTTCTTCAAATTGGCTATCTCCGCTGCCATTTGTGCCATGGACGTCTCTATTGTCCTCATTTGAGCCCCATGGCTCTACAGTTTCTGCCCAAATTGGTTCATAAACTCCCCTTGTTACTTTATTTGCTGGCCAAAAGTAGTCATGAGTTCTTTATTTTGCTTTATCACTTGATTGAGCAGCTCTGTGCTCTTATCCTCCGCTACTGGCTGGGGTTTTGCATCTCAATCCTGCAAGAAATTGTTTGGATCCTTCCAATAGAACTTCTTGTCTTTCCTCCATGAATAATCATTATTCCTATAGCCTTGTTGCTGCCTCATGAATTTAACTTGAGCCTCATCCTCAGACTCAGTATCCTCCTTCGCAAGCAGTTTCTTCACGAGAAGATCCATCTTCTCATTCAGCTCTTTGATTGCTTTAGATTCCCCTACCACTCGAACATGCTCCACGGCGTCTCTTTCGCCCCACAATTGCTTCTTGGACATGTTCTTTAGGATTTCCCAACACCTGGTGTCTGTGTTGTTCAAGAAGAATCCTGAGCCAGCTGAATCGAGGTTGCTTCTATCATGCTCAAAAAGAGCAAAATAGAAGATCTTGACCTGTGTCTCCTTGTCAAGCTCGTGATGTGGGCACCGCCTGATCATGATCTGAAACCTTTCCCAGGTCTTAGAGTATGTCTCTCCTTCTTTTTGGGTGAAATTGTGGATTTTCCTGATCATGTCATTGGTCTTCTCTGGCGGGAAGAATCGTTCAAAGAAAACCTCCACCATGTGATCCCAAGATTCCACATATTCATCGTCCAGGTTATGTAACCACTCTCGCGCGTTTCCCGCTAGAGAACTCGAGAAGAGCTTCAAGT